>OZ029924.1:15154470-15825095 GCA_964023275.1 Norana najaformis | reverse complement strand
TACTCACTACGTTAGACATTGTTTTAGTTAGTACCGCCGTGTAATCGTAATCGTAATTCTGAGATTTCTACAGCGCCCAACGAAAGCCGCGCCGCGGGGACCAGCTTATTCAGAGGCGCTCAGTCAAAACAATATCGATAGACAAAAAGGTTTCGGTTCCAGGTCAAGATCCAGAAGGCAAAGTCAGCGAAGTACGGCATTGCTTATTTGACCCCTCCCCGTGGTAAACTTATGGATCCGCCAATGATCTTCCGCAAGCATTTCGCACCTGCTCACAACCTTTACCCCATTGTTTTTTTTACCACGAAGAAAAGAGTAATTTCTTTAACTTCGAGAGGCAGACATATAACTGGAGGTGGTATTGCCTTTCTCACCCGAGAACCTGCCACAGTTTTAGACTCACCTGGTTACTGTTTCCACTCTTTTGAATGTGCATCAGTTACGCTTAAACTTCCTCACACAAATCTGACTATCTTTAATGTATATCGCCCTCCATCCTCCTCTTCATATTCAAGTCCTCCATCGGTCTTCCTGAAAGAATTTACCACCCTCCTCTCTACTGCCGCCACTACACCTCATGAATTTCTGATTACAGGTGACTTCAATATACATGTCGATAACCCCTCTGACACATTTGCTTCTGAATTCCTCACCCTATTGTCCTCAACTAATCTGGTTCAACATGTCAAATTCCCCACCCACATTCACAATCACACACTTGACCTTATTATCACATCATCATTCTCCACTCTATCACCTGATATATCTTTCTCTTTTGACACGCCATCTGATCATTACCCCATCTTTACATATCTTAACATTCTTCCGACACCACGTCCTGATCCTGTCTTTCATTCTTTTCGTCGCATCAGTTCAATAAATATTGAAGCCTTCATACAAGATATTTCCTGTTCTGACCTCGTTTTAAATCCACCCTCCTCCCTGGATGACCTTCTCTCTTCCTATAACACCACTCTTTCCACTATCCTTGACAAGCATGCTCCTATTATTATCAAATCCAGTTCTCACTCTAACAATCCTTGGTTCAACTTCTATCTCCAGGCCTTCAAATCTTTCCGGCGACGCCTTGAGCGTGCCTACAAACGCACCAGGGATCCTGAACTTCTCTCTGCCCTTAAATCTGCCACAAATAAATACCATCGCCTTCTTACTGCAGCTAAACAGAGATTTTACTCCTCACTAGTTCGTGCTCGATCCTCTAGCCCTCGCCTTCTCTGGAAAACCATTAATCAACTCCTCCATCGGAACTCATCTAGCCCACTTCTAAATTCTCTTCCGTCTTCTTCAATAGCCGACTCGTTCTGTTCTTTCTTTTCGAACAAAATTAGTACCCTCCGTCTCTCTCTTCAATCTCTACTTTCCAAAACCTCCAACAATCCAGCTGCTGATGCTCCCTCTTCCACCTATGACAGCCCACCTTCCCCACCTCGATCCTCATTTTCTGCTTTTCAACCTACATCAGAGACCGAAATACTAAATCTGCTAAAATCTCTCCCAAACAAACAGTGTGAACTTGACCCTATACCTACCTCCTTATTGAAAGACTGTGCATCTGTCCTTGTTCCAATTATTACCAAAATAGTTAACCTCTCCCTCTCTACTGGAAATTTTCCCCTTCTTTTTAAACACTCTCTTGTTACCCCTCTTCTCAAGAAATCATCTCTCGACAAGGAAATCCTTTCTAACTACCGGCCTGTTTCTAACCTGACTTTCATCTCCAAATTAACTGAACGGATTGTCCTCTCTCGAATCAATAACTATTTAGCTTCTAACTCACTCATTAACCCACACCAGTCTGGTTTTACTAAACGCCACTCAACCGAAACTCTGCTGACATCTCTCTACAACAAGCTTGTTTCTGCCATTTCTCATCAACAGGTTTCTTGCCTCTGTCTCCTCGATATCTCTGCAGCCTTCGACACCATAGATCACAATATCTTACTCCACCGACTTTCAACCTGGTTTGGTTTTGCTGACACTGCTCTCCTATGGATACAGTCTTATCTCTCCTCCCGCTCTTTCTCTGTTAAAACTTCGGAAGCCTCTTCTAAGTCATGCCCTCTCACTTGCGGAGTTCCACAAGGCTCCGTTCTTGGACCTCTTCTGTTTATCCTCTACACTACCCCACTCAGTTCACTCATTAAAGCATCCTCCGTTGACCATCACCTCTATGCTGATGACACCCAACTATTCATCTCTTTCTCTCCAAATTGTTTCAATGAATCTACAGATCATCTTCTTTGTGTGGTTAAACAAATCTCCTCTTGGATGACATCTAATCTCTTATGCCTGAACCCATCTAAAACTGAATTCATACTTTTCGGCCTACGTGACCAGCTCAAGAAAATTCCTGACCTCTCTATCTCCCTCAGCCTGGACTCTGCCTCCACCCACACCTTTAATACTAACTCTTCTGTCCGTAATTTAGGTGTTATTTTCGACCAGAACCTTACTTTTTCTGATCATATCACCCATCTTTCCCGCTCTTGCTTTATGCATATCCGCGACCTTCGCAGAATCCGTCCTATGCTTGACTTCAAAACCGCATCTATCATTGCCACATCCATAGTCCATGCAAAACTTGACTACTGCAATTCACTTTTCCTCAATATTGACACAACCCAGATAAATCGCCTACAAGCTATCCAGAATGCTCTCGCACGTGCTGTCACCAAAACCCCCAAACACCATCACATCACCCCTGTTCTCAAATCACTGCACTGGCTTAAAATACCAGAACGAATAGAGTACAAAGTCTTATCCCTCACCTACAACACACTTCAATCCTCCCAACCCTCCTATCTTCGTCAATTATTTACTATCCAACCACTCCGTTCAACCCGCTCCTCATCTGTCCTAACACTTCTTCGCCCTCCCGTCACCTCATCCTTAAAATTTGGAAATCGCTCGATAGCCATAGCTGCCCCACCCCTTTGGAATAAACTCCCCCCAGAATTGCGACAGTTGTCTGGTCAATCATACGAACTCACCAACATTTCACCTCTTTCAGTTTCTGCGCAGGTCTTTCACTCAAGACTGAAAACACTTCTTTTCCAGAAATCTTATCCTGATTCTTCCTCTTCCTCTTATCTCTCTTCTCGCTTCAATTTCAAACATCATCCACCGTAGCCGTCCGACTGTCTGAGTGCCTGACTCCTGGATCTTGACCCTTTTGCCTATCGATTTTGTTTTGACTGAGCGCCTGTGAATAAGCTGGTTCCCGCAACTTAGCTTTCGTTGAGCGCTGTAGAAATCTCGAGATTACGATTACGATTACGATTACGATAATGGCGATATTATGGAAATTTTTATGGGGAAAATGTGCTTGTTATGGCGAGGATATGACAACTGTATGACGACAACTGTACACAATAAAATGAACAATAATGGTCATCATATCGTCATCATATTGTAATTACAATTTAACGACAATATGATGACCATATTATGTATATATTATCGCTATATTATGAGCATATAATGGCAATATTATGTCAATTATTATGGCGATATTATGACAATGTTATGGCCAGGATAAGACGACGATATGACAAATGACGACAAATCTATGGACTGAAGACGATATGGTGACCATAATTATTATATTCATATTATTGCCATATTATGGCCATGTAATGGCTATATTATGGCAATTATTATGGCAATTATATGACAGTGTTATGGCAAGGATATGACGAAAATGTGATAACTCTGTGAAGAAAACTATTGAACAATAACGTTGAAATGACGCCATATTATGTTCATATTATCGCCATATGATGTCCACACAATTGCGATATTATGGCAATCATTGTAACGACATTGTGACAATGTTATGGCGAGGATATGTTCCTCTACATTTTGAAGAAGGGGACACCTAGTTAATTCCCAGTTTTGGCATACCACTACATTTTAATAAAATAAGGTGGTTATATATGTATTTTAATGATCATTTGAAAGTTGCTTATTAGACCTATATTTAATCAAAGTTACATTAAAATAAATTAATGAAAAACGATGAAGGTCTGTGATATTTTATAGAAATATTTTAATTATATTTTCTACTTTCAGAAGTGTAACTTAGTTTTTATGTCGTGGAACTGCGGTACGCTAACTGATGCAATAATTTTCCAAAAATTTATCCTCCTTGTAATTCATGCAATGTAAATAATGGAGTTCCTGTAATGAAGACAATTAGTCATAAACCTCAGTATGTTCCAAATATGCACTTAAATTTTTGGATCGAGATTGGTTTGAAACTGTTTCAGCAGCGTTTTCTAACATTTCCTACATGTATTTCTCGTCACGCCCCAGACTCTATAATATTTCACCGTCTCTCTTAACTTTAAATCCTGGATCTGCCCCTGATAATTCCGCACAAGTTGTAGGCCCTACACATCCCGTACATAGAGCTACATAAGCCTACATAAAGGCTCTATATCGGCTATATATATAAGCTATATTCTATATATCTAGCCAGTGGCGTAGCTAGTCTTCCTAGGTCCCTTGTGCAAACTGAACTTTGGCTATTTTTCTTTAAGTAATTGAGCAACCGGGCCTTGGCCCCTTGGGGCGCAGGGGGACCCTGGTCTCGTGGTCCCTTGTGCTTTGCACAACCTGCACAATCTATTGCTACCCCCATGTATCTAACCTATACGCATGTAACTCCTCCACTGCCGTACTCGGGTAGTGTCAGTCCCAGCCTGCATAAAGGAAGACGGCGAGGTCAACGGCCTTTGATGCCGTTAAACATTGGAACTAGGCTTACTACCTATACGCGTGCAAAGCGTTTACAGCCATCTGACTGGAAGGGGTTGTCGGACAGCAGTAACAACAACCAGATGTGTGTGAAACAGATCCGAAGAAGAATTGATACGGATATCTTTAGAATAGACGCCCAGTCACATTATGCGTTTTTAACTGCGCAAACAGTCGGCCACCGCAATTGTCGAAAACTTGGTATTGCAATCTGGTACATAATTATGTAGCCTGCATTATTGTGTTTGTTTGTTTCACGGATTCGTTATAGACTAGAGCTAAAGATTCTAAAGACTCATGATTTTAAGCTACAATTTCTTACTGATGAGACAGATCTGTTTGGATAACATTTGGCTCTGATGATTTTCGTAGAGAAAAGTCCATAAGACATATTAGATAATTTTGCATAAATGACGAAAATAGGCTAGAAATTTAATGTCTGCTCACTGCTGTAGGCTTGGAACGTACACTGTGCTTATAGTAACCTATTAACTGTTGGATATTTCGAGAAGCAGGATATAAGTTAATTTTCTCGTGCTTCTATTTGTAAGCTGTCGCAGATTTTCTTCCAAAATCCGGATATCACTCACAACTAGCTGGAAAGAACTGGCAGTCGCAACCAATACTAGAGCATATACATCGATCAATATGTCGAATTTCTCCGAACTCATCGCAAGCACTACGGGGTCCCATTCAGATGAGAGTAACCATGAGCTTGCAGAATACTACTACACACTTGCGCAAAGCATCTACTTTTATGGACTTTCGATAATCCTACCGTTCGGACTGATCGGCAACTGCGTCTCAATATGCGTTATTCTTCTATCGCCGATACTTCGACGTACTACCACCGGACAGTACCTCCTTGCTCTTGCTCTCGCCGATAGCACGGTTCTCGTCGGAGACGGGATACGTTGGCTGGCGTCCCGTCGAATTAGTATTCCAGAGTACTACTTCCCGCAGTACCTGGGGTTGAATTTCTACGATACGTCGAGCGCTGCATGCACGATCACCAACTTCCTACGCTACGGCGGCAGTCTTTGGTCTGTGTGGACTACGATTGCGATTGCGGTAGAGCGACTGGTGGCAGTGGCTTTTCCGCACAAGATCGGTCGTATTTCGACGATGAATAGTACGAGGATTTCGATCGTAGTCATCGTCGCTGTCAGCTTCGGCCTTGGGGCTTTCCCCTTTTGGACTCTACACGCTGGTGCTACTTACGAGCGTATATTTGGGGTTTATATGCCAAGGTGCGTTATCTACAATTGGGACGCCTACATGACATGGAACAACGTTGTCGTCAAACTAGGTGTGCTGTTGATTCCAGGAATTCTTATCACCATCCTGACCGTTGCAATCATCGTTTTCCTCTACCGCAATCGAAATCAGAGAAACGCCCAATCAGATGCGTCGACGAGAAAACAACGCGAAACAGCCGTTACCAGACTGCAGCTTTCAATGCAAACCCAGATGACCATCATGCTCGTGGCTGTATGCGTCTCGACGATAGCCTTCAGAACTCCCTACACGATTGCATACTATTTTCAAAGCAGACTCTGGGAAACGGATTTCGTTCACCCAGTGACCGAGGTGCAAAGGTACATGGCTTACCGAATTACCGACATGATCAACACTATTAACTACGCCATCAACTTTGTTCTGTATTGTGTGTGGGGCCGTTCCTTCAGAAGAGAAGCCAAAAGGATTTTCTGCAAAGGAACAGAAGCGACCTCTAACGGCTCACGACTCGATACGGAAGAAATCTGTCTGAAAGACATGCGCTGTAAGTCTATTGGCAACGATTCATGAATAGCGCATGACCGCTAACAGGTTGAAACATATGCATGATTGCTGTAACAGCAGGAGCGCGCTGAACAGTTTATTAGCTAATATCCGATTATCAACTTAAAATCACGAGCTAATATCTGATTATCAACTAAAAATCACGAACTTGAGATAGATTCCGGCGTTTGGAAATTATACGAGAAGTAAAAGAGTAACAGATTCTTGTGGGGCTTGCGTCTGGAGATATCTGGCCTAATATATATTTCGCTTAGGGTTTAGAACGAATAATATAGGCTTAGAGTGTATAGGTCTAACTTTGACCATAATTAACTTAACCATGACAGCTGTAGGCCCTACTTGTGACCACGAGGGAGGAGAGACCACTTGTCGGGAATTGACTTATTAACTTTTGCATGAATTGTTGGGCCCTGTACCATTAAAGAAGCGAGGCTGAAAATTATAGAACTTTTGGTTCAAAATTTATGCACTCTCTTTTAAAAAATATAAAAGATCAGTTGGCGGGAAATTGCAAAGGAATATTCAACCAGCTTCCTATCTGCTCGGGTTGTCCAACATATGATCTGTCATCTCCGTGCCTTATTAAGAGCTGCAATAATAGGGCCTACACATAGCATCATAAGAGGTAAGAAATCCAACATAAGCTGGTACGTATGTAGAGCATGCATGATTCAGGGAAGAAAAGAATGATCGCTTAAAATTGACGTCCAGCTTAGAGACACATGTATGTACCCTAACAGCAATGTCAAATGTCCTAAAATGTCAAATGTCCTAAAATGTCAAATGTCCTAAAATGTCAAATGTCCCATGTAGGACACGTGGAACCCTCGTAGGCATATTGCTATATTTTCACTGTATCTTCAACATATACCGTTGCTGTCAGGGTAGGCTTTGCTTTCTTAACTGGTTGAGAAGGAAGTATTGCTGGGGCTACTGAGACTAAAAATGTGCTTTACATGAGTTAAAGAAAGGCTTTTCCAGCTGTTGGCGATTTTCAGGCGTGAGTCACCAATTCCCCAATATCTGTAGATGACGTCTGGGATAAGCAGGCAATATTCCAGAAATAAAGTGGCGAAATAATGAGTTCCCAATATGCAAATGAGTGTCCAATATGCAAATGAGTGCCTAATATGCAAATGAGTGCCTAATATGCAAATGAGTGCCTACTATGCAAATGAGTGCCTACTATGCAAATGAGTGCCTAATATGCAAACAAGTGCTCAATATGCAAGTGAGTGCCCTATATAAAGCGGGGTATCAAGTTGAGAGAAGAGAAGAAGGGAGACGCAAGTACATGAGGAGCTATGTCGTTCTTAGTTGTCGTCGATCGTTTGAAGAAGTTGCTAATGTGCTTACTGCGAGAATAAACGTTCTATTTCGGTCACTTTTGGCTTTTTTGACTACGTCATATCCCGATATACCTCGGGAGCCCTATGCATACGGACTCGGCTAAGCGCTAAGAAGGCCATCCTGACTCTTTCCGTAACTCGGCCTGGTGTTGGCGGAAGGAGTACCGGTGGAGAGCGACAATAACATTTTCATTTTGGCGTGTGAAAAAGGAAAGGGTTTGTTGGCCAGCTATAGATCAAGCTACCAGGTGGCTTAAAATACCACATCTAGTTTTAGATTCATAGTTTAAAATGCAGGCAGTCGGCTCTACGAGGTAGGCGTTTGCAGAAAACGAAACTGAAGAACAGGTCTGGTGATTTTTTGATTAACCTATAGCTGTGGTAGTAGTTGTAGTTGTTGCTGTTGTGGCATCCAGTCCTCTTGTGTGGTACTTAAAAGACGCTATATTAAACGTCTTGATACATACATACATACATACATACATACATACATACATACATACATACATACATACATACATACCTACATACATACACACATCCAGTGTTTAAAGACGTCTTTTGGTTGCCTGGGCCGTTGATGTTGACGTTAGTGTAGGCCTGCTAATTAATCTCCGGACCGACTAAACATGCAGGTCGAAAAGTAACGATCCTGGAGTAAGTGCAATAGGCCAATTGTTGATAGAGTACAGAACAGAGGCACAGAAATCAGACGAAAGGCACAGGCAGACAGACCTTAAGCCTAGGCCGAGGTTTATGATTCGAAGTGAAAAACATAAACAGCCAATGTACGTGATATATGTAGGCCTATATATATACGCCTAATATAGGATGGAGCACAACCTGCCAGGTTAGTTATGCAGCAGCAGAAGGATCTTCGACTCACTGAGTACTCAGTGCGTCTTCAAATGGGCAGCCAGCGTCACATGCAGGCCCTAGAGTAGGCCTACTTTGTTCGTGCGTAGGTCACAGATCCTATTACTAACATGTCTACAGCTGCCGGCAGTAAATCAGGCCCTTTTTTTTATCAAAGGGCACCAAGGGACCGTGCGAACAAAACGTCTGATTCGAATAACTCTGGTCCATCGACATTGGTAAGTGAATCGCGAAGATCTCAGTGTATCGTATGCCAGCATCTCTATCGCCAAAGCACAAGAGCCGCCTTCGGTGTCACCAGAGCCGCCTTAGATGTCACCGATGCCAGCTGTGGAGGAATGGACTGAATTATGCCAGCTGTCAACAGACGAACGAGTAGGGGCCTACTGTAGCTGGTTGCAATTTACGATGGGTCGGCTACAGGTGATTTAAAAAATGATAGCGAGTTTGCAAGTCAGGCCTTTGTGGCATACGATTCCAAATACGCAGAGCACAGCAGCTAAAAGAACATGATCCTATATTTGTCCTGAACATCGGTTCTTGCAACAAACCAGTATCAGGAGAATGCAAGAATCTAAGAAGGTGTTAAGGAGTCATTGTCAAAAACATTTGTTTACATTATACTACATCACACTGAATTAAGTAAATCACACATCCTTTTGTTTACTTTATACTACATCACATTGAATTAAGTAAATCACACATCCTTTTGTTTACTTTATACTACATCACATTGAATTAAGTAAATCACACACCCTCAGTTGATGCCTTAAAAGCAAAGACGTTTCTTACCAAATCATCCTATAAGTTTCTTATAAGCAAGCAAACTGATAAGAAACAGTACGAAACATAAAATGCACTAACTGTATTAATTTCATTTAGATACCGGCAAGCATCTCACAACAAAGTTCGGTCACCTGTCAGACAGATCAGAACACAGGTGCAAAATGCACACAAGTGAATATTAAACTTAGTACAATAGAATTAAAACAATTAACCACTTCTTTTAAAACCGTTTTAATAAGAAAGAATACTTAATATATCACACCGTTTTAAGTACTTTATAATAGCGGATAATCATAAAAATGCAAATACAACAGTATTTGATGTTGCCCACCTTCCAAAGATCAGAAGTGCACACATGACCATACTACACAGAGCATTGATGGTGCTGAGCAATTGTGCACCAAGAACTTCCTCAAGGCCCCACACAGTAACTGCCTTACAGGAGGCTCGAATCTGTAATCTCCACGTTACAAGCTCAGCGCTTCAACCAGTGGGCTCCCTGGCCACAAATCAACATTCTGGATTTATCATAATGTAAATTTAATTAATTAATTCAGCCCGATGAGAATGCATCAGAAAAAAGTTCTAGGCAGTACACATTAACAACTTTTTTATTGTCTCACCAAATACAAAGTCAAAGGCACACACCTCCACATTCTAAGATTAGCTACATCATCCTATGGTCACTGATTTGCATGGAATCCTTGCAAGAAACCACTTCTGCATGAATTAATTTCACAAAGAAAATTAATTTTCTTTTAAAACTGCCCGAATTATGATAAAGAAATACAAGCCATGGTCACAGTTCCTTCATATTCAGAAAGTTAATGAAAGCATTTACTGAATTATATTTAAATCACATAAAAAAGATCAACCACACATCACCCTTAGCATAATTTTTACTAGAACAATAATTATTATCAGTAAAATATAAATTTCACTTCAATAATAATTAATTATTATTACCTGGTATCACTATAACACGAGTTCGATTTAAACCACATACAGTAAGATCTGCCACGCATCGGCATCTAGCATAATTTCTACTATAATAATAATTACTATTACTTATGATTACCACTAAGTTACACAAGAAAATACAAATCACTATTAATGGACAAGACTCTCAATGAATTGGTTAATAAAGTTATGAAAATGACTTAAATACATCACGATCATCTTTGTTACAGCTGCCAGACGTATGGCTAACTACTCTACTCACATTTGCAGAAGTCATGGCACAATAATATTCTGGGAGTCTTCACGCAATCATATATGAGGCTCAAAGAAAGTCAAATTACATCATATGAAATGCCACACACCATCTGAATTTGTAATAAATTATTTCTACCAATTATTAGGCTACTAGTTCAATAATTCTGTGTTTTGCACCATTACATAAAGATATACTATCAAACACCCAGTTTTTTATAACAACTTAAAGGAACTGTCAACACCTGTAAAATTTCAGAACAAGCAATAAAACCTTGGCCAAGAATTCGAATTATATGTTTCTTTGCCCATTTAGTTTAGCCCAGTGCAGTTTCACGGACATCCAAAACACCAGAGGAAAATAAGAAAGCACCAACCCAAGAATTTAAAATACCACAACTCTACAAATTCCCTTAGAAAAAGAAACCATAAACTGCATTAAAGCGAAAAACGTTTTACAAATAATTTTGCAGCACTGTCCGTAAAAGTTAGAATTGTTTGCTAATATCAAGAACAACAACTCAAACACATCATCCTAAAATACAGCTTCTAAAAGCAAACAAATGTGCCAATTTGTTAAAAAAATGTGTTCCAAGATTACGTAAAGTTGCAACATGCCATGCATACTAGTGGGATAACTGACAAATCAGAAACGTGTACATTTTTTTGGATAAGTGAAAAGTCACGGCCTTTTTTCTTTATGATCTATGTGACGACTAAGGATCAGTTGGTGTTTCCAGTTGTTTGTCATTATTCATCTCGCTTGTGCATTATGTCCCAAAAGCTGAATGGTTCAAATGCCTTGCCTTCGCCTTTGTAAAACTTGCTGTTAAACTCAACCCTGTAAGAAGTAACAATTAAGCAAAATCAAATCAACTGGCTTCTCAGGTACAAAGCACATGCATGTTAGCTTGGCAAAATGTACCTTGGGGGAATCCTCTGTTGCTCCCACCGTCTTTTCTAAAGAACCTTTTTTGTTCTTGTATTATCTGCCAGATATATATATATATATATATATATATATATATATACACACATACAGCCAGACCATGCATGTATGTCTAAAGGTATTATTATATACTATAAAGTTTAATAAAGCAATCTACCACACATCAATGCCCAATAACATGGCACTCATCACCAATTAGATAACACAATCAAGTCATATAATGGTTAGTAAGGTACTGTTCTGATATGAAATTTAATTTCTTGACATGTAATGTAATATAACATACCTAATGTCACATAAAACATCATATAACATAACTTAAACCACATCATCACACTGTGCGATTATAAGACATTATAAGGCTCTGTGTGGTTCTGTATTTCTGTGTTGTGAACACTGGTGTCCACATTATATATATACATATATAATATATATATACATACATACACACATACAGCCACATCATGCATGTATGTCTACATCAAACACAGAAATACAGAACCACACAGAGCCTTTGCGAGATTCTTACACGGTGTTGTGTAAACAGCAAAATACATACAAACCCAGTACAAAACATGCATACATACATATATACACACACACAATAAAGACGGTTCAGAAATAAGTTGCCTAAAATGACTGTCATCCCTGCTCACTGAGGACCAGTAGAGCAACTTTGAATATGTCACAGTAGCATATACTGTATTGTGCTACAGCCACAATTTGTAGCTCCTGTGCAAGATTCCTGAAGGATAAAAGAGATCCGTGTTTGCATGCCATTACATCACATCATGATGGCAAAGGATGAAGCTGTAACTGACCAGTGAAGCCTCAGGGTGTGCAGGAAAGCCGAAAGACCCTCCATCAGAAGCAAAATGACAACTGTCAAAACGGCAAAAGGCGTAAAAACGACAAACGTCATTATAGCTGAGGCAGCTACCGGCAGTTGCATTGAGAAGGCCGTGTGCAACACCATGCTCCATAACACCTCAGACAACTCTGTAACAAGCACCAACACATGAACATTGCTTACCAGGTGACGGCATCTTCCTACGTATAACCGGTTTCAATGTCATTTCATTCTCAACTTAAGACTTATCTCTCTCAAATTGCTTATCCAACAAAGGCTGCCCCTCTGTCTTAATAGACTGACCTTCTGAATATTGACTGACTATGGCTTGGCATTGGTCCACCATCAGTTAATGCCTTGTGCATTAGACACTGGCATGATAGAAGTTACTAATTACAGTTACAATATAACACAAAAGGTGAGGTGACTTTGTCATGTAAACACGTAACGAATCAAAACATCTGACTGTCCCCTTCTTCCACTTATCTCTCTTTCCGCTCCAATCCCAAACATCACCCACTGTATCTTCCACGCCGTCACTCTGCCCGACTTTTGGATCTTGACCTGGAACCGAACTCTTCTTGCCTATCGATTTTGTTTTGACGGAATAAGCTGGTCCCCATGACATGGCTTTCATTGGATGCTGTAGAGATCTCATGATTACAACTACAATTCCCTCAAGCTTCTTAAAGGCAATGTCTAAAAGTTCAGATACATACAAACGACAAATGCATCCAGTGTCTAACCTTCCTTCAAAATGATATTTGGTACAAAGCAACCTGCAATTCTAAGCTTTCAAATTTTTTCCAAGGCAAAATGCACCCAAGGACAACAAAATTCCTGTCGCTTCATATACATGACGGCTTGTAGAAGCTGGCTTGAGCATACTCATTCTTTTCTTCTGCTACTTTGAAATCATTATGCCGTGAAAAAAGGAAAACTACCTAATTTCATAAGCACAAAAAACCAAAGACCAACAGATGAAGAAAACAAATGGTAATTTAATTATTTTAAGAGTCTACATACGTGCATGAGCCAGGCTCAAAGCCCAGAGTCGAAGGTATGAAGCCGTGTGTGACACACAGCCCAGACAGAACTCGATGGTGTGAATTGCCTGGTGGATGAAGATGTCGCCAAAATCAAATGGCTAAAATGACAGACGAAACTAGTCTTAACACAATATGTTAATTAAACTCAGCCTCTGTCATCAGATGCAGGTCTGACAAACTTTAAAATGAGGAAGAATATTAAAAGGATACAAGCCTATCAGCTGAGCATCTGCAAGCTAGTTCAGCAAATGTCCCTTGTGCAGAAAATTCCCTGTTGCTTCCCATTAACTAAACCTATGTTTTGCTCTCCCACTAGTTGCAAGATGGCACTGGTATTCTAACTGTACTAAATGGATCACAGTCAAAGGCTATTATTATATAGACAGCTATCATAATAAGCTAGAAAAACTCCCAAAAACTTAAGTAAGATGATAAAACAAAGTTGTCCACAAATTACAAATGAGTTTTAAAGGCACACCTCCAAAACTGATCTGAAATGTCTTTTGAGACACCCTTAGTAATTCATTTTGGAAATTAAGAACCAACCCATTCCAGAATAACAAGCGAAAAACAGCAAAGCACCTAAGCATTATGGGGATCTTCACGACTTATTGAGGTTTTGAGTAAAAAGGTATTTTTCGAAGTAACCTACCTCTTTATGTTCTACAGGGGCAGTGAGACTGTGGTATGCACGTCCTCCCGTTGAATTAGAAACAGGCGGGTCAGACTGACTAGCGGACGAGCTGTTGACTGCATCAGAAATGTTCTGGTGAAGTGGCAAGTGAGCTTGCTCATCTACCCCATCCTGATGATTGCCATGTTCACCATCCTCAACCAACCTCTAAAACAGAAATATACATATCGATTCAAAATATTAATTTCTTAACCAAAGTAGATATGATCACTGAGGATGAAAAATAAATGCTCTGGAGAAACTAAAGTGTCTGGATCAGCTAAAGTTTGTTAAGTTGTGGCTGGAAGTGCTATGGAAGGCAATAGCATAAAAGCTTTATATCATAACTGATAGATGCTGGAGAAGCCATGTTTCTTTTGAATCTCTGAATATATTTGCGTTAGCAAACATTCCAACTCCATGATAAAAATAAGTTTAAGGGGTCCAGAGTTTAGCATTACAAAATCGTCTAATACTCTATGAAGCCACTGTCATATTAATGCACTGGGCATCAGTCAATGACCGTTGCAGAGTGAAAGCAACAAGATAACCGGAATCTGGTTGAAATGAAAAAAGTGAAATTCGGGACACAACCAACAAGAAAAATCCAACCTGCATGTAGGCCTAAAGCCAAAACCCTTTCTGCAGACATGCACAGGAAAAGCGGTAGGCTAGGACTTATTATTATTATCAATTATTAATATTATTATGCAAATTATGTCCAAGTCATGCTAAAATCACCAAAGGAACCAAACAGCAATGAAATGGTATTCCCAGAAAAGTACAGTGCCCTTAGAAAGAAAAAAATTACAATAAAAGGTATATCCCATAATAATACACAGTTGTCATTAAAAGTACCATTACAATTCCAAAGCTGAAGGTACAAAGTCGTGGTGCATACGTATATTAAAGTAATTAATTTCTACAAGAAGTAAATGGTTTCCTAACAAGTACCTTCTAGTAAGTAATTCCCATAAAATTACACAATTGCAATAAAAAAGCACATAATCTTCATAAAAACAACGTCATTCCCATGAAAAGTACCCAATTCTCTCGAAATTCTCTTCTCACAGTTCCCATAAAACATGCTAAAGTACCTATTCCCATAAACATAATTACTCTCCATAAGAACTATCTGACTGCCCATAAAAATAGCAACTCCAAAACAAATGACCTCACCTACTCTCAAAGAAAATGCCTAATTCCAAAAACTCCTTGAATGCCACAAAAATACCTGGCTCCCAATTTCTCGCTTGTTTCGTGCGTAAAGAATCAGCGGCTTGGACAGAAGCAACCACAACGCGCACATAACGGCCAAAATTACCAGAAAGCTCTGTACTGTTTGCTAAAATAAATTGAAAGTAAAAGTTTCAAATTAAATATTTTAAAGTACAATCACAATAGAACAAACATTTTAAAACTTTACACAATTTTAAAATACCTTTTAAGTGAAGTTGGCAAAATCATCTAACAGTCATAGTAATATTGTTTTTTTAAATAACAACAGCAAATTTAACACCCATGTTCAAAAGTCAAATAAACAATTTACACAAAGCATTTTAAGAAAGACTTATGAAAAAACATTCTTAACAAATACTGCAGACAATTTCTAAGATTACCTGTCCGTTAAACCAAGTGTGGTTACTGCAGTGGTTAGTTTCACTGTTATCATATTTGAACATAAACATATTGATGAAACCTAAGGAAACAGGAACAAACAATTTTCTTTATGTAATATCTACTTTAACAACCATACCACATCAGAACATACAATTGAAACCGGTTATACATAGGAACATGCTGTGTAGTGGAATGTAAATATTTAATAACAGGTCTCCCTCTTAAGACACGTGTCATAATTCTCGCTTAATACACAGCATTGGGACCGCAATGTCACAATTCCCAATTTAATTGCAAAATGTGTGCATGCCTACAGCTGAATTAGATTTGGGATCAACATCAACGGTCACAATCTATTAAATGCACATTATAATTATGCATGTAATAATCCTCTGGTGAAATTAGGTAATTAGTAAATATTAAACTAATTTATTGCACTCTGAAGAAACAAACTCTTCAGTTAAATATAATTAATTTCTGAACTTGTCAACACCCTGTATAGGCAGTGATATTATGTTCTGGACATGAGGGTTTCATTTGGTAATAGTGTGAGAGTCAATTCTAGTTGCGCAGAGTGACATCGGGAGTAGCGATCTGACAATGAATAAACGAACATGCAAATAAAAGAGATTCACCTGCTAAGGCAGATTAACTAGGGCAATAACAAATGAATCAACATTAAAGGAAATCCTCTGTTACTCCAATTAGCTACAACCTTTTCTGTTCTCATATTATTTGCAAGATGGCACTGCTGTTATATATGCATCACCTTCATTAAATGCACGAAATGGGCCACAGACAATGCATCTAAGACTATTATAAGGCTCTCAGAGGAACTTAAAAGGCACTATATGAATGTCCAGATACATACATACATACATACATGCACATTAGATAAAGAATCAGTTCAGCAAATGCTTACCAATAAGGATATTAGGTGAACATTGATAGTATTCCAGTGAGTCCTCGTAGAGTCCCCACTTGGTGAAGACCAGAGCGCACAGATATCCGAATATCGATAGAAGGAAAAGCAACATTGGAATGAATTCGGTGAAAATGTTCAGATAATGACGGAAATACCTAAAACACAGGTAAGCCACGTAAATTCATCTAAAATTTTCCAGTGCTTAAGGCTCTGATGAAGACATAATTGTAATTCTGTAACTGTAATTGAAATTTTTAAAGCACTTCTTCAAGATAAAAACTCAGAGGCACTTTCAACCTGACAAAACAAAACCACAGTGAAACACAACGGCTTTCAAACTCTTATGGAAAACAGCAAGAAAGGCCAATGAATTCATGTCATAGACTGCATAGAAAAGTTGGCATAGAAAAACACAGAAAGAGCAAAACCATTAAAAAAACTAAAAAAATATAGAAATAGATAAATTGATCTACACGTAACCACTCTGACAGGAACAAATACAAGAATTCAAATGGAACATTGCTTAACATTAAGGAACACCTGTTACAAATATGGTACATGTAATGTAAAGCAGACAATTTATGCAGCATTGTTGAATATCAAATTAATTTATACAGCATTACTGCATGTCAAAATAATTTTAAGGAAGCTCTAGATACCAAGTCAAAAAAATTAGGAGTACATCAGCGGCCACATGATTTGCAAAAAAAAGTAATAAACAGCAAAAAATTGACGAAAAAGTAATGAAGAGTTGAAAATAAATAAAAGCACAATAAAACAAGTGAAGATAGCATGCAAAGAGTTAGCAACCGAAAAAATAATCACCAGCAGGTGGAAGGGAAGAGTTAAATTACAAGATGAACATAAATACTCACAAGTGGTTTACGAGGCCAAGCAAGACACCAAGAACCATCTGGGAAACACCAAATATCACTGAGATCTTCTTCTTGAAGGAGTTTGTGAAGCTGATCTTGTTCTCAGACATGGCCCACACCTGGCATGACACAGCAACACAGCGCAACAAAACACAACTTCAGACATTGAATGTACGCCCAGAACCTAACAAAGGCATTCCATTTACAGCTCTTCAACTGATAAATTCCAGTGCATGAATCATGCCCCCACACCTGGCATACAATCTAATCTGGAAACTTCCACAGTGTTGCTAACATAATGCACAAGGTATCAGTGGACGGTTGCTTTAAAGCAAAACCACATTCCAAAAGCATAATCCACTGTACAGAACCAGTCGAAAAATGTGAGGCCCCCTGGGACCAAAAGAAAGGCAAGAGGACAAGTAATACAAAAAAGAGATCAGGCATAATGAAACACAACACAATGTCACAAGAATGGCTTCAAGTATTTCTTTCAAGCTCTTATTCAACTGTTAGTACGATCCACTTCTTCGTCCATGGTCACGCCAAAATAAACCAATATATATATATATACACATATATACATGTATGTATGTTTGTGGACAATGACATAGCTGGGCTATGACTATCTTGCTGTTCCTTGCACCAGGCCAGTGTTGGGCTCCCAGGCTCTCGGTGGCCAGTCCAAAGCTTTGGAATCTGCTGCCAAGTTCTATGAATTCTGTGCATTCTTTAATGTTATCCAGGTCTAAACTTAAGACTCGTCTGTTTCAACTTGCTTACTCACTGTAGCCTCACTTTTTGTTCCCCAACCTACTGGATTTCAACCGGGCATCTCCACCAGATTACAGGTTTTTACTATGGTGTCACTTGGAATGACCATCGATTCATGTCCTGTGCATTAGGTAATGGCACTACAGAAGTCACTCAATTAGAGAATTGATTAGATTAGATTATTTGACATATCTAAAAAGATGCAAGTGATATACAGAAACAAGCTGGAGAATAATGAAAATTAACACAGCACAGAATGTCTGCTTACCGGGTCCATACCAAAGAAATAAGGCGTCTGATTGTAGACATGTCCATCGCCGGGGTCCATCATGAAGTCTTTCTCAGTAGCCAGGGTTTTGTCGCTGAAGTCAACAGATACCTCAAATTACAACCTATTAGAAATTTTATTATTAAGCGATAATTAAGTGGGAATTTAGCAGCAGTCACACAGTTTATATCTCAAACAAGCTCTCGACAAGAATTCAAATAAATTCTTTATAATAAATACTCTTATCTACAGGAACAAATGAGGAATTACCTTATACCTATCTTGCTCGAATGATTCGTAGTTCAGTTACTATTTACTATTCACTAAGTGCCTGATTCATTCAATTCTTACTAACAGCTCAACTATTATTTGTTTACTTTCATTACCATTAATTACACTTTGTGATTTTTAATTATTAGTTAATTACTGACTGCTTGATACCTGAATAATGCTAATGCATGCTCAATGACTGCAATATGTTTTGGAAAATTCCATTATTCACTAAAATTACTGACAGATTTTAACAATGAGAACGGGATCATCGAGAATTTGGAAATGCATCCTCACTCATAAATAACATTCCACTTAACACCAAAGATGTTGAGCGACTTTGAGAAGACATCGTTGTACAGAAGTCCGGAGTAGATGCTGAATATTCCCATTAAGAGAATCAGGTAGCGTCCGCTGAAGATGATGTTGAATATCTACAAGTAAACAGTCGAATCTTATAATGTCCATCATCATCATCATCTGCTCATCATCAGCTCATTTGCTCATCATCATCACCATCATCATCATCATCATCATCACCACCACCACCATCATTGAGGAGGAGTAGGAGAAACAGGAGGAACAGATGGAGGAGGGGAATGATGACAAAGAAGAAGGTACTTGAATGACATCACATAAAAAGCAAGCAGTGTTGGAATGAAAGACTAAAAATGTCTGAAACAAAAGAAAAGTGCTAAGTGTTTGGAAAAACAAAAGGTATAAGTTGGAAAGAATTGCTGAAAGTGATACATATACGGATATGTTCTCACCTCGTTTTTGTCCATGTGTGGCTTTAGTCTAACTTCAAAGAGAACGAGGAAGAGGGCAAAGAGCAGCATCAGCAGACCATGACCAGCATCTCCAAACATCACGGAGAACAGGAATGGAAATGTCACTATCGAGAATAAAGCTGAAGAAAAACAAAACCACAATCGAAAACACGAGACTCATTAGTATGACAATAAGACTTACAGATCTGTTACCTTTTGTGCCTTTCATAGGTTCCTAAAAGGCACTGCGGTAGCCAGATATGTTAAAAATGACAATAATCATCTACTTGCCACAAAGTTCCCATATCTTTCATTTTCGCCATCTTCAAAGCTAACATCATCAACATTGCTATTATCACAACTTGCACCACCATCATCGATGAACTTGTATGATCATTATCATCAATGTGCATCATCATCAACATGCATCATCATCATCATCATCATCATCATCATCATCATGTTACCTCACCTGGGTTGATTTCTCTGTAGTTGCCCACACCATAAGCATCTATGATGACCTGAAAGGCTCTTGTGAATTTGTTAACCCTATGGTAGGTGGGCAAGAAGTCTGGCTTAATTGGATGCAGGATGGAAGGCACTTGGCTCCCACAAACCTCCTGGAAAAAAACAATCACAGAGAAGGCCCATAGACAACAAACTGAAACCTTTAAGCAATGATCTTTGCATGCCACAAGTGCAAAATTGTGACACTGGAAAACTTTCCATGTGCACCATAGGTGTGAAATTGAGACATCATACAGGTGCTTCTTACTAAAATGGTTGGAAGTTAGGGAACCAGACTTTTCCTATGTAAGTAAGTTAACTGTTAATTAGGGCGATATATATATTTTTCCATTGGTTATTTATATATGAGGAACGGTTGTGAAGATAATAGACTTGAAAGTCGGAGATCTGTTTTGTTTTGTGATTGGTAGACACAAATAAGACGTTTTTGGAGATTCATCCACTTTCTTTTTTACAAGCTTTTATCTTCCAGATAACAAAACCTCTTCAAAATGGAACAGCTGGTAAAGTACTCACAGTGGATCGATCCAGGACCGTCTGTACGTTGGCAAGTTCAGAGTATGGCAGCCAGCACTCGGCGACAAAATTCGCTCCCTCTCTCTGCAGCAAGTTCAGCGTGTGGAAGCAAGCCTTCAGCTTCAGGACCTTGATGTCCCAGGTCATGATGTGCATCGAAATGTTGTGAAGCGAGCGATCTCGCTGCTCTCTTGACTTCTCCAGAACCTCAGATGAAATTACAAGAAAAGCAATGCTAAAAGTCAATCAAATTTGAATTCACTTTCAAAATCTCACAAGTCTTATCTAAACTGAACTAGAGACTTCATGACTCTATATATTCACACAGCTGGGATCTATTGATGGTCACTAATATTATTATACAATATTATTATACTGTATTCATTAAGCTCCAAAGCATTAGTCAGTGGCGCTGAGCAACGGCATGAAGGACATGCTCATGGTCTCCACACAGTAACCGTCTGAGGGGAGGTTCAAACTCAACTGTGCTCAACTGCTGGGTTACTGTGTCACTTTGAAGTGAGTCTGTAGTCCACAAACGTAACTGTAAAGTAAGGAGCAAAAAATGCACTCACGGTTCTGAGGTCACGCAATCTGGTCGCAACTTCGTCCAGCATTCGAAGTCTTTCTTCAATGTTTTGTGGGCAGGGATACAAAGTCGCATGATATCTACACAGTTTCATCATATATACAACTAAACAGGGATACAAAGTTGCATGATATTTACACAGTTTCATCATATACAAAACTAAACAGGGTACAAAGCTGCATGATACCTACACAAATTCATCACATATACAACTAAACAGGGATACAAAATTGCATGATACCTACACAGTATCATCATATATACAACTAAACAATCGCATAACTGCAAAACAGGCATTAATTTTCTAAACAGTAGTGTTACTATACGTTTCAGGTCTCCATAGGACTACACAAATGGCCTTTCTGTACTACCTGATCAGGTTGCATGTTGCTGCAGTCTTTTACAGATTCAAATGGACAGGTCCTGTGGGCCACTCTTTGTCAGGCAATTAGACTTGAGCCCCAATAATTTAAATGCTAGGTATAGCTTGGTTTCAGCCCAGAGTGACCATCGATTGATTTCTTACATTATTACAGTGAAATTATAGAAGTTCTGAGATTAGTTTATTTTCATCAATTAAGTGAACAATCCACAGACCATAACTGATGGTGGGGAGGGAAGATGAGAAAAGAAAGGGGAAGTATGGCATTAAATGGGGCAAAAAGACGATCCAGTTGTAACTGGACTCCTATTAAATAAGACAAGTTTATCCCAATGATAATAAATACGTAGTTAAGGTTGAAATATCTTAGCAAATAAAATATAGTTGATCTTTATTTGTCAGAGCTCAACAGCAAAATAAACTCCTAGCAATCTCATGTCTACACACAACCAAAGGCAAATGACTGGTCCAGAATAAACATCAAATGCCCATAAGCATAGGATAACAGAATACATCACAGGAGTATAAATCATGTTCATTGTTATTTAATTACTAATAGACCAACACAGAAATGCAAGCAATGCGTCAGACAGTAAATTATGTTGCTTATCCCAAAAATGACATTCGTAAGACATTCACATAACATTAATTGATGACATTCACAATGATGAAAATTGCAAAGATATCATCAAAACAATTATAAAGTTGTCACCAGCATCGTTCAACAACAAAAAACGCAGGCCATAGTTATCTGTATAGCGATCTGTTTAATGGAAATTGCAAACTGTTTTTATTATAGCAAGACGATTTTTACCCTTCTGCAATCTTGCGCAGTTTCTTCATAAGCGTATCCCCGTGACACACAGCTACAAAGACATTCTTCAGGACATCATCACCCTACAGAAAAAAACAATAAATGGCCCCTGAAACTGCTGCACACCCCTCAAAAGTAAAGTAATGCAGTAGCTCATTCACCCTCAAAAGTAAAGTAATGTAGTAGCTCATTTATTATGTATGGGTACAGCTCTTGACAATAGTCCTCACGGCATGACCCTGGTGTTGATGGAGCTTTCAGCTGAAGTGCAAACACAACAGCGATCCAACAACTGAATGGCCTTTCCTCACTGACTCACTCCCTATGGGGTACAGCTATGGGTGGACAAGCTGACGTTCTAATTCAAAAGTTTGTGGCTCCTCCCCATCATGATAATCATCATGCTCTGGGACTGATACACCATCAAATTCAGTCCCATCCAAAAGCCCCAAAAATTTAATCGATAAAACTCTCTTCCACGAACCATTAGAATTTAAATTCTCAGAAGTAAATATATCTGAGAGATGTAAGGGATAGAAAAATTTAAAACTTAACGAAAAATGCTGACTTTTCTCACACTTTTGGTGTATATATACAAAGGTTTCCACTGAGTTATGTATAACTTCAATGTGCTGAATAATTATCATAGTCTGTGTTTATTCGCGACACAGTTGAAAACGACCGCTGTGGCCACCAAAGTGTTCAACCCAAATAACCACAAAAACAGACCTAAATTCTGGTACTAAAACTGCTTTTTCTTAATTTAGTTAGAATTCATGACATTTATCAAACGTGTCTGTTAAATCCCGGAGCTACCGACCGTAGTTGGGTCTTTCATCGGCTCTGGAATTTCGACATGACGCAAGAAAATAGTTCCACGAGAGGCGAGCCACAGCAGACGACTAAAGCCGAACATCTTTGTGACGGGTATAACACCAGTAATGTATCTAAATCGCACAATGGCAAAAAAGTCACGAATACAAAATGTTTCATCCACACAATAACCTCCTCCTTACTTCAACCCATCAACATTACAGTATTCATGAAGAATCCAGAAGTTTAAGTTGAGAGGTACAAAGTGAAGCCAGGGTACAGCAAAATGTTACCTTGCTTACCAAACTGCTAAGTTCAAGGCATGTACACCCTTTACGTACTCTCCAAAATTAGCCAATGGAGCTATCTACATAGTGCATGCAGTTCAAGCCCAGCCAGTTGCAAGCATCATCGGTGAGATGAAGAACCACTAATCGGCCACTGAAACAAGTTTGTGGACAGACCTGAACAATGTGCGCTGAAGTCTGCACTGTGCCACAGCCACATAAAGAATCAGTAGCAAGTCCAACCAAACTGGACATGTCAAACCAAACTGGATAAGGCAGTACAATGCCAAAGAATAAATAACAGATGTCAATGTGTAAAGCCCACCAACAGCTTCCTATCCAAGACGTTAAAAACCACTACATTGCATTGTGTCATGTAACCTTAATAGCATGCAAATTATTAAGAACTGACCTCAGATTAGGATCCCCCTGAATTTCAGTGCTTACATCAAAACCAGAACTTCCCGGAACCTGGATGTCACGAATCTGCGTCTAAAGTCGATAACAGGTAAATCGTTTTCAGCTCAAGAACAAGTACAAAAATTCTCAGTCCCTTAAACTGTCCACTGTTGCAAACTACATTAAGTTAACTGAAGGTCATGCTCATACATTTTAAATAAGTGACTTCTGGCTGCATTCTGTCCAAGGCCAACGTCAAGGGCCCCAACAGCCACAAGACGTTAACACTCACTACTAATATTCTGCTGTGTAAAAAGTGCTTTTGAACAAGAGCACTAACTGAGTCTCTGTAACATACAGAGTCCGACATTATGACCAATTAGTTGAATACTTAATCAGATTCTGAGTTCAGAGCCTCACCTAAGTTGCATGCACCATGTAAGGTCTTTCTCTGAGTCCTGGTTGCACAGCTGCATGAAGGAATTGGAATTTTAAAGTTCAGGAAAAGACACAGTATATTAGGTTTACCTGTTCAAAAAAAACACCTGTCTGGCGAAGGACACACTCCAGTTCGGAAAGTTCAGTGAAGTTTTTCTCCAAGCTCTCCAGATTGTTATTCACTTCCCGCAACTCTGTCTCAGAGCTCTCAAACAAGGCCTAACAAGTTCAAACAAGCCTTACATGTTAAGGCCTAACAAGTACAAACAAGCCTTACATGTTAAGGCCTAACAAGTACAAACAAGGTCTAACAAGTTCAAACAAGGCCTAACAAGTTCAAACAAGCCTGACATGTTAAAACAAGGTCTAACACATTGAAGAAGATCTTATATGTTAAAACATGGACAATGCTGTTTTATTGGCAAATTCAACAAAGTTCTCTTCTGTATATCTGCATGCCAATATGTTAACTGTCACTAATCTTTGTAAAACGTTTACTGTAGTCTAATTTCTTTAAAATATTCCTTAGAATAATTATCACAACCCTATACATTAGTTTCAGCATTCCAAATCAGCACTGAAGTGAGTGGTCTGTGCTCATGTTCCAAAAAATTTACTCAGGTTCAGGCTAATGCCCTGAGATTAAAAATGCCAAGTTTTGACTGATCCACATGGAGAGACTGATTCCTCTGAAAGAACACCTGTTCTCTGGGCAAAGTGACTCAAGATCCCATCTAGAGAAGGCTCTGATCATCAGTCACAGTAGATTAACATAATGTAATGTAATACCTCAAGATCAATCATATGCTTCTGCAGTGGAGCTTCAGGGATCGATCTAAGCTCAACTGGCTCAACACTAGCCCTCTTCAGCTCTCGCTCAAAGAACTCTACACATTAAAAAGAACTCTACACATTAAAATCCAACAAGAAGAAGCTAAGCAATCTATGCAACAAGTATCGTGTTCTACCATCAGCACTAAAGTAAGTGTTCTAAGGAAATGACAAATTTATCTGTATAAGAATGATACTTGTACAGTTGGAGACGGCTGCACTGGCAGTCTCAAACAGACACCAAGAGGTGCAAATATATAGTTGCAAAGGACTTTTAAAGCTACTTCTCATTCCAGTTTATCTGGATGACTCCATGTAGGCCTTTTTTCCATCTCTCCTCTCCCTTCCTCTTTCTCCAATCATCTCTACACTCCTTCCCTCTGTTTCTTCCTTGCGCTTGCTCTCTCTCCCTCTCTCTTTCTGTCTCTGCCTCTGTGTCTCTGTCTCCCTCTCTCTCTCTCTCTCTCTCTCTCTCTATTTTATATATAAATAATATGTATGTCAACTGGATCAGCCTCATCTGTCTGTCTATCTATCTTGCCTTAAATCCAATTCAGGTGATAAAATTTAATGACAAGGATCACTTAGAACACAATATTGATAAAAACAACTTGAAACAACTTCAAACTCACTCAGCTGACGTTCCATCTCTTCACATCTGCGAATCTCATTAACATGATGCCGTTGAAAAGCGTTTACATTAGCATTCAGCTAGAAAAAGCAATTTAAAAAATCAATAGCAATTTAAAAAATCAATGATCAGAGATTTCTGTTGCCCAGTGCTTTTTTCCAAAAGCAGTAACAATGGAGCCTTAAAACACAAAACTCTTGGCTTTAAAGCACAGAGAAATGAAAGTTAAGTTTCTCTGACTTTATTATTTATTGTTAATTAATAACTCCTTTAGCACCAGTGTCTAATGCACAAGGCATCAACAGATGGTACACCAACTTCAAGCTGCAGTCAGGTCAATATCCAGAAGGTCAATTCAGTGAAACAGAGAAGCAACCTGTGGTGATATGAAAAATGTAAATTTTGAGACCCAAATGACACAAGGGACTAGCAGAACGAACAGATTTATGAAGAGTTCAAATTTAGGTCCAGCAACCGAAGAAGCTCGTCCACTAGAACAGTTTAAGGATTTTGCACAACCAGAGAAAGACAGTCAGATGACCTGGTTGAATAATAATAGGTCTGGTGAATGGGGACTCGTTTTAACGGAACTGTGGTTGGCAAGAGTTTAATGCTTATAAATTATGAGCCCCAATTTGAAACAAATCCTTTGCTGAACAGGAAGCCAGTGCAGAGATCCAATCACAGGGATCATGTGCTCATATTTTTGTGTGTTAGTTGTAGCACTAGCAAAGCAGTTCTGAACTTTTGAGTTTCTGCATGTTTGACTTTGTGCTACCAGTAAGAAGCAAGTTACAGTAATCAAGACAAGTAGAGACCAATACATTTGTTAGAGATATCCTTGAATACAAGGACACACAATGCCTAATTCTGCACATGTCATGACGACTTACAAATAACCTACACTTAGCTGGTGAAAGACGTGAGACATAGCAGTCTAATTAGTCTAATCCAAAATACAAACACTATCACCCAACAGAACAAGTGAATCACCCAGTTTAAAAAAATTTAAGCCCTTCAAACTTCTTCAGTTGCTGTGGGTTGAACAATAATAGAAATTCAGTTTTTGAAGACTGCACCTTGTCAAAGGCATCAGACAACAGCTGCACTGATGCGTGACAAGACAAACGGTTGAATGATGTTGATTTGAGTAGCATAGAAATGACATTCCAGTGAAGCAATGTACTTAGTGGTGTACTATATAATGTAAAAAAGAGGACCAAGCACAGATTCACGTGGGACATCACATGTTAACAAAGCATTAGACAACAAGTGACAGTTATTACCATTTAACTACAGTCACTGAGAGGGTGGACTAAGATAAGTAGCAAACCAATACAGGGCATGACCAGAAACCACAAGCCAGTGCTGAAAATGAAGTAAAAGAAGAGAATGGTCCATGGCATCAAAAGCAGCAGACAAAGAACAACTACCGCCACCAGAAACCGCAAGCCAGTGCTGAAGATGAAGCAAAATAAGAGACCGGTCCACGGTATCAAATGCAGCAGACAAATCAAGGAGAACAAGTACTGCCACTTAAACCCTATCCATGGAACACTTAATCGCATTATGAACAGCAAGAAGGGCAGACTCTGGTGAATGAAACTTGCTGCATACAGACTGAAAGAGGATGTTAGTGAGTTTGAAGATAAAGTGCCGTCCTGCTGATATCCGGTTAACGGGAGACGTGTTAGCATGCGGTACAATCAATACACACACTGCACTGGCTAACATTCCAGCTCATTGTCATTATGTTGGAGAGCCTGTATCAACTGTAACACTGTCTCAATGGGCGGCACCAGCTGCTGGCTACAGCTGGCTTTAGCCCTGCAGAAGGCAGTATGGTTCCAAACTAGGCAAACTTGATATAGCTGCACATGCCTCCCCTCCCCAAAACCAGCAGACCAGCTCTGCTCCAGGCAGGAGCTTACTCGTGCATACGCCTAATACAAAAGAAATTAATTTCAGAATTAGCACAGACTATTCACTATGTATTGTGCATTGTTACAGTGGCACCACAAAAGTAATTGGACAGGATTAGATTGTTCCTGATAAGCTCTAGAACTTAAATTATAGACCTCATAGCTAGAGCTTTGCTTATGGAAACCAACTCTTCCTCATAAACACACTTCAAAGTTCATCCCAAAACTGTTGCCAAAGTGTCGCTTGGAAATCTCAGACGTTGTCCTGCATTGTTTCATCTACAGCTTTTGAACCTAGGTTGAAAGAGGCAATGGGCCTCGAGTAGATGCACCACTCCAGCAAGTGACATTAAATGTAAACCTGTGTATTTTGGACACTGTTGCATGCGTGGGGTATCCTCAGTAATGATGCCATTAAAGCAGGTAAGAGATATCCAAAGAAAGGATGGGTACAAGCTCCAATCTATTGGGCCCATACCTGAGTTAACAGCTGCCTTTATTTGAGACAAGACCCCTCCTACTGCTGTTCTCTGTACATTAGAATACTAGAGCTGCGAAGAAAGGCCTTGCCTATCATAAATAGACTGTTAGGTGCATGGACAAATAGGGGAACCTAATAAAAAATCCTTAATTAGCCAAAACAGATGAATAAAACCATCAGCTTTATTGCTAGTGCGATTTACTGTAAAACTAGATTCACTACTGGCATTGTTTTAAATTGTTTCTTTGCAGTATATACTAAGTCAAACAGTTAAGAGTCACAACTTTAATTCAAGCCAAACTAGACAAAATTAAAAGGCAGTTCAAAGACATGTCCTAAAACTATTTACTTCTAGCCACACTAGAAAATTCATAGCATACAGCATAAGTGCCAACAAATGCAAACCTACTAACAGACAGAACTCCTTTGGGACTCTGGGACATGGTGCAGCAGTACTCAGTCGTTAGTTTAGTTTCAGACATGTCATTAACAAATCACCACATCTTGATACTGGTTTATAGAAAATAAACAGCTAACCCAAAACTTGTTGTGCAACATGATAAAGTCAAAAACATAGCATTTTTAATTATCAAAAGTGCAATGGTGTTACATCAGGTGTTATCAATAAGTAAACACTGAGTAATCAAAAAAAGCCAATTTACTGGAACCTCAGATTTAGCTGTTAAGCTGTAGATTCTGCAAAATGTTCATCATTGATATGTACAACAATTTTGGAACTGTGCCTGAACAGCATTCAGAAAAACCTATCTAATATCTTTTGAAGGAGTGGTCTGTTGTGACAGAGGGAAGGCTGTTGTTAGCTTGGTAGCCCACATTGCCCACGACATAATGATTGTGGATACAAGCTTGGTCCCCAGACTCCATGTAATGACTCTGGACAAGTCTTTCATGCACACTTGTCTCTGTCAAGACAAAGGACAATTTGGAACTGGCATAAGCTGGAAAGTAAACAGCAAGTCCTGTGATGCACTGGCGCCATGACCATGAGCTAGGATTCACCCAACGACAGCTCAAAGGCCTACATGTAGGAATTAAATGAGTGCCACCCCTATGTTCCACTATGGGACATGAGAGCTTTCTTTTCATTTTAATGGAGCATCACTTAAGCCAATACCCATAAATAGCACCCACAACTGATACATGTTTTACCCTGAACAGTAAAGCAGCATGTGTTAATAGCATCACTTACATCTTTGAACTGAACGATGCCAAGTTCTCCCAGCAGAGCAATGGCTGTATATGCTGCATCTGCTTGCAGGTACATCTGACACTGCAGCATCTCCTGGCTACGGAACAATGACCCCATTGCGGTGATTTACCAACTGCACAGCAGCACAATTGGAAAACTGCTCTATCAGAGAAATCATAAAAACAAAATCACTTAATCAGCACTACTGGCAGCACCACAAAATGGGTACAATTCCAAAATGTTAAAAGCTTTTTCCAATTCATAAAAATCTCATCATCAGCACTGCCATTACATTACCCTAAAATCAGCATTATCATCATCACCACCAACATCACTGTCATCGTCAATTATGTGCCTCAGCTCAACGATCTTTTGACCAAAAAGGTATGCTTTGAACTATTTGACTTTAGCGTGAGGCGACTTTGACACGACGTCGTTTTTGTTTGAAATGTTGTATTAATGTGCTTTTGAAGTCATAGAAATATGTGGTGGAAGTTATATAACCCAGGTTCTTGAGAAAAACAGACCATTACATTTCACATATACGAACTTTCTAATCAACATGTAATTAATTCCATATTCTTAGTGCTAATCATGTTCACGTTTGGCCAGTCATTCAGACAACCATCCTTTTAGTACTCTACAGATTAGGTTTATATTTCACACCACAAGAACGAACCATAATCAACAAATTATTCCACCCCCTAAATAACTTCACAGTTTTACGTCTTCACTGCGCGACGTGGCCAAAACACTTCTTAAGCGATAAAAAACGAAAAACCACCAAACTGCTGAATACGTTTAATAAGACTCACTTTAAAAATATTTTCACTTTCAACAACTAGTTTTGCCACTAATTAATCGAGTCATAAGACTGCGGTAATTCCAAAGGGATATCGCCGCGTTAATCGAACCACCCCCAATAATCGACTAATAACAAGCTGATCACGGGACCAAGCTGGGTAACCTCTGAACTCTGGTAAGTAAGTAAGTAAAACATGTATTTGGCATCAAAGTACTTAGCGTCTCTATCAAGACAAAAAAGCCACAAATAAACACTACATTATTAATTAGGGTTCACTGCATAGTCCCCTTCTTCACCTGATCTCTCCTTCCGCTCCAATCCCAAATACCACCTACCGTAGCTGCCACGCTGTCTCGCTGCCTGACTTTTGGACCTTGATAATGGAACCGAACCCTTTTGCCTATCAATTTTGTTTTGACTGAGCGCCTGTGAATAATCTGGTCCCCGTGACGTGGCTTTCGTTGGACGCTGTATAAATCTCTGGATTACGGTTACGATTGGACGAAATATGGTCAATAAAATGCGGCAAAGTTGCAATGCCTAATAAATTAGGCTATTAAATGTAAAATGTAAATGGATACTTTCTTCTGTAGCGACCGTAGACAGAGAGACTCAGGTTGGAGAATTTGAAGTGATTTAAGGCAGTATGCAATTAGGCACTTGCAATGGCCGTTTCAAAACAAATATTTTCCTTCTCTTGTTTGCATTGACATAGGAAGCTGTTGGTTTTGATCTATGACTTACTTTGATATATGATCTATGACTCTTCTTGGCATTGACCTGACTTGCCTTTTGTTTTTGCTGCGCCGTCGGTTGATGCCGTCTGCATTATACATCAGCGCTATAGAATTTACTAGTTAATAATAATGCTCTACGACTAGAAGAAAAAAACGTAGGAATCTATGTATACTGGTCCTTGACAGAACAAGCTGCTATCAGAGCTGCACATTGCAGCAAAACATTATAAATATAAAACTATCTTATCCCGCCCAGAACATCGGCGCCTAGTTCGACAAATGTGCGTTCTTTGGAAATCCTCTGTTGCTCCCAATTACCACAGCCATCTATGTTCTTATATTATCCACGAGATGGCACCAACTAGTTGGCCTAGTTAGCTACATCAGTAAGTGCGTACGCCAAGGAAGCCTCGGTGCGTGAGGATCCCAGGTTCGCGTCCCGGTCGTGGCTTATTTCAGAGATTTGAATCTCGGGCTAGTACGGTCCGTGCGCGGGGACCTTAAATGGCGTGTAGCGGTGGTGAAGGATCTCACCCGTGCCTGGGTGGAATCCATATGATCGCTTTAGAAAAACGTGTACAATTTACAATTTTTACAATTTTACCAAAATTATATGTTGCCTTTTCTAAATATGCTATAACACGACGAAGATGACGACGGCGATGATCATAATGATGACGATGACGATGATGATGATGATGATGATGATGATGATGATGATGATGATGATGATGATGATGATGATGATGATGATGATGATGATGATTGGCCACTGTCTCGCTTTCGTCGTCAAAAGCGTGTAGTGAGAGGCATCTCTGTCGTATAAAGCATCCTTGTTCCACCCTGTTGAGTTTAACGCCCCTTCGCATGTGATTGGGAAACTAGTAAATTGCATCTGGTTGAATAAACTCAGATGAATCTTGTTATATGCATGCCAAGGACTCGTTCACTTCAGTTGTAATGCGACATAAATTCCGGCGACAATAAGATTTTTTTTAAAAGAAATGTTTTCAGTCTTGAGTGAAAGACCAGCGCAGACACTGAAAGAGGTGAAGTGTTGGTGAGTTCTTATGATAGATTTCGATTTTATAGCGACCGTACAATCTCGACCTTGCTTATTTCTCAGCGAATTTATCAGATGAGATCCTTCGCCACTTCTGCCAGTTTGATTGGGTTCCAGTGCATTTTAAGTCCTCTTGTATTGGCCGTGCTAGCCCGAAATACAAAATCTCAGAAATAGTCACCATCGGCTTGCGAACGCCTTCGTCGTTCATACAGAGTCGCAATGATGTAAGAGGCAGCAGCTCCAGTCCATAGAGACAGAGTTGTAGCCGAAACCTAACCGTACCTCACCATGTGCAATTGCTACATTTGCATGTGATTATGACTCGAAGGATGGTTTCGTACAACCAGGTAACTGATGTTGTTATAACTTATAGGTAAGCCAGCGGGTAACCCCAGGGCAGTTCTACGAACCCACGGCTGGGAGGTACGTGCCCTGCTTAGGAGTGATGCTAGTTTTTGTTTTCCGGGAAAAGTAACCGTTTCAAGATGTTCCTTTAACGTTGCAGCTGATGTTGGTGTAGAAACGGTAATGATTAAATAAGTTTGAAGTGGTTTTGTAAATATTTATTTATCGCTTAATTTCGCTTGAGTTTACGAATTTATTTGTTAATTTTGCAGGTCTTGTAAATCCTGAAAATGAAGGGATCGTTGCTTGTATTGAATCTGTTCTTGGTGGTGGGCTCGTTGATGGTGTGTTCAGCAAAGTACGAACCCAACTGGGATTCTCTAGACGCGAGGCCACTTCCTCAGTGGTTTGATGAGGCCAAGGTGGGCATATTCTTGCACTGGGGTGTCTTCTCGGTGCCCAGTTTTGGTTCGGAATGGTTCTGGTGGAGCTGGCAGGGATCACACGATAAGGGAACTGTAGAATTCATGGAAAAGAACTATCCACCTGGATTCACATATGCTGATTTCGGACCGATGTTCCGGGCCGAATTCTTTGATCCAGATCGTTGGGCAGACATCTTCAAAGCAGCCGGTGCCAAGTATGAATTTCACTAATTTTGCTTTGCAATGGAAGATGTTGTAATTTCATTATTATAAGTTATTTTATGATCGCCAGGTCTTACGTGTCCATCATAGCTGTAATCATAACCCTGCCATTGTTATTGCCCAAAGAGCTAAGTCCAGCCTGTGCTCATTCGAGACAAAATTTCTAAACAAAGAGAAAACCAGCTGCATACCCTGGAAAAGTACTTTACATACTGATAAAATGCAATTTATGAGCCTAAAATATGTGATTTTTAAAAGAGATGACATAATTAATTGCTTTTTCCATATTACCCTTAATTATGAGCTTTATGTTGTGTTGTGATCTGTATGGTTGAAAATGCTAAGAGGAAATATGTTTGTGATTACGTATTGCATCTTTTAAGTTTCTCAAGTTTTACGATGACTGCTTCTCATAAACAGGTATATTGTCCTGACAAGCAAACATCATGAAGGTTTCACAAACTGGCCTTCAAAAGTGTCGTGGAACTGGAACTCGCAGGATGTTGGACCGAAGAGAGATTTAGTTGGCAAGTACAATTACTGATAACCTAGTGGATGATAAACTCTGCAGTGTTGGTGATGATGAACTACTTTGTAGATGATGACAATGGGGAAGTTAAATAAAATGATATGTCTGTGGTGCTGATGATGTGAAACATATGGCTTTAGTCAGGACAACTGAAACTGGTTTCAGAACCTTTGATGTGAGAAACAACTCAAAGGAGATACAATTTGGATCATGTTGCAGGAGAAGCTTAAGATAAAAGTCAGAAAGGCTTTAACAACTGTTCTGCTGTCCTCAAGACTTTATTTTTATGCATTTATCAGATCCAGCAGTTTTTTCATACAGCTTTTTAACTAAATCTAAATGATGATTTGTATTTAAAACTTTAACTCACTTAAAGTGATGTTATGCCTTTCAGTGAATGTTTTCTTGGTACCTTGAATTTAAGAATTCTGTGCAACAGAGTTAGCACATTTTTTAAGTTTTACTCTTCATATATCTATTAAATAAAGAAAAATTCTGTTTCTGCAGGTGATCTTGCGGCAGCCATTCGAAACCGGACCGACATACACTTTGGTCTGTATCACTCAATGTTTGAATGGTTTCACCCACTCTACTTGGAAGACAAGAAGTCTGGCTTCAAAATGCGGAAATTTGCTGAGGTTGGTCAACATGAAATTGTCCCTCGCTGTCAGTTTCTTAGACTGTGTTTCTGTTGACTTGGTGTTTTGCGTGACAGTGATGATGCTGATTTAGATGATGCTAATGAAGATAAACATGATGACTGAACACAATTACTGAATACAAAAGCTAATGAGGGTTGCTAAAATCAAGATGATACTAAAAATGGAAATTGAAGTGGCTAACTATAGATGATGACTGATGGTTGAGATAACGACTGATGATGAAAGTTGTTGCAGAAAGTTATGGTTTTGATTTTGACAGGCAAAAGCACTTCCAGAATTGTATGAGATTGTGAATGCCTATAAGCCGGATGTGATATGGTCAGACGGAGATTGGGAAGCTCCAGACACCTACTGGAATAGCACAGGATTCATTGCTTGGCTCTACAATGACAGGTATCTGTTCATCATAATAGCTGAAATCCTGCAGTCCTTTTCTAAAACTGAATTGAATGCCTGTTTTAAGAAGATTGTAGTATATTGTCCCACAGCATACAGGTACAAAATTCCAGCAGAGTGATAGATCTTGTTATACCATGTTTGTATGAGAATTCATTGTGGTCCCAAGATGTTATATAGCTTCAGTTCTGGTGTAAATAAAAGAAAAACAGAAACAATATGATGCTGGTTTTATGTTTCACAGGAAACTAGATTTGAGTATTAGATTGATGAAGAGGATTATTATTATTTGTGGCCTGTAATGATCTATCAGTGGCACTAAGCAATCATGTATGAAGGACTTGCTCAAGTTTCTTACCTGGTGACCATTCATGGCAGCTCAGACCTGTTAACTAAAGCTTGAACATACTGTAGGTTTGTTATCACTATCACATATTGCAAGCCACAACTGTCTGAAAGCTAGTTGCCTGAAATACGAAAGAAATTTACTTGTAGCTATAAGGAGCTAGCTGTTAGTAAAGCCTTGCTCATTCAGTGTTCAGGACAATTTTATATTTGTTTATTTATTTTGTTTTATATCTTAAAGTCCTGTCCGGGATACAGTGGTGACGAACGATCGATGGGGATCTGGCATACCTTGCCATCATGGTGGTTACTACACCTGTTCAGATAGGTACAATCCAGGTAAGTCTATGTTTTTACTACGTGAAAACTACACCTGCTGAGAAGTAGGGCTTCAGATCAGTTTTACTTACCATCATAGTGGATAATACATCTGTTCAGACAGATGTGTTATGGTAAAATATATCATATTGTTTGCAACACCTGATCAGGTGTATGGAGATCTGGAGAAAGCCTCTCTTGACAAACCGACACAAATATGTTGATCACTGAACATCCTTCCACAGTTGACAGTTGACGGTCTGAGACATGTAGCAGTCTATGTGTACTATTTTAAATACAACTTCTCTGCTTTATGTTCTTGTTGCAAGCTTTGAATAGTTTTTATTGCTTTTGAATGATTTGTTTGTTTCTGCAATAATCTGCAATTGTATGATGTGTGAAGGCGTTCTTCAAAAACACAAGTGGGAGAACTGTATGACAATCGACAGTGGTTCTTGGGGTTATCGTCGAAATGCTCGCTTCTCTGACTATCTGTCGACCCACGACCTGATCTCGGAACTTGCAACAACCGTTAGGTCAGTTACACTTGAATATGGGGTAAGATATCACTTATTTTGACATTGAGGTGATAAGTGAGTTACCATTGCCTTTGCCTACTGGCTATTGGACAGGTAAAGATTTTGCATGATGGTAGTTGGGCATAAAAATTGCTCAGGTAGTAATGAAGTGCAGTGTTTTGAGGAAGGTATCCAGCCATGTGTGTCTGACCATTATAGCCATGGTAGTACATGTATTTTTCATTACTGGTCTAACCTGATGACTTCTCCAGCACTGGAGTGAGTTGGTTCAGCTGATATAAATTGATGGAGTATGAGGGTGCTGGTACGATGCAAAACAAGTAACAGCTGAACCAGAAAGAACAAACTAGGATGGACAATGCTTCATTTGGCATTTGTCTTAGATTTTAATCTACTGCTAGCTTACTTTCTGCTTATCATCACTACCTTACGTGATCACATGGAATAAAGGCCATTTCTCTTTTTAAGCAGGCAAAGGGATTTTATTGGGTCTGTTACTGACCAAAAAGCCTTAATTTCACTTTTAAATGCATAGTTCAGAGTTATATATTGGATTAAAAAAAAATTAGAAATTGTTTTGAATATGCCTCTTAATTAATTTTGATTAATATTTTGAAAATGTCTCTTTTAATTCAGCTGTGGTGGTAACCTGCTGATGAATGTTGGACCAACAGCTGATGGAATGATCACGCCATTATTTGAAGAAAGACTGAGGCAGTTTGGTGATTGGATGCGCGTCAATGGGGAGGCCATCTATGCTTCAAAGCCCTGGAAATTCCAGAATGACACCCTGACTCCTGGAATTTGGTGAGCCATAGCAAATATTTGGCTTAATCTAAACATTAGCTGCGTATATCTGAATATATAGTGATATTTTAGTGACAATGACCTTATTATTATTACGCAGTCATGACTTTCTGTTTAGTTTCAGAATTCCATAATGCTACCCTGCCTACTGGAGTTTGGTGAATAATGGAATTTAATCTGGATATGAACTTTGCATTTATGCATCTGAGTGTTTATATAGCTCCTCTTAACCCCTTTACCGTGGAATAAATTTTTTCAATTCTTTCTACACACGTGCATTTATTTTTAGGTATTCTTCAATGCATGTGATTAAGGAAGACTGGTATTTGTAATTGTAATATTGCAGAAGTCTTTCTTTGCTCTGACAAAAATAAAAGTCAGCATATAATAATTTTTTAAAAAGTAGGCTCTGTAGTGCTCCTTATGAATTTATATAGCACCAGTTTAATATGTTCGCTTTGTATGATATATTCCAAAGCATGGTGCAGAGACTCCTTATCTTCCGAAGATAAGGAGTCTAAATCAATGGTTTTCTGGATCAGTATAGTTCAATTTCTGGTTTCTGAATGATGCTTCGATAGATGAGAATGGCAAATAAAACCTTCAGCTCACCACAACTAACATCAATCCAACTATTCAATCTGGATCGTTATTTCAGTCGAGGACTGCATTAGTTGGTGTGCACGTCTGTTAGTTTCAGTGACTATCTTGGTTGGTAAGGAACAAATTGAAATTTTCCACTGGAACCGTCGTGTCAGCATCTGGAACACACGTTCCAGGTGTTCCTATATTCCTAAATGCTATGCATTGACAAGTCCCGATTTCATCTCTTGACCACGCAGACGGCGAACTGCTGTCGTAGGCCTACTGAACGGTTTTCTGGCTATCATCACTGTCATCATTTTCTCACACAACAACGTTACTAGAACTAAAACTTAGTTAGTTATCATCAGTCACTATCATCGGGCAAACTATCATCACTTTCAAACAATAAACGATGTATTTCTTCATTAGATAAACCACGCTTGTGACCAGCCAATTTTAGTGTGAATTATATAATTTTATTTAGTTGGCCTGCCTAGCATATGACCTAAGTTATAATATGGAAAGCCGTTATTTTAATCGTAAAACACTATTATATTTTGCTACTGCCATTAGACGAGTTTATTCATTGTACACGGTGAGTGAATAGATTCATATCATGTGGACAAGTTAACTCAGGGTTCACTCTGCATAATGGTTCCCACTGGATGAGTTAACTCGGGGTTCACGGTAAAGGGTTAAGACCTTTTTCAAAGCATTTAAAGCAGTGAATTTTGTTTATCACAAATCATGCAAATTTCATAAATGAATTTGTTCAGGTACACTTCAAAGAAGTCTGATACTGGTACGAGCGTTTATGCGATCCTGCTGAACTGGCCAAAGGGTGGTTCTTTGACCCTTGCCTCTGCTACTTCCAGCCCTCAGACAACCGTTTCCATGCTTGGATATCCGGGCTTCTTCAGCTGGAAACAGAATCCTACCAAAGGAATAGACATAATCATTCCTCCCATTGCCTCCAACCAGCTGCCATGTCAGTGGGCGTGGACACTAAAGTTGGAGCATCTCGCTTGAGCATTCCAGAGTGTTTTTTGATATCATATTGGCTGAGATATTAGTTTTATTTCAGATAAATTTCGACAGACTGATTGTGCATAAACTTTAATTCAATTGTCTATCTTATAGATAAACATATTTGTTTTTGTGCTTATGCTGAGGCGCATAAGTACTTAGTATGTCCTAATTTTTACCATTTCATTTATTTCATTGACTTATTCAGTTGATTATTAACTACATGTATGAGCACTTTGTGCCTTCTAGATACCAGAATTATATGCATTTTATGTGTAAGATATTTATCAGAACTTTGTATGGACACGTTCCTTCCTTTTGGAAGTACTTTTGAACTGACAATGTTTGACCTTGCAGTGTGCATATTTTTTTCTGAGATATAGAATTGTATGTAAAAACTAATCCCAAACTTTACTTGACTGTTGTGGGAATATTTATAAAAATATATTATTATTGCATAAATGAATAACAGCTGTTTAACAGAATTTATGATTAGCAATAGCCATTTTTCATCCTAATGTAATTTAATTCTTTGCAATTTACTTCATCTGTTGATCCGCTGTAAGGGATTCTAAAGCGAAAGCTCCATTTTGTAATCGTAAACTCCATATGTTCGGAATTTCTTCTTCACTGTATTGTACGTTTAGGTTATAAATGTCTCAAGTCTTTTTCTGAATTTTCCAGGTGTTTTCATGCTAGCCTGAATTTTAATATAAAAGATGAATTGACTAAACTGTTAGGAATTTGTTAACTGAAATCATCGTCATATGTAATGTATTATTCAAATCATCTTTGTAGTATGTGGAATATATCACACCTAGGGTAGTATGTTTGTGGATGCTGATAAATGTAACCTGGAATATTAGTGTCTAGTTCTTAGCTTTATGCACACTCGGCCACACAATGGCTGCATTGCATCTATTTTCAGTTGGAGTCAGTGACAGATGCCACTCATTTGCTGAGGCTCAGAAATTGAATTGTTAGTATTTTTATGTGTGATGGTCGCCTGTGTGGAAACTGATGAAGGGACTGATCTTCAAGCAATTATGTAGCACCATTTCATGAAAACTTGATGGCACTCCCCTAAGAATTGTTTTCTCAAGACAAAAACCAAATGGACTTCCAGGTTTTCTTTCTGTTCCAGTCTTTTTCTTTGAATTCAAATAGATATTTGATAAATGCTGATAGCTGGAGAAAACTGTCACTGTATTATTCATGTAATGTAATATCATGTTGAATTACATACAATCAGTATAAGGCCTAATATGTGCTAGCATTGTAATGCTTGATATTTAATGCTTAATGTTATTAAGTGGTTTACTGGTATCATTGATGAATCTGATTTCTTTTGGACAGTGTTTGTTGAAGTTTTAAAATGAACAAAACAGTTTTCATTGGAAAATCTTTCATTTTGCTGTTACATTAAAGAAACATGTAAATTTGCTTTACTGTGATAATAAGCAGCAAGCAGTGGAATGTCGTAAATTGGCATCAGCTTATGCATTTGAGTGAAAGAGTGTCTTGCAATGCGCTGGCCTATGTCTAGTACTGGATTTTGTCATGTATCATCTCTCACATGTATTTTCCCACCATTCTTAAATTCTCTTCTGCTATCAGCTACAACCCTTTTTCTATGTTATCAGACATATCATTCAGATTTGGGCAGTTTCGAATAGATTATCACCAGCTCAGGTCTGGTTGGGTTCATTGACGGATCCAGTAAACCATGCCTGCCATGTACCTCCAACTGGCTGGGTTCATTGACGGATCCAGTAAACCATGCCTGCCATGTACCTCCAAATGGCTGGGTTCATTGACGGATCCAGTAAACCACGCCTGCCATGTACCTCCAACTGGCTGGGTTCATTGACGGATCCAGTAAACCACGCCTGCCATGTACCTCCAACTGGCTGGGTTCATTGACGGATCCAGTAAACCATGCCTGCCATGTACCTCCAACTGGCTGGGTTCATTGACGGATCCAGTAAATCATGCCTGCCATGTACCTCCAACTGGCTGGGTTCATTGACGGATCCAGTAAACCATGCCTGCCATGTACCTCCAACTGGCTGGGTTCATTGACGGATCCAGTAAACCACGCCTGCCATGTACCTCCAACTGGTTGGGTTCACTGACGGATCCAGTAAACCACGCCTGCCATGTACCTCCAACTGGCTGGGTTCATTGACGGATCCAGTAAACCACGCCTGCCATGTACCTCCAACTGGCTGGGTTCATTGACGGATCCAGTAAACCACGCCTGCCATGTACCTCCAGCTGGCTGGGTTCATTGACGGATCCAGTAAACCACGCCTGCCATGTACCTCCAACTGGCTGGGTTCATTGACGGATCCAGTAAACCACGCCTGCCATGTACCTCCAACTGGTTGGGTTCATTGACGGATCCAGTAAACCATGCCTGCCATGTACCTCCAACTGGCTGGGTTCATTGACGGATCCAGTAAACCACGCCTGCCATGTACCTCCAACTGGTTGGGTTCACTGACGGATCCAGTAAACCACGCCTGCCATGTACCTCCAACTGGCTGGGTTCATTGACGGATCCAGTAAACCACGCCTGCCGTGTACCTCCAGTTTGAGTTAGGGGAGGGTAACAGTCCCTCTGAATTCACCCTTGCATACCTGTTTTTATTCTTTGGACTGGCTTTCTAAACTCAGAGGGAGGCATGGCTGGTGTGGTCCTCTAGATCCAACCTTAGCCAGGTTGGTTTTGCAGTTCAGGTTTTGTCAGTAAAATTTACATTTTGTTAATTGTTGGGAACAGCTGAAGAATACCTATAACAAGTTGTTGAACACGCAATTTGTCTATTGTCCTGTAACCCCAATCTCCAGCACATACCCTCAATCCATTCCCTGTGCATCTTCACCATCCCATCCTCTCGTCGACATTCAATCACTTGTCATCCTCCATTCCTATCCACGTTAGGCTCTGTGTTTGTGGATTTGAGACAGAAGTTCTAGTAAGTCATAGAATGGAGGCTAATGCTTAAACAAACCCTACCTCCTACTATGCTCCGTTTCTACCCTGCATTAACCAGTGTTTGCCAGACAAAAACGATGCAATTGATTGATTCATTTAGGGCTTAAATTCCTTCTTGGAATACAGAAAGATCAAGTAACTTCACAGTTTTGCGTAGTTTATTTATTATAATAGACTGATATACACAACATATGGTCGAATAATCTACCCATGGCATGTATACGAAAACGTACATAAACTACAATTCTGTTACATATCCACATTGTTATTAAAACCCCGCACAAGCCTGTCTTATCCCTGGCTGCTAATCTCATTAGTCTTTCCCTCTCTTCCAGACAGTTCTCCCCATGTTTTTAGATCGCAGGTTCTCCACCAGATATTACGATAGGGTTTGAAGACGTCCTGGACGTGTTGTCTCGAGAGAGGTCTAACAGCAGAATGGCCGTGGGGTGCGTCTAAATGAGTTCTTCGGCTGTGTCTACCTGCTTTTCGGTGAGGTCATACTTCTTTTCCATGTCGTTGAGCCCGCAATCAGCGATGCGAACTTTCCTCCTGGGCCACGCCGTCTCGCCGTCCGTATCGAGGTCGTTTATAATCTGCAGAACATCCTGTCGAAACAACGATATGTCCACATGTAGGCCTAATATGTTCTGTGTATGTTATCAGGCTCTAACCTAATGTAATGACTTCTCAGGTGCAATTGATGGTCGTTTCAAGTGCAGCCGTACGTAGTCAAAATCTCAATCCTTTGGAGAACTCCATTCCAAGTCCGAGGACTGCGTTGCGTCGTGGATGCTATGCCAGTCAGGGACCAGGTCCTCTGTCTCATTAGGAAACTTGGCTTCAAATATGCACACTTCTTTTGGCTTCCAAAAGCGAAGTGTAAAAGGGGAAGATGTTTATGAAGCCAGATTGCAGTAATTATGGGTCGCCCATTAAGGACGTCTGCAGAGGGGATCGAGGGGTGTTACGAATGCGAACAAGGGGTAGGGGTCATGCCCAATGCTGACGTCAGCATCCAAGTTTGGTAATATAGTTTTTTCACTACAGCATGAGTTTTAAACAACAGCTTCAGTCAGGCGGCAGACATACATAGCCCTCAGTAATCCGTTGAAGGGAGGGAGGGTAATGCCAAATGCGGACACAAGGAGGGAGGGGTCAAAGTTGATATTTATGCAGACATACTTAATAGACAGCCCTATGATTATTGTTAAAGATATTTTAGCTATCAGGATTCCGCAGAATTAGTTATTTAGTTATACTGACACGTACCATAGTTATAGGCATATAAATGTTCCTATTGGGTTGGACTAAGGACTTAAAGGGTAGACCTTTATACTTACATATCCTCTGATGACCTTTCCAAAGACGACGTGTTTTCCGTCCATCCACCGAGCCTTGACCATCGTAATGAAGAACTGGGATCCGTTTGTGTCTCTTCCACGGTTGGCCATAGAAACGATTCCAGGCGCACGGTGGCTCAGCATGAACTCCTCGTCGTTGAACTTATCGCCGAAGATGCTCGTCCCTGTGTAGGAGTGTACCATGCACGATAAGCAGGATAATACGCCATCGATATACAGAACTGAATTCTATTCTATTTTAATATTATGCTAGCGCTGCTATCACAATGCGTAAGACATTAATCCGTGGTAGATTCGAGTGGAACCGCAGCGGAAAAATGGTAATCCTTTGGAAAAGCCAAGTTGAAATCTGATGATAGGGAGTTGGGTATCTAAGATCGGCGGCAAATATCTAGCATTTGAAATCAGGAGATCGAAAAAATAGGATTTTGAATAACGATAAAACAAAAAAGAAAAACGCCCGTTAATCGAATTGATCGGCCTTAGTGAGCGTAGACTGGGAAAGCTACCGGTTTGCCTATATTAAGATGGCATGGGTAAGATCTATTGACTGGCAAGAGATAAGTTATGATAGGATAGGATATCATACCATACCATACAAGACACGAGAGACATAAGAGGAAAGGATATGAAATAGGGTAAGATAAGGTAGGGTAGAATAGGATACGACATACAATAGGAATAGATAAGATAGGTTAAGATAGGATAGCGTATAACATAGCTTAGCAAACATAGCATAGGCTTATATAATGTAGGACTGTGTGCCTTTCTGCTCACCTCCCGTGCCATCTCCGACGGTTATGTCTCCCATTTGAATAACGAAGTCTTTGACAATGCGATGAATCGGAGAATTCTTGTAGTGAAGGATTTGCTAAAAACAAATTAAATCAAAGATTAAATCAAAGATCTATACATACTGCATTAGGCATATGTCACGAGTGTCCAGGACTCTGTACGAAGGCGCAAAAGGCCTGTCTGTAAAGTCCTTCCCATCTGAGTTTATGGGAAATGGAAATTCCATGGCAAGAATAACCACCTTTGCATCTCTTCTCTTTCATCTTTCCACTGGCTCTCTAAACAAGAGTGGAGGAAGGAAGGGAGGGAAAGAGTCCCGGTCATCGAGTTCCTGAACCCGACCACGGGCTTGTTTTGTTACTCTGAGCTGCGCTTAAGTCTAATGTTTGCAAACTGTTCAGTTTCAAACAGCCACGTTTGCTGGCCCCCAGCAGTGGTGTAGCTAGGATCTTCAGCATCCGAGACAAGTCTAAGCTAAATTTCGAAAGCTAATAGCGTATAATTAGGCCTACTGTTTGCCCCCTCCGTTTGCGCCCCTGCTTAGCCCTGCACCCTGACAGAACTGCCCCTCTGGACACCTCGCTACGCCCCGGGACAGTAGTCGGTCTACATTGTGCCAACTGGTGACAGTTGGTGACCAGCTATCAACCCAACGAACGCAACTGCCAGAAAGTGTATGCAGAGCCCGGGAGTACATTCGCTAAGTCTATCGTAATGTAATCGTAATCTCGAGATCTCTACAGCGCCCAACGAAAGCTAAGTCGCGGTAACCAGCTTATTCACAGGCGCTCAGTCAACACAGAATCGATAGGCAAAAGGGTTCGGTTCCAGGTCAAGATCCAGGAGTCAGGCAGTCGGACAGTCGGACGGCTACGGTGGATGGTGTTTGAAATTGAAGCGAGAAGTGATAAGGAGAAGAGGAAGAATCAGGATAAGATTTTTGGAAAAGAAGTGTTTTCAGTCTTGAGTGAAAGACTTGCGCAGAAACTGAAAGAGGTGAAGTGTTGGTGAGTCCGTATGATGGACCAGATAGGCATTGGCGCTCGTGAATAAGTTTGTGCCCTGCGCTCAGCTTTAAAGTAGCGCTTTAGAAATTCTCGAGATTACGATTACGATTACGCATAATACCAAAACACAGGCCTACATGTCCTCGTTTGTAGCCGCGGACGATTGCAGCGAAGTTCATGACAGTCATAGGTGCGGACTCTCCGAAGAGGGCGATGGTGAATCTGCCCTTGTAGTGTAGTCCTGGTCCTTCAAAGTCTTTGATCTCCACCTCGAACCAAGCTTCGTCCGTGACCGTGAAGTTGCCACACGACCCAACCGTCAGCAGGGACCCGAGAACAAAGGCTGCCAAACATAACTGCGTCGAATCCATCTTAACTGCGAAGAACCGTCTGACTCCTGGAACAAAATTAATCAGTGCACTGGCTTCCACTCGCACAATTCTAACTGAAACTACTAGGCTACTATATATCGAGTCCATACATAGGTCTAGAATATAAAATAAACATGCAGCGTTTTGAGACGTACTTAAAAGGCGCTATACTAAATGCTTAGATAACACAAAAATACGTGCATAAATACGTGCATAAATACGTGCATACATGCATGCATGCATACATATACATGCATACATACGAAAGCTGCGTCAGAGAGACCAGCGCTTACAATTACATTTACAGATAGATCGTGGTATTTTCATGATAATATCATTGAACAAATCCAATGAGCATAACTAGATGTAAACTAAATCAGAGTAAAACAACGAGAATTTAGATGTCGGAAAGCTGCGTCAAAGTTAAAATAAATATATTGTCTTCCGTTTTCACTTAAGTTTTAAGAACAAATCGACCTTCACAGAAGAGACTGAAAATGCATTGAATCTGACTGAAACTTGTCAACTTACAACAAGTTGCAGATCTTTACTGAAGTATCGAATGTTTCTTCTTGTTCGTCGTCGTCGTCTTCTTCTTCTCTTTCGATCTCCTGTCGAAGGCTCAACTGTTTCTGTTGATCTGATCCTGAAGATGCCGCCCTTTTATAGGCAGCGTCTTTCGGTTGGGCCCATACTGACGTGTAACGGAGAAGCCGCGTGGCCTCCGAGAGGCACGTGTAGCCTTAGACAGTCACGTATGGCCTACTTGGCCGTCTTCAGCAACACGTGTTTAGGCCTACATCAACGCAGCATCCACATGGCGACCAAGTCAGCTCTATAAGACAAGATGCTTAATCGATACATCGATGCAAGATCCATTGATCTCAGTCTTCTCAGTCATGCATAAGGCTCAACCGAATATCATTGATCCCCTCGGTCGTTACACTTATAGACGGACTACATAGGCCAATCTACCATAGTAGGCCTATAGGCGTATAAAGTCTAACGTAGGCCCAGGGGCCACTGCCACCAGCTGTGCTATATGTATATTTACATGTCTGCTCATAATAAAAGTCGAATGTTCGCTATCTACAGCCGCATGTTGATTATTGTTAAAAGATTTTTCTACGCATAAAAGTTTTATTTATGCATCCTAAATCTGGATTTCATTTAATGGAAAGACAGCCGTAAGGCCTACGTCGCCAGCTGACAGTCTACAGGACTATAGGCCTACGGGTCACTGTAACGAGTGACCTTGTGTAAGCCTACTACAGCTGCATGATAAGCTGTTAGTATATCAAACTAGTCCTTCATATTTTTGAACTGAAATTGTCTATAGCAACCTTATGACCCCGATTGTTTTCAGTGATTTATTGGACGACCTTCTTCACCTCTAGGGCCTATTCGTTCTGTCAGTTCTCTGATGACATTCAGGCCTAAACTTAAGACTCATCTGTTTCAATTACGACAGTTATCTGATCCATCATACGAACTCACCGTCACTTCACCCTTGCAATCTCTCCGCAGGTCTTCCACTCAAAATTTAAAACACTCCTGTTTCGCAGATCCTATCCCGATTCCTCTTCTTCCCCTTATCTATCTTGCAGATCCGATACGAAACACCACCCACCTTAGCCGTCTGACTGCCTACATGCCTGACTCTTGGATCTTGACCTGGAACCGAACCCTTTTGCCTATCGATTTTGTTTTGACTGAGCGCCGGTGAATAAGCCGGTTCCCGCGACTTAGCTTTCGTTGGGAGCTGTGGAAATCTTAAGATTACGATTTCAACTTGCTTACCCACCGTAGCCTAGTTTTGGTTTCTCTGACCTCTAGGAATTAGACACGGCTTCGCTAATGAATTATCATTTTGATTACGATTTCATCTTAAGCATCGATTGATGCTTTGTGCGTTTTTATATCAGCGCTATAGAAGTCACTAGATTAAATTAGATTAGATTAGACTACTGCAGTCAGCTTTCTTTGAGAGTCACGCCCCTTAAATTCCCCTCCCCATGAACGGATTTTACTAACCATAGAACCAAGTCTTGAATGAGTCGGATCCTAAATGCCCAACGGGACGCAATACAATTTCTCGCGCGAGAGCGCGATTTGCAAGGAATGAGCAACGCTGCAGCAGTCAAGACTATAAGGACTTTGTTTAGCAAGTCTTATCGTGACGGCACATCAAGTCTGCTGTCTTGATCTGAGAACTCCTATTGTCATGGTATGTCATGTGTGGTTTACATCGTATGGCAAGCCTTATGGTTATAGTGTGGTGGGCGTTATTGTCATGTTATAGAATATTAGTGTGCTAGTCATAATTATATATAGGCCTAGTATAATCTTAATCACAAATTTGTACAATGCAGTTTCAACAGACACTCCTTACAGATGCTCCCAAGCTGACAACGCAAGACCACAATCCTCCCACTATAAGCCACTATTCACATATGATGTATGAATAAGCATGTTCTAATGAGTTGCTTTTAATTTGTAATTGTAATTTAAAGTTCATAAAGCGCCTCTTATGAATAAACTCAACAGGGGCGCTCTTGAAGGGGCGCTATATGGATTGCTGAAGTGTGTCCAACAAAGCGTTTTTCAAGGCTTGTCGTGCTAAGGCCTAAACTCATGGTACAGCAAATCCTGTCGCATGGTATTCCACAACCATATTGTCTCGCTAAATGACAATAAGACTGTTGGCATGACAAGGCAAGTCCTACTGTCACGGTGTCAAAACTAATATTTTTACAGTATGACAAGTCTTATAATTTTCGTGGCAAAGGAATGCCATGGCAAATCCTAAAGTCATTCATTCATAGCATTTATATAGCGCCTCCTAAAGATATATGCCAAACAGGCGCTTCCAGCCCAGCCCTGACGAAGGAGAACAGTTTTCAGGCTTTGGTGAAAGGCGCATGCATAATCAGCAGCCAGGAAATGCAAATCAAGGGATGGACGCCATTCCAGGTAGAAGCCCAACCACTGAAAAGGCACAAAGTTGCATTGCATTGCTGAAGTGCATAGAAAAGGAACAACCTCATTTCGGGTCGTCAAGCAATGATTTCTGCAGCCAGCCAAACCTAAAACAGGGCAACAAAGCTCGCGCAAGTAGACAGGCACTTCCCCCAACTAGCACCTCCAGACCCACATCAAAACTTTGAATTCGACGCGCTGTGAAATCGGCAGCCAACGAAGTCCATCGCATATATAATGCGATACAAGGTTACATTTTGAAATGCCCACCAACAAGCTTTGCAGCTGCACGCATGACGAGTTTGAGCTACCCAATGCGCCTTATAGGCAGACCGCATATATAGGCCTACATGCAAGAGCGCTACTGCATGATCACCTAGAGGTCTCTGGAAAGGACCGTCCGAGGGCGGGCACAGAATGAGAATAAATATTGCACCACTGGATGAAAGTGTACCAGAAATTACCCGTAATTGGCGCAGATTAAGTGCAAGTGCTGTACTAATTCTCCCTATGTTCGCACTAATCTACATTAGGGGTGTTAGTTAATTTATACAGGCCTGTAGTTTTAATAAGGTTAGATAAGTGCAGATACGTAGGTATAATTACAGTACATAATGGCCAGCATCAATATATGAATATGCATGTGGATAAAAAAATGCCAGCATCATAGGCCATAAAATTGTTAATATTAGGCATTGGGGAAGCTATTCACTGTGCTTCAGAAACTACATATATATGGAAAGAAGAGGATCAGCTTAAGTAATTTGTAATCGAGGTTGACTCCGAGTCGTTTGGTCCGAAGCAGACAATTTTAATGATGCAGGGCAAGGCGCCGTGCAATTTTTTCATTTGTACGGAATTCGTCCGTAGGTTGAAGGACGTCGCTCTAAAAATCATCCATGAAGTCCTGATCGAGAGAGAAAGAACTGCAAGACCGGCAGATCAATCAATAGAAAGACGGCCTGTAACGATATCGGGCAATTGATCACATTGTCTGTGTCACGGTATCGAATGATTTGAGTCTAGTCAAATGGTGTGCGTAGCTTCGGTGGAAAATTGAAAGCAAACCGTGATAAATGTAAAATGTAAATGTACACGTTTTCCTATAGCAACTGTATGGCCTCGACCCTGCTCAGTTTTCAGTGAATTTAAACACAATTTTACAAATCCATTACTTACTGTATACACAGACCCTAAAGTTGTTTCAAATGTGAGGGAAATCATAACCAGTTTAGCATTATACTGGTAGGAAATATGCGAGACATCAAACACCACAGTGTCCCTTAAAATCACTGTTCACTCCGATGGTCCCTTCATCTTTGAAGCCAGTGTTGCCTGAAATTGTTTGAGATTTGGTTCAACGTCTGCCTCTGGAAACATCTGACTGTAGACCTTGTACCTTCTCTTTTCCTTCACCAGAGCTCTGTTTCGCAGTTGCAATCGTTTCTCTCTCATCAGACGCAAGTACCTGTGTTGCCACGGCCCAGATAAAGAGTTAATTCGCCTCATTCTAGGGTTTGCATACAAGGGCATGTGCTGCTCCTTACACTTGCGCCAGTAGCCAATTCCCAGCTGATTGTACGTCCATCTGCGACCTGGTTCGCCCGTCTCACCAGTTTCAAGGAGGTTGTAAGCTCGGTTTCTCTCAGCTACAACCTCAAGAATGTTCTCCATGCTTTCTTCTACCTGAAGTTTGACAGAACGGTTCTTAGAAGTGACAAACATATAACTTTTGATACTGAGAGGTTCTTAAAATGAGCAATTCAAATATCTAGATGAATACAGCAGACTGGTGTAGTGGAGAGTTTGCAAGAGTGCAGCATGGAGTTGGAAAAGTAAAGGAGTTCAATTTCAGTTGCATTTCCCATACTGCTGAGGTTTTAAACCAAGAGGTGGTAAGTTTCTGATTAGTAATGCCATTATGTAACGCATATATGCATGTGTATATTAGTACACCAGAAACATTTACAGCATTCAACACTAAACACAAAATGTAAACTAGCTTTAGAGCACAAGTAACAGTTTATGCTTCGTTTGGCTACCAAACTTATGTACCTGTATGTACATGTGTGTACTGTATGTAGATACAAGTATGTTTGTACTAATTTCTCATGTTGATAGCACCAACATAATAATGCATTTTTGTATGTTACCTTTCAAAGAATCTCTCAAAAGTACTGCTACAAAACATGCAATAGGAGGCTCTAAGTTTCCAGTTAGTGCTCTGTTCAAATAATATAAAATCTGGATGATACTGCAATTCTCAAACAAGAGGATTGGATTAATTGTCTGCATATGTCTATATTTACACAGCACAGATGAAAAGACAGTACTGTAACTACTTATGAAAGCCATTAATGGAAGGTATCAGAGTAAACCGCCTTGAAGTAATAGTAATGCCACTGAAGTTCTCACTTTTAATAAAAGCAGTAATGACACTGAGTTTTCACTTCTGATAAACATAGTAATGACACCGAAATTCTCACTTTTAATAAACATAGTAATGACACTGAAGTTTTTACTTCTAATAAACACTTATTGGTAAAATCTCTCTCTCTCTCCAGTGCTACAGAGTTTCGGAAATAAGGAAACAACAGGTTCCTGTTGATGGTGCAGCAAAAAGATCTCCAGACGAAGGAAGAAGACAAAGACACACAACACCATACAATTCATGTGCCTGTGTTTGTACAGGAGCCTACCAGTGGCAACTTTTCTAGTTATCTGAGCACTGTCTGTTTATTGATGAACATCCTGCTTTGAATGACTTTAACATCATTTAGGCTAGTTTAGGTAGCAGTTTTGTTACATATTTAAACGGTGCTATATTAAGTGCCTAGACAGTAGATACATCCATGCATACATACATGCAGTGAAGCAACCAGTCCCAGTCAAACAGCGTCTCTTAAGCCAGAGCTTTATTGATCAGCCAAAAAGCCATGCTTCAGAGCTCTGAGAGGTCATTAAACGGAGTTATATAAATTTACACAAGATATTTTATTAATCATGACTTGAGACAGTCATAACAGTCTAGTAATTTCAAAACATTTTTGCCAAAACGTCAGTACCTTTTCAAGGCGCTCTGGACTTGGAAATAATTCAGACTGGCGTATGTATTCTGCCTCCATTGTCATCAGCATATTCCTTTCTTTGAGTAGGACATACCTAAATAATCACAAAAACACAGCTAAACATCACAGCAAACCACACAACAGCCATAATATTTATGTCCAATGTCAGTTCATCAATTCGTGTCACTTGTAGGCATCTCTATATTCAAACCATACCTATAACAGCACATCAACAAAAATTATGCTTTAAAACTGAGCCAAAAATTAGAATAAGTCACAAAAACAAATACAGCAAATAACAAGTGAAATGGGAATTTAATTTTTTATTATTATTTTGTATAGAGTTTCAAACTGGATAAGTTGTGTGGAGCTGGTAATGTGTTGTCAAACTATGCAGTTCATAAGCAAAAGATTAAGAATTGTCCAATTCTTAAATGCTAGGTTTGCATTTACACTTCAGCCGCAACCTCAATTCTGAAGATGTCAGTAAATCTGAATCTGAAGTACGAGATAAGTATGCACGAAAAACTGGTTTAGGAGTGTGAAGCCTGCTCTGGAGAGGTAGTCTGCTCTGCCTGAGAGGCAGCCACAGGTGTGAAGTGTTAACGACTTCATTTTCTTAGCCTCAGCTATGAAGGCGAGTGGCCAGTCCTTGCCTTCGTCGTCTGATCTTTCCATTGATGGTGTGTGGTCACTGTACTCATTACTTGAATCGATAATCACTGGAGTAAAGAACCAGTCTGCTGTATTATACCACTAATATTAACACAATTAATATAACATATGTCTGTATACATATTTACTAGGATCTTTTACACCATGCAACATCATAACAGAAAAGGACTCCCCTATCATTAAATTCTTCAAACACAAATAAACAATTTTCTGGCAGAAACCATAACAAAAACAACACCGACAGCATAGTACATCATAAAAATTTACCATAATTTGTGCAAATCTGAGTTACTCTTTATTCTCAGTTCATCTAACTTCCATGGTCGTCCTAAAATGAAAACAGATTCTCTGTACAATATTTATGTTAGCATTAAAGACTTCCATTTCTGCTAGAAACTACTAGTAAACTCAGTTATAATCAATTACATTTGATCTGCACTTGATGCATAAAGTAGTGGGCCACCCATAAACATTCAACATTATGAAACAAAATTTGGCTTCTAGATTTGCTTACCGACTTTCACGCTTGTTTCACCCCAGTTCTCTTTCTTGTCGAAAAACTCCATCAGGTCATATTTGGGTGCAGATGTATGAACATTGTGAGCAGAAACTGGGCAGCAAAGTGCAGAACTCCTAAACACAAAGATCAGTCTAGATATTAATATGCAAAACTATAAACTTGTAACAAAATTAAATTGTAATTTTCACAACATTCCACTCTGTCTTATTCGGTTTAACTTTGCAGGCACCTAAGAAACATTCAAAATTTTATAAAACTTATTCACTGATGGCTTTAGAACAAGCAAACACTTAAACTGTGCCCATTTTCTGCCCAGAGCAATAGAATCAATGCGCCTCAACAGAAACCACGCCCTCAGGGCGCTCCCCGATACTATGTTCGTTCAGATTCTGTTACTTCCTTTATATGCAATTTCATAAAGCAAATTTCACGCAACTTCCACTCGCAACACAGAAATCTTTGTTGCTCGATACGGGGGTCATATCATTGAATGCGGGACAACTTTCTCACGTGGAATTTCCGATGCATGATCTGAAATAAAATATTTTAAAAATCTGGTAAAAAACGATACTACGCTTTCTATTAGAAACTACCTGCGCAGGATAGCTGTAGACTTGGCAGCTGCATTTGGGGTGAAAATTGTCAGCTTCCCAAGACTTTTACAAAGGCTCCTAATTTCCCCGGCTATCCTCGCGGTCGCCATCATGCTTGTTGTTTCAAAGATGTTAGAACCTCTCTAGAACGGTCATGACTTCGATCAGATTTCATCCGAATCTTTCCTGCAATTTTAGCTTTAAAACAATCAAAAAGTTTATTTATTGTACCGTGTGACAACGAAATCAGTAATTTTTTTGCAAAGTTAAGTATTAAAATATCTTAATATTTTTCAAGAAAATATAAAACTTACAACGTTTTGTACTTACCAAATCTACCCCTTTTATAATAATTTTAGTAGAAAATGCTACGTATTGCATTCTTATAACGGCATTTATGCTTTTGCATGTGAATAAAGCATACAAATCACAATAAATATTATTATAGTTTGAAAGGAATGAATTCGTTTGAACAAAGATTTATGATTAGCAAAATGTCTCAATGACTTTGGTCGGAGGGGAAACGTGCGTTGAATAGAAGAGCAACTTGGGAACGATGGCGGTCGTTGGCTGTTTGCCGAACGGCAATCATGTTGTTTTTATTCAGATGATTCTGTATTTTTTGGCTGCATTTCTCGGATTTTTTGTTACCATTCCTGTTGGAATAACATTGGTGAGTGGACTCGTACGAATTAAAGCAAGTAATATGTGCAGCTTTGCTTAAATAACGACGAACTGTTATCTTCAGGTGTGAATGTTTACCTGCTGCTACTACAGGTGTAAACGTGTGCGGTAACAGGGAATGCAATGCCCGTTCATTTCTTACAGTCCGAAGTTATAGAATATCAGTTGAACTAATCAGTGTATTTGCTACGAATGTTAATTATAGATGATATGGCTATTGCAGCGAAAAGCCTAATTATGAAATTTAGAGTTACAAGTATGGCAGTGCCATTCTGCTTGAAGAGAAGAATACAATACAATACAACTTATATTTATAACGCGCCTTAATATAACAGTGTCTTACTCAAAGGACGCGTTACAACATAATAATTAGTTATAGTACTGAGAGAATAAATGAGTCTTAAGTTTTAATTTAAAAGTATCTATTGAAGATCATCTTCGAATAGATTCAGGTAAAGAGTTCCACTCAGCTAGACCAGCTACTTCAAACATTCTTTTACCAAACTGTAGGTTAACTCTTCTGACTTCAAAGTCCCCTTTTGGAGCAGAATGCAATCTTCTTCTGGACTCAGTGGAAGTACAAGGTTTAACTAGAGAGGACATGTAGGACAGGGCAGAGCCTGACATAATTTTGAACATAAGTAGACAGATTTTGAAAGATATGCGGGCCTGAATGGGTAGCCAATGAAGTTGTTATAAAGAATTAGTAATGTGATCTCGAGGGCCAAGGCTTTTAACTAGGCGAGCTGCAGCATGAATAACAGAGGTAAGCGGTGAGAGGGTAGATTTGGGTAAAGCATAAAGCAGTGAATTGCAATAATCAATTCTGGATAGTATAAGTGAATGAACCAGGACATGAAGGCAATGCTCATTAAGACAGCGTTTGATCTGATGTATCCTCCGTAGGTGGAAGAAACAGGCTCTAGATATGGAGCTAATATGGTGAGACACGGAAAGTTTGCTATCCAAAAAGACACCAAGGTCACGAACTACATTCGAGGGTAGTATGGAACAGGAATCATCTATTTTCAGAAAGAGAGTCTGCAAATCTAAATGTGATCAGGACCGACGATCGAACCAAATCAATTCCGTCTTACTTATGTTTAATTTCAGGCGCATGGAAGCACACCAGGATTGTATCTCATGGAAACAGGCAATAAGTTTAATTTTTGAAGAGCAGTTCCTTCAGTTAGCATGAAAGGCAGCTGTGGGTAGGAAGTGTTAAAGACTTCGTTTTCGTAGCCTCGGCATATGAGGGCGGGTGGCCAGTCCTCGCCTTCGCCATAAGATCTTTCAACTGACAGTGTGTGGTCTTTGTACTCATTATAACTGATTCACCAGGAGGCACAGGTGAAGCTGAAAGCTGGAAACAAATTTCTGCCTTTAGGGGTCGTCCGTACAGGACTGCACAAAAAAGGGAGGGAGGGGTCACCCAAATGCGGACAAAGGGCAGGGGTTTGCCCAGTGTGGGCGTCTGCATCCAAATTTGGTATGCACAGTTATTTCAGCACAGCCTGTGCCGTAAACACCAACTTTACTGTATGCACTGGATATAATTAGAGTCCTGTTGCTGGATGCAACAGCTTCGAAATGCCCCACCCTATAGTAACGTTGGCTTGCAAGATCAACAGGATAGCCAAATGTCGGTCTTAGTACTCTGTTGAACTGTGTATGTCCGGAAAGGGTGAGTGGAGAGAGTAATACAAAGTGCAGACAGATGTGGACAAAGCATGAAAGGGGTCCTAAGTAGGTCATTTTTTGCTAGATTTGGTAATATTTTCGATAACATTATCATAATCTTTTGCTATGTATGTGTTTACGATTTAGCGAAACTTTCATGGCAGCTGTATTCTGTACGCACAAATCGTGCCATGGGGAACAGCAATTATATGGCCATGGTCGGAAACATCGTGTGACTTCGTCCTCTACATGAACCTGGCAGTTAACATATTCTATGCTACATTCATGGGAGTCTTGACTCTAATCGTTGCTAAGAAAGCATTCAGAGCTCATGCACAGAACTATAAGTGAGTGTAAAGCTGCTTATTTTGTAGCTAAATACATCAGTTGGGTTTCAAAAGTCTCCTGTGTAATGCTATTATTTGGTTAGTTAAGTAGACACTTAATATGACACCATTTATTCGCTAACAGAAGTGCTGCATATGCATCTATGAGATTACTGTTTGACAGGGAGGTTACCATGTGTTGCAGATTTCAACACATGCAAGTGTAACCGTAAATGATGTTAAAGGCATTAAGAACAAAGAGTTCATCAGTAAGAAGTGGGCTGGATCCAGAGCCTAACAAATTGATTTCCGTCCAGAGTTGACAGTTAATGCCATGTTCAGAGTCCCTGTACAATGTTGCATCAAGGATGAGGAACAGTAACAGTGTTGAAATCTGCAAACCGTGGTAACCTCCCTGTCCAACAGTTATCTCATAGATGGTAGAAGTTGCAGTATCTGGATGTACCTAGAGCCACCAAGTCTTTGATCTTCAGTTAAAGGAAGAATGTTAGTAACATCTTATCTTGTTGTATGTGACATAGCCCCAAATATGTTAGTAACATGTTGTATTGTGGGATTTGATAAAGGTAGCATTGTAGGAGGTCCAAGTGTATTACTAGCAGCTTTTTTGAACATTTGTGCTTTGATTGTTGATGTTTGCTTGTTTTTTATCCTTTTGTGAACTGAACCACTGACTTTATAAATCTTTATTTCGCCAAACAAAGATTGTAGCACAAAAAATAAAATAAGTAACTTAATGCCCAGCTCAAAATGGCAGAGAACAGTTTTCAATAAGCAACTAAGTACCAGTAATTAATTACTGACCTTAATCACCCAGATGTCGTGACAATTATCCTGAACCTAGGCTCTAGTTACAAGCAGTGTCAGAAGAACACAACAGTCTAGGAGGGCAATATGGTATTAGTAATGTATGAAGATATGGTGGAAGGATTGTGTTCTAGCCTTTAAAGGTTAAGCATTTTAAAGCTTAATTTGCCATTCAACAGGAAGCCAGTGAGACTGACAAAGGTGATTTAGGTTGTCTTGTCAATGCTTCAACTGAGAGATCCTTCAACTCCAGGACACATGACGAACAGTCTTCTGCTACCCTCACTTACGGTTGCATTCGACTGTTCAGCAAACATTTTCAGGCTGCCTTAACATGCACTTGCTTATATCTGAACATTAGACAGTCATTTGTGCAGTGCTTTTGTGACGTGCTGCTTAAAGTGCGTTATTTTAATTGTCTTGATATATACACATACATACGCAAGGTCTTTTAATTATCGTACCTCACCTGTTTTTGCGTTAATTTCCCCAAAAGGACAATTGAAGATTGGCACATAAGCTTCATCTTGACTGCCTTCAATCCGGTTTTTCTTATCATCAACTCACTCCTAACAATTCTGGAAGTGGCTGGAGTGGCAATTATTACGGATGGTTTGAATCAATTCTGCAAATACACCATGCAGTATGTCACTAACCTTCCATCCAGCAGCAACAGCACAGTTCCTAAGACGTAAGTCTACTTTTATAATGCTGTGTATCACATACTCTACCTACCTGATTACCTAACTACTTACCTTACTTACCTACCTGCCTGCTTATCTTTTCTCTGACCTATTGGAATTCAACTCAGCTTCTCCAGTTGTTTATGCTTTTTGACTGCGATCTTGACTTGAAGCGACCATCGACTGATGCCTTTGACATTTTGAAAATGGTGCTATAGAAGTCTAGATTAGAACAGCATTGTTTCTCGTACATTTTGATTTTTGTTAGTTGCCCGCAATTCTCAAAGACAGTCTCTGTCTAAATACTGTGTTGAAGTCCTTCAGGTGCAATTGCTACTGATCGACGACTTGTCATTCGATCTTGATGCTACATAATTTAAATTTAGAAATAATCTATGTGTCAGTTGCCTTTAAAGCATGGTTCGGCTGCATGTGATGGTGAATGCTGGTGCAGTCTGGCAAATAATATAAGAACAAAAAAGGTTGTTTAGAAAATGTGCTATGCTGGCATAAAGTCCTCAAAATCATGATAGTTTTCAGCAGTTGCTTTTATGGCCAGTATTAACTAGGGAACAACAGGGTATTTTCCCCAGGAGGGAAATTTTGCCAAACTGTTGTGCGAATGATTTGCATTGGAGAGGCTAGTAATAAAAATAATGATAGTTGAAACTGCAAATCTTCTTACTTCTGAATATTTATTTTCTGTTTTGGCTGTGAGCAGGTGTTCTGACTTACAGAAATGGAACGGATGGAATGATATGCGTATTGTGCGTGGAACTGGTGCTGGAGTCGTTGGATACAATTTCTTCGGCTGCCTGACGCTGGCGACTGTAAGAAACCATTTTAGAGTTTCTAAATGTTTCGTTTTTGAAATAATTAAAAGTGCAGTGGAAAGACAACAATGGTGATGATGACATAATGAGAGTTCTTCTGTCTCCTTCTCTCTCTGCTCTCCTGGTAATCATATTTTCATCTTCATATGGTATCTCTGGGCAATCCCTTTGACTTGACACAGTGCCCGTGAATAAGCTGGTGCCCTGTGGCATTTAGCTTTTAAATAGCATTCAAGAAATGTTCAATATTATGGTATGCAGAATGGATAGCAACCGAATGGTCAAACAGGTAGAGCCATGCAATTGATGCTGACAGGTAGTAGTAAGCAAGCCCAAGGACTTGAGGAAGGAAGGAAACATTATGGAATTCTTAACCATTTCTTATATGTTATTTAAACCGGATTTCATTGTAGTCCTGTTACCACTGTTTCGTTGGGTGGTCGTAGCTGCTGTGGTAATGTGAAATTTACCCCTGCACCTGTCTTTTAAATCTTTGTGTCACATAGAATTGGTGCTTGTGGCTTAAATGGTAACTGCTGGGCCAGGCTGTTCTGTCACCTACAGATGCTTCCCCAAGAGCCAGTGCAACACTGATGACAATAGCAGCATAGATGCATAACGAAAAAAAGTCTTCTTATTGCTGTTGCTTTGGTGGTGTATCTTACAATTCACGGCTGTTTCAACATTTTTATTCTGTTTTTTGTTTTTGTGTCATGTTACAGTTGTTGCGAAGTCGCTCATTACATGTTTTCATGTGATTCATTTTTGTATGTTTTACCTCAGTCATGTCAGTGTTATTTTATTTTTTACATCAATCATTTTAGTGCTATAATGCTTTCAAGTACTTCATTTGTTTTCAAGTCATTCATTTCAATGTTTTAGTATAATTAATTTTAATGTTTGATGTCATTCGTTTTATGGTATTGACGTCATTCAGTTTTTAATGTTTTTATCCATTTCAGGTTGCTCAGTGGCTCTTGATGTGTGTCTGGTTTGCTCAGCTCGTCCTCAATGTTTTCATGTCATGCCGTGTATGTTCTTGCGAAGTTGCAGAAGAAAAGCGCAAAGCGGACAAGTCGCTCCGCGTTGCCCAGCGTCGTTCTCGACTTGCAACTCCAATTGGCACTCCTGGTGGGCGACACACACCTGGTGGCTTTGCCCAGCCGCAGATGGTGTCGATGCCACCACCTGCTGTAACAAAAGAGCCGTACTATCCATCTGCTGCGTCAAATGAGCCATACTATCCTTCAAAGACACCACCCGATCCCAGCCTTCCACCTTACCGGGCTACCCCGCCTCATCAAGAGACTCCACCACCTCCTACTCCTCCAAAACCTGAAGAACCCAGCCCCCCGCCATTGTCGGACCTGAAGGTAAAACAGGTCTATCGTCGAAATACATCAGATTCGCAGATCTGAGCACAACTGACAGATAAATCGGATGACTTTACGTGTCCAACAACTGATATTCTGAGTTGTTGCCAACATGTCCGCTCTGCAAAAGGTATTGTAAACCGTGCAGGGCATCCAAAAATTCCAGTTTTTGGATTATGACTTTCCAGTCGTGATTTAATTTTTCTTGTGCTTTTTTAATACAAACCTCAAAATGCAGAACTGAGGGTGTTGGTGTTTGCTGACTGTTAATGCATGCAGTCGCATTTTCGTGATCTGATTAAAAATATTTAAAGGAATGCCTTGTATGATTTTTATGCATACAGGTCTGAAACTTTTCTACACAATGAGTTCAATTTCTGTTACGATATAGTTTGTGGTTTGATGTCGTCATAGTTGTAGTCATTACAGATCAGCAAGGAGACCCCCCCCCATCTTCAAAACCAGCTTATTTGGCGTTTTGATCTGAGAGGAAGTTGTGGTCTGCATTTCACATTTATTTTTCTTTCTGATAAGTTTTCTGTAATTAACTTTCAAAGATCTGTGACATCTCGGAAATAACAACTGTTTGTTTTATTAGTGTTGCTTTGAGAGATATGTAGCTGATCCATTGGATTAGCATTGGGAGGTTGCACCTTTAGAGATGCTTTGTGTTTTGCCTCTTTGTTATCTATGGCTAAAGTACTGAAATGTGATTTGTAGATAATCTCACTTAAACCAATCATTTCATCTTACTTGACTGAAGAAACTAAATATATTAATATTTATCATTTGGCTGTTTTAATCTATGGCTAAAGTATTGAAAGGTGATTTGTAGATAATCTCACTTAAACCAATCATTTCATCTTACTTGATTGAAGAAACTAAATATATTAATATTTCTCATGATCATTTTGCTGTTTTCATTGATAATGTAAACAGATTAATCTCAATTCAAACTTCCACATGTGGAATAATTTATTTTGTAATTTCATTTCGGGTATAATTCGTTCGAGTTGTATGAAAATGTTGTTGTGTACTTGATTCCTATCAAGTTCCTTTGGCATCCTTTATGGATTTGACCTTGAACATTTTATTGTCTGGATGAAAGTGATCAAGTTTTTTTCAGTCCAGAATAATCAGATCAGACGAATTTTCAGCAAGTTTTGTTACCATGAAATAAATAAATCAGTTTTGAAAAACTGATGTCTTTTCAAGTCCACTTGAATGTTAATCACAAGTATTGTAATTGTAATGAAATTAGAAACTTCTATAGCGCCAGGATCTAATGCACAAGGCAACAACCGAATGTACACCAAAATCAAGCCGCAGTCAGGTCAAAATCCAGAAACTTGGTCTGATGAATCAGAAAGGCAGCATAGGGTGGATAAGACAATGGAAAAAAGTGAGTCTTCAGCCGAGACTGAATGACACAAGAAACTGAGCCGAACGAACATGCAGGAAGAGAATTTCAAAATTTAGATTTATCAAATGAAAAAGCTCATCCACCAAGAAGAGTTCTAGTTTTTGGCACAACTAGAAAAAGACAAGCGCACTGATATTAAGTATGGTGGTTAACTAGTGTTTAATGTTTTATAAACTTTAAGCCCCAATCTGAAACAAATCCAGTTGAACAGCGCAAAGAATTAAGTACAGGGGTTATATGCTCATATTTTGATGTAATAGTTATGGTTCTAGTGAAAACGTTCTGAACTCTGGAGTTTCTGCATGTCTGAATGTGATACCGGCAAGAAGTGAGCTACATGTATCAAGGCGACTGGAGGCCAATGCACTTGCCAAAGACTTCCTTGAGGAAAAGGGGATCTAACGCCGGTTTCTGTGCATCTCACTGATATACATGTATGACGACTATCAAATCCCTTTTTCACAGTCAGTGGGTGAGAGAAACAGTAAAATCAAAAACAACACCAAATTTACAAAAAGCATCAGCCAACACAACACATAGTCACCCAGTTTTAAAACCCACCATGCACGACTCCCTTTGTCGCCATGATAACACTGGTCACCATGTGTCACTTTCTTTATGGCCCTGGTAACACTAGTCACCATATGCCACTCAAGTATGTCATGACAGCTCGACCACATGACGTTTGCGCGCTTCAAAGAAAATGACAATGCAAAATATTGACAACACGAAAAATACACTCCGAACAGCAAAGAAAAACATCAAACTCATACTGAAGTAATTATTTTTTATAATTAGGCCATCGAAATAAAATTATCTTAAATCAATCACTGCATTTTCATACATAAAAAGCTCCACAGTACACCAAAGAAGCACAAAAGACGAAGTACCATGTACTTAAATCGGTGGAGATGAGATTGAGCAGAACAGTCTGATGCCTGAGGAGCTCAAGGTTCAAAGCTGAAGGTCTGCGGTTCAACTCTGAACTCTTACCACCCTGAAAGTTTTATGTCCACTCAGACAACAGTTTAAGAAAAAAATTTAAAAACACAAGTTGCAACGGTGGATCAGCTGGTCTCTCTGACGCAGCTTGTGTGGCACTGAGAAATTTTACATTACGTTAACATTACAATTAACATCACACAGAAATATAATTTACAATATAGTTAAAGCAGAAAATGTACATTTATATACATATGTGTATGTACACACACATGTATATACTATGTTATGCTTCCTTGCATAACAAATAATAAGCTTCTTGCCACCACTGAGAGAGGGCCTTGGTAGGTGCTGTATAGATATCCCGATACATACGTACACTTCGACTGCTTAATTAATTTCATAAATGACATGGTATCACATAAACAAGCAACAAACTGTTAACTACAATAAATTTTTATTTTTACAGGATTTATTGATAAATGTTTATCACAAACCTGATTATTTAATATTACAAATATATTCAGACAGATGTTTAAATGAGTAAATTTCAATTTTAATGATTGTGGTACGACTTAAATGGCTTAATTTCGAACAAGAAGGCATGGAAATCAATAATTGCCGATGAAATTCTATCTCCTAAGAACGCTGGACTCACAATGAAAACTGACAACAGGTAAATAAACTTTACTGCACGGTTTTCAGCAAACGCACATTCGATGCATCAAGAGGAACGATGATGTCAACTGTCCTAGGCAACAATCAGCGAAAAGTAAGAACATACATGCAGTAGAGTTTTCACGCAAAACCTGGCTTTGCATACACAGCGGTTTACACTACCACAAGTTGGACAAGACGAATAATAATAAAAACCACAATGAAAACAACAAAGCCATATTTATGATAGAATTAATAATAATAATATCAACTTTAATATCTATGATAAATATTTTTAAAAGTACACTATTAATAATAATAGTAAAAATAACAATAGCAAGCAACTCTTCAACACCATTGCCTTCCACTGCACTTTTGCTTTGCCGGATATTAACAAATTTTAGCCATTAAAAAATTTTTTCATTCTCTAAAAAAATTTTCAATTCCTGAAGGATCATACATACCATGGGTAAAAATAGCACAAATTATAAATAACATTCATAAAAACATAATATTAATAGTACTAACATTAACTATAATAATTATCATAGATATCATTAATAAAAACATAATAATAATAACTGTAATGGGTGTAGCAATAGATTGTGCAGGTTGTGCAAAGCACAAGGGCCCACAAGGACAGGGGTCGCCTGGGCCCCCAAGGGGCCAAGACCCTGTTGCTCAATTACGTATAGCAAAGTAGCCAAAGTTCAGTTTGCACAAGGGCCCTCAGGAGGCTAACTATGCCACTTGCAGTAATAATAAAAACCAGAACAACTATGCTAATTGTCTGCACTCGTATAATAGGTAGGTAGGTAAGTAGATGCCAAAACATATAAAGCAGTGCACATCAATCAACAGAAAACAGACACACATACACTTGCTGATTATTGGGAGACTGAAAAACTCTGCCATCACAAACTCAGACAAGTCTTAAAATTTGAAACTTGACGGTCAACTTCAATCTTACCAAACCAAATGTCATTCGCTGCAACCAGCATTAGCCCATTAATACTTAAAATTTACCTATGACTACTAGTACTACTAACTACTCTAAAATTAATATATTAATTATCACCCATTTCTCATTAATGATCGAGTCCCAGACACCATCTGTTCACCAAATCCTTCATACAGTCACAAGTTTAGTTAATAATTTTCCCTAATTACTAATTTTCCAAATTTCTCACAACATGATTAAATCTACCTCACTGAAGCACAGCATAACAAAACATGCATCTGAATTATACAGCAGCCATAAAACTTATTCAAAGATTATACATAATATCAACTGCGACATCGTCAAGATACACAGCATCTTGACTTTAAGTTCAATATACAGAAATATACATCTTTATAACATCAGATGGATAAAGCAATGTGGTTCTATCATGTATGGCGCCAAAGGTATAAAGTCAAGTAAGAGCCTACGTCAACAACACGATGCAGACATGAGGTCTTCAAATTGAAGAATCTTTCAATACAAGTTGCAATTTCAGCGATGCACTGGAATTCAAAACCCATTTGCAGATACACAGAACATCCAAATGCTTAAACATCTTCCGTTCTTTCCGATGGTGAAAGGAAAATCACTAAGAAATAAACTGTGCAGCAGCCAATCAAAAAACCTAATCATTAGCGTTAAAATGGTGCAAGCAGTAAGACAACTAGAAACAACACAACAATGAAGAATGCGAAATCAAAGACAGCGTGTTACCATCATAACAAGTGAGCAAAAGGGAACGAGTACAAAAATAACAAGGAAGACCAGACATACAGAGAAAATACACACATGCATACCTGATTTACTGCTCGAGAAAATTAACTAGTTCAAACGTGCTCAAGCAGAGACAAACAGAATTTCCAAACCAAATCCTTGGTCTATCACAAAACATCGGCAGAGAAAAGGCGCCACTTGTCACTTGCTAGAATAGCCAGAAAATGCCATTTTCACTTAAGTCGTGAATACATCAAAGTCTGAGTTTTGCAACCAATGAAAGCATCTGCACGTTGGGCTCATTTTCTACAATCCGTATTCCTCGGTATGCTATATCAAGGCCAAATTTTGTTATTAAGAACAAAGATTTAAAATTTTAAATGCAATTGCCCAACAGCTGATATTTCACATGAATGATAAGGTGTACACCGGGAAATTTTGGATCAGTAGCGCTAAATTTTTAGTCTAACTTCCTGAAGGTATCAGCCTATGGAAAATGCTTGTAAGTCATTTTGTGACAAGTGGTCACTTCTCTTGGCCCAGGTCACAAATGTTACATTAATCTTTGCTAAAGAACAGAACTGAAATACAATCATTTACTTAAAAGACTTAGAAGCATGCCAAGTAATTCTAAAAAATTAGATGACCACTACTGCTACTCAATAGACAGCTTGGCTCCGAGCTTCAATATCAAAGATTTCTAAACTGATTTCCAGAAATATTCTGACTCAGCCACAGTAGAAGCAAAGCCAAAGACCAAAGGATTTTCACAAACAGGTGACACTGTGCAGATATCCTACTGAAAAACGCACATTTCTAGCATTTCTTCATTACACATTTCCCAAGTTTCATTACCAGTTCAATAAGAAATACTATCAAAACCTCTCAGCGAAGTTGCAACCATCAGCTGGTGGATTTCGTTGCATTTGGATATGTTGGAAAGTTGACGATTTCTAAATGTTCGTGTACTTTGTACGACGGATAGATGCCTGTCTTCCCCGTCCTGTGACTTCGACCCTTCGAGAAGCCGTCCCAGTGGTTACCAGCTATGCCAACAACGTCACCAGGCCGCAAGTCTAATTCATCCGTTGACCGTGCAACATGCTCCCGAAAGGCGACCTGGCTATGTCCAGTTTGTCCTCCAAAGTAGTAGATATCATCAAGCGACCGGAAATAGTGAGAAGCATCTGGATGCAATGTCTGCATGATCTCGTATGCCACACGACAAACCTAAAGTTGAATGTGTTTAACATTTATATAGCACCAGATGCAGAAGAAGAGCAGTCCCTTCAGCTAACCCCAAATGGCAGCCATGTGTATGATGCATTAGCAACTTCATTTTCTCAGCTGTGGCATATAAGGGCTAGTGACCAGTCCTCTCCTTCACTGCTTGATCTTCCAACTGACAGTGTATTTATTGTCAGTGTACCTATTTTTTAGCCAATGGGTGCCAGTGGAACAGAAATCTCAAATTGTAATTCTGCCTTGGCAGGGATTTGAACTTCAAAAGCAACACGTGGAGTGTCTCAAAAACGTTGCGTACACTTGGTCGCCATACATATAACAAAATAATGTACAATAGGCTGCAAGTCTAATATAATTGAGTTAAATAAGTGAGCAAGGGAGAGAGTAAGAAAACACAAAAGGGAGGGAGGAAGGGAACAAGAGCAAGACAGCTGTATTTATTAGAATATCACACAAAATACATGACTGAGTTAATGCAAATGTGTCACATCTGCTTTTGATGCAGATACAAAACATCTGCATTTACCCATTGACACCGCAATTAGCTCACTCTGCATGTCAAGGAAGAGTATAAAAGACAAGAGTAGAGGACGGGCAGCACATTTCAACAGAACAATTCACAAGACCAACAAAAAGGTCATTTGGCAACAAAAATTTCTTCGTGTCCTGTGTAAGCTAAAAAATTTGCACAGCTGCAGGTTATCAGTTTGCAATCTCAAGTCAACATAAAAAATTTGCAACAGCTGCAGGTTATCAGTTTGCAACCTCAAGTCAACATAAAAATTCACTAAATTAACACAAAGGTCAAAAGTTTTCTTCAAGTTCCGTTAGTGCTAAAAAAATCTGCACAGCTGCAAATTAATTATCGGTTTGCAACCTCATCATTTGCAGCCTCTGACATGAATACCAATAGAGGACTCTGTAAAAATGGCTGCTACAGGTGGCGCCAGAGTGCAATGCCGTGTAAGCATGCACTTCCGGTAAAGTCGTGTGCATTGATGTTGGTGTATTTATGTGAAGGAGGGCAGCTGTAAGTGCTTCCAATTCTTATTCTGCACATTCTTTTAATATTTCTATCTTTTTTCTTTATTTTGCAGTTGTGAACTTTGACCTCATTTTAAGGGATGATAGCGCCATATAAATCGTTACTTACCTTTAAATATGGATTCAGCATGTTGTTTTCAGTATAAGTGCTAAGTTTCATGTTTTTACACACTTGTTGAACAATTCACTGCTTTTTTGGACCTTATCCACCTCACTACAACAGCGGCTGTTCAAACCTAGTCGCATACTGGTGCCACCTAGCGAAACTGTTTGGAACTGCTCACAGAGCCCCCCTGTTAGACAGTGCAAGTCCAACTATACCTTCACTAATACCTCAAGTCCCTAGAATCAATTGTCTTATGGTGCTCTATTGTGTCATACTACATATGACTGCATGTAAAATATGTAATCCAGAATTTATGTAGAACCTCTGAGTCATAGCTGAGTAATGTATCTTATAATGTATGTATGTATCTAGAGACTTAATATGGTGCCTTTTGAGTATCTAATAAACCAACGTATTTTGGTGCCTTTTAAGTAATAAACCATTGTAACCATTCCAACATATCATGGTCCTTTTAACGACCTATTAGACCAATTTAACCATTCCAATGTCTTTGCAATTCGTAGGTGTGTCAAACAGGCCTTCTCCAGCCAGCTGCCTCATTTACAAAGCCAAAGCAGTGACCAAAATACTATAAAATTACCAAAAAATAATAAAAATAATATGTAACAGACAGATAATACACCTGTAACTAAGAGGTCCTAGACAAATTCTGGATAACAGGCTCAGCAACCACGAAGCTCACCTGTGATGAAAACGTGCAGACAAGGTAATCGGATAATGCCAGGAAGTGAATGTCAAGAATGACTGATCGCAGAGACTCATCACTGTAGCGATTAGACAAACCAGCAGCCCTCGAGAAAGCTGAGTCACTGATAAATTCATAATCTGGATACCTAAAAAGTCCAAAAGAAATCTTTACACATTACGTTCCAATAAAAACTAAAACCCCAACTCTTTAGGTTGCCCCACATACCAGTCTGAGCGTATTACAGCACAATATCCACTGGAGATTTGCAGGTGCCCTGTTTCCACACATCAATCTGAGCACATCGGGCTTTCTCATGCATTAGAACAATCTTCCACTTAATACACCATACATACCGTTTAATGCGTTTCAGCTCACATTCTCTGTTTTAACTTAAGTTGTACCCATTTAGATCACTCAGACAGCAATGTGTGCAGCACTTCTGAGAGGTTCTGAAAAGGTTCTATAAAATTGCCATGATAAATACACCCATACATACAGACAGAAATATATGCATATGGATAACTTCATCTCCCCAAAATCAGCACCAACCACACAGGGGTTTGACTGTCACTGCTGCAGAGCCACTGACTTGGGGCATGCATTTTATTTTAGTATCATTAAAAACGTTAAGTAGATTTACACTTACTTTTCTTTGGCCTCGTTAATGACGTTTGGATCGTCACTTGCCAAGTACACACGACGCTTGTCCACCTTTTTAGTCATTTCCCTCTGTTTGTAATAGTCGTCAACGTACTTCATGTACTCGCTAAGGCTGTGGAACGCTGCCTCCGAACCAATTTTGTCTGTCCTCCGTATATGAACCCTGACACAGGAAGACAAATCCGAACCCCAAAATGAGACCCACAATACAATGTAACCTAAAATTAATTGTAAGTTCTCAGAAGCACTGCAAATGATATTATTATTATAAGAAGATTTACAAAGTGCAAGTAAATATAACCAAATACACCGCAAATGATACACAACATATGTTGCAGAACACAGACCTGTACATGCCACAACAAACTGTAACAGAATGTAATATGAGAAAAATATGTCTGCACTTATAATAGGTAAGATAAGTTAAGCATGCAGTCTGACATGGGTCCTTCTTTCAATGTTAGTCCTCTGAAGCTTGGTCCTGGGATTTAAATATATTTCAGTTCAAAAGCAAAAATGTCAACATCAATCCAACAATTGGACAACAGATTACACGGCTCAACAGAGGTGCGTGATAGTTCAGTTGTTAGCGTGCTGGACAGCTGCTGGGGGTTCAAATCCAGCCAGGAAGTTTCAAGATATCTGCTCCACTTGCATCCCTTGTGAAATGAACCATAAAATAAGTACACTGACCATACACCATCAGTGGGAAAAATCAGAAGGTAAGGGAGAGAACTGACCACCCATCCTCATATGCCTAGACTAAGAAAACGAAATCGCTAACACATCATGCCCATGGCTGCATCTCAAGGTAGGCTGCCTCTTCTTCTCCTTCAACACGGCCTAACAAAAAGCTGTCAATTTCACACACTGCATTGGGATCTGAAGCAAGCAAAACATTAGCCACCATGCCTCTCTGAAAGCTATCTAATCGAAAAAATTGGAATTACCCAACGATGGGGTTCTTATAGCCGAGTCTCTTCCTTGTCACCTCTATGTCACCGGCTAAAGCTGGCTGAGGTCGGATCAGGTACTTGAGAAACTGGCCAAGCCACCAGACAAATGGATGGCCGTGCAGCCGAATGAGGCGATCAGACAGGTCCCGAGGTATGGCCTGGGGCATGTACAGTGGACGTGGATGAAGACTGTCCACAATTGGCATTTCGACCACTTGAACGCCATCAATGTTCACTACATAAAACAGAATAAATGGTTAGGTTCATAGAGACACAATTGGCATATGTCCTGTCCAATATTTTTGCAGTGTTTATGTAATGGTTGTCCCCCTTAACTGATTACATCACACCTAAGTAACAATAATAATAACAATAAAAATAATACCTTACTAGTTTAAAATTACCTAGTCACTTTAAAAAATAAAAATAAAATTATTACTTAAATTGGCCCCAGAACTTCATCAAAATTCATTTCTAAACAATGTTATATTTACATTTTAACTCTACATTCAGTGGTTGATGAGATATAAATGCATTTACTCCCAAAGAGTGACTAGGCCAAAACTCCAAAAAATGCCTGGCTGGGGCTGGAACAAGGACTAAAAATATCTGGAATGCAAAGGGTTCAATTGAACTGTTAAATAGCTTCTGAAAGGTGCAATATTAAGTGTCTCGATACATATTGGAACACACATACACACATACAAGTAAACACAGAAATGCACACTCGTGTATGTATGATGCTTGGTCATATCTAGAATTAATGCAGTGTAACTCTGTATCATAGGTAAAGACCAAGAACGTACTTCCCCAAGATTTTGATGAACTTCCAGAACGGTCAGTGCATGTGTCGCTAACCGGAAGGAAGTACTTTTCCCAACCACCGGAGGAATAGCGCCAACCATGCGATTCGAGGATAAGGGTCCGTTCTGTGCCGTAGGCGACCAAGAAGCAGTAGAGGACATGGTGCAGCTGGCAACCATAGCCACATCCTTTGTTGATGTTACACACTAATTTCTTTGCCTTGGAGCAGTCAGCTGGGTTCTACATCACAATTACATATAGAATGTACAGTGCAGTCCCATTAACGCGTGACCCTTTATGCACGAATCCACTTAATGCATGGTTATGCCATTGCTCCTATTTAACACACAGACACTTTAACACGTGGTACAGGAACTGTAAATCAATACACTGTGCCGGCACATGCTGTGCCGGCTAACAGTCACTCTTATCATCATTGTATATAAGACAGCCTGTATCAGTTGTCACGTCTGCCTCAATGGAGTCCACGGCAACAGTGCTGCCCTCTGCTATGCAGGAGACAGTACAGTTCCCAAGTAGGTGCACTTAATATAGGTGCATGTCTCCACTCCCCAACCAAACCTAGTAGCTGAGATACATTATGGCACTTGTGCCTTTGCCTGCCGCAGACAGTCTAGCTCTGCCCCCATTGGAAGCCTAGATGCTCTCTCAGCCAAGGTTACAACAGCTGTGTAACAAAACTCTTAGCAGTCCAACTGACGGGACTTCACCCTTAAAATAATGTCTAGAAACAGTCAATGTTAATGCAGCCAGAAACATAAATTGTCTGGTAATAAATCAATCACACTTTTGCTAATAATAAAACAGCAATGTGGGCTTTCAAATCAACTTGAAAAAATTGTCTGGCAGCAAATTGTGCCTTCACATTAAACTGCCTGTTCTTGAGCTTTCTAGCCTCACTAAGACTTACATAAATCGTACACTACTGTATTTCAGCATGGCCCTCAACTTGCAGTTTGTTAACACATGGTCATGGTGAGTGTGGCTTCCGACGACTGCACATAAACGGGACTGCACTGCAACGTAACAGATGAATACGGTTCTAACTGTTTATATATAACTGACTGGTTTGCCAGTTTCAACTCAGTGCAAATGTCAATGTTTTAATCGCTTTAATGCCCTAATTAATCATTCAGATTTGATTAATAGAACTGAAGACTTCCTACCTGCAAGAAAAGAATTCTTTTCTGTACTAAATCACCCAGGGATCTTGCTTCATTTTGTCTCCATTCGTCTGACAGTGAGCTCAGGTTGTACATATCTCTAAGTACTGACCTTTAACCCAGAAAACATATTCATTACAGGCAAGAATAAACAAGGAACAATTACTGGTAGACTGTTCCAAGCATAACATGATACCCATCAAAATGGGAGTTAGAAAGCAAAAGCACTCTGTTTTCCGGCCCTACAGTTTTGCCAATTGTAATATTAATAATGAAATGAATGCATACATTAACAATTAAGCAAAACTGACTGGGAAAGATACTGCATATTAAAACTTTGATTACAAATAAACACAAAATGCCTGATGTTGAATGTCAACATATGAACTTTAACCCAATCTAAATGCTTTTTATAATAATGTGATACATCTGATCTACCAGGAAGACTTACAACACATAACGTATGTGTTTAGTTCTTAAAAGTATTACACTTTAAACAACAGCTTAAACAGGTGTTAAATTAGCTGAATACTCTACCTCTGATAATCAGCTCCAGTGTTGAGGATATAGTCCAGGCGATTAAGGGCTGCCTGTCTGTCTGTGCTTTCTACATCCTTCTTAAGATGTTTGAGTTGACTACTAAGAAAGTACCACATCTCCACCATGCCATTTTCACTCGCTCTTCTAAGTACCTCATGTTCAAGACTTGGGTTTCCTTTTGAATCGGTGTCATCTGAAGATGAAGATTAACCTTAGCAAACCAAAGGTAGGTAGATTCCATCGCAACACACCTAAATGATTTTGCACTTTTGACTAAGATTTCACTTCAAGCGATCATCGATTGATGCATCAATTTTGAAACTTAATGTCAAAGTAGAACTCTTTCATCTTGTCCCGTAACTGTGAAAAACCCCATGTAGAAATGTAACTGATAAATCTATCTAGATGCAGTTTTCATATAATCCATTTGTTTCAAGGTTCCTTTGCTTAATTTTGCAATAGGTAAATTTAGGATGACAATGGCAGTGTAACATAAATCAATTTATGATATATATGCAAGTAAAATAAAATTTAGATAGCACATTTTTAAACTCAGAACTTCATACAGCAATACAATGGTGATCCCATGAAACATTTTATTTGTGCAGACATTTACACCAATGCATGAAAGCATAGAGGAAAGTTGAACCCATAAGATGATAACATTATTGCAAGTTTTGTCAGGCCTGACACAAATTCCAGATGCAAGTATTAATTAATGTTCTGATAAGCACAATTGCAAGTATTGTCAGGCCTGACACAAATTCCAGATGCAAGTATTAATTAATATACTGATAAGCACAGTCATAATCCTCTTGAAGGACTCAGTTAAAGATGGAAAGTGTTTACTTGCATGCTACAGGTTGATTATTGCTCGGCCAAAGAGTTGCAAGAGTATCTTCCCCAGCAACGTCAGGCAAATCTCTCTTTCCATTTGGCAATATCTGATTTCTATGGAAATAAAGTCACAAAGTTAAATCAGAAATTTTTCCAAGTTCAGGGAAGCCCCACACAAGTCTCTACTGTACTTCTGCTCAAACTTTTACTCATTTTATTTGCAGCACCTCTTTTGAATTCAATATCTGAAAGGGCAGATAAAACAACTCACCCAAATTTGCATCATATCTGAATCCTAGGACTTCAGATTAGTTAGGAGTTTACACTCACTGCTACATAAGATCTAACCTATGACCAAACGTTCGGCACTGTTGCACTCATGACAATAATTTCCACAAAATCAAAGACGATGAAATCATAATGTGGAATTCAGAATTACTAGAAGGAGATACAATGTCTGATGTCAAAGCAAACAGTTCCCTACTTCCATAAATTACCTCCAAAGGCCTCAATGCTGTCTGGTTACAGACAACAATCACTGCGCATATTGCTAGACTATTTGTCTACGAGCATTCTGGCCATAGTAGTGTCTGCTGTGTTCAAACACTACATTAGAAGTTTAGTCTAAGTACACTAACTGCAAATCCATCTCTGTTCAAATAGATTACCTCTACAACAACCCCCGCAGAGACAAGACAAATCTTTATTTCAATTCCAGTTCACAAATATTTATTCAATTAAACTCTTAGGCTTCACTGGGTCAAACTGTTTCTTTGCATTTGCAGACTCACTTGAGGTCCTTGGCTATATCGTGTAATTTCCTATTCTGTTTTTTCAAATCTTCGAGTTCCTCCATGGCCTTCAGAAGTTTCACTTCCATCTGCTCTGGAACGCTGTTTGACTGATAAAGCGTTGAACTCATGTACAGTAGAATGACAAGCCAAAAGGCCAACAGGCCCAGCACCAAACGCCAAACCATCCTCATCTTGACTGAGCGGTGGTCCCCAAACGAGTAAACAAGCTGACCACTCCTAACTGCCTGGCACCTAATCAAAACAGACAGTAGAATTGCAGCTGAAAATCTCTAAAGGCAAAAATTTGCTGTTTGATTTATTATTGAGCAAACCCATATTCTACATTATGCAACAAAGGATTCCAATGAAACCAACAATGTTCTGATGCAAGGCACAACAAGAGTCAAAGCGTCTTGACTGAGTGTAATATTTGTTGGCATGAGAGGTGATAAATGAGCAGAGATATGTCACCTGATTTTAATGCAAACTGTAAGACGGGCTTGAAATGGATGGTGGCTGTATCTGAGAGTACACTTGCAAGCCAATTTACTGTACGAGACACCCAGTTCAAATTAATAGATGGTTAACATACTGTAACAACTAAACAAGTCTAAGCAGATGTCTGTACATGACACTTCCTTGCTTAAAACTCATGATTCTCTTAATGGAACTGTATAAGAATGGACGATAAAACATTCACACCTGCAGATGAATAGGGCTGACAACTGATCGGTTAAAATTACTTTATTATCTTTGGTCAGTTCAAGCATAAATAAATAAATTGTGCTGTATGTTACACGATCTAAAGAGTTATCTTACACAGTAGGCCCTACACGGCTTACAATATCTTGCTGCTGGACGACGTTACAGTTATTGGCTACGGCAACTCATCAAACACAATTTACTGGTGAATTATAAACTACCTAAGTTATCATCTATTCCGAATTCACAACCACAGTAATTGTTGTTCTTATTAGCCAGTCAAATGTGGTTCCTTGACGCGGACTAGTTGCGTCCACCGTATTGTATCCACAATTAGTTTGGCCATGCATGGTACTTGCTGATAAGGACAAAAACCAGCCGAATAAACGCTTTTTTAGTTAACGCTATTCACTGTGTCACTTCAACATAAAACAGTAATTAACAGATTTCATCGAGTCCAACCTGAGACTTAACCGACATCCCAGTTATTTAATCAACGTTTAAAGAACCCTACTCATGACCAATATGAACACGACAACCTGTTCGTTTTATGTCACGACGACATAAATAGCCCAACCAGTAGACCAATCACCCGGGCAAAATAGCCCAACAATGTTGTACACGCAGTCGTAAACTCGAGATTTCTACGGCGCCCAAGGAAAGCCAAGTCGCATCAACCAGCTTATTCACAGGCGCTCAGTCAAAACAAAATCGATAGGCAGAAAGGGTTCGGTTCCAGGTCAAGATCCAGGCAGACGGCTACGGCGGATGGTGTGGATTGGACCGCGGACAGAGATAAGGAAAAAAAGAATCAAGATAAAATTTTTGGAATCGTAATCTCGAGATTTCTAAAGCGCCCAATGAAAGTTAAGTCGCGGGAACCAACTTATTCACAGGCGCTCAGACAACACAAAATCGATTGGGAAAGGTGCTTGATTCCAACATCCAGGTGTCAGGCAGGCAGACAGTCGGACGGCTACTACGGATGGATGCTTGAAATTGAAGCGAGAAGAGAGATAATGGGAAGAGGAAGATTCATGAATATAAAGATTTTTGGAAAAGTAATGCTTTCAGTTTTGAGTGAAAGACATACGCAGAAATTGCAAGAGATGCAGTGTTGGTGAGTTCGTATGAAGGGTCAGATAATTGTCGTAATTCTGGCGGGAGTTTATTCCAGAGGGGTAGAGCAGTTGTTGCTATGGAACGCTTCCAAATTTTAAGGATGAGGTGACGGGAGAACGAAGAAGTATTAGGACAGAAGAGGATTGGCACTGAGAAATTTTGGCGATTAAATCTCGAGCTAGCACGATCCGTACAGAGGCACCTGAACTGGCATGGCACCCATTCAAACATGCAGCGGTGGTGAAGGATCTTACACTATCAATTCATTGCAAAATCAGCAGGGTCAGAGCCATACGGTCACTAAATAAAACCACGGCCATTTGCATTATGTTCCATTGCGTTGCAGTAGTAGTTCCAATGTTCAATGACATATTATGGCATAAAAGGCCGTTGACGTTGCCCTATTTTATTTAGGCTTGGGACTGGCACTACCCGAGTACGGCAGTGGCGGAGTTTAGTTCCACTGCACTGTTAATTCTAGATAAAGCGTGTACTGTACAAACAATGGCGGCTTGCTTTCTAAAGGCCGCTCTTTGTGCAACCTTTGACTGTCTGACGTTAGCTAACAGATGCAAAAACGGTGTCAAGGTCAGGGTTGGCCAGCGCGAAGAGGAAAACACGTACAGGGTTTAAGGTTCGATTCCAATATATTATACAGCTTAACTTTGTAGTCTTGCAATTAGATGGATTATCGGAAAAAAGTCCGAATTAAACTACAGCAATGCTGTAGCAATAAATTATCTGTTGATTGTGGATGGGCAATGGAAGCGGCTGTTTAACATCGCTGGCGGTGTTTTCTGAGGCACGATGATTTTCAAGTTAAGTTTTGTAAGTCCAGTAAAGTTCTGTAAATTTAAAGTCTGTTGGAGATTTCCCAATTTTGACTTTAACTGGTTCATCCTTGAGTGTTCGTGTTCTGTCTGTTTTGCAGGTGATCGGAAAGTGTGCAGGCGTTTGACATGGTTCTGTCGTAATATCGGAGAGTGCTTAGATAATGGCGTTAGCTTTGTATCATTCTCGCAAAATTCTGTTTCATTTATCATCTTTGGGTCAGAAACATTTCTGCAGACAGTACTTTCTGTGTGAAAATCAGACTCGTGGCAGCATCCAAAAAGCATTCAGACAAATATCGCCATTATTATTCACAAACATTCGGAATTGTTCGACCAGCGACACAAGCAACAGTCTTTCAGATTTAGCGACGTACCAGCCAGAAATCCGAAAACTGCGAATTGTAACACATGCAGAACTGAAAGAACAGGAAGAGGCCAAGCAGAAAAGAGACGAAGAGCTGGCATCATCAGTGCAGCGTGACACTATTTACACGCGACACCATGTGAACTCAGATGATCCCATTGTGCAAGAATTGCTGCAAGGTATCAAAGAAGGCAAGCGGGTGGCACTTGCTCAGGCTATAACACTCACAGAGAGCACGCATCCGAAGAAAAAAGCCCAGGCACAAGTCTTACTAAAGGAAGTTTTGGAGTACACTCGGGACAAGCAGAAACACTCGATTTACAAAATTAATTCATTTCGAATAGGTATGTGTTGCTCAAGAAAGCGTGTACTAGAGTGGCATACACCCAAGCAAAACTGAATTTTAATGTCACAAAATTTATTCATTTTCACATGGGTACTTTTGGAAGGGTACAGAGGTACCTGTAACCCCTGCTTTTGGACTGAGGTACAGTACCCCATACTTTTTATACCATGAATAGAAAAGGCTCAATAGGTTTAGTATGAGCTTGGCATTCTCCACTTTCATACTACATATGTTAGTCAAACAATAATTATAAACTTAATTATATGTAATTATATTATGTAGTAGACAAAAGAGGAAATGAGGGGAAGAAATTTGTGCCCCCACTTTCTAGACCAAGTTTGGACCCGTATTTCAAATAGATATATGTTGCGACAGAAAGTATTTATTAGAGCAGCTTGTGTACAAGTAAAACTGAATTTTGACATTATTGAAAAATATTTTGTTTATTTTGAATAAGTATGCATAGCCTTACAGGAGCTACATTTGAGTGATAGAAATCAGCTCTGTGTAACAACTGCTGTTTGATACACAGTGATTCAGCTGATGGTGTAGCTGCAACTTGTGTTACATGAACGAAAATAAAGCAAAATTGAACTTGAAGTTTACTGTAATCTTGCTATGCTTGGGATGATAATGCTTTTATTATTAATGAAACATAATTTATAAATCTAGCTTAATACATTGCTTAGCATTGTTATCATACAGATTGTACTTGTTCCATAAGTTAAACCCTCATTAATAGTAGGTTAGTGTGATACAAAGTGTTAAAATGTGTGCTTTTTGTGTGGTGCTGAGAAATTTTGTAGATTTACATTCCTAATTATATGATTTAAGTCTAATCTACCAAGGTAATTAAAGCAAAATGTGTGGCATTTGGCATTTTTAAGATATGCCTGTCTTTGCAGTTTGCCTTTTTAAACAGGGATGTCTGGTCCACCTGGGGCTGGAAAAAGTACACATATTGAGGCACTGGGGAAGATGCTAACAGCCAGAGATCATAAGGTTGCCGTATTAGCAGTTGATCCATCATCATCAACAACTGGTGGTAGGTATAAAACAATGAAAAGTGGCTTTCATAAAACTAAGTTGCCCTTTGGACATAATGACTACAATGCAGTCTGCAACTTGCTGATAATCTTTGAAAAGATAACAGTTTTTGGGTGAATGGAGAGTAATGGTGACCGAGGTGAATACTGCGCACATTATGTGCTCAGACAAGTCCTTGATTTTATTTCAGTATTGCATCACAACTTTCCTCTTCCTTGATCAGAAAACTTTCAGTTGCAGCAGGCTTTGACTGTACTTTATTACTACAGATGACTTTACAGATGGTTGAATTTGACTGTTTGATGCATAATAGCTTCTCATTTGACTAATAAATCTATTAAAAAATTTTAAAGTTACTAAAAATTTTTATTATGATATCTGATGGCCATGTAGGTTCATTACTTGGTGATAAGACTCGTATGATGGAATTGTCTTGTGATCCAAACGCCTATATTCGACCATCGCCATCGGCTGGTAACCTTGGAGGAGTGACGCGTGTCACCAACGATGCAATTGTTCTGTGTGAAGGCGCTGGTTATGACATCATTCTTGTAGAAACTGTGGGTTAGTTTCACAAATTTGTTTAGTGCCACTTCTTGAGAAACTTGTCAGTGGCATTCCAAAGTAAGGTCGACGTCAACAGTATTGGCGGCTATATTATGTTGTTAAACACTGGAAATTACTACTAGTAATCCCAACAACATAGACTGACTAGTCTCTTCCAGCTTATATGGGTGAGTGAGCTGCTGATGTTATTTACCATTGATCTTAAAAGAAAGGTAACTGTGGCCCTTTGTGTAAATGATGTGTTGCATTGGTCTGGTGGGGGTGATGCCCTTGTTTTGTGAATGATGCATGAAGACCTGGGGCAAATTGTTTGTATACGATTGCCTCTATCTCCAAACAGTGTGGAATTCAACTGGGAGGCAGAGAGCTGCCTATGACCAGGACTTTGGGATTGGTACTTACAGGCTTGGGGGCCTAGGAATGTGTATGCTTTCCGTGCATTATTTATCCAACAGAGTAATGGACTTTTAATTTTGTAGGTGAAAATCTACTGAATATGTGGTGTTTGTTGCTGTTAACTTCAAGATTTTAATGACTAAGAGAGTTCACTTTGTGTCATAATAGTAAAATCTAAATGTTGTTGATTTTTAATGTTTTTGATTGACAGGTGTTGGCCAGTCAGAGTTTGCGGTTGCTGACATGGTAGATATGTTCGAACTCTTGATTCCACCGGCTGGTGGAGACGAACTCCAGGGTAAGATTGTCACCCACGAATTCTGGTTACTTGATCCTAATACTTTCTAATATTGACTCTGAAAGTGAAGTCACTGATAACAGTTTTATATTTAGTTGCTTGTTTCTTCATAAAGAAAGCTACACATATTTACTTCAGACATTAAGTGAAATCCAAAGTATTGAACTGTTCTAATTTACTAACAGGAACTTGCACCTTTGTTTCTAGTGGTTTGACCTCATTCCAAAACTAATAAGCTGCCAGAAAAGATTGTTAAATAAAGTCGAACTAGCAGTTAATTGATGTGGATACAATGCGTCCAAGTGCAGTGAAGTGAAGCATTGTCACCCTAGTTAATGCTTTGATGGTGACCATCCTTGGGTTAATTTGTAGCTACTTCCATTCTTTTTGTGTGAGAACCAATGCAAGTTGGAGGTTAAAAAGTGTCCTTTCTTTGGATTCTTGTGGTCGTGATAGTGTTTTATATTAAAAATTTCTCAAACCCCAGAATCACTTGTCTGAGGAGTTCCTATAAAGATGTATACGGTAATAAAGTGCGTTACCTTTCATCTTTGTTACATTTTTTAAAACTGTTACGTTGCAATATTTAAATTGCTTAAGCAGATGATGTATTACAAAGTTTCAATAAAGCACCAATGATTTAACTGTTGTTTAGTAGGATCTGTTATTCAGGTAGACAGAGGAATCTAGAAGGAACTCTTTGACAATACATGTCTGTCTGAATAACGGAACAATGAAGAAGGGAATCTGTGGCAGGCTGTGTGCTTTTGATTGTTGCAGGAATAAAAAAGGGAATTGTTGAGGTTGCTGATATCGTGGTTGTCAATAAGTCAGATGGCGATCTGATTCCAGCCGCCATACGCATTCAGACCGAGTATACCAGTGCACTCAAATTTATCCGACCAAAATCCAAAACGTGGAGACCTTGTGTAAGTGCAAAATTTCATATGATGTTACTTTTGTAATTTGCAACGTGGTGATCTATTTTCAGTAAGTGCACTGGGTCTGTGACCTAACGGTTGCAGGTTCAAGCCTGCTGAGGGAATCCGTGTTGTGACCTTGGACAAGTTGTTTGCTCATGCTGTCTGTCTCTGTCACGAAGCAGCAGGAATTGATAACATTGTGAGCAGGGAAGTGAACAGACAAGTCCTGTGATGCACTGATCTTGCATTATCTTTTTGATGTTGAATTGTCTGTTTCTGGCTCAAGGACATAAGAAAAGGGAATGAGCACCTACCCTGACTTCCATTATGGGGCACAGGACCTCTCCTTACTTATACTTACTGCCTCTGTAATGGCATATGGAGTTTAGGAAGTACCACATGGATCTTCTGTAATGAAGTAGCTGGCTTGGACACGTTTGGATAATGAAATAAATGGTGTAATTTATGTGAACAGGGTTGGATTTGAGAGGAGCTAGAAATGAGCATGGATTCTAGAGCTGGAATCATTCGTCATTTGTGCACGTGGTTCGTAGTTGTTTTTAAGGTGCACAACAAAGTCCACATCAACACAGACTCACGCTGCATAAATTTCTTAATGTCAGTAGGTAATATGCATTTAGTGCGTTACTCATAATCACAGTTCTTACTCATCTTATATATACAATTGCTACACACAAGTAGTGGTCAGTTTTATTTTGTTAATTAATTAATTGATTTAATTAAATGAATTATTTTAATTAATTGAATTAATATTTATTTTTTACAAGACGGCACGAGTGTCATCTGTCACCAAGGAAGGTCTGCCAGAGCTTTGGGAAAAAATGAAAGAATACAGGGATAAGATGACGTTGTCTGGTGACCTGGAACGCCTGCGAGAGAAGCAACATGTCAAGTGGATGCACAACCACATTCGAGACAACATCAAAGTGCTGTTCAATGAACTCCCAGCCATTAAGCGTCTCACGCCTAAGCTAGAATTTCTTGTTGAAAAGGGGGCAATAACCCCAGGCTATGCAGCCGACATCTTGCTTCAGGAATTCTCTCGGTCGATTCATAATCACACATATGAAAAATCCGAAGTGGAAAAGTATCTGGACGAGGAACTCGAAGAATGGCAAATACTTTCGTAAATGTGTTTTGTGCATTCTGTCTGTTGCACTTTTTTGAGTTACCTTGTTTGAAATACCATTGGTAATGTGATTTTTTTGTATTGTTTGCAATACAATGTGCAGATTTCTGCTTAGTTATGCACTTCGTTTCTCTTTATGGTTATTTATTTATAAGACAGTATCATCTCTTAAACATTGGGCTTTGATAGAGCTTTTGACGTTGATCGGGCTTTTCCGGGGCTAAACACATTTGTGGAACATCTACAGATGTAGTTTGGTTGAATAGTTGGTTGGTTGCCTTTCGTGTGTCTCATCCGAAGAGCATTTTACACTTTGTAAAGGATAAACTATAGAAAACTTGATTTATTACGAATGAAAGGCCTTTTTGAATGATGCCAATAACAGTAATATTACCTCTGACTTAATAGCTTGTATGCATGCAACTTAGCATTGCCAGTGCTTTATGAAGTCTTAACGTTTTCTGAATGTTTCAGGTTCATAATTTGGAAGACTCTTAAGAAAAACAGTTAATGATTGATAGTGCTGTGAAGTTTTGAATGATTAGGCAAGGAACTGCTCTTCTGAAGTATGAATGAATTGGTTCCTGGACCTTGGCTTGCTTTCACTTATTAGCTGACCAGTTTTGGATTTTACTATGGGTTTATGAAAGTCATTAGATTAAGTTAGAATAATTGCAACAGTATTCCGTGGATTAACAAGTAAGTGCTTGGTGTTGTTTCTTACCTTCAGTAAGACACTTTATTGACTACCTAATTGCATGAGTTTGACAGTTTTTAACTATAATGGACTGTATTAACTACCAGTGGGAAAAGGGCCAAGAAATTCGTCTAATAATAATTACTACATTTAATAACCTATCTGCATATAATGCTGGCACACTTAATAATATTTGATATTTAGTATTATATTAAATTACTGGTATTACCAAGTGAAATGAATTTTGCATGTAAAACTGTGTTGTTACATTGAAACTTAACTGTATATATATGAATTGTATATATTCCAGTCTGTAGTATGCAGGTTTTTATCTAGGTGTTTGTATCTTACATTCTTACATATCTGTCTTGCCTTTTACATGCTAAAAATCCATAATGATGTTGATTATGCTACAATTCTAGAAAACTTTATAACTTCACATTTAGTTTTACTGGTGTTATTGTGCAGTAAAAGTAGTTGCTTTTGAGCAGTAACATTGATTATAGCGGAATCTTTAGCAGTAAGCTTTTGTAGTGATGACTGTAGCTATACTGAGTGTATAATGTTTATCTGGTTTTAAGCTGAAATTAGTGGGTGTTTGGTTATTGCCTGATTTGTTGGCTGTATAGGGTTGTTTGTATGCACTATAAATAAGTATGAAAGTTAACATATTGTTTGAAACGAATGGGATCATACAAGAGCGTCAGCTCAGTTTTGAGAGGTGGAGCCGAGGTAGAATTCTGTGGGAATGGGTGAATTCAGTTGAGAAAGGGAGGGGCAGTGCAGATTTAAGAGTTCAAACCATCTCCAAAACTGCTCTTTCACCTTCATTTTTATAGTTTAATTCCAGTTCCCAAGGGTTCTGTTGGATGTCAAATTTTCCTATGACCTTCTACTGCAAATTTAACTTAAGTAAGGGTAATACTTTGAGGAGTTCCCTCCCTCCTTGTGATAACCTATCCATCACCTTTGGAGTGACAGACCTTTTGTGTACTCATTAACACTCCACTAGGCCTACAACACTTCTATCCAAACCCACACGATAACTGAAATCTTTAGGGTCAAAAGTGGGGAACTTAAAGCCGACTGTTGGTGTGTCAGGCTTGGCGTCCCAGTGCCGACACCCTTGTGTCTGTTTCATTAACCTGGAGAATGAAGAAAACCAAAGAGGAGTTCAAGGGAAAGAAAATGAGGAAAGCATGTACCATGAAGCAAAACCAAGTAAACACTTCCAACTGCCATGGAAGAGAATTATTTGAAATGTTGAATAGTATACACAAGACTTGTAAAAGGAGCAATGTAGGTAAAGAAAATGTTGATGAATGGCATGTCATTTATTCATATTGCCAGAGTATGAAATTTTCTTGTATTCTGCATCTTGGCCATGTTGCAACATAAAGACTGCTACATGTAGTCAATTTTAATGTAGTGTGGTAAATAACATTAGTGAATTGAAATTGAAGACTTGTTTATTTTGCAAACTAATATGAGATAACAGTTTCACTCGACTGGCCTGAACACTTGGCTTTAATTGACCAATTAAACTTTGAGCTGTAGTCTAACCTTTAGAACAATATGGCATACACTTCTAACCTAGTATCGGTGGCAACATGTTACAGGGTTACTCGCACCTGGTTGTCTCCAGTAGAAAATCCTTAGATGTACATGTGCACATCTGAGCATGCTCTTTGCCAGAATGATGACGTTGCAACTACATCTTCTGTCATTTAGACCTGTAGATGAGGAGGAACTTTAGACCCACTGCACTTCAAAAACAGGATTAATTGTAATGCAGTGTAACCTAGCACCTCTTCAGAACCTCTCAGAGGGATATAATTTTTTATGGTTAAACTGCCTATGTATGTCTAGCCAACAGCCATAATAGTTGCCCAAGTCCCACTTGGTAGGGTATAAATCTATCCACAAGGACAATCAACAACTTGATTCACTGCCCATCCACAGGATACCTAGACATTTGTAAAATGCACTGTATACGTGTATTCTATAATCCTGATGTTTTAAATATAAATGTACATGACTTTTCTAGAGCCTCGACCCTGCTCATTTTCAATGAATTTATCGGGTGAGATCCTTCACCACCGCTGCCCGTTTGAATGGGCGCCAAGCCGTTTAAGGTCCCCGTGTACGGACAGTGCTAGCCCGAGTTTCAAATCTCAGAAATATAGCCAATAGCGGTAAGCGAATCGGCATGCTCTAACTTAAACACGGTTCATCTGGTGAGTTAACACCAGAACAATAGGCCTACAGCAAATCAAGAAGGCCGAAGCCTCCTTCCTTTTCCGGTAACATATCTGCATCATTCCAGAGGAAGACTGTTTCCAAGACGGTTATACCATAATCAAACTCGTTGCGCCTAAGTTAACGAATTTTCGATGCAGCTTTCACAGACGATTCGCGCCATCTGTCGAAAATGCCGGACGACGATCACGTCGTCATATTAGCAAAGATCTTAGAGTCGATCTTTGATATTAGTGAAACAGATGTCTCTACAGCAAAGCTCGTCAAGCGATGACTGGCGCCACCTGGCAAAACAGCGCCATAGTTTAATGACGTCATAAGACACGAATGGTTTCCATAGGAACAGTGGCATTCCTCGCGAGTAAGCAGTTGAATGAATTTCGCATGAACACCGTTACGTGTTGTTGGCAACGCGTCTTATCATTCATCGCTGATGAACTAGAGACCATGCCGCGTTACGTACCTAACCTGCCCAAGGACCGCGAGGATGAGCTGCGTCGAATCGCCAAGGCCCTCGTGGCGCCCGGCAAGGGTATCCTGGCTGCAGACGAAAGCAACAACTCGATGAGCAAGCGTCTCGACATGATCAAGATGGAGAACAACGAAGAGAATCGCCGCAAGTATCGACAGATGCTGCTCTGCTGCGGAAAGGAAATGTCCGAGTCCATCGGCGGTGTCATCCTCTTCCACGAAACACTCTACCAAAAGTCGGACGATGGAACACCGTTCGTCAAGGTCCTTCAGCAGAACGGAGTCGTTCCCGGAATCAAGGTCTCCACATCCGATCATAATTTCAGTCTCAGTATTTTTGCAAAAACTGGCAAACTAGACCGGTCGTGACTTATTTAAGAGATTTGAATCTCGGTTTTGCACGGTCCGTACACGGGGCTTTAATGTCGTGTTGACCATTCAAAGGGGCCAGCGGTGGTGAAGGATCTCGCCCAATTAATTAACTGAAAAATGAGCAGGGTAGAGGCCATACGGTCGCTATAGAAAGAAGTGTACATTGGCTTTTAAGTTGAACTTTGTTATTAAAATTCGTAGCAAAGTCGCCACCCTGACGGTCTTGTTCGTTGAGCCCAATCTGGCCCTTAACAGGCCAACATTTTTAATCAGTGGTACAGTGCGGGCCCACTAAACGTGGTTGTCCGGGCTGCACTCAGCTGGCACCTGTGCAGTCATGAACCCCGTAAGTGTTGGAAAATGCGCTACTACAGGCAACAGCTGAAAACAAGGCATACTAATTCTGAAAACCATCTTATAATTTCATATGTATCCATTACATCATCATCTCAGTAGTAAAACATGCATGATTGCACACTTTACCACTAGCTCACCATCATTGCAAAATTCCAAAACGGAACACTTCAGCAAACGCCCCACCCAATGTGCACGATGTACCCAATTAGTTTAGATTTTTTTTGTAAATTTGCAAAAAATCTGCACATTTTAGTAGTTTTGAGTAATTGGGCTCACTCACTTAAAACTTCAGGTAAAAATTCAGAATTGAGTAAATGGTCCTAGAAATTAGCTACAGTGCCTTCAAAATCAGACAGAGCGGCCAACTGCCAACACATCTGCCGTCCATTTCGGACTCCAGGGATCACATTCCGAGGCAAAAATTACAATAGTTCATTGTCAAAAAGCTTTCCTACTGTCAGGAAGCAGTCATGTTTGCATGCTTAAGATTATTTAACAGAGGACAACATGCCTCCAACTATTGCAAAATTATCAGTAGTAGTAAAATTGAGATTTTACCAGAAGCTAGAACATATTCACAATTTAAAAATTCAAGAATTTCTTAAATTCAAAATATTGTATTGGCAGCAATTTGTAGCTTTCTAAACCGTATAACTGTATTTTTTTGCCAGGTAGACACTGGTACAGTACCTTTGGCTGGGACCGATGGAGAGACCACGACGCAGGGACTTGATGGCCTGGCCGAGCGCTGTGCCCAGTACAAGAAAGATGGCGCACACTTTACCAAGTGGCGCTCTGTCCTAAAAATCCAGAGTCACACTCCATCATATCAGTCCATGCTTGAGAACGCCAATGTCCTTGCTCGCTATGCCAGCATCTGCCAGCAGAACCGCCTCGTCCCGATCGTAGAACCCGAGGTCCTTCCAGACGGGGACCACGATCTGGAAACTGCCAGAAGAGTGACTGAAGAAGTCCTATCATTTGTATTTCATGCCCTCGCAGTACACAACGTCTTCTTGGAGGGAATTCTGCTGAAACCGAACATGATCACTCCAGGAGTGAAGTGCCCCAAACGAGCCACTTCTGAAGAGATAGCCCTGGCCACAGTCACAACACTCCAGCGCAGGGTGCCTCCTGCAGTTCCCGGAATCGTGTTCCTCTCTGGAGGCCAGCCAGAGGAGGAAGCTACCTCAAACCTCAACAACATGAACAAGTTACCAAACAGACCGTGGGCGCTCACGTTTAGCTTTGCTCGAGCACTCCAGACGTCGGCCACGCTCATCTGGCAAGGCAAGAATGAAAACGTCAAAGCCGCGCAACAGGAAATGCTCAAAATTGCCAAGGCCAATGGCCTTGCATCGCTGGGCAAATACCAGGGAGACATGAAGACTGCTGCCACTGGAAAGTCAACGTTCGTAGCCAACAACGCTTACTAACAACCGACCAAGCCTTCCACCAAAGAATATGCACTGCAAGTCACCTCAGCCATTTTCCCAAGTTCTGACCTTATTCAATCTAAACATCAACATCTAATAAAATCAACAAAATCTGAAGTTAAAGTAAACGGTAAAAACACACAAGCCTAATGAAATTAGTTTGGCTAAGCATTATGTACAAACACCCTGCAAACAAGGACAACTTTAAATAAAAATATCAAGTAACTGTAACTATGCCATTTTATTTGAAATCATTAAGCATTTCTGTTAAAAAAGCTTACAGGATAAACTATTGCTTAGAACACATGAATCTCACCATGTATGATCTAAAATTATCTGGTTTTAAGTTAAGAGTTGCATTTTCTTGTAAAAAGTTAATCAGTCATATATGACCTGCAGTTAATTTTCCAATGAAAGAAGTCTTGGCTCACAGTTAGGCTAGGACAGCCTGAGAGAAAAATATGTCCAACAGAATCGGCTTTATAGTTCAAGCCTTGCATGTATGTATGTATCCAGACTTTTATAAAGCGCAGTTTAGAAACTCTTCAAAAGCACTATGAACATGGCAAGTTAGCAGATCTAAATAGGAAAGCTTTAAATAGGGAGGAAAACGTAAGCTGCAGTATGGTTTAGAGTTGTACATCATGGTTTGTGCATTAGTAACTGCTGCCAGACAACATCTTTACTGTGGACTTCGGAAGCAAGACAGAACAAAAATGTTCCGTTCTCTCACAAGGTCAAAGGTTTAACGTTTCTTGAAGAAGTCAGAAGCACATGTATACCCATTCACCACACATCATAGCAAGTACTTGTAATGACCCTGCACAATGAAGAAATGCATTATTTTGTTTCGGCTATTCAAGAGCACTTATAGCGGTCACCTGCCATGGAGTCCAAGATGACACTTCATACAGCACACAGTTCTTCCCCACACTATACATTACTAAGTTACTGTAATATATATATATATTTGGGGCATTTATATAGTACCTAAAAGTTTAAGCATCCCTCATCATTGATGTGCGATACGGTGGTCCGTCCGGTTGTGTTCTTGGTTAATAATCCAACGATTGTGGGTTTAAGCCTGCTGAGCATCCAAGTAACGACCCTGGACGAATTATTTGCACACGTCTCTATTGCCAAGCAGTATAATTTGGTACCGACATCATCTGGGAAGTAAATAGCAGATCCTGAGATGGATTGGCCCATTGTCCAGGGCCCTGGGATTCATCCACTGCTGGATCAAGGACCGAAGAGCAGGAAATGGGTGCCTCCCCCGCGTTCCACCATTGAACTTTGGATGCCACGATGATAAAAATAGGATTATGTTGGTGCAGGGTGGCACCAACTGTATTAATCACAATTGTCATGACCAAATATATGCCAATAAGAAAACACTCTAAAATGTATGAAAATCGAAGGAGATTCTATGAAGATATGCTTCCCAACATCACAAAGAAGCACAACTGTAACACAATTAAACAGGTAACCTACACAGTTTCAAATAATCATTGACAAGCCAAGTTCAAACTTTCCACGGTTGTAATATAATTTGAGTAACAAGGCGGGAGCAGTGAGGTAAGAATCTTGTATACCCTTCTCCCATCCAGTTTATTTTAGCAAACGCTAGACGAAAAAAAACAGGAAATAACGAAAAAAATTTGTATGTTAAAAAGCACAACCGAATTATAAACATTTATTTGTTGCTGTTTGTCATATGAGCCCAAAAAGCTCATTAATAAAATGTGCTTTTTAACAAAATCCTTGCTATAATCATCACAGTTCAATGCACTGCAAATCCTGCTAAGGTTGACGAATAACTACTTCCACAGTTTCTTCAGTGACATGTTCTTCTCATTGTCCTTCTGCATAACCTGTTCACATCAAACACAGACATATTCAATCATCAGTATCCATGCAGTAATTGTATACATGCAAGCATCTGTAAGTAAGTACATATTTGGCTATTTAATTTATAGAGTACCTTTTAAGAACTTCGTTAAGGCACTAATTCATTACATAAATTCAGCAATAATTATTATTCTTAACACACTGATCGCTGGTCCAATTTTAGGCTAGGCGCGACTAATATAGGCCAAAAAACACAGAACTCGCGAGGGACGTGTTAACACGTCCCACAATTGTTTTTATTCTTTTTTGACATCCTTTTGTTCACAGAATCAAAAATAACTGTTCCTTTTATGTGTTTATCTTACTATCTCACTGTAGGACGTCTAGAGATCACGTTCAGTGTGATACATTTTGAAGCATAGTACTACACATGGTACATTCAGTCTTCAGCATATATGTGATATAGCAGGCCCTAGAGTGTCCAAAATAATCGTATATGCATTTAGTAGGTGACAGAACAGGTCCACTATTACTGCTAAACAGCAGGAATTATTACTGGGACACTGGGAACTGCCTAGACACAGTTGATACCAGATGGACGTGTATACACGTCCGTGTGTATATATACATATATATATGTATCGATCTTGGCTTGACAGCCGAGGCCGAACAATATTCTGGCGCCCAGTTCCTCCAAGCTTCTTGTAGAGAATATATGCATCTGCTACAGCCGTGTAAATCATCTGTAGGACTATCTTTCTGTACCAATTCAATAACTTTCTCAATGGAGCGTAACGAGGCTAAAAATCAGTCCATTTGGTTCATTCATTCTTCGGCATATGTGATATATATATATGATAGTGTCCAAAATAATCGTATATGCATTCGGTAGGTGGCAGCACTTGTCCACTATTACTATCAAACGTTGCAATGCCTAAAACAGCTCATACCAGAGGGACGTGTATACACGTCCGTAGTAAGGCCATTTGGCCCATTCAGTCTTCAGCATATATGTGATATATATATATGATAGAGAGTGTCCAAAATAATCGTGTATGTACTCAATAGGTGACGGAACATATCCACTATTATTACCAAGCGGCAGGAATTATTACTGGGACGCTGAACTGCCTAGAAAGGCTGCTACCTGAGGGACGTGTTTACACGTCCGTCGCGTCCCAGCTATACAAATGAGGGACGTGTTAACACGTCCCTCGCGTCCAACGTGTTAAGGGGAATCTTATGCATGCATTCAAAAACATCACCAGCTGCAGCTGACTACAGCAACATAACAAGTTTCCCCTGCAGCAATAAAAACAAAAGAATTCTCCAACAGCCTGCTGCAAACAATGCTGAGATTTACATGGAATTTAAGCACACAGAATTCATGCAATTTTGCTTAGGCAGAAAGAAACATAGAGGTGTAGAGAGAGAGAGATGTGCCTCACGTACACTTAAGCAACCCCAACCAAAGCAGGGTAGCATACTTTAATAAATGAATGCATCAGCTTGACATAACCTGATATACTGCAAGACTGTCAGCCAACAATAATAAAATAGGAAGATGCTTAGCTAACAACCTCATGAAGAAATTGAAGTAATACTTTCAGTGAACATAATTTGTGAGAACTGAAATACAAAGAGTAAGAATAAACCTGTCAATGGTACAGGATAATTTCATTAAGTTACAAATGCACTAAAATAAAGCGTTAAAGATTTGCGCAGAAGTAGCCAGAATGTTACCTTAGCAACAGCTAACTCAAAGTCTTCTTGGGTAACGTGCACTCTCCTCTCCCTCAGCGCATACATGCCAGCCTCTGTGCAGACTCCCTGCCAAAATCAGACACAAATTGAGTTATTGGCAGATGGATCATATCATGCTCCCAAATCTTTAGCAACTGCATAATTTATTATTCTTTCAGTCATTGTTCATTTTTATTTGAGAAACCTTTCTAATTTTTCCAGACCATGTTTTCACTCAAATTTATTTAGCATTTTATACATTTTAGTCTTCCGCTTATAATCACAACTTTACCACTAAAAGTAGCTCAGGAAACATTTTCAGCTTATCTTATGTATATACTCTTAGCATATACTATTTTATATATGCTGAGTAAATTGTAACCACACTGACCTTGACCTCGGCTCCCGAAGCACCAGGCATCATCTCTGCAATCAGTCTCAGGTTGATGCCACGTGTCAAATTCATCTTGCGAGAGTGGATCTTAAGGATGTCCAGTCGAGCCTGTGGGAGTCAAAACAAACCAAATACCACTTAAACATCCAACCGCAGCAACAGCACACATGCACCCACGTTTCCAGGCGGCAGCAGATCACACGGTCTCATTTGTAAGCAAGTGTCACAAATTTTACCTCATTTTAATCAGTGCTGTAACTGTTCCCTAGTCATGGAGAATGACTATCCAATCATCTAGGAGTCATCAAGACATTATACTCAGTGACTTCTCAAAGACAGTGCACGACCAGTTCATTTTTCACTTCTTTTTATATGGCTCCAGTACCTTACAAAAAGCATCAGTCACCCACAGCAAGCACTTGTGTGTTAAGGACTTCCCAAAGCTTCCTATACAGTAACCATCTAGGAGGCTCAAGCCAATATGTTATTACTATGAATTAGCAGCTTCTATAGGACTGGTGTCTAGTGCACAAGGCATCAACCAACGGCGCATCAAAACCAAGCCATAATCAGTCAATCCACTCAGACACAGACAGCCTATGGTGTATAAGTCATGCTGCAATCACAAGGTGGCTGAGCACTCAACCCTATCAGCTACTATTTCATGCTTGAATAAATCTGGATATTAAACAAGAAAACTAGTCAACTGACCTCCTCGTTTGGTGCTGGGAACTCAATCTTTCGATCAATACGACCCGGTCTCAGCAAAGCAGAGTCCAGAATATCAATACGATTCGTAGCCATAATTACCTGGCAACAACAACTAATTCGTCTGAACCACATTTAAAACTTAAACATTCTTCTTGCCTAATTTACTGTCCAAAATGAAATTACATAAGCTTGTAAAACTTAGAATGAGGATCAGCATTTTAATTAAAGACATTTCTGAGTTTCTGTGCTATTAATGATACTATTCAATACAATCCCCATAGCAGCTTACTCTAAGTATTTAAGGCTATCAAACAAAATTTTAACCAAAGGGCTTCCATGTTAGCAGAAAAACAACTTGAAACTGATCAAGAGAAGAAAGAAAGTAGAAAGTAAACTGTAGCCTTAAATTTCATTGTATGATTCAAACTACACAAACATCATGAACAATGTTTCTGGATAAAATTATTTCATCTCAGTAACAGTACTGAAATAAAGCTCACGTGCTTACCTTGATGTTCTGTTTTGGCTCAAACCCATCCAACTGGTTTAGCAGCTCTAACATTGTACGTTGGACTTCGCTGTCACCTATTTAAACAACAGGTTTATATTTCTATTTAAAGCAGTAGTAAAGAAAAAACAGATGAACCACAGATCTTAGAAAACAAGATTAAACAGTATTGTTAAAGACATCACATGAACAGAAAAATCACAGAAAATGCAAGTCCAAGCAGATACCAAAACTCCACATATGCAATTCATAATTGTGTATTACTGTTCAGGCACATAATATACAATTAATTTACCTTAAATGAAGTTTTATACAAGATACTCTTCAAACCGTTGAACTTCAACAGCTTTCAAAAATGTGCAGAGGTCACAAATGACTCAAATGGACCAATATCTAACAAGTCAAAGTACTTATAACTAACTACATTTACCAATTCAATCATCTATCAATCATTTAAAATTTCTCACATTTTCATGTAGCACTCACTTTTTAGAACATCTGTAATATAATGCAAAGTGCACATAACACAGTTGGTCATTTACAACTGCCAGGACCTACCTCCTGATCCACCCTCCAGACGAGTCGAACCTATGGAGTCAATCTCGTCCATAAATATGATAGAAGGTGCATGTTCCCTAGAGTCCAAAAACAACACGACAACAGCATTATCAAAGAAGAATAGACTTCAAGCAACAAATGTAGAAAACAATGCAGTAAGATTAGTAGGCTGTTCTCGATAATTCATGGACATTAAGGTAATGTATGGTAATCACTTGTTTACTTTTGGGTTAATTGTCCAGTACATTAATTATCAATTATGCATTATGCGCCGAGATTCAAATCGCAAATGCATAAGCGAATTTCAAATGCATTAGCTATGATCCACCACAAAGAAGCATTTTCTGCTTAATTCAAGATTAGCCTTTTTAGATCTCTAAGATATCCTTGTTTCAGTGCCACTGTAAGTTCTAAAAGGCCCTCAACTTGCCCATGGTCGCTACACGAAGTCGAATCCGCAACCGCATGATCATTGACCAAATGCATTACTGATAGACCACTGTGGCTACTACAGATGCTTCAGCTTACCTGGCCATAACAAACAACTCACGGACCATTCTCGATCCCTCCCCAATGAACTTCTGGACAAGTTCTGACCCTGAGACTCTGATGAATGTGCATTCAGTGTGATGTGCCACAGCTCTCGCGAGAAGCGTCTTTCCTGTACCTGGAGGCCCATACAGCAGCACACCCTGTCAAAACCAGAAGACAAAAGCAGTAGAGTTTTGGTCTGGCAACCATTGCTATATTCAGCATCTAGTAACCTAGTGCCAAGACATCAACGAGGTTTCTGTGATGGTTCTAGGGCGGGGTGATCTCACTGTTTCCCGCTGCCACACACCAACATGTACACCTCAGGGCTTTTCTGTTAGATTATCATTGTAGAACAGCCCTCTGATTTAAAATTCACTCTGTTCCACTTAATGCAGTTCAAACAAGATTTTCTTGAACAATGCAGACATCTTTTTTCCTATCTGGCTCATATTCATGTACAAAGGACCTCTGAGATGCTTTCAAGTAGCACCATACAAAGTTCGGATACAATTACAATCACCTACTTTGGGCTGTGCAATTCCAAGGGCATCAAACAGCTCGGGATGCTTCACCGGCAACTCAATGACCTCCTTGATTTCTTTGATCTGCTTATCCAATCCTCCGACATTCTCGTATGTCGAGTCTGGAACCTTCTCGACCATCATGAGGCTTACCAAAGGATCAACCTAAGATCAAAACACCTATCATGTACATCTGTCTTGTACAATCACAAACAGCATAGACTACAAAGGCTCAGAATTATTGCAGGATAAACATTAACGTGCCAATTAAATGTCGTAACACACTTCTATGAGTGACGTGACACACATTCTATCGGTAGCACGCTTGGTCTGTGATCTAATGGTTACAGTTTTAAGCCTGCTGAGCACTCTGTGTAACAACCCTGAGCAAGCTGTTTGAGCACATGTGCCTCTGTCACCAAACTGTAGAATCTGGTACTGGTGTATGCTGGAAATTAAACAGTGAGTCCTGTGATGCACTGGACCTGTGTCCAGGACCTTGAGATTCGTCCATTATTGGCTCAAAGGCCCAAAGGCAGAAAAACAGCGCCTCCTCTATGTCCCGCTATGCGATATGGGAGCTTTGATTTTTTACTTTTACTCTGATTGATGCTTAGTGCATTATTACAGTAGTGCTATAGAAGTTTTTTAGACTAGTTCATTAAAGTTATGCCAAAATGTAGAAACGACTTCTCAGGATTTAAACAAACTTGAGCAGGCACAAATTCTGCAGAATAGTTCTTAAATGCTTAGAACACAAACAGCAACAACAACATGTAGCATGATGCAAGTGGAGACACATTAAATTACAACAAAACCATAACACAATCCACATCCAGATCATGATGCTAAAGTTTTTAGAATTCAAGATACTTCCAATTATAAATACCATCACAATAACAAACCTTGTTCGGCAGAATTTTGTGCAGGGTGTAACTGTCACTGCGAAGTGCAACTCGGCAATTTGGAGTGACGTCATTGATGTCAATGTTCTTATCAATGTCAACTACAAACTTGCCTTCTGGGTGAACCTGTGAAGACAGAAAGATAAACTCTCACAATGCCAGCATCTCTCAGTTGAAACTTGCAAGAATTCTGGCAAGTGAGTGACGATTTGGGCAGCGCAGTTAAGGATGGACTGGAGTTGTATGTCCAGAACTTTGGCAGGCTTGCAAGGACAGACTTACAATAATCCAAACGTGTCAAAACAAAAGAATGTGAGCGTCATGACAAGTCCAATGTCAATGGCATCAGAGACATCAGCGACAAGTGTCAGAAGAAAGTGGAAGATGATCTGTAGAAAGGAACTCATAGTACACCTTGAAACACAGTCATCCAGTTAGTTTATCTGAGTTACTACCTTGACAAGAACTTTCTTCTTGTCCATTGCCTTGACAACTTCTCCAACATATGAGCCGGACTCCTGAAGTAACTGAAGTTCTTCTCTGAGGAGGCGCACTGCAAACACAAATGGTAAAACCATATTGGATAGTAAGAAGGGCTTGGTAAGCATCAGATGGTGAGAGTCTTCAAAAGCATGGTCTGAAGGCCGACATATACGCATAACAACAGCAGTCCACAAAAGAAGCAACTTTTACTTCAGAGTTCTGCTGCTCATTCCAATTCTCCCAAGTGAAACACACATTGTTTGGTTTACAACCCAGACCCTCACCAGCTGACTACCACATAGCCAATACATCCATGTGTCATCAAAGCAGCCTCTATAACTCTTGTATATTTATAATTTCTATTTATGTCTCAATAAATTCCTCCATTCAAATGGCCAACCAGCCATTTTGAGGAAGGAACAAATATATGCACAGTATCAATAATATAATTAATGACTACATTGCAGATTTAGACAACACATCATCAAATTGGGTGTTATATAAATTTTTCACAGGCACTCCAGAGCAAACAAGGAATGTTTGCAACAGATAATAAAATGTGCATCACCAGTCACCTGTTGCCTATTATGCAGGTAGGGAGCTGAAAGAAACTGCATTTTATTGTATTTGCTTTCTTAAGTTTGCACACTTCACAATCCAGGGCAAACACTCAACCAATTAATAATTTATAACAACCTTTGGCATTGAGTTCATTTCTCTGAGCTTCAAGACGGCGAAGGTTCTGTGTCTTGTCAGCAACAATCAACTACAAGAAATGTATAGATGCATCTGGCTGTTCATATAGTGACTTTAAGTACTATTTATATAGTGACTTTTAGTACTTCATAAAGGCGCATACATGCTTACAGGATACAGACCGACTCAACTATTTAAAAAACCTGTAGCATTGTTTTCTAAAAGCTACTAAATGGCCAACTTATAACCCATCACTATAGCTCAGTGGATGAAAAGAGAGGTCACAAAGTCCAAAAATATAGTTAAAGACTTCCATGATGCCTTAACAAAGAAATGAGCTACTTAACTGCATTGACACAGGATCTGAGTAAAAAATGCGAAAAGCGGTTGCTGCAGATCCAAGCAATTTAAATATTTATGAAAGAGTGCATACAAAAAAGTATTACATGAATAATTTTCATACCTGCAATTCTTCATTTTTGGTAATATAATATTGTTTGATTCCTTCATTGTTTTTCGTCCGTTCATTGCAAGCCTCCTCTTCTTGCTTTCCCACTTTCTGAAACATAAAATGTTTTTAAAACAGAGAATTACAACTTTTAAATAATCAATACAAATATTGTGTACAGACGACAAAGCAGAACTTCAAAAGTGATGATCTGTTTCTTAAAGCATTGCTAATATAAGCCTGGGTGGTGGAATTGCAAAATCTTTTAAATTCATATAAAATTTGGCATTTATGAATTCTCAGAAGGCAATACAAGTCTTCCATGCTCTGTAGTTTACAACCAGTCTTCTGGTCTGCTCTGCTTAACCAAATCTGACCCAGTTAGTGCTCAGCAATTTTGTCTTCATTCACCAAATGCAAATGGGGGTCCAAACCAATTTGTTTACCACAACTAGTTCCAGTATAAAATCATGTTTGCGACTGTGATGAGCTGGTCGCTAAATTGACATTTTGCAAGCAAGTCACAAATCGAAGTTTTCCAATTTTCTTTTCTCTTTGTGTCCCATCTTTATAACTACCATAACTTTGACTGACTCTCAAGACTGTCTTCTTGCCCTGTATATGATGAAGTAAGTGGGGCCCGAATTTCTTGGTCGTGACAGCAATCTTCCTTGTTACATTTTCCCAAAATTTCAAGAAATTTTTTTGTATCTTTACTGTTTTTTAACCTGCTGTTAAACGCAAAACGCGGGTACAGAACGTTTCAATATATGATAATTGATCGATATATCACGTACCAACATGTAAAATAATTTTGCAAAAAAATCTGTTTTAAAAGGAATAACATTTTCCAAAGATATCATAGAATCATAACTTAATTATTGTAAGCAACCGTTTAAAATCCCTGTTCCAGCGTGTAATTAACTCAAACTTGCCTTCTTTCTGCTATCTTCGTGGTCAGCTACACATACAGATACACCAAAACAATCATCAACGGGGACTAATGCGTCTTAGGCAAGACCGATCAGTAAGGCATGATGACAACGCAAGTCTTCGGACAACAATAACAGAGACGGTCTACACAGCTATACGAATATACAGACGAAAATATGGTTATGACTTAAGGAATATTTTAATCTTCTAACCTGAGGTCTTGTATCTGTAGCGAAACGTTCAGATCCTTTAACTTCAAACATTCCTGCGGACGACATTGTTGCTTCTGTAATTGCCGAGCGGAAGATGCGTCACAACATCAGAGACCAAACAACGGGCGCGTTCTCCTACTAATTCTCGCAATGTGGTTCGGGTTTGACACCGAGTATAAAATTTAATGTAAATATAAATGTATATGTTCAGTTTCAGGTCAAGATTCAAGAGTATGCTGTGTGGAGCAAGCAAAGCGAGCAGAGCAGTGAAAATATAAACAACAACGACGACGACGATGATCTTTTTTATAGACTATTCATTTTATACTCTTAAGTTTTTTGTTCCTGAGGGATCATTTGTATCACGAGTAAAAAAAATCAGAGAACTTCTACATCACCACCATAATGATGCTCAAGGCATCGATCTCCTGCCAGCATGCCCATTTTCAAACCAAACTTACGAGTAATTTGCAATCATCTCAAAGAGAGTGACATTTCCCCGCACTCATTTCGCAATGCTGCAACGTTGTCCCCAACACAATCTAAGCGCCTCAGTCTGTTTCAGAATTCCACTTATTTAACAGTTTTATTCGCCGTGGACCAAGCAGTCCACACAATCGAATAGCCATTTAATTAATAATAATAATTAGCAACTTCTAATGTGCCGGTGTCTAATGCACAAGGCATCAACCGATGGCACACCAAAACCAAGCCATAATCAGGTCTAATTAGGACTCTAGATGTGTGGAATAACCTTTTTGAGTCTCCCCGTAAATAGCCTATGATTAGATTTTTGTCTCGTACTAGCACCGTACGTACAGAGGGAGCTTAAGAGACTGAAAGATCTACTATTCTAGATCTTTGTTGGAACAACGAGCGAGAATCTACGCTACGAAATGTCACACGTTGTTAGCTCTACGCAGGGATCCATTTTTATAGTAACTCCGAGCATAATAATCCCACATTGGTGTGGTGCTAAAGCGATAATAGAGATTTGTCGAACTATTTGTTTAAGTTATCGAAACATTACCTCTAAATTATTATAATGAGTGACCAGCAGTTTTGTCCAGGATGCAAAACGACAAAATATTCTAATCGCAGTTTAAGGCTCATGGTTAATGTTTGTGGACATTCACTGTAAGTACCGGTACCCAATACTTACCCGATTCGTTGCAGACTACTGTTTTTTGTTAACCGAATCTGTCAGTCAGCTGGCCTAACTATTGTTGTTGTTAAGTGAATCAGTCGGTCAGCTGGTCTAAACTTCGTGAGTGGCCGGCCAACAAAAATGGAAAAAATTCGCTGAGTAACAAATTCGCGGACTAACAAACTGTGCGGCACGGTGGTAACGCGTTTGGTGAATGATCATGCGGTCGCGGGTTCGACTCCGTGTAACGACCCTGGGCAAGTTGTTTGCGCATACCGTGCCTCTGCTATCAGACAGTATAATTTGGTACCGGCATAAGCTGGGAAGTAAACGGCAGGTCCTGCGATGCACTAGCCCCTGTCCAAGACCTTAGAATTCGTCCATTGCCGACTGAAGGGCTTAGAAAACGAAATGAGCGCCTCCTCGACGTCTCACTTGTGAGATATGGGACAAACACCAACAAATTGCTTCATAAAGTTAGCTTTGAGTGGACAAACAGTTCTAGCATGCTGGTAATTTGATTTATTTTTTAGATGCGAAAATTGTGTGAATATGTATTTTGTTCGTGGCTCTGGAGAGTGTCTGCAATGCCATATAATTTTAAGAAGAAACAATTTTCGAGATCAGGTTTTTGAAGATGCTGAAGTGGAAAAGGACACAGATGTACGGAAAAAAGTGCTGCGAGAGTAAGTGCTTATTTGATCACATTTTGCCATCTTATGTTAAATGGCTGTAATTGATGACACTTTTAAAAATTGTGGATCATGAAATATGACAACAACCTTAATGTTTTAGAATCAGTTGTTTGCCGCAAAATCTGTGCATTTTATAGTATTTATGTGCTACTCCATAGTTTGGTACATAGCAACACCATTGACTTCATTTCCTAGAATAAACAAATTCATAATAACACAAAATAAGCAATGGTCTTTAAATTATTACATGTGTCTAACTGTGTGCCTTCTGCTTATTATATAAGTCAGTAATTTTGTGTTGTTTTATTTGCTTTTTAAAATTGAAAATTGGCTTACTATGGTGGATGCATCCTGATCTCAAGTCATCTGTATCAATTCCAGCTTGTGTCTTTGTTCTTTGCATTATATGCATTTGTAATAATCTGATGATAGAAAGATTAAATGCAAATGCCACATTTTAGTGTGCCACTGATGCTTAAGGTGACTGACATTACAAAGCCGTGATAATAATATGGTGTTATGTAACAGAAATAAAGATAATTAAAGTAAAAATAAAAGTAGTGTGACTCTTGAGTCATTTGATTTTTTAATTTAAAAATTGACTTGGTCATTTAGATGCACGTTACCCAAAGCTGACAGATCTTCTCCACATCTTCCATAACTATTCAATTTTGCTACATATTTTATTCTTCTATTTGTATTTTACAGTTTTAATAAGAAAGAAGAAGATTTTCCAACTTTGAGAGAGTACAACTATTTAATTTTGCTACATATTTTATTCTTCTATTTGTATTTTACAGTTTTAATAAGAAAGAAGAAGATTTTCCAACTTTGAGAGAGTACAATGATTATTTGGAACAAGTTGAGACAATTGGTGAGCAGTGTCTGAAATTTTTCACAAAATTTTTTCCAGTGGCTGAATGAGAGCCTTGAACTCTGGCACAGTTTCCTCAATAAGCAGCTTTGGACTGAAAACATCTGTTCTTCTGAGAAACCTTTTGTTCATGACTGACGACACCTGTTCTCTTCTAAGTACATCTGTTTTTGACTGAGGAAATATGGTTTCTTCTAAGGAGATCTGTGTTTGACCTGAGACTTTTGTTCTCTCCTAAGAACACTTAATAATTTCATTCTTCACTTTGGAATATTTCACTGTGCAAGGATGTTTAGCTGCCATTTTATCAGTTTATTTTTAAAGATGAGTTTGACCAATCATCTCTTTTAATCATCATTTATTAAGTTGTTTACATTGCAGTGTTTAACTTAACGAACGGGATCAATGTTGAACAAACAAAGCTAGAAATTGAGGCGTATAAACGAGAAAATCAGGAGAACATCAAGAAAAACAAACTGAAATTGGTAATTTCTTCTGTGATTTTATTTTTCTGTTTCAGTATATTTTAGAGTTGATTTTTGTATGCACACATGCAGCCTGAAAATTATTTAGCTAATTTAGCAGTTTCTTAAAAATGGTATGTGCACAGCTGTCGAGCAGATGACAAAAAGTCGTGACTATTATTACTTAAGCATGTTTGTTGAGCTGAGGCACTGCAGTAGTGGGAATTACTATTCCTAATGTTCCAGAAATTTACTACACCTTGCGTGTTCACAGATTCGTTGCAGTTACGTCGTATAACTGATGCACTTTGTTATGCAAAAATGCCTTAATGAATTTCAACCACTGTCACCTAAAATATTTGTTAGCCTGTGACTTTTGTGTACATGGAATAGAATGATGAATGAAGTCATGTACATTATTACAATGGTGTTGCAGAAGTCTCTAGAATAAATGCATCATAGTAATCAGAGTATTTTGCAAATCCTTCCTTTCAGAGCCAAGATGAGGAACTCATTGAGATGCTGCTGGAACAGGAGCGTACTGAGCGCCAGATGAATCAGCAGCAGGTCCTCGAAGAAGAGCAACATCTCAGACAAGAAAAACAAAAACAGAAAAACGAACTCATCGATGACCTGGTAAACAATGTGTATCTCTTAAATAATCTCTTAAATAAGTTTCTCAGATTTCTTTTAATTCTACTTGTTTGAGTTCTTGCAGCGAATCGTGGAAAGATGAAACATGTCAAAAATACTGATTTGCATTTCAGAAGGAATTTATTATTCAGCAGGAATTCCCTTCCTTTGCGTCTCAGTATCGTTTTGGGTTAGTCAGTTTTCGGTTCAAAAACCCGGAGACTCCTTCAACACTGTTATCGTGGTGGATTCAAAGCAAAAATGCAGTCTAGCTGTAATCGATTAGATCCATTCAAGATCCAGGAGACTAGACAGTGAGCTGTATGGTTTAGGCAAGTTGAGAAAGATGACTTTAAGCCCGAACAGAATGACATCAGAATATGTACAGCACGTAGGAGGAGGTGGTGAATTTCAAAACTTTTGATATGAAGTGAATACAGGTTACAGACCTCATCTTGTCCACTGATTTATCTCAGCTATGCTGTAGAAAACACTTGTTTATCTTAATAATAGTAATAAGAGATTAACTTGCAAGACTTCAAACTTTGAATCTTGTTTTCTTGTACTTCTAGATGTTTTCTAACTTGCCTGCTGAACACATCATAAAAACACATCGTAAAGAAGTTACAGCAAACATTGAGAAAAGCCAACCACTGCCAACTCAGAAGCCATCCAAATTCGTCGTGAATTCACTGGCAGTACGTAGGCACAGTCTCTTTTTCGTAATTTTTGTGTCATATTTTGTGATGGTGCTTAGACTTGTGCCTAATGAAATTGTACTGTGCAGATTTACTTGCTTGTGTGTCTGGAGAGACAATACTTTTCTGACTTTGTGAGGGTTTCCTCATGCAGTATCACATATTGAAGAAATACATTTGCTTCTCATTTAAAATTTTTATTTAACTGCCATTTTTAGTTCTTAAAGTTTTGTTTCAGCCAAGACAAGAGAGATTTTATCCAGTCAGAATGGAGACAGGCACTTTGTACTCTCACGTTCCTCTGCATTTAGACTACAATGGTCCAAACCCTCCATCCATTGATGAACTCAGCCCTAACCGGTAAGTGAATAAAAATTTGCTATTTGTTTGAACATCATATTTCAGTGTTTTGTTTATGCATTTTCTAACTAAGGGTGAAACTACATCAGTAGTCGACTTTAAATCATCAGACTGTTTTTATGCCTTGTGCTCATTTTAAAAGCTGTTTGCAATTCAGTTAATTCTTACTTAGTGCTTTTATGCTGAGCAGTGTGATATGAAATCACTATGGGTTGAATCAAGTATGTACCTGACATTTATGTGACACCTTTTTAAGATTTAGCTTTTACGGGTGTTTTGTTTAACTTGTTAGTTGTTGACAATTGTGTTAAGTTTTTGTTGGCTGTTTGCAGTTACCTGCAGCACATCCGACAAGAGAACGAAATGGAAAAGGCCGGCGGATTTCTGTCAAACATCGCCTGCTACCGAGCCCTTGTGGATTCATTCTGCGGACTGTACTATTAGACTCTTTCGATGCAGTCATCAGCTCAAAACAGTTTCAAGCTCCATAACAATCATGTGCTGGGCCAGTTTCCAGACAAGATACATGGAGAATTACCCTGTACCTCACAGTCCATGCTCTGTTGCAGGACTGCGTCGTGTCTTAGGTAGCGATAGGCCCAGGCCTGTTCTGGAGTTTGAGACCCATCTGTCACGGTTATATTAAAAGTAGAAATGAATCAATTACCAAAAGCTCATAACAGGTAAACATCAGAGACCTGTCACAGGCTGATGCCAGACGTCACGGCTCCCTAGTACTCTTTCCCCATTTGGACCTGTGCAGGACTGGAGTACTGAAAAGTACTGAATGGCAGCTGCCATAATGCATCTTCTCAGTTTTGCTGTACATACAGTAACATTATTGAATGTTTATACTGTATGTGGTTGTACATTTAAACAGCTTTTTAATCTTAATTACATTCTTAACGGTAACATTTGGAAACGGCGCTCATAGACAGTGTTATGTGGTAACAAAGCGCAATCACATCTGTCAATTTTCCTTTTGGCAGCAGGAAACTTTGTGATTTGAGATCAGAACATTTGAGTGTGCCAGTCATTTTAATTTATGCTTCTAGCAGATGTTCCTTGTAAATGTTTGCTCAGGACAGCCGTTTACTGGTAAATATATGCTGACTGAAAATGTTGAGTTTGATTTTTAACATTACTTGCTGAAGCAATGTTCAAAGCAAAAATAACATGTTGTGTTAAGACCCATCTATACATTTCATATTTTCAACTATAGATGTCTGTAAAAAGAGCAGTAGTTTGAAAAATATCACACTTTGTACATCAACTTTTAAAAGTTGAAGCATAGTCTTTAACCTAGGGAATATCCAGTGGTCCAAGGCTGCGCGAGATGGCCAACTCGGTAGTAACTTTGCAGGCAAACGCTTTGTAGTTTGTACATTCCTAGAACTAATTTCACCATTTCAAAGAAGCCTCAAGTTATTATTCTTTGTGTTGGCGATCCGCACGTGGCCAGAGTGTGATTTCTGTTAGTACATTTATGCCACTTCATGGAAAAGCAAGGGGCGTACTTGCTTCTGCAGTACATTAACTCAGTTTGGAACGACACAAAGATTAGCATGGCCTCTGCACAAGCTTGAGAAATAAATGAAAATCAAGAGATGCAGTTGTTTTGTTGACTATACTAGCGAGTTCATATGCACATTGCAACGTGGTAACAGTGGGACTCATAAGCATACTAGTAAGAAACTAGGCCCATTGAAGCGTTAGATAAATGCGGCAAATAACGCGTTCGATAAAGCGCCATCTCCCGACTGAAGGAAATTCCGTCCAAGCCTGTACGGTTCATAGCACCTGTAATAATCGCGTCGGTTAAAATTAATGCGAATGCGCCCGTTTTCCATAGCGACCGTGTGGCCTCAACCCTGTTCGTTTTAAGTGAATGTATTGGTTGCTTTATAATTTTTAATACTTATATGATTACATAAAATTAGGCAAACTTTCTGAAGTTCGAAATCATAAACTCGAGATGCATACAATGCCCAAATAAAGCAGAGCTACGGAAATCAGTTTATCCACAGAATTGATAGGCAGGAAGGGTTTAGGTCAGGTTCCATGTCAAGATCCAGGAGTCGGGAGGCAGACTGACTACGGTGGATAATGCTTGCTTGGAATTGGAGCGACAAGGTCGAGAAGGAGAAGAATAACAATCGCATTTGTCGGAGTGTTTCGGTTATAAGTGAAGCAATTCGTAATCGTAATTCCAAGATTTCTACAGCGCCCAACGAAAGCCGCGCCGAGGGGACCAGCTTATTCACAGGCGCTGTCAAAACGAAATCGATAGGCAAAACCGTCCGGTTCCAGGTCAAGATCCAAGAGTCAGGCAGCTACGGTGGGTGATGTTTGGGGTCTAGCAAAGAGATAAGACACTATTGAAGCTGGCGTTATGTTGGGTCTCGTCGAGGGAAATAGAAGACGTGGAAGACCAAGAATAAGTTGGATGGACAATATCATGGACTGGCCTGTCGGGCACGATGATGGTGAACGCTACGCGCAACAGATGGCGTTGTGAGAGGATAGTCCGTACATGTAGTCAACCATCGCGAAGCGACGATGGCGTTGTGACATGACATGACAGAGAGATAAGAGGAAGAGGGGTGTCAGGATAGGATCTGTGGAAGAGGAATGTGAAGGGGTGAAACGTCGAAGTTTTCACGGTTGAGTTACAAAAGTAAGAAAAAATTAATGCAACGAATATCGATTCATCTAGGTTAAGTCCCGCCAGAGTTTTACATAAATTAGAAACGACTGTGTTGGAACGATTCCGGCACGATACTGTTAGTGGGGCTGCTCCGAGTACTCGAGTTACTCGACTCCTATTTATAATTAATATTCGTATTCGTAATTCCGAGATTTCTACAGCGCCCAGTGATATCGTCCAGATGCCAAGTCTGTGGCCAATTTTTAAAGTTGTATCAACATTAAAGACAGCCGATCGTTTCTTTCCTTCATCGCTTTATGACCAGTCTTATTGAATCTATTATCGGTGGCTGACAAAACAATCCCCCTCTACGGTTCGTCATACAAGACATCATTGGCGAATACTCGAGTACTAGTTAATCTACTCGCCAAGTACTGGAGAAACCATTTACTCGGATAGCGCAGCCCTAACTGTTAGGATCAAAAGGACCAATCGTTTGCATAAAAAACGGAAAACCGTAAATAAACTTGACCTAGAGAAAGCTAATGGTGGGTTGTTTTAACCGATACCGAACCGATATCGCGATATTCGTAAATCCGAAAAAGCGGGTTGTGGAGATTGCAAACATCAAAGTATTATTTTTTCCGCTCTGTGGTGGGCGTTGCTTTTGGGTGTCGCCCGCCGCAGTGACGTGAAATATAGGGTTATTTTTAGGGTTAGGATACCTAACCTGAAAAACATAGAGCGGTCCCCGGTACTACATGCCAAAAACCCAAACCCGATACCCACGTAAATCGTAATGGTAAATTTAACATGCTCGGCGCCCAACTAAAGTTAAGTCGCGGGAACCAAAATGCTTCTCAGGCGCTCAATGAAAACATCTATAGGCGGGGCGGTCACAATCGGTTTCAGGTCAAAATCCAAGAGTCCAGCACCGATAACGACCGAGCTCTAGGGCAAGGAAGCATAAAGTGTTGCTATACAAAACTTTCAGTATTATATAACTGTAATTATACGATTAAATACGATTGCTTTAATAAAGGACACACTTTTGTTTGGAAAAGAAAGTTTGCACGGTTTGTCTATACTTACTTACACAAAGGTTCAAACAAGGTAAAAGTCGTATCATCTGGTTCCAGCGGTCGTGTCTCTTGCAATCTGCGAAGGTCTTTCACTTAAAACCGGAAACATTCCTCTTCCACAGATCCTGTCCTGATTTTCTCTTCTGCTTATCTGTCTCGCGGCCCCAATTCCAACCACAATCTACGTACGGCAGCCGTGTGACTGCCTACATGCCTGAACCTGAATCTTGGCCTGGAACCGAATCCGATCTTACCTGCGTATCGATTTTATTTTGACTGAGGGCATGTTAATAAGCTGGTTCCCGTGACTCAGCTTTCTGTCTGTAGAAAACTGAATATATCATTAAGGTTTACGATTTTTATCTCAGGACAAAACTGAAATTGCCCCGTTTTATAGTCAGAGGCCACACAACAAGGCCCGTGAAAGGCCTTGGGCCAAATGTTGCATGCGGCGACTTCAAAGATCTAGTCCTAATAGTTGCGTGACCTTTGAAATGGAGTTGCCGGTGTACAACTTTTGTAAATCATAGTGTATGGTCCAGTTTTTATCATGCTTCGGTCGTTCGTACCACGAAGGCACTTTAGAACATTGCGGGTAAAGATATTTCATCACTTACTGCACCCTGTGTACAACGACGTTTTGTAAAGTTTGTTCAGTGTGAAGTTGGCTAAATTTGCGCGGAACTGCAGAGAATTTACAGCAGAGTAGGTCATATAATTTACAGTCAGGCAAAACCTATGTGAATGTGAAAGTCTTAATATGCTGAACGTTGGGGACCAATAAGATTTGTGTCAATCTTAGGTTTGCAGGAGGTTGATACCATGTGGATAAGAAATTTGAATTTGGATAGAGCTTGTAAGATAATAAAGGGTAGTTGTGTTTATCTGAATACTTATAAAGTACCTCTGAAAATTTTAGAGATGCAGTGTTGATTTTCACAACCTTTGTGATGTTCATTAGCGCCTTTGTAAGGTTCTTTAAAAGGTGCTATATAAATGGCCAGATATGTACATAAACAAAACAGTTATATATATCAGCTGTACTTGCATGTGTCTACTGGCTGCAGGATTGCACTTTTAGCTCTTTTGAAGACTGACCAAGAATTAATTTATTGCAGATGGTGCTAAACAAATTACGCCTGGCGATTATTGGTCAGAGTCAGTTTGGTGCCGAAGTTTACAGACTTCTGCGTCTTCAGCACCATGAAGTCGTCGGTGTTTTTACAATTCCTGATGTCAATGGACGAGCAGATCCATTAGGTTGGCAAATAATTTTTTAAATGTGTTCTAATTTATTGGAATAATGTTTGCAGTTTTGTTGTTTAATTTAATTTTGTTGTTTAATTTCAGTTTGTTGAAGTTTTTTGTTTAGCTGATTTTGCCGTTAACTGTGTATAATTATGCACATGTTTTTGCGCTATGTATGTATGTAATATATACATGTAAGAAATGCCTGTATGAATTATTATTTCTGTATTTATTAAGCACCATTATCTAATGACTAAGAATCAGTCAGTGGCACTGAGCAGTTGGTTGTGAAGGGCTTACTATAGTTCTCTACATGGCAACCATTTAATGGAAGGCTTAAACTCGTAATCGTAATCATAATTGTAAACTCAAAGTTTCTGAAGCACTACTTAAAGGCTAAGCGCAGAGCACCAGCTTATTCACGTACACAGCAGAGAGAGGTAGCCTACATGTATGCTAGTATGTATCTAGATGCTTAATATAAAGTAGTATGTATCTAGATGCCTAATATAAAGCCTTTTAAGTACCTCACTAAAACACTGTGTGTACATGTAGGTGTTATGGCTACACAGTGACATACCAAGAAATGTTTTAATTCAGTTTCACTTCAACATAAGTGGAAAAATTAGTTTATCAATTATTTCTGAATATATTAAGAAAAGTCTAAAGAGAAGAATTAATATGACAAAGGTTTATGTGGCTGCCATGCACACGGAATGATGTCGCAATTGTTGTTGACATAGTTTGATTCATTTTTAGCACAGGCAGCATCGGCAGATGGAGTAAAGGTCTTCAAGTTTTCTAGATGGCGGAACAAGGGAGTGACTCTTCCAGAGGTGATGGAAGCATATCGTTCAGTGGATGCAGAGCTGAATGTTTTGCCATTCTGTTCTCAGTTCATTCCGATGGATGTTATCAATTATCCAAAATACCAGTCGATCTGCTACCACCCGTCACTTCTGCCAAAACATCGAGGGGCTTCGTCTATTAACTGGTCAGTCTTCTGGTTTGGTGTTTTGGACTTTCATACAGTGCCGCTTTAAGGAAACCTGTCAGCAGTGATGACATGTGAGGGTTTACAAAAAAGTATTAAAGTTTCCCTTACCCTGACCTGTTAGATTTTGACCAGGCTTGTCCAACAGATTATGATGTTTGAACATATTCCACTTGAAGTAACCATGAATTGTTGTGTTGTATGTACTATGGTAACAGCACTATGGAATACATTAGATTAGATTAGATTGTATGGAGCTTTTGTAAGTGTTGGAATATATTAAATCAAAAGAGATTTAGTACGACAGTTCAGGAATAAATCTAATTGTCAAGTATGTCTGCAATTGTTAAACAAAGATCTTGTTTTTGATTGTGACTAATTTGACTAGGGTCTACCACAGACCTTTTTATTAAACACTTTATGAACATGAATTAAGAGTCAGATAAGTCAGTGAACGAATCAACACAGTTTCGGACAATATTTTGCTTGAGTCATCTTTGTAATGTTATTTTTTATATGCACTGGGTAGTAGAGATGAAATTTAATACAGTTTGTTTTGCTGAATACCTGTAATAATAAGTTTGATGCTTATGGATTTAAACATTGATACAGAATCTCTTGATAGTTTGTAGCATGTCAGTCTTAGTTCAAAACCACAGCATTTAACTGCTTTAGCTCATGTAGTCTGTTTGCTGGTTGCCTATAATACATAAGTTTTATTCTTATAGATTTCAACTTTGATTCAGTGACTGTATTTTGTAGAGTGTCAGTAATATTTGAAACATGCTTAGTTTTTTACTTTTCACTTTTGCTCTTGTTTGACTTATTCAAACAGGACACTTATCAGTGGTGACAAAAAGGCTGGCTTTACAATATTCTGGGCAGACGATGGTTTAGACACAGGTCCAGTTCTGCTTCAGAGGGAGTGTTCTGTTGAACCAAATGATACTCTGGACTCACTGTACAATAGGTTCCTATATCCACAAGGAATCACAGCCATGGTAAGTGACAAAGTGTCGGTCTGAAATATTCTAGGCCTTCCTTTTAGCTAACTTTGGGAGCTATGTCAAGAACTGCATAAGATTAGGTCGATTTGCATAGGGATCACGTTTTAAAGCTGAATAAAATTTGGGAACCATAGCAATGACAGTCTTACATCAGTATTGGTGAATGTATTAGCCGTGATTGTTTTTGAGAGTTGCTTAGAAGATGGTGTGTTAAGTATATTGATACATACGTGCATTAATGATATACATTTTATTTGGATTTATTTGGATATAGGATTTGTTGGTTTATGATGTAAAATGTTGTGCATTGAGAGGGGTATACTTAGTTGATGTGCATTTAGGGGTATACTTAGTTGATGTGCATTTAGGGGTATACTTAGTTGATGTATACTTGTAATATAAAAAAATGCATATGTTTTGCCTCATTTTACACGAAACTTGGCTACATATAGCTTAAATAAGAAGATGCTGCCATTTTAATTCTTTGCACAAACTTGAATACAGTACCAATACTTATGTTTTGCAGTTTCAAAACTTCTTGTTACTAAGTGCTGGATGCATAGAGGGTTTGAGAGGTTTGAGACCAACTCTATATAATGTCCTGATATGTCCAGGAATACGCTTGAGCTTAATTTATTGTATGGAAAATGTACATGGCACCTCAGATTAAGCTTTCTGTAGAGGGAGTTAAAAAGTCTTTAAAATGTTGTGTCTGTGTGTAATTAATGACTAACAGTAGGTTTTTACCTACCCACCATTTTGCTGCGATGTCTTTGGACAGTTTTGAACTTTTTCATATATCTTTCCTTCTGTGTCTCTGACGTCATTCCTCTTGACATTTGTTTCATTCAGGTTGAGGCTGTTCAGTTGGTTGCAGATGGTACAGCTCCCAAAATTCCTCAGCCAGAAGAGGGCGCTTCATATGAGCCCATCATGAAGAAGGAAATTGCAAAGGTAATCCAAGTATACATGTATACTTACATGTATACTTACATGTATACTTACATACATGTTACTACATAATTATCATCATCTGTGTGATCTTAATTTGATCTGTTGGATTTGGTAGTATTGGATATATTAACAGATATCAGCAAGTCAGGTAAAAGTGGCACATTGCACTTGTAATAATACTGTTTGGATGGCATGATGGTAGGTTAATAATGAATTTGCCTTTCACTGTTGCATTGTTGAAAGTTGACAATCAGTTGTAGAGCTTTGTAACCCACAAGGAAATGTTGTCCAACTGCGGCTTGCTGTTGTCATGTTGTTGCTTAGCTGAGATGATCCTTCTGCTGCAGGACCAGTCCTCTGGAGACTAATGTTGATAGAGGCTTGTAATAAATAATACAGGAGTGATTGTCTTAAATTTACTTTGTAATTTGCTTTGTGCAAGTTTGAACCTTCAAGAGATGGTGAATCGTGTTGAGTTCTTGAGCAGATCCGTAAAACATCGTTGCTTAGCCTCTTTAATTGTTCCTTGTGCATTAATTGGCATCGCTTTACAGATCTAAGAAAATAAATGTCTTACCTTCGGACATCGAAACAGCGGCTTGTAGGTGCATGGCATTTGATTGGATGTGTAATCATTTAGGTGATTTTTATCCAGATTCCGTGGACAAAGTCTGCACAAGAGCTTCATGACTTCATTAGAGGAAATGACAAAGTACCTGGAGCATGGACTGAGCATGAAGGACAGGCAAGTGATGGTCACTGTGGAATCATAATCCTGAATTTGTATAGCGCCTCTTCAAGATGGACTTCTCAGAGTGTAAGTCTAAAATAGACAAGTGATGGGTGAAATGATTTTTATTGCCTAAGGGTAGGTGAGTAAAAGGTTAATATTTTGTAATACACAGAAGTCATCTGATGCCATGCAAGTCACCTGATTCATTGAAAGCGGTCATATCCGTTTTATTTAGTTGTTTTGCTTATGACATTAAGTAAATCTGTTTGTCTGCTTTACAGAAATTGACATTCTACGGTTCAGAGCTCTGGCCTGGTGCTTTGCCAAATGGAAAAGATGTTTCACTGTCATGTGAACCGTACAGAGCGGTTGTGCATGACAAGGGACTGCTGTTAATTGATCCTGCAAATAAAGCGGTAATCTGTTGTAAATCTGTTGTTAAGAGTATTGTGATGTCCTGGCATTATCTTATAAATGGATTCAACTGGTTTCAGTCAGTTGTCCTCATGTGCATGTATTTTCAAACTGCCTTAAAATGCCCTTGTTTAAATCAGTTAGATTATCTTATGCACAGGGCTTTTAATAGATACTTAAAAGGTGCTATATAAAGTGTCTTGATGCTTACATATGTATCTGACTATCCACATAGCACCTTTCACTAACATCACTAAGGCACTAAATGTGGCCTTTTAACCAATGCTTCTTGGAACTGGTTCTCTGTAAAATTTTAATTGCAAAAATATAAAGCTTTGCACTGCAATTTTTTATTCTTATTCTTCAACAAGATTCAATGGCCATATTCAAGGTAAATGTTCGATGTTGTATGTCTAGTGTTCTGCACCTTTTAAGTAGTATATAAAAATATGCTAACTTAAATGGTGTTAGTTCATTAAGAACAACAATGTCATCTGTAAACAAATATTGCTCAGATAACTGGAAAAGTCTCCACTGGCAAGCTGTTGCACACATGTAGAGCCCTACCAATGGAATGTAGGTATGTCTTTAGGCTAATGCATGCCTTGACTGAGTTGATGAATTGCTTAACCAGTCTTGTTTAAAAAGTTGATCAGTTATGCAAGACTGACTGACAGAACTTTTTTGTCTGTTTTTTTTAGGTGAACGTGAGTAAGGTGCAGTTTGAGAATGGCAAAATGATTTCATCTTCCAAGTACGGTCAGCAGGAGGAAGAAGCTGTAGCTTTGGAGTTAACAGCTGCTGAACAGGAAATAGAAAAAGCTGTTAAGGTATCCAACTCTATAAACTTACATGATTAGAGTAGTTGCATGTACAAGAGGAAAGTTTTTTTATTGAACATATCCTGCTTTATATCTCAGGTGAACAAGGTGATTCCTAACTTTTCTGGATACTGATGAAATAGAGATTTAATTCTTATGATCATTTGATTTTGAAGAAATTGAAATGTATAATATGGCCACAATGAATCTATCATAATTAACGTTAATCTAAAACTTGGTTGAAATTGATTAGTAGATTTTTTACTTATATAAATAAAAAGTGTTTATGTTATGGATTGCAGGAAATTTGGAAGCGAATACTAAGTTCTGATGTGATTAATGGTTCTACAGATTTCTTTAAAGCAGGAGGCGGATCGATGGGAGTAGTTCGGTAAAAGATTTTTTTGCTGTGGAAGAACTTTTCCTAGTGTCTGTGTTAATTTTTGTATAGTAATGTAATGTTTTGATCATTAGGTAGCTGTGTGCTGCTCACTTGTGAGGTATTAGAGGCGCTATATTAAGTATCTACGTACGTACTTATGTGTTTACTTTTGTTTCTTCTCTTACACAGAGTCATCTTCATGGAACAGTCTTCCATTAAATATTATATCTTACCTTTAGTTATCTTACAAAATGCTTATGAAATGTTTTTATCGATATACGTATGTGCTTTAAAATGTGCCTTCAGAAATGCAGAAGTCCTTGCATTTGTTAGCAGCGGTTGCTGGAAATGTGCCGAAATATGCTGCCCAGTGTAGAAATGGGTAAGGGAAAGTTGTTGAATACTTTACTGATACAGTACATCATTGACCATATGGTGTGAGTGAAAGGCTTAACTTGTGCCTTGATGATGTGTGCAGACTGGTGGAAGAGGTTCGCTCCGAGTGCGGTGGAGTTCAGCTGGTGAACGAGGACATCTACATGGCTCCCTCTTTTGACGAGTTTGTTCGGCTGGTCATCCTTACAAGTCGTGGAGTTTCAACGAAGAAAGAATTTGTATATGACGCAGTGGGTTTCATTGGATATCAGTCAAGCTCTTGAGTAACATGCCTGATGTAGTGTAATCTTTGTGTGTGGCATACGTGTAAGGTAACGTGAAATCATCATTTATTTACCTACACTTGTAGACATGGCTTTGGGTTTGAGGGATCTTTCAGTGGACATGTGTTACATGATGTGAAAGAAATTGTCACTTTTATCAGATGAACTGGAGTTTCATAAGGTGTCATTTTCATAAGAGTAAACAGGAGCATCGTAAGATGAACTCAAATTTCAATTCAGATTGCAACTAATGTTTTTTAAATCAGTTTCCTGCCATGGCTGAAAGTTATTTCAAAATTTCTGTTCAGCCAGGTGTACTTGATTAGAGATTTAACATGAGTTTATTCTCCCCTTTTGGTTACCCAGACATCTAACCTCATGAGGTAAGCGTCTGCTTGTCAGGTATGCGTAAAAGCTACTAATTTACTTAATTATGACGATTTAAAATGTCTTACACTTTGTTGATAAATATTGTATGTTTTTATTTAAATCTGGGTATCTCTGTTATGCTAGGTTGAGAAAACGATTAAGAACATGAAAATCAGATTTCCTCACCAGCTCTTTATCAACAACGAATTTGTTGATGCGTCAGATGGTGGCACATTCGACACAATCAATCCAACCGATGAAACGGTAAAAATACAAAAGATGTTTTACTGGCTAAGATTCTGTGTTAGTCTCTTTTCCACAGCATTTTCTAAATCTACCTTTACCTGTATATAGTTACAAACAATCCTTCAGAAATGCAAATTTAGGTATGGGGTAGAAACTGATTGACCTATGAAATCATAGGCCAATCAGTTTCTACTCAGGCCTCATTCCAGTTCTTGTAGCCATCCAGATATGTGCCTCTGCATGCTGTGGCATTGTGGGGCTGGACATGGATGGAAAGATGTTGGAAAAGAAGCAAGTCTTATGTCAATCTCCAAGGAGAGGCCGAAATGCAGTGCTGTGACTTGGAGGCTGATTATTGTTGTTGTTGTTAATACCCATGGTCATGATAATCTCTTGGGTGTAAAAACTTGAATTAGAGGTGAATAAAAATGTCTGGAAAATCATGTTTTATCTTCATCAATACACTATACTTATTGCGACAAAAATATTTAACATGCTGAAGGCCACACTGCAGCATGCTTGGCTTAAAGTACTTGAATGATTGGTTGCATGTTTACCTTGTGACATGGAATTCACAGGTTTTCATTTATTTATTTATTTATTTATTTATATAAAAAAACAATATGTGTACAAAGTCAGTAAATCTGGATCTTAGGCATGGGTTTCAGAACTGCCTGGTGATGGTCGCTACGATGATACCTTGAGCAACTCTGTAACGTTTATAATTACATATTGCTATCAAATGTTGTGTTATTATTGAATAGTGTTGCAAATAAATATTGATTATAGGACAATAAACATTGTCTGTTTCTTTGATGTTTTAAGGTTCTCTGTAAGGTTGCCAAGGGAACCAAACAGGACGTTGACAGAGCAGTTGATGCTGCAAGCGTATGTATTTTTTTGGGCTTTCTTTATCTGAAACAGCGAGTTTTGCTGTTCTAGTTCACCTGGAGTTCACCAAAGGTCATGCATACATGTTTCATTACTTGATGCTAATTTAAGCTAATTTTGTATGGGATCATGGTGACCTTATGTATTTCCTATAAATAGCCTAGGTTTTCTGCCTTTTTCAGATTTTCTTATGGTATGTATTTCTCTGTATGACTTGCAAATCTTGTGTTTAAAGTATATTTTTTTCATCTTTGCTTAATGGTAGCAGCATTTCCTTGGAAATTTAAGGCAAAATTATTGAAACTTAGTTTTGGATTCTTAAAGTCACTTTAAGACTGAGTTAACTTGACTCTTCAGTTATCCTTTACTGAAAGTTGATGCCTGTGTAATATAATGTAACTGTAAATTTATATAGGATCACGTTAGGATAATAATGTAGTGTGAAAGCATGTTTTCTTGAGGAAGATATTTATATCTCAATTACAATTTAGGAATATTTTGGTGAGAATGAACATGTTTTTAGTTTGATTGCTTTTGTGTTGTATGTTCTAGAAAGCTTTCTATGAGGGTGAATGGGGCAAAATGAATGCTAGAGATCGTGGGATCCTTATGTACCGGTTTGTATCACCAGCACAACTCAGACAGATTATGTCTGCATTTAACAAATTTTTTGTTTATTTGTATTATTTGAGATAAATTTCTTTGTCTTAGTCACGTAATACAAATATACCGGTGCATATTTTTAGTTATTTGTGTATACCTTTAAGTGCTTCAGTAAGTGGATTTAATTGCAGTAACGTTTTAAAAACACCGAACTGTTGATAAGAGCTGTGTTTAGTGCTTTGGGTTCGAATTGGGTAAGGTAGGGTAAAGTAATACAGGCATATCGTCTGGCTTTGAAGAATCTTTTAGCTAAGAGGGAACATTATAAACAGCATTTCTGTTGGGACAGTTTGCTTTGTGGCTCAATATCAATTTGCCAAGTTCAAATGATGCAATAGAACACAAACACATGAAATGCAGAAATTTAAAATTGGTGTTTTAGCATGATGTTGAGCTAGAGTCAGAAATAAGTTTAAAAGGTTATGGCCCACTTGCCCCAATAGCAAACTTGGATATATAATAGTACACTGACTGTGTACTGTTGGTTGAAAGGTCAGAGGGGGGATGAATGGCCACCTGCCTTCGAATGCTGATGCCAAGAAAATGAAGTTGCAAATAGTTTAAAACCATGGATGGGGTTAGTTCATGTGGCTGCTGTTCTTTTAAGCTAAGGTAAGATTTATATGATGTGACTCTTGTGCAGCTACAGCTGTGTGCTTTGTTTAGGTTGGCAGATCTCATGAATGAACACAAGGAAGAGCTAGCAACTATTGAGAGTCTTGACTCGGGTGCTGTTTACACTCTTGCAATCAAAACACACATTGGAATGTCGATCGAAACGTTTAGATATTTTGCTGGATGGTGTGATAAAATCGAGGTCAGCGATTCTGTTTCCTGATGTTTGTTTTATTTTGTAGTCAAACCAGATTTTTTATGTAATTTTTCTTCCAACTGATTTTGGTATTGTTGTTGTTGTATAAATGTATTGTCATATGTATATGCATTATAATTTACATACCAAGTTAAGTATGTAAAAATTCTTTTAATATAACAATTATTAGGTTTAGCTTTAGATCCACACATTGTTTGAATTTCAGGGTAAAACTATTCCTATAAACCATGCAAGACCAAGCAAAAACTTGACCTTTACAAAGCGTGAGCCTCTTGGGTAAGTTGCCATTGACTCCTTCATAGCTCGTAGTCCTTAGTGGTAGAAACCTACAGTTGAGCCTTCTGTTCAACATTTTAATAGTCGATCAATTCAAAAACTTCATATTTCAGTGTACTTGCATAGTTTTACACTGTGAAGTGCAAATTTTTCAACATTTATTCTAATTTATTTTAATATTGTATAATTTGTGCTAAAGACTTCTCAAAATGCTGGGTCATATTTTCTGTAGTATATACACATCACTGTGCAAATGGTATTGCACAGTGACATACCCTTTGTGGTGGCAGGTCCAACGCTTTGGAATTTGCTGTCCATTTCTGTGCATTTGGTCAGTTCTTTAATGTCATTCAGATCTAAACTTATGACTTATCTGTTTCAACTTGATTGCCAACCTGATTTATGTTTTCTGTGACCTAAAAGATTTTAGCCATGCTTCTCCAGTGGATTATGATTTTTACTACAACTCAGTTGAAGTGACGTCGATTGAAGCCTTGTGCGTAGTGATAACGGCGCTAATAAAGTAGAACTGGATTATATTAGATGAGATAAGCCATGCATAAGTCTGAAAGATTATGTTAGTTAATCCATCTACGTGTCATCTGTCTTCAGTGTATGTGGTATTATCACTCCATGGAATTATCCACTGATGATGCTGGCCTGGAAAATGTCGGCATGCTTGGCAGCTGGAAACACAGTGGTCCTTAAACCCGCACAGGTGAAGTTATTATTTTTCTTTAGGGTACAACAAAGCAACAGGATATTTGTCCTTTTTACGGTTAAGTTTAGGGAACTGTGTAGGGAAGTTTTCTCAGTGCCTTTGAGTGACAGTTCTAAGATCGCTATACAGATTTTTGTTAAATTGCATTTGCAACAGTTTGTTCCTTGCTTCCTTATTTAAGTCCATGAACTTACTGCGTGCTACTGTTGATCACGCTCTTCCACTTGTTTGATCCTCCAGGTTGTATCCATCCTATATACATGTACATCATCCTCATTGCAGCCCATCCACTGCATACTTAATCTTATACCTTGACTTCTCCCTATCTCTACAGCAGTTTGAAATATTTGTATGACCCTAGTGTTCATATGGCACTTTTGTTTGTGCACGTCATAAGCATAAACATGTGATCCAATCAACTGTTTTTAAAGCATCAATATGAAATAGCTGCACTGAAACAAGAAACAAATCTAGAATTGTGCAACTCTGTGCCCCGTCAGAGGGTAAGTTACAGTCTTTGGCTAGGCTGAAAACTTGCTATTAAGTGTGAATGCTTGATACTTGATTGTTTGATGCAAGAAGTTTGGGAAATTCACAGTTTGCATTTTATCTCAGCAACTCCCAATCATTAAAATACTTGCAGAGATGCAGCGCTTTCAATAGGTCACTGACATCCCTCATTTACTCCTGACAAAGCTCAGAGACATCTTTTAAATTTATTTGTGATTAAAGTACAAATTATGAACTGTTGATTATTTAATACCTTACCTGCAGTAAAGGTAGTATATGTTTAACTCATGTTAGGTCACTCCACTTACCTCACTTAAGTTTGCTGAACTGGTTGTGAAGGCTGGTTTTCCTCCAGGCGTTGTCAACATTGTATCTGGTTCAGGTAGCCATTCTGTTTCTTTAAAGCAAGGATGAAGTTTATCTGACAAAATGTGCTATATAATTGTTGGATTGTGTTTGCAGTTAAAGTGGTCATGTAGTGGTAATGCAAAATATGCAGTATGCATAAGATTGAGCAAAGGAAGAAAGTCGAGTAAAAGAAGATTTTAAGACTAATGATGGTAATGAACAATTACATGTAATTCTCAGTCAGGTACGTGTATTCACAACCATCACAGTTTTAGTTCGCTTAATTCACTGCAGGCTCTTTGTCGCTATTTTCTAAGGCATCTATTATAACTGATTTTTTAAATTACAAGATGTATTACACTGAAGTGCTATTCTGAGTTGTAAATATTTATATGAGCTAAAATATCAAGAATGGCTCAGGTGATTATATTATTACCCTTGCATTTATTTGTTTAGGTAATTTTGTATTTAAGAGTTTCTTTTGTACCAGTATGTGTGTTTGGACATTTATAAACTATGAGCCTTTGCTAAATCTGCATAGTTTAATCACTGGTACTGTTTTTATGGATGCTCGTTGCAAGAACATGATCATTCTTTAATCCTGTAACCCTAAATTTGTAAGATATTTTCCAGGGTCAGTTGTTGGTCAAGCTATTACTGACCATCCAAAGATACGAAAACTTGGGTTCACTGGATCAACTCCTGTTGGAAAAACGATCATGGAGAGGTGGGTTCTCTGATGTTATCGTTATTATGCATATTACAGGGTAGGTTTCAAAACCTGTCAAGTAGAATTTTTAAAACAAATAATGGAACCAGTTGGTTCACTTTTCAGTTCTGTTTTTTGGATCATGGTGTCAGATTCTACAGATGTTGTCTTTCCTGTACTGCAGTTGTAAAATACCTCATTGGCTCCAGATCTTGTTGAATTCTTTGCAAGAACAACTTTTTCAAACAAAATGTTACCATTTCAAGTTTTCAGCCATGCATAAAAAATTCTGTTTTAAAGATTTTTTCTAATTTATTTGTCTGCAGTTTAAGAATTAGAGTTAGTTCTTTTCAAGAGGGTTTTAAACAGGGCTTATATGTCTCTCAGTTGTGGCCTGTCTGTGAACATCCTGGGAGGTTGCCGAATCAGGTTTGGTGCAGAGAAGATGAGGCAAAATTAGCACCAGCGTTCCTGTTGTCTGTTTTGGAACACACCACTGAACTTAAGATGAAAAGAGTAGTACAACTGCACTTTTACATTACATTACGTTCACAGGCCATGTTTATCTTTTGACAATGTTTGGACCTTGTTTGAACTCTTTGAAACAAAGTAACACAGTTGTAGGTAATCAATTTTAGTTTTGCTATTGTCATAATATGTTCTTGTTGGTATTATTTTGGCTGCTGTTGGATCTGTCTCTTTCTAACTAAAATGCTGTTGTGTTTTTTGGCAGCTGTGCAAAGAGCAACCTGAAGAAGGTTTCTCTCGAACTCGGAGGAAAGTCACCGTTGGTCATCTTTGCTGATTGTGACCTTGACAGAGCAGTTAGATTCGTAAGTAACTCCTTAACTGTCTCCTCAAAAGCACTATGTGCAGGTGTTGTTACATTCCGATACATATCATTACCACTGTCTTATTCTTACTTATTGTGTGCTGACCTATGTAAATTACTGTTTATTTGACTTTAGTGTATAGCATTGCTTCCATGGAATTTGTAGACTGCTGAATCATAGTATGTTTTTTGTAGGCTTGTAGTGGGGTATTTTTCAACAAAGGAGAGAACTGTATTGCTGCAGGCAGACTGTTTGTTGAAGACAGTATACACGATCAGTTCCTTAGCAAAGTGGTATGTACACTCAAGATGTAAAGTAACTTTAACTAATATAAATGGATATTTATATAACACAATTTCCAAAAACTCTTCTGAACTGATGGCACTTAACAAAAGTGAAGAAGATAGTCTTGAGTGAACCATTCATTGAATGAAGATGATTTTGTGTCTCAGTATTTGTACTGCAATTTGGTAATTTCTTACTGAACCTTGCAGCGTATAAAACGATATTGTCGAAATTGCAGTATTATACCTAAATGTCTTAGTTGAAAGTTTTTGCAGTTTAGAGCCCAATTTCTCATATGATTCATGGTAGCCATGGGTAATAAATTAGCAATTCCTTCACTTGTTAATACCATCCATATTAAAATCTGATAACATCCCAAGTGCAGGCATCCAATGCATTTAAGTTTAGTTTACAACTAACTAATGCAACAAATTTATATATATATATACATATTCTGTGATTGGTAATAGCTGCTGTTTTCCAGTTCTGCAGATATGCATTATCATGAGACCTGTTTTTGAATCTTCACTTAGGCAAACTGTAAAGGTGAATTTTTTGTAACAGCTAATGTCAGGCAAGGAATGTCAAACTTAAATTGAAACATCATAAGATATTTGTCAAGTTGGCTAGAATTTTATTTTTGGCAAAATTCTCAACTTTTAGGTGGATGAAGTGAAGAAAATGAAAATTGGCGATCCTCTAGATTTGACTACTGATCATGGTCCACAGAATCACGAGTAAGAAGCAACTACCAACACACAATTATATATTCTTTATTATCATTAACATCAACAGTCATCATAATCATCCATGATATCATTATCAATATCTGTCATAACATAACAATGTAACATGACATGGGAGACTTAAAAAGGCTTCATATGTGGCAGAATCACTACACTTCTCACTCCTAGTATGTGTATTTTGTAGGAAATTCTCGTAACAGATAATGGTTAATAGTTTTGATTGTGACCACTGAGACAATGGCATGATCCCTACAATTCCATAAGTCTGTAATTCTTATGCTGAAGAATTTCTGCCTGACAGTTATTTTGGCTTCTTAAATAATTTGTATATGTGGCCTTGGATTGACCTGTTGGTGCATCCATTGTAAGAGACATAGGTGAATTTCCTGTCTAAACTATAGAGGCTATGATTTCCCCTTCAAAAAATAAACATTAAACTGCATGAATACATGTAATGTGACCACTTGACTTTAGATTGCGTGTCTCTGCAACTTCGTGTTTACTTGACTTTGCAGCTATGAGACTTCAAGACCAGATGACTATGAGACTATGTGATGGTGGTTAAATAGGGCCTTTATAATATTCAAATTAAATATTTTGTAACATCTGACTGAGTTTTATGATTTGTTACGATTTTCAAATGCAGGGCTCATCTTAAAAGTCTGCTTGATTACTGTCGTCGTGGAATTGAAGAAGGTGCCAAGTTGATCTATGGAGGAAAACGTGTTGAAAAGCCAGGTTTCTGTCTATTTAATAGTAGTGATGTATGTGACATGTGCTGTAATAGTGGGAAAAGCCTACCTGGTACTTCGCTCAATTGTTGCTGTTAAGTAGGATGGATAAGGAAGTCTGATGTCAGTTCCAGTGAAACCCAGGCAGTCCATGATTAAAGGGCAGCAGTCTATTAGTGAAATGCAAACCAGAAAATGGCCAACCTGATTGAAAGTTTAAGTACTTTTAAGTCATAATGGTACGTTATGAAATGAAGTTGATCTTTAATGAACTGGGAAAGTCCTGTCATGTTTAGGGCAGATCTTTAGGTCACTACTGGCTGATATTAAAATTCCTAGGAGTGGTAGAAGAATTCAATTCAGTAATGGCCAATCCTGTAAGGCAGCCATGCATGTGAAGTGCTAGTGACTGATGCACTGAATTTAGTATATGCTTTCAATATTTTAATTTCAGTTAATTTTGTGTGGCTTTCAGGTTATTTTTTTTATCCAACAATCTTCACTGATGTTGAGGATCATATGTTCGTAGCACAGGAAGAATCCTTTGGTCCAATCATGATCATTTCAAAATTTTCTGGAAGGTTGGTATTTATTGCACAGTCAGAACTTTTGTTGCAGCTATGAAATAATTTTTAAGTTAGCTCCTTCTTAGTGGCTTTCAAAGGTTGGTCAGAGTTAGGTAGCAACTTATTTATTTTATGCCACTATCGTCTTGACCTTACCTGCATATCAGGTTTGTTTTTGAACGAGCAGCTATCAATAAGCTGGTTCTTACAACTTAATTTCCTCGGGCACTGAAGAAATTTCATAAGTACAATTATGATTTCGAGATCAACAAATTCTTCAGAGGCATCTCTTTAGCTTTTGAAGGTTCTCTGTAAATATGTTGAAGCGTAAATATGACCATAACAGCTAAACAGCCAGACAACTTTTGCTTAATATTGTTTTTCAACAAGTGCCACGTTCACTTAGTCAGTAAGTATGTATCCAGACGCTTGATATAGTGCCTTGCATTGCAGATTGATCAGCTGCTTCTTGGTCATTTTGAAATAAAATTAAAATGAGTTGATTGAGCAAGGCTGGACTTATAGCTAAATTTAATGATTGTGAGTTCAATAATCAGTTATCTGAATTTGTAAAGTAAGATTGTAAAAATGGTAATTAATCTTTTAACAACATATGGAATGATCCCTTGACTTGTTGTATGTCTGAAGTGACATAGATGGCATGCTGGACCGGGCAAACAAAACAGAGTATGGTCTCGCATCCGGCGTCTTCACTCGTGATATCAGCAAAGCGTTGAGAGTGGCTGACAAACTGGCTGCTGGAACTGTCTTTGTTAACACGTACAACAAGACAGATGTTGCCGCACCCTTTGGAGGCTTTAAGCAGTCAGGATTTGGCAAAGACCTCGGTAGGAATTCTGTTTATTTTGTTTACATTTGCTCTTTGGTTGAACACTTATCATCTACTCTTATTTTTTATTCTTATTTATTCATGCTATTATCATAATAAACAGGGCATCAATCAGCAAGGCGAACCGAGCCGTTTGTAAAATCGACTAAGCTTGTGCATAACCTGCAGGCCATCACCTTCAGTATGTCTTCCTAGCTCTGCATCCCCTTTCCTCTATTCCTGGCTGCAGACTACTGCAATCATCGGTTCAGGGTGATCTCATCGTCCCTCTAGCTTGAACTACCACCACTCAACACGGCAGCTTTGCTTTTGCTGGGCCTGCTTCCTGGAATGACTTACCTGCCGACCTTTGATGGAAGCTTCTCTACCTCTCCCCTCCCTCTTCTGTAGGTGCTTGAAGACCGTATTAATCCACAGTTCTGGGATGGGCCGGGAGCGCCTCTGATGAGGCTACCTTGAAACGGCGCTTTACAAATTTACGATTACGAGGGCCTCGTTAAATCCAACAATAAACGTCTTTCTTCGTTTTACTGCAGATTAAAGTATGTAACAAATATGATCTTGCCATGGGCAGTTTTAAAGCACAAGTATATGTTTGATTCTGGAGAATTAAAGCAGTATTCGATTTTGTTTCAGGTGAAGAGGCACTGAACGAGTATCTACAGACAAAGGCAGTTACAATTGAATATTGAATGCATGTGAATGAATCCTATACTGATTTTTGTTCATTGTATCTACAGACAAAGGCAGTTACAATTGAATATTGAATGCATGTGAATGAATCCTATACTGATTTTTGTTCATTGTAAAGGTTTAACTGGGTTTATTCCTTCAGTATTTTTATCCGTTTCACTGTAAGAGTATTTGGACACTTTTTGTGTAAATGTACTTTAAGATTGCATATGTTGGTATTTTGATATTTAGTATTTTACAATGTGTAAGTCACCTTGTGAGAAAGCTGCATTATTTAAAAATCTAGTTGAAATGCAGCATTTTATCAGCAAGTGAAAAATAGTAATGGATGTAGGTTTCTGCAATTTCCTGATTTTGATATTAATTAACAGCGATGGTGTTAAAATTTGCTGGCAGTGAACATTGTGAAAAGCTTTAGCTGCATTATTTTCTATGCAAGTCATCACAAGTATTACAAAACAAAATATGTGATTTCCATTTCAAACAGTATTTGTTTTATTTTAGTGCTGGATGGCTATGAATGTTGTGGTTTTTTCTCAAGTATTATGATAGTTTCCAGAACTTTCCTTCTAGCTGCTTTTATGTTCTGCTGAATACATGATTACATTACAGTCCACCATCAAGACATCTTTCTGGTCTGATTTGCGTTATCCCAGCTCTTACAACTGTTTATGTCTCGTGAAATAATGGTGCTAACATAAAAGACCAAGTGTTTGTGTCTTGTGAAATAATGGTGCTAACAGAAAAGACCAAGTGTTTATTTCTTGTGAAATAATTGTTCTAACATGACATGAAAGACCAAGCAGGTGTTTGTCTTGTGAAATAATGGTACAAACATGAAAGACCAAGCAGGTGTTTATGTCTTGTGAAATAATGGTGCTAAAATAGTAACCCTGATTTAACGTGTCTTCTCCAAACTGATTACCCACTGTAGCCCAATGTTGGTCTCTCTGACCTGTTGAATTTTGACATGAACTATATCAATTTGAAGCAATTATCTGTTGATGCCATGGTTTACGATGGAAAACATGTAGAAGTTAGTAGATTAGATTTGGAACATTTTGTGGCAATTGTATGCTTTACTGCATGATTTTATTCATATATCAGCTGCAATATATTCTGGAAAGTTTTCTAGTTCCATCAGGAAGGGCATTGTTTATCAGTCGTCTTTGGTATGTTGTCGATGCTTTTGTGTACATGTAATATGCGATGGAAGTTAGTTGTGCCTTTGGTAGCCAATGAAAATGGTTTTTGCCTTTTCATGTAATGCTGGTCCTCTGTACTATATTAACAGATTTTAGATGTTTAAAACTATGAATTATTTATGTTAGAATATTATTATCATTTAGTACCAGCTGTTTCAATCTAGCAATTTAAATTGACACATTACATTTTACATGGTGACAATAAAGAAGCATTTTGCATTGTAGCAATAAACATTAAAGTAAAAATGTATTAATTAATGCATGACTTAACATCATCGTCTTCATATCATCTTTAGTGTCACTATTATAGTCATATAATTATGTTGAACTGCATATTTTGCATTGTAATTTTCAGATTTCTGTGCAATACATGTAGCTTGTTATTTTCAACTACATCCTGTATTATGTATTTGGCATTGCAACATCCAAGAGATTTCTTTCTATTCAGCTGCCTTTCACGGATCTATCTGCTTTATTTAAGTGTTTGAATTTCTGTATTACTTGGTTATTAAGACTGTTCATGTTTATTTTAAAATTTATTGTCACCTTTAAGTTCATTTGCTTGGATAAAGGTCTTTTCTGTTGTTACACATTTAACATGGCATTATCACAAATAATATTAACAATAAAGATTTAAGCTGTCTATATGGCTCTGTTAATTATGTACCTATGTGAGTAGAAAGCTTCCCATACTCTAAGTGGGGTGTAGAGGTGGTGCTCATTTTCATTTGCAAGGCCCTTTAATCAGTAGTTAAAGGATAAATGTCAAAGTCTGATTAAGACTTTGAGATCTGTCCCTTGCTAATTCAGGGTTTAGGAAAACGATGCTTTTATGGAAAGAGAGTAGCACGGATGGGACGAGTGGTAGTCATGTGACAGAAGAGCTACTAAGTGATGAATTGGAGCCCTGAATGAAAGTAGAGAAAGACCAGGAAAGCACTGGCCAGAGACCACCTAAGATGTCTCAAGATGTGGACTGAGGCAAGAAGACTGCCGATCAACAGAGACAAGTGGAGTGCTGTGTTGACTGATGTACAGACCTGCATAGGCTTCAGATATTAATTTTCCAGGCAGTACCAATTTCCTATCCCATACATAGATTAAGTGGACTAAGATTTCACTTGAAGGGACTATATGGAGTTTTTCCAGTAACTGGACATCAAAATAAGTATCACACTTGCTAAATCTTTTATAACACCACCAAGATGTTTAAGTGTTTTAAAGCCCAAGTCAGCATTTGTCGTGCTATTCAAATGAAATGAAAGATCGATAATTTGGTATTTACAGTATATATTTGATAGCTTTTACTGTGACATTATCTCATTAAGAAATCCAAATATTTAAAATTTTACATTTCATCATCAAAACAGTTACAAAATTATAATTCATACATATCACATGTGATTCATCAGTCTACTTACACAGAATGTTTTCATAAAACTGAACACTAAAGGAAACTATTATGCTCAAGGCAAGAAGTCATGCACTATATTAAACTCTTGAGTTGTAGAACTGCAAATAATGCCTTGAAATAACTCGTTCATATCAGCAAAATGGTTTTCTATTCACAGATGCCTTAAAATGCTATATAGTATATATTTCATGCAAAATTGAAAAAACTATGACCTGCTTCTTGCCTTGTATGACTATAATATTTGATTTAGCAGGCTTGATAAATATTTAAATGCCTTCCTTTATATTTTCCTTAGTTTCTTTATTTTTGTTCTTTTTACCTGCTTTGTCACTCACTCATTTTACATAACAAGGAACAGGTTATCTTCTGTTTAAAATGAGATCTCTGTTTCAGACAGCCAACAGTTCCTAACCAAACAGACCTGAGGTTTCAAAGCATGTTGTTTTCCATTCTTCTGCAGTCCCAGTAAGAAACCATTTTGAAGAATTCTCACCCTGACTTAGCTTTCTACGTGCAGCGGGCATGGTTGTGATGACAGTTTGGTCCTTGGTTTGTGACTGTCAATTTAAAATTTCCACAAATCCAGAAATGTTTATGCAGGTGACAGGCAAAACATCATGTGGAAACTGTTGTAGTTATTCAATTGATAGACTGATGAGCTTCCTGTCTTTCTTCCGTTTCTCTTCCAGTTGAAATGAATGACTGCTGCTCTCTTTCAAATTTACTCCAGTGTATGACACAACACCTGCAATTATTATAACGTTTTAAAACAAAATTACTAAAACAACTGATTAAAATAACTTTGAACTCTTCCGTCTAAATATATATTCTATGTTATGTTATCGAACACAGTCTAACATCTAACATCAGTCCAAATGGGATCATGGAGGAAAGTGGACCCTACACCGACTAACCCTATATAAACTAACATAGTGTCGCATTAAGATTTGGTTTATTTCTGCGTTCGCAGTTACTGTAAATTCTGTAGTCCATAAGAATCTGATATAGGAGGCTAATGATGATAATTATCTGCAGAATATCATTTTTTTACCCAGCTACCAATTTTATATAGGGGAATTATATAAATTCCATGATACACCATATGTAAATACTGCATGACTTTGCTCAATTATATTTTCAGCTTTCCTTAAATCACATTTGTTAGGTAAGTTAACAGCAACCTAAGCAAAAGAAACTAAGTGTCCTCATACATAAAGACAGACATATTTACAACATACAAGCATGTATGTATGTATATGGCTATTTATATAGTGCCTTTTAAGAACATCAAAAGGGTCCCCAAGATCAGTAACCATACAAACTCTACTATAACAACAATCCTTAAACTCAACTCTTACTTCAAGAAGCAAATTTCATACCTAAAATTGTCAGAAGCATTCCAAGAACCTGAAGCAGATGAATGCCATCATGAAATAGCACAAATCCACCGAGTAACGTCAGACAGAACTTCGTATGTCCAATTACATTGTACCTGCATAGAATTACATCAGGAAAACAGCCAAAAATTGTCTCTTATTTATGCACTCTAAGTGCAGTAAGAATTCACTCTGCAGTGAATTTTCAGTATATCTGCCCACAGGATTATGGCAAAGTGGACACTGTCCTACTTTACCTACTGCAGATAAAGTAAAGGCACTGAAAAACTCTAATCAGATCCAATACAATGCTTTGAAACAAGACATTGCAATTCCATAGCACTAGTCCATGCATTCTTTCACTCTAAACCAAAGCGCTTGGGAAATCAGCGGCATGCAAAGCAAACATTAATTTTCATCAGTCTTAAGGATACGTCAGAGGAGATGTATTTCCAATCATCCAGAAGATCGTCAAGTTAACTCCAAATGCTATAAGTCCCGAGACAGCCACCATAATCTACAAGACACAGTTCACTTCACTTAAGAAATTTATAGCAGATATGCAAATGCGCAGTGAAATATGGTAAGGTAATGTCAACTTCAAGGGCCCTGGTGGCCATATGAAGTCACTACACACTGGATGCTGTGCAAGTAATTTATCAACATTTGCTCCAAAGCATTAAAAATTTTGCACATCAGTTCGAATAAAACACAAAAGTACAAATCCAGGATGCACTAGCAAATGTTTCCAACACAGTTATTACAATATTAGACCCTAGAGATCCAAATGCATATGCAAACTATATATAGGAGTAGATCAAATTTCACCCTTCTAGTTATCTCAAAACTTACTAAAGCTTCATATGACCAGACAGAGAAGATGCCACGATCAGCAAACAATGGTTCGAAGATGACGATCACTGGCATGAGAACTGTGGCTGAAAGTGGCGCCTGGTAGTAGAGCAGCTGCAGCGAATTCACCTGCATCTTGTGCTGTGCATCAGATGCCATCTGGTGACAGTAGAAACAGGAACACAAGCATTTACAGATATGCACAGGTGGTGTTTCTCCACTCCTTCCTTCTCTCCATTGTCTGTCTGTCGTCTGTCTGTCTTTTTGTATATCCCTTTCTATCCCTCTTTCTCTCTGTCTCTATGCCGCAATTAAGCCACAAGAGACAGAGATCAAGAAGGGCATTAAAACAGCGCACACAACCCAATTAAAGGGAAGTCCACATCCAATTAGCACTAAAGAACAGACGCTATGACCTCAGTTCGAGGTTGGTTAAGAGGAGTCTTTGTTGTCAGATGTCAACTTAACACCTATCTGTTTCCGAAGAACTGACCAGAGAGTGAACAGGTACTGATGTGCCATCAATACCTTTATAATATCAGAGGTGTTTAGAAGTCACAAGATTGGATTACACAGCTTAGATAGAGCTTTGACAAAAAAAAAACAATCTTCAAACGTTATTTTCTCAGTTACTGTTATCGGGTCATCAATACATCTACTCACCACCTGATAAATTGATGTTACTATCACAGCTACTAAGGCTAGAACTGTTCCAGTCCAACTGAATTTGATATCTGAGTAGGTGTTCAGGAAAACCCCAACCACAATCGGTATCTACAAAATCCCAAACACCATCTTTCACAAAATTTAATTAATGCTGCTCACTAAAAATAAGTATAGGTAACACATTACGGTAATAAATTTAACTAGTTGCAATAAAAAGTTATTAAAATGTGCAAGTAAGTTATTGCAGTTCTGTTGGACTTACACAAACCAATTACAACCAACAATCCTACTGTTATCCAGAAGATGAGCACCATAACTTCAAGGAGTTCTGCTGTTATTGTGTGGATTTGAATTGTGTATTTTGCAAAGATCACTATTTAGTGATATAATCAAGTTCCAAAGTTCCTTTAAATTTGCCTGAACTGGATATAGAATTTTATATGCACTGTTATTCATTCAACTTAAGTGTCTCAGTAAACCACCTGGAACGTGACCTGATTTTCTGGTGGATTATGGTGTACTATCCTGAGTGTCTGAGTGCCTGACTCCTGGATCTTGACCCTTTTGCCTATCGATTTTGTTTTGACTGAGCGCCTGTGAATAAGCTGGTTCCCGCGACTTTGCTTTCGTTGAGCGCTGTAGAAATATCGAGATTACGATTACGATGATGACTTGTGTATTAGAATTTAGACAGCACTATTGACTTTACTAGTTAATAATAACGAAACACAAACTTAATGAATACCCAAAATCTAAAAGGCAACAAGGCGCATGAGAAGTCATTCGATTATATTAATGACAAAATGCTGCATTATCTGCAGCCAAATCATTACCAAAGTCAGAAGAAGTCGGTTGGAAAATCGCTTTCCGTAGTATTTCGTTTGTATTAAGATGACAGTAGGTGTTGTGAGTGTCTTTGCCAGCTGATAGGTGCCGACTGTATTGTACTCGAGGGACAGATTCGTTAACGTTACGAATCCGCAGAAACTCAGCGACATCCAGACCATAGGTCTAACTGGAAGGCACTTGCGGTGGAACACATTCAGCTTATAGCACGCCGACACGCCAATCGTTGTAAAAATAAAGTGCAGACAAGTCATGGTCATATTTGGAAAGCTAAAATGCGTGTAAATAAATTTATTTAACAAAACTATAACTACCGAAAAACATATGTTTAATATAATACAGATTGGCAACACGAAAACTCTCATGCCCGAAGCCATTTTCAATTGTCAACACAAACAAGACGTGAACGTTATATAGCGCTTCGATTTTAAGACAGTGACCTGGAACCGACTCTGACCCTACCTGCCTATCGATTTTGTTTGACTGAGCGCCTGTGAATAAGGTGGTTACCACGACTTAGTTTTCGTTGGGTGCTGTAAAAAATCTCGAGCTTACGATTACGATTTATTTACGACACACCACAGCTGTGTTTCAATTACGCCATCAAGTTGTGGTGCCTCTGAAAATATGTATTCTAGGACGAATGGTGTTTCTTTATATTATTTAGTAAAATTTGTTTAGTATTTTATAAAAAGCAAATATCATGAATTCTCAGAGCGACTTTATTCCTCCACCAGAGGCTCCTGTTTTTGACCCGACGAGCGAGGAATTTGAGGATCCTATGCTGTATATCAGTAAAATCCGACCAGTTGCTGAAAAAGCTGGAATTTGCAAAATTCGGCCACCACCGGTCAGTACCATAGTCTTCAAGGTCTGCTTGGCATACTCGCCGAAATCAGTGAATTTTTTAGTTTATGCTGACTTCCAATTTACTAGAAGTTAACGGTGTATTTACTATGGCATGTAATTGCATGCAGTTAGATTGTCGTAATATCTCTATCTGTTTAACTGAATACATGAGTAAAATGTGACCGTGACGTGTTTTATTGAAAATTGAATCCAGGGTTGGCAGCCACCTTTTGCTGTTGATGTAGATACTTTCCGCTTCACACCAAGAGTGCAGAGGTTGAACGAACTTGAGGTAAACTTTACAATGTTTTTTTTCAAAAGCATATGGTCATGTCGAGTAGCCAGGATGCAGTGTTTTGTTTTTGAGGTCATAGGTTAGGATTAAAGAAATCTTGAGATTTTAAGAAATCTTTTTAAAAAAATTTTGTTAGTACAAATTTTTGTTGTAGAGATTTGTATTTTGGGCTAGCATAATCCATACATAGAGACCCAAATTGGCATGGTGCACATTCAAAGGGGAAGCACTGGTGAAAGATCTCGTCCAATAATTTGGTCGAAAAACGAACAAGGTCAGAAGATTGTCGCCGACAATAATGCTTTGAGATTCTTGGCCACAGATGATGCATTGCAGGAATCTTGACTGTCCAACTCATAGGCTTACTGATGAAGCACATGGAAATTCCTGGTCACTTGTTAGTTCATCCAAAAATGGTGGCAGCCACACAGTGACAATAATCAGCGTGGATAAAATTATCCAAACTAGTAAAATCGACACAGTTGACTCAATAAACACAACAGAAGCAGAGTCGGATTAGAAATATCTCAGAATTTCGTAAGATCTTTCTGAACAAATGGCTTATTTCCCGAAAAAATACACATTTGTTCTCGGAACTTATACTGGTGTCGACTAGATGTTCCACCAGCAAGATCGCAACACGTGTCATGAAACCATGCACTTTGATAATTTATCTTTGTGGCCATATCTGTGGGAAGTACATGTGCCTCAGGTGTATTTACCTTTTGGGTTAATTTTTGATGTTTCCCAGCACAGTTTATTAATTTAGAATTCTTTACCATGTTAATTTATGGCTTTGCTATGTATGCAAGAACTTGTGAATTTATGCCCAAGATTGCAACATTGTATCTGTGATTTTGTTAAAATGCTGTTTTGAGTAATTCTTGCATGGTATTTTGGCTTATTTTCTCTTTAGGCAAAGACCAGAATAAAACTAAACTTTCTAGACCAACTTGCAAAGTTCTGGGAGTTACAAGTATGTGCTGCTCTAGTATTATGTGTAATTTAAATGTGCATAATAATTTACTAAAACTACATGCCCCAGAAAAGGCTGTGAGGTTTATATGAAAACTAGCCTTTCTTGTGCAGTGCATCTGCTAGCTAGTTCGGCCAATATCCATCCTGAGGAAAATCATCTGTTGCTCCGCGTTAGCTACACTTTTATCGCTGTCCCTCCCTTCCTTCCTCCCTACCACTTTTCCTTCTTATCTCCCTCCCTCCTTGCCTTCACTTTCTCTTTCCCTCTTCCCCTCCCCATTCTACCAGTCCATCCCTTCCTCATCCCTCCAGGATACAGTTCTAAATGAAGAGAGTTTATTTATAGAGAAACCCTATAGGGAAACTTGCCTTCCAGCAAATGTCGTATCTTGAGTTCTCAGTTTTCAGGTGGTAAACATGTCTGAAATTAAGCCAAACAGTGAGGTGCTAAATGTTCTATAATAAAGTCAGGATATTCAAATACAAAAGAACGAACAATCGTAGGACTTTCTCTGGAAATTGGTATGCTCACTAACTTTGCTTAGCAGCGAACATCGAATAATGCCTTTAGCAATATCACAGTGACACTATAGAAATTCTTGGGTTATTATTATATTTTTATTATTATTCTGTGCTTAAGGGCATAGCCGATCAGGTCAGCTAATCATTGAATCATTCTCCTACATTACCCTTAGGAGGCAGTTGGACTGATTTCATTTCTTGTGTGTTGTGCATGTCAATTTCTGAAAATAGTATACAAGGACCATGCATGCATGTGGCAGCATGATACACAGTGTTTTTTCTTTGCTTTTAGGGAGTACCTCTTAAAATTCCAGTGGTTGATAAGAAATGTTTGGACCTTTATTCTTTGCATAAGGTATGGATTGTTTTCTCATTTTGGAAATGCTCTTTCAGCTGAATTTTTATTATGCGCATGACAGCAAGTGTTAGTCAGAAATGCTTGTGAATGGTTCTGTTTGCTCCTCTTTTCCTTAATGAAGTGTTACATCGTACACTAAATTGGCTATGTAGCAATAATTAATAATTATGAGCAATTTTATTTGCCTATGAGACAGATTTACAGTACTTAATGGTACTAAATGTCTTCAGCGCAGTGATTTTTGGGGTTAGAAGCCCCTTTTTTGTATTTTTGATATATTCAGAAATGCAGAACTTTCTTATGGATTATGATTTTGACTATGGTTTCACCTAAAGCAACCATTGATTGATGCTTTTTGGATTATGATAACAGTACTGTGGAAGTCTTTAGATTAGATTAAATAGTTTGCTAGGAATTGTTGTGTTTGAGCATTTGAATATTTTTATTTAAAATTAACTGATTGAATGCCTGTTTTATTTAATAGGCTGTGCATGATGATGGTGGATTTAGCATTGTCAGCAAGAACAACAAATGGGGAAAGATAGCATTCCGTTTAGGATATTCAGATGGGTCAAGTTTGGGAAGCATTCTTCAGCAGCATTATGAGAAGATCCTCTTTCCATATGATGTTTTCTTGGCCAAACTGCGTGATGCTCAGGTAGAAATGTGAATGACATTTGTTTTAAAAATTGTTCCATTTAGTCCATGTTGGGCTTTTGTCAGTTGTCTTAGGAATTTCATTACCTGTCAGTAGATGCCTCACCATTTTCTCATGTTTTAATTCCTGGACATTTAAATATTTTACTGTGTCTGGCTTATAATTGGCCACAGTATAATAGCATCTGCATACTGAGATGCATTTAAGTTTCATGTCTAAGGCATCATGAGAAAGGTAATTTCAGGGCATTACATTGCATTATTACATTACATAGATGATATCTGATTACAGTAAGATGGTGACAACCTTGTAGCCACTATGGTTCACTATGGCACAACCAGCAGTGGTAAATTACACTTTACTTAGACGTAACCATTAAAGGGCGAAATGAACCAGTATCCCAACAAGCGGGTTGATAAATGCTTCCTTAAATAAAATAGCAAAAATAAGTGCAAGCAGCATAAATAAATTTGTTCAGGGTACAAAGCAATTGAAAAATAGTTCTAAATCTTTGCTTCTGCCCGGTTGAGAGATCAACCCGCTTAAGACTCAGGTACCTTTGCAGTTCTACATGGCAACCTGATTATGTGAAGATTAAAGATGTACATGTAAACCATGAAGATATATGTCTGCTGAGGAGTGTACGGAGCCACCAACTACCAATTTTTTATGCAAAAGCATATAACTGTCTTGTTATCATTGATGACTTGTGGATTAACTCTGTTTTTAATTGTATGTTAGGACAACAATCCCACTAAGGAGACTCGACAGAAAAGATGCAAATCTGAAGACAGAAAGCAGGAAGATTTGGAGCAGTGTAGCAGTAAATCTGAAGCCATTGACAAAGCAGAGGTACTTGATTTGCATGTTCAGGTAATTTATAAAAATGTGATTCCGTTTGCTGGGCTGTATGTGTATGTGAAAGCCTGCGAGTGGTGACTTTTCTAGTATCTGCGCATTATCTGGTTACAGATGAACTTTTTGTTTTTAATGAACTTAAACACCACTTAGGCTAGCATTAATTGTGCTTTTATGAGATACTTAAAGGGCAGTATATTAAGTTTCTAGATACATACTTACATGCATACATTTATCAATAATTTTTCTGTTTCATGTGACTTCTGGATCTGATTCAAGTTGCCATGGGTAAAGGTTGATATGTTAATATTAAGCCACAATGTTCTTTTCAATTCCCAACAATTCATAGGTGTACTTGACCATCGTCTGTTTATAGGAGTTGGCTGAAAAGAAAGCCTTGGACTACAATCGGAACTCTGAACTGAAGAAGCTGCAGTTTTATGGAGCAGGACCAAAGACTGCTTTGCCAGATGCCAGTGTTGTCTGTACAGGCAAGTCTATTCCCTAGTCTAATCAGTTGGTAATCGTATTTTATATCTGGTCATCTGTATCTGGTAAGTTGTCTGCAGTTCTGTGTTTATTTTATCGTGCTTGATATTATGTAGTGTTGTTTTTAAATATTGTTAAATGTCTGACTTGAATTTCAGATGAGAAAAGTTCTACTGTACAACAAGGCAGCAAATTTACAAGAACAAAGACAAGGGACAAGAGACTCATGGCATGTGTTAGTATGTTTATAGAGATCTAAATGAATTATTGCAATAATAAGCTTGGCTATGCTTATTACAATAATTTGAATGTAAATATATAACTTAACAAGCATTATGTTTTGTAGAGTTATGCAAACTTTGCAAATATTTAGTCCAATTCGGTTATTTTTTAATCATGAAGTACTGCTGACCAAACTTTATGAAAAAGTTGAAGCAGTTATACCAAGTAATTGGTTTTTAAATATAGGGTGAGGTGCAAATTCTGTTTAAAGACTAATATATCTTTTCCTCTACTCCTCAATCAGTTACATTTCTGACATCACATTGTTCTAACTGAACTCTGGTACACTGTGTGTTTCAACTTTGGATTTAGTCATCTTTATTTGTCTGCTCAGAAGATCTTTCAAATCCAAAGCTACTTATCTAAGAGTTACAGAATTGCTGACAGGATCTATTTTAAATGGTAGCTGGTATATGATCGTAAACTGTTGAGCCTTCTGCTGCCTGTTATCTTTCCATCAATAGTTGAAAACAGACTTTGTTTCAGTTGTTAATTGTTTTGTGTTTCATTTGGATGGTATGTTTTGTTTCATTTGGATGGTATGTTTTGTTTCATTTGGATGGTATGTTTTGTTTCATTTGGATGGTATGTTTTGTTTCATTTGGATGGTATGTTTTGTTTCATTTGGATGGTATGTTTTGTTTCATTTGGATGGTATGTTTTGTTTCATTTGGATGATGTGTTTTGTTTCATTTGGATGGTATGTTTTGTTTCATTTGGATGGTATGTTTTGTTTCAGGTGGATGGTGCCATGTGCAACACTTGTGGTGCCAGTGGTAGTTATGAGAACATGTTGATGTGTGATGGTTGTGAAGAAGCATGTCACATTGACTGCTTGATCTTGCCTCTCACGGACAATTCAAGGGGCGATTGGCGTTGTCCGAAGTGTATTGCAAAGGTCAGTCATGATTTTTTGCTAAGTTGTTCTATTCCATATAACTTTACCACCTCCTTTGCTCAGCTGCTTATGCATGTGATGTTTGCCTTTGGTTTTAATAAAATAATTGGCATTTCACTTATGGATACACTTAGGTAAGGTGATTAACAAATATCCCGTTCAAGGCAAAGACACCGTTAAAGTACCATTTTTAGAAATTTCTGCACCAAGATATGATGCTTTATTGATAATAAGACATGACACTAATGTTACCATCAGTAAATAAACAGAAATCAAGCAACCCTGCTAGCAGATCACAGTTCTTCCATTGAGTTAACCCACTGACTCACTTCATTAATGTTGATAGTAATGTGCTTTCTGTTGATCGATTTCAAGTTTTTTCTACTTGTGTGTGAGAACTGTTTCCAGCTGTTCAAATGTCATTCTTGAATTGGTCATTGTTATTGAACTCTAACATCATTTGGCTGATGGGGAGTGTGGCTTCGAGAGTTCCTTAGAAATTGCTGTATAATTGTTTTGTGTACTTTACATTACGTTCTTAATGGTTGATTCTGCAATGTGAAGAGTGAGCCTGTCTTGTTAGTCTGTCTTTATGAATAGCAATCCAGTCTTGTTAGTCTGTGCCTATGAAGGCTTTATCTCAGATGCTGTTCTTTTGGATATCTACATGTAATGGGTCTAATGAATGAGTTTGAATTTTTTTGTAATTTTCTTTTGTCTTCCAGGAGTGTCAGAAACCTGCCGAGGTGTATGGTTTTGAGCAAGCTGGGCGAGAATATACGCTGCAGACATTTGGTCAAATGGCAGACAAGTTCAAGATTGATTATTTCAACCTTCCTACTCATGTTAGTCGTGCTAATCTCTGAAACGTGGTATTCAGTATGGTGTTTATAATACAGTACACAATACAACCTTTGATCTTTTTTGTTTGAATTTTGTGTTATGATGCAGTTATGCTTCTCACAATACTTTGAAAATATGTTCTTTTCCAACAGAGAGAGGTCCAGAGATATTTTCAACCCATATTAAATCACAATTGGATCTCTTTGACAGCCATGTTTTAGCCCTTTGTGAGGTTCATAAAAGGTGCTGTATCATTAGCCAAATACTTTCATATGTGGTAATGTAAATGGCTTCAATGTCTTATACGTTTACGTTTGTGGTGTAGACAGCATTTGAGAAAAGCCCGACTGTATTAGCATAAGGTGTCTATTACTGTTTTAGTAAGTAACTAACTAGCTAACTAATGAATGAGGCCATCATTAATGAATATGTTATTCTGATTTTGACCATGTGTGGAAATAGACTTAACTTTTGAATGCCTAAGAGAATGGAAGTCTAGATCCTTTTGTTGGGATTTATGTCAGAGCTGGTCATATAGAGATCAAATGAATACCTGCATATTGTTGAATAACTCTGCATTTTCATGTGCAGAAGAAGTTCGTGGTCCTTTTTATACAAGCTAGCTGATGTTTTACAGCCAAATGCCATGAGCTTCTTGTTTAGTGCAAATGTTTTACCAGTCAAATACCAGCACTTCAGTCGAAATATGTAAATCAATCAAATAATCAATCACCAGCCAGCTACACAGTTTATTTGATTGTTTTTAACTGAAGATTTGTGAAAATCTAAGAAATATTGCTTTTATCTTATTCTCACAAGATCTGTAATAAGTGGGTTTATGATGTTGATGTTGGCAGATGGTGCCATGTTCTGTGGTGGAGATGGAATTTTGGCGACTGGTGAATTGTATAGAAGAGGACGTTGTTGTGGAATATGGAGCTGACATACACTCATCTGAATGTGGAAGTGGTTTTCCAACAGAAAAAACCCGCCATCTATTTCCAGATGATGACGTATGTGCTGTCATTGAGTTGTAAACTTTCTTCTGTTGTTGATATAACATTTCTCATCTGAGAGCAGTGCTTTAAAATTTAGTTATAAGAATTGTCGGTGGATGTGATTTTCAAAGATGGAGAACGTGAAATATGATGATGTAAGGAAGGCAAGAGCTTAGGCAACTCTTGGAAATTTTTCTTAATCCTGTAAAATATATATACTTTAGAAATTAATTTATAGGTATGTGTGACCATACTTGAGGAAACCCAGCCTAAGTCGGAAAAATCATCATGTGAAATATGCACTCAAACTATCTGTGGTGTGGCATTTAGTAAGTTAGTCTGTAAAAATGTACCATAAGTCATGCATGGTACCTTTCTAAGAATATTTTGATAGAACTGAACATGTTCTGATGAATTTAACATGTACTTTTTAGCAAGAACATGCAAATGTGCTTATTCTCCTCCACCATATTACAAATATCATTTTTGTTCACAGAAATACATCAAATCTGGTTGGAATCTTAATAACATTCCGAATCTTTCAACGTCTGTGTTACGATATATCAATGTCGACATATCAGGGATGAAGGTAACAATGCTGATGGCTAAGGGCTTTACATAACAGGGGTGTAGCTTGGCTTATCGTTGAATAATTTTTAGCGCATTAATTATTAGAGATGCACATTTTAATTTTGTGCATAAATTAAAGCGTGCATGTATTGTACAGTTGATTTGACTGTCATTGATAAATTCACATAAAACATAAGCAGAAGTGAATGGTCATATTACTGGTATAAAGTGAAATTATTTTATTTTGTCAATACCAGTATTGTTGCTGGTAGTGAAGACGTAATCGATGCCATAAATGGATTTCCCCTGAGCTGAAAACTCCCATTTCCTCTGGTTTTTGACTGTATCAACTCAACACCAGGTCACACTGCTATTGCAGCCTGTTTTTTGAGCGACAGTTTTATGGCGTTGCTCTTGTACGTATGTGTGGGTTGTATATGTCTCTGGAATCTAATCTAATGACTTCTGCAGCACTGCTAGCATAATGCACAAGACATCTGAAAATTATTTAATGCCTTTGTCTGTTTGATCTTAATGTCTTATTCCAGTTTGTTGTGTATCGAGTGGTCTGCTCTTGAGATCTAACCTTTACTCAGTAGAATATGTTTTCTCATGTGGTGTATTTATCTTGATTTATGAGACTTTCGTTTGGCTTTTAGGTGCCATGGTGCTATGTGGGGATGTGTTTTTCAAGCTTTGCTTGGCACATTGAGGACCACTGGAGTTCATCAATTAATTATCTACATTGGTAAAGTCATTATGCACTGTTTAATTAGAAGTTTTTCAAAGTAGCCCACCCGTTTTCACGAGTCTGTTCTTCACACAGAATTTTGCAAGCTTGTAGAGGTGTTTCTAGTTAGAGTGCTAGCATTATTCTTTAATTTACCTACTGTGGTTCACATGAGTCGATTGAATGCTTGCCATAGTTTGTGGATCGTGCAGGTTCAAGCTTGTCTGAAGTGGTCACAGATCAAGAAGACCTTGAGCAAGTGCCAAGTGATCAATTGTTTGTGTCACTGATACATTTGCTTTATATAATGATACTATAAAATATATGAAAATGAATATATTTTCAACTTTATTATAATTAACATTTTGATTACTGTGATGATGTTGCCGTTCTGCGAATTTTGATTTTACTGATATCTGCCAGTTTGAAAGTGGTCGGGATCAATCTGTTTGCTAAGTTTTTCAACAGTTGGCATCTTTCCATTAGATACATTGAAGTGTACTGGTTGCCCATCCAATCTATTAGTTGGGCTCTTTGTGTGTGTGTAACTGAATAGTATTCGCAAATTTATATAGTACCACTTCCAGAGAAACTCGTCAAAGATGTTCTTGATCTGGTAACATGTCATGTCATGTCATGTAATCATCTCTGGACTGGATCCAGTCGTTGATTTCTCTATGACACCCCTCCACAAATCTCATTTCCCGGCCATCTCCTCAAGGGTCATTCTCCGTCTGCCCTCCGTTTTCCCATAGATAGTAACTCCGGCACCTTTCAGATCCTCTTCAAGGCAATCTATCCATCTTCTTTTCGGTCTTCCCACTGCTCTCTTTCCGTCCGGTTTGTATTTAAAGATTTTCTTTGGATTGCGGTTCTCCTCCATCCTCAGGACATGTCCTGACCACTTCATCCTTCTTTTCTTGATCACATTACTTATCAATGGTTGCTGTGTTCGTTGTCTAATACTTTCATTCGTTACATGGTCCTTATAGCTAACTCTTAGTATTCTTCTGAGCCATTTGTTTTCTGGTAACACAAAACCACAATCGAGCAGAATAGTATTCAAGTGCTTATGGAAAGGAGGCAGTGTGTGTAGGAGCCTGCCAGTGTTGGCTTTTCTAGTTTTTCACTTTTTGCTTACTGATGAAGTTTTAGTTCTTTATGACATTAACATCATTTAGGCTGGCATAGAGAGTGCCGCTGATTAGTTTCTCTTGAAGCAGTATATTACATATTTAGACTTACGAAAAGAAATCACGAGGCTGTCATTTGGGAGTGGACAGTTCTGTTCTGTAGAACTCTGTGAGAAAATCATTATATGCTTTAATTGTTTGGAAGTATTCTGATTTTGAGGTGTGTTTTGTCTGCTTTTAGGGGTGAACCAAAAACTTGGTATGGTGTTCCGGGGTCAAAGGCTGAACTCCTTGAAGAGTGCATGAAGAGTAATGCTAGTGAACTGTTTGAACAATCTCCTGATCTCCTGCACCAGTTGACAACAATCATGAATCCAAACACTCTGATGCAGTGTGGTGTTCCAGTAAGTAGAGCACAAACTTACTCCTTCTTTCTTCCTTAAGTCCATGGGCTCACTGCCCGTTGGTGTCGATCCCAACCTCCACTAGTTTGACCATAAAGGTATTGTCCATCCTACATATATCATCATCATAACTGTCTCTCCACTGCAAACTTCATCATTTCCCTCCACATCTCCCTGCCTAAGACATATGGAAAGAGACAAACTGGCCAGAAGAAGAAAAAAGACGTTACGGCATCAACAGATTCTGAATGTGCTATATGCTTAAGGTGGCAGATGAAGATGATGTTGACCCAGGTATGTTACAGGTGGTTGTTGTGTTTGATGACTCATGTGCCACATAATGTTTTGCAAGATCATTTCTGTCATCTTACTACCCAACCATCCAGGCGTGAGACTGGCACAGGTGAACCTGCAGTGCCTCAATCTATCTGATGCATAGAATGTTTGCCTCCGGTTATTTTTTTGTTCCAAATCAATGGTCATCTGTGCAGGAGATGGACCTGTAATATCTTTGATATATTATGGTGGAACCTTTGTAAAGATGCATAGTTATGGTGCTGTTTCGGATACAACACAGTGTGGCCAGAGATCCCAATAGCAGTTAAGCTCTGAAAAATTATCTTTTGATAGCACTGCTTTTTTATGACACATTTTTTTATAATACACTGTTTTGTTTTAGTGTAAATTGTAAGGAAGGCATATCGTATTCTTGTACATGTGTAGTAAATAAGTAAAAATATATCACATCATTAAGAATCTTTGTATCTTTTGTTGAAGATCATGCTGAAAACATCTGATATTTTATAACTGGTGATACAATGTTTGCAGTTGGGGTGTTTCTTCCTGACTAAATTACAGTCATGTGCTGTGATAGGCAGTTGAGCCATTAATTGTTGTTCACTGCTGCAGATTGTACGGACTGATCAACTGGCAGGTGAATTTGTCATCACATTTCCAAGATCTTATCATGCAGGATTTAATCAGGGTTACAATTTCGCTGAAGCAGTCAACTTCTGTTCTGCAGAATGGGTCAGTGTGTCAGTTTTTCTACAGAAAGTTCAGTTAGAAACCTAGTTTTTAGGAACTTTATCCACATTCTGTGATTTTTATTTGATGCTTATCGTAATCATCATTTTCATTGTTCTCTTGTTACTTAATGCAATTCATGTGCAAATCAATTTGCCTTCTGTTACATGTCCGCAGCAATGTGAGATATGGCTACCCAAAATACCCACACATTGCCCACACAGTTCCAGGCTAGAAAGATGTTTTATTTGTAGCTTGAAATGGGGCGTCTCTGCATTGAACACTATCGGCTGCTGAAGCGACACTGCGTCTTCTCGCACGAAGAGCTCATCTGTAAGATGGCCGCCGACACTGAGAGTCTGACTCAAACAATGGCTGTCATGGTTCATCAGAATCTCCTGGCAATGATTGAAGGAGAAAAATCTCTACGGAAACAATTGCATGATGAGGTACTGTGTTTAATATGATCATAAGCCGTTTTCATAATCAGTGCAACGGGAGGTGTAGAACTTTTGAATGCACCACCTGGAATTTTCTAGATTACCTTGAAAACAATTGCATGATGATATGTTTAGTCCGGCCTGATACAAAGCTGTTATCATGATGCAATGCAGCAATACAGCACATGGAATTCCCTGAGCTAACTTGAAAGCCTTTTGGAAACATGTTAGCATTTTACCAATGCATGAAGGGGTTGAATTCACATGAAATTGTCAAGCCCTGAAAACCATAAGGGAGAGTTTGTAGAGTAAAAAGATTTGCCGCTGTTGTCGTGTTTGTGCTTAAGACTGAAGATCTTTGTGGTGCTGTTGCCAAAGGCTTCACAGTGTCAGTGTTCAGTTGCCATGACAGAGTTTTCCTGAAACAGTGCATTTGTGTCAGATTAAGTAGCATGTATTTTTGATTACCAAAGGGAATTACTGATGCTGAAAAGGAGGCCTTTGAACTGCTGCCAGATGATGAGAGGCAATGTGACTACTGTAAGACGACATGCTTTCTGTCAGCCGTCACATGTTCGTGTTCTGAATGTAAGTCAGTGTGAGATAATAAATTCTTGTAATAATATTACACAAATGGAGCCTCCTGTTCTGAACGTCAGGGTAACGTAATTCTTTAAATAACACTGGGTTATGGAGCCCAAGTTTAATTACCTTCTTAGTGTGACCATGTTATAATACCTCATTGATGATGATGAGTTTTCTGCCCGAAGGCAGGTCCGTTGGCTTTATGCCACCCGGAGATGAGATGAATGAGGTGGTTTCCCGTTGCCTTCCTCACAGACAACTGTGGGTGAGCAACTTGTCCAAGGTCGCTACGCAGTGGCGTGAGGTAGATTCGAACCCGCGACCCTCCGGTTACGAGGCATCGAACATACCTTTACACCACCACGTCCCACCTCATTATATCATGGTAATTGACATGGCATCCAAAGAATGCATAATATGGAGGTTCCAGTATCTGGCTGTGTATATGGTGCTCTTTAGGAACCTCACAAAGGCAAATGTTTCAGTGTACTAATAATACTGATCCCATTTCTTTCTTTTATTTATTTTGCACCATTATTTAATGGCAGGGCTTTAGCCAGTGGTGCAGATCAATGTAATTCTCTGGCACCCTTTACAGTGGGTTCCTTAGTGCCTCCTGCGCATTTAGCTTACAATGGGCTAATCGAGTAATCGTAATACATGTAACAAGTAGTCTGTGAAGATGTGAATGTATTTTATTGGCATTTTAGTTTACAACCTAAACTGTGTAATGTCACTCTGACTTGTGTAGCACCAGATCAGAGGATGCCTAGTTCTTCTAGATCAAGAGTTCTGAAATTACATTCTGTCTTTGTAGCTAAACTGGTCTGCATCCATCATTCAGACAAACTTTGCGATTGTCCTGCATCTCAGCGCTGTCTGAGATACCGCTACACTCTTGATGAACTGCTTGCTCTGCTTCATCGCCTCCGTGTTCTCCTAGAGGACTTTGACAGCTGGGCATTACGGGCCAAGATGATTCTAGGTGCTAAGAATGATGAAAGAGAAGGTCAGTAATGGTCATGTGGTTGTGCTGTAAAAATTATTGTCATTTAAGAAATTTCTATAGCACCACTTCAGTGGATAATCAACACACAAGAAATCTGTGCAAACATCATACCAGAAAAAACATTGCTACTGCAGTTGTTAAGGGTTTCTGAAAAGCACTGGTAAATTTAACCTCATTGATGTCAAATTATAATGTTTTTTTCTGCAAAAAATTACAGATGTTTCAAAGTTCAAGGCTCTGCTGCATGAAGCTGAAGAAAATCATTTTCCTTTCTGTTCGCTTCGGGATTCGCTGGTTGACATTTGCTCCGAGGCTGAGAAGTGTGCTGCTGTTGCCAGTCAGCTCGTCAGCAAAAAAGCATGCACAAGGTAGAATCAGATTTCTGCTTTTGCTTACTTTAGCCATTTTCCTGAAGGTTCAGGCTTGTTAAACTCGTATTTAATTTATTTATATCTAGCACTTGTTAGTTCCTCAAGTTCGGTAAATCTGAATCTAAAGCATAAGATAAATGTCCTTGAACAACTTGTGCGGTGGTTTTACACGGAGTCTGCTGAGCAGGGTCAGACTCACAGTAGTTGAATTATAAACTTGGCATGCTACAGAATAGGTAACTGTGCTACACATGCCAGTAGCATGGTATAATGTAGTATAATCAGATATTTATTAGGGACATCTTTGATAAATTCAGAAGTGCTGCCCTTTCTAAGGTCAAGTGCATACATATTCTTGTTTTTGTGTTGATCCTGATGGAAGCACAAGCACTAGGCATTGATATGACCACGGCAATGAACAACCATACAACAAACATTTCTTATAGGCTGAATGGTTTTACCATGATTTTAATTTCATATTATTGACTGGGATTTGAACTCCAGATGCAAAGGTAGAAGGTCAATTCATTATTAATTGACCATTGTTTTACTTCTTGAAAATTATGTTACTACTCCGAGGTGAATGAATAATGTATGGTATTCAGTTAACAAAATCTGTAGAGTATGATGTCACGATGATGTAATTTGATCAGATTAGTTTTATTATTGCATTAGATGAACTGAGAATATAATTTTGCTTCTGTTTTCTGAAGGCAACGTGAAACTGGGGAGAATCGTTATGCGGTCAAACTCAGCCGAAGTGAGTTGGAAGAGTTTCTTGTAGAAATAGAGACACTGCCATGCAAAATTAAAGAGGAAGCCATCGTCAAAGTAATGGTTTATTTGATCTCGTCCAAAATATTTGTGAAGTTTTAGTAAAGATTTTAATGCAGTATGCATAATGTTCAAGTTCACTGCATTTAGTACAATCCTTGATTGTGCAAACTAGCCATGACAAAGACATTCACCTGAACTCTAGTTTTAACTTTGACCTTAGTCATAACTGAAGGAGCACGACATATTGTAACATATATTCATTTAAAACATCGTCAGAATATAAAATGACAATGTAATGGCTGCTTGTTAACATGTATGGCACGTCATATTTTTTTGACTTGCCATATCTACACAGTACACGCACATACAAACAATTAAATGGCATAGACTTGTTCAAAATTCATTTCTAAACATATTTCATGTTTACACTTTAACTCTGTCATTAGTGGTTGCTGAGATATTACGTTTTTACCCATGAGAGGTGAAATTGAATCAGAACCCCAAAAATATCTGGTGGGGCCAGATTATTGGCTACAAACATCTGGTTGGCAGGTAGTTAAGATGTCTGATCATTGGTTCTTTGTTTTTACATGAATGTCTCTAGTTGTAGATGCAATGAATGATTGGAGAGTGATTCAGTTTATATCAAGGTAGTTTAGTAAGTAACTTCAGAGAGAAGTTAATCAATTAGAGGTTAGCATGTTTTAAAAGTAATTCAAATGTTTGTGGCTATTGCCAGGATCTGGTTAAAAAGGTTGAGAGTTTTGAGGCCACCGTAAATTCAGCCACCTGCTCGGAATCACCTGACCTTGAGAAGCTGGAGAAGTTGCTGGACGAAGGAGTGATGCTTGACATTGATCTGCCTGGCTTAACAGTGTTAAAGCAGGTCATTCTATTGATTTCTTTCAACATTTTTTCGTTTTATGAAATGTTGGCTAATTTCCATTATGTGTTGGAGGCTAACTTTCATTGTGTTATATTGGGGCTAATTTTCTTTATGCGACTGTGGCCAAGTTCTGTTGTGTGACCTGGTGGCTAATTTCTGTTGTGTGTATCGATGGCTTATTTCCTTTGTGTGTGTTGGGGATGGTTTTCTTTGTGTAACTAGGTGGCTGACTTCCAATGTGTGGCATGTTGGCTAATTTACATTTTGTATGTCGGTGGCTAATTTCCACTATATGGTATGGAGACATTATATAAAGTCACTGCAATTTCATACACAGTTCATGTCCATTTTAACTGTGCTATGTGCATCATCTGTGATATTCGTTTCAGAACTCAACCTAACTCAATCTGCCTTATAGATTTTAATGTGACCGAGTGCCGGTTTCCTCAGTTTGGTTGTTCTGGGCCGACTATATAAACTGGTTATTTGAAATTATTGTTATAACAGTGCAGCTTTGTTTTTCCACGGCATATTAGCCCTCTTACTGCATGGGGCCACCACTCCTCTTGAGTTTTTTTGAATTAACATGTGGCACTTGTAAATGCTTGGTGTATTGATTTGCAATGTAGAGCTGAAGTTTTGCTAACTTAGTGGCAAAGCAAAATGAAGGGCTAAATAGGTTTAGCAATATTATTGTTATCATCTTTCAGACAATAAATCGAATGAAATGGCTCCAGGAGGTTAATATTGTTTTACTGGGTCACATGACTTGGGAGAAGATTTGCCAACTGGTCGATGCAGGTGTTAGTCTGTCCTCTCATCCGTCGGTTGAGGAAGCGATGGCTCGGCTGCAGGATGTTCTCACTGCCTCCGAATCTTTTGACAAGAAAGCCAAGGACTGCCTCCATGCTAAGTAAGCCCTCCCTTCATCTTTCCAGTTGTTGCATTGATGTTATGTTTGCGCTTCAACCAAATGATCTCTAAACCCCACAAATTCTGTTCATGTCTGTGTATAAATGTATATATGTGTGCATGCATGTATGTATATGGGTTAAATACCGCATTTGTGTACCAGTATGTATGTATATATGTATGTCCATGTGTGTCTACCAGAGTGTATGTACCAATATGTATGTATGCATCTCCTTTTTAAATATCTCCGAAAAGTCACTCCTTGCTAGCCTAATTGATGTAATTGTTCCAAAAGAACTGTAGCATCAGCTATTAATACTAGTTTTTGCTACATAGTCCAGTTACAGCTGCATGCTGAATTGAAGCACCCAATTTTAATCATTCCTATATAAAGAATTATGAAGTTATAACTGTCTTTTCCATTTCTAGGCCAAAGCATACACTGTCTATCGTGGAATTGGTCATTGAAGAATCTAACAAGTGTCCTGTCAAGTTGCCGTCAGTTGTAGAACTGTCTGATGCTGTCAAAGCATACAAAGAATGGATTTCAAAATATAAGGCAGTGGTGAGAGTGTTAATATATTTACATCTGTTGTATGCAGATATGACATTGTACATGTGGTGTGGTAAACGTCGTGTGGTACTGTATCTGTATTGTTCTGCTGACATCTGTGCATTTTGTTATCCCAGAGACTCATAAATATTGCACTCATTCATTGTACATTTTAGGTTCCTGGGCATTCTTTGTTGCTGGTCTGAGGTGTTTAAAGGATTATGTTTATGGAATACAATTTTAGGTAGAAATGTTGATTGGTGCCTTGTGTGTTATGATAAGAGGCATTATGGAAGTTTTCAAAATGGATTAGGTGTGTATGTGTAAATGTGTGCTGTGATGTGTATCTGTATTGTTTAGCCAGCCTGTGTTTATTTGGTTCAACCCTGAGACTTTTAAATATTGCACTTGATCATTGGACAATATTAATGTTTGCATGTCAGTTTGCTTTAGCTGGCAGTACAGCACGGTACACTGAATTGCATTATATAATCAATAACTGTTTAATATCAAAGTCACTGGTGTTTTTTATATTTTAAAACATGAATTGAACCATCTGTAACATCTGAAATGGTGGATATTGTTTTCTAGGATGCTCCTTGTTTATCTGTTGCTGAAAGTCTTTTGGCCAAAGGTCATCAGATTCCGATTTCCATCCGCGAACTAAATCAGGTTGAATCTCAGGTTTCTGCTGCTAGGGCTTGGCGTGACCAGACGGCTAAGATTTTCCTCAAGAAAAAGTCACAATTTACACTGCTTGAGGTAAGCAAGTACTGTCTATCTGTTGCACCAGATTTTGTATTTTGATCGGCTTTCTTTAGTTACGGCTTTTTGCATAAAATTTTATTCTTTTGGGTCTTTTTGGTTATGTTACGACTTCTTTGCATAAAATTTGATTTTTTTGGTTATGTTAAATAAATGTGACTGGGATCTCATTATGACATTCATCATTATAATGTGAATTCTAACATAAAATGATTGGGACATCGATCCCAAATTTAGTTCAGCTTTAAACCCGAACCGTATTTTAATGCACCTTTCTTATGACAAGACATGATATGGAGGAGTTACTGAAACAGATGCTGTTTTAGTATCAACCGATATTAAGGTGTGGTTAACAGAACTTGTTACCTGTGTTTGGATGGCTGGCCTGAAAGTTTGGCCATGATGATTACTTTAATGAGCTAGTCACTATTTCATAAAAATACGTCAGCCTTCAATGCAGAGAATGTGGTTTTGATATATACAAAGTATATCATGTGAAATTGGCAGTGATTATGAATGGTTGTTGTTTTAGCATTGAAACTTCCCACAATTTAGGGCATGTAATAAATTGACAGTTACTGGAAATTATTTCGTCTTGCATTGAATTAACGTTAGTTTATCTTGCTTTATTATTTACCTTAGTTATGTTGCACTGTTGGAATTTCTATTCTAATGTTAATACTGCTGGTAAATAATAAAGCATACATAAATATGCTTCTGTGCATATATATATATTTACTTACATACATCTTACAGGTTTTATCCCCAAGAACAGATGTGATGAGCAGTCCAACAAATAAAAACAGGAGAAAGAGAGGACAGAACTGTGACAGATTTAACTTGGATGCATTGAATCGAGATTCCAAAGATTTCATTACCTCAGAAGTAAGACTTTATGAAGCAGTTCTCATCTTAATACAACCTTTCTGTCCTATCTGTGCTTTTCCATTCTTCTAACAAACACCTTACAGAAGAAATTACCTATAATTCTCCTGCTTTGAATAATTTACTTGGTGCCAAGTGGCTGTTGGCATTTACTGTCACTGGCTTTTATGCTAGCTAACAGTAAATAATAAAGACATACACAAACACTCACTGGTGATTAAAATGGACTTGAGTACATAGAAGCGGCAGAAGTTAATTCAAAATTATCATGCTGTGCATTAGAATGATCTGTGTCTCCAGTCATACTAAATCATGCTTTATCTTCTTTATAAGGAAGCAGCTGTAATGATCCGATCATAAGTATACAGATAATCAGGCTATAATTGCTTCCTTCTATGAGGATATAAGTGGAAAAAATTTGCCTTTATGTAAACAATGACTATACATATATTCCAGATCCTTATTTGTCTATTGCCAGGGTGCTTTTCATAAATTGCCTTGTTTGTCTGCATTATCAGATAATTGAGAATTTGGGTTTAATATCATTTTTTGTAACTGTATTTAATGCAGCTTATTCAAAAAAATAAGAATGGTTGACTGAATCACTTCCATTCTCATTTAAAAGCCAAAAGGAAGAAAAGTGCAAGCTGACTTGTTATGTATTGAAAGGGTCAAAGCTCCAATGTTTTAAATGAATATTTCAAGCTTCTGTAGAGATTCAGAGTTTTGAAATCAAAATCTAACTATGTAGGTTAAAGTGAAGTCCAGTCAAAGATACTGTGACTTAAATTAAGCATCCTACACTGGTGTGCTCTTGAATACAGATGGACATTTAATTGTATGCATGCATTTATCTGTGTTTATATATATTCCATACTTTTAGAACCTCTCAAAAACGTTGTATGATGTAGGCAACACGTTCTGCCATTGTATAATTAGACCCAATTTTTATATTTCTAGGTGGAAGATGGCAAGTTATTGGAAAAGCACTCAGAGTTGTCTGCAATGCTTGATCTACGATCTCAAAATAGGCAGAAGACCATCCCAGAAGACACAAGTTCCTTACACTGCATCTGTCGGCTGAAGAAACAGGGGACCATGGTCCAGTGTCAGCTGTGTAACGAGATCTTTCATGGTGAGATCATGCCTGAGGGATTACACTTTTAGTTGTCTTAGAATGCCACGGATACAGCAATACGCGTCCAATGCACCACTTACATCTACAACGCCCAACAGCGTCAAATTATGACAGATTGTATCCTGTGTTTGTGTGCAGTTTATAAGAAATTAGTTTTCAGAAAAACTTTCCTCTGATGGAATTTCCTCTTACAGTGTCAGGAAATTTTTAGGAAGTGGGGGAAATTTTTTGGTACTGATTGTTTATTTTTAGTAAACTGCTATAAATAAATAAATTACTGGATCTTTGTACTATGCCTTTTAAGAACCTCTTAAAAGAACTTAATGCACAATAGTCTCCCATTGCATTTGTGTGTGGTTGCATTTGGCTCTGTACAACATAAATTTTCAAACACACTTGTGTAGATCAGTCAGGTAGCTAAGCATGCAGTGCTTTGTGAGGTACTTAATAGGGACTATATCAAGTGTCTTGACACATACATACATACATACATACATACATACATACATACAAACATATATATACAACATGGCAGCTAATTGTTACTGTAGAATCACTCAGATGGCATGTAATTTAGTCATGTCCTGTATTTTGTGTTGTAGTGAAGTGTATGGCGTCTAACAAGCATTTGTTTCAAAAGGACTTTACCTCATCTGTGTCGAGTTTCCTCTGTCCGTCTTGTTTCCGATCCCAGCGACCGTCGCTTCAAAGTCTCGGTTCTGTTTTAGTTGCGATGACTGAACTTGCATTGCAGCTTCCAGAGGGAGATGCCTTTAAGTCGCTCATTGACAGAACGGTATCGTGGCAAGAGAAAGCTCAGGAAGTTCTGTGTAGGAAAGATGTAGCACCTCTACTGAAATCTGGTGCCAGTCAAACTGGTCTTCTCTCAATGAATGGCAACCTCTCCAGTGGAGATTCTGCCAGGAACTCATCCCTTATTCAGCCAAGTGGACAGCTGCACAATAATGGTCAGTCAACTACGTAAAGGTTCTGTGGTTAACTTGAATTATTAAGAAATTTTGCCAGTGTTCTCTAGACACTTGCTGAAGCTGATGGAAAACAATGGCACACAATTGAATGACACATATGCAGTAGTGATGTAAGGCCTTGCCTTTGCGTGAAGACCAAATGTGGTGTGCCGTGGCCTTTTGATGTGTGGCCCTGGTCTTGTGGCTTCTTGCCACAAGATATGTGATTTTTGTGATTTACACCCATGGAGCCTCAGAGCCGGCATTTTGGAGCTGCTGTTTTGGTTTGGTGTTTACTTGTGTCAAGGGTTAGAGGCAAGTTATGTATCTTGTGGGTCATGACTGCAGAACAGCGGAACAGGCTGGTAGTTGTACGCTATGAAAGACAAGGTATGTGCACACTGACAGACAACAGAAGACAGACAGACAAAGGCAGCAAGTGACAACAGAAAGACAAATAGATAATGATAGACAAAAAAATGTGTTTTCAGAGACAGTGTGTGTTTGTATCTATGTATGAACCTTTTAGTACATCCAGACGATTTTTAGCAACTTTATCTCATTGCTCAAATTCGCTGTGCATGTAACTAGACACTGTTGTGTATGTACATGTGGCTATGTGATAAATCTGAAACAGTGTATGAAAGATAAGCTGAATGTTTTTTCAGCTGTGTTAAGCAGAATAGTATGCAACAGCAGTGATCTGTGGGTTTTTTTTGGTTTTTCTTTTATGGTGATAATAGCAAGTGGAAATTCTGATGTGTGTCCCTCAGCTGGCTTACTTCAGCAACTGGAAGAACTGATGGTTGAAGGAGACCTTCTGGAAATTTCGCTTGAAGAAAAGGAACAACTGCGATCAATCCTGAACCAATTCCATGTTCACTACAAAGGACTTGTTCTGGTTTTCCCGGTTGGTACTATTTTTAGCACTGTGTGGTTCAGAAATATAAAACACTAATGTCAGTCCCTCATAAGAAAATGAACTGCATTTATAATGATGATATAGGTGATTAATGACTGTTAATGGTGCTGCTGATGATGATGATGCTGATGATTATTATATCTGGTGAAGATTGTGATGACTGATGGTAGCAACAGCAAGTTTTAGACAGTTGGGAATGCTTTGTTGGAAACCTGGAATCTTGTGTAAGCACAGTTTCAGTTTTATTTGGATTCATTTAAAGTTATTTAACTTTTATGGTTTCCATGTCTAGGGCACAAAGCATCAACTGATGACACTGTGACATGGCAGCCAGTTGTGTAGCCATTTGTTTTGAGCACCTTGCCTTGTAAAATGGAGTTTGTGTGTTCAAGCCTTGCTTGAGACTGTTACTGGGACTTTGAGCAAGTCCTTTATGCACTGTTGCTCAGCAACATGGATTGATGCTTTGTTTTAGATAATGGTTCTTAATAATTACAGAAATAATAGTAATAACCTTAAAAGCAGGTCAAAAGTCACATAAATTTTCAGTAGATTAGTCTACTGAGACACAGGAAGTCTGTGATGGTACGTCTGTTGAAAGCGATTCAGTCTCAAGTTAAAATTGAAATGACTTTATAAGAACAGGCAATGTGTGCAACTGGGTCATAATATTCAAGTAGTAGATGCACGAAATCAGAATTGCTATGTCATTGGTTTTCTGGACTGTTATGTAGGAGGGTTCGGCCGACGCCGAGGATCCAGTAACAAAGAAAGTGGAAAAGCGTGTTGTTCGAGAGCAGCGTAAACGACCGGTTCAGATGATCTCAGGTATGAAGATAAGTTTTTTTGATTCTTCTGTTGGGAGAATGTGTGCCAGATTATATCTGTTATGCTTTTGACATTTTCTGAGAGTAACCATAAAAACCTTGGCAGTTTGGCCTTCAGAACCAAACAGTCACTGAGATTGAGTTTTAAGTATTACTAACGAGCCTATCTTGCACAGAGCGTATGCACATTAGTTCGACAAAAGTCACTTCTAGGAAAATCCTCTGTGCTCCTGTTTCTTGCTCTCCCTCCCTTGCCCCTTCATTTCTCCCATTCTTTCCCTTGCCATCCATCTGCCCTCCCCACAATCCCAAGTCTGCTTATTCCCCTTCCATACTCTTCCTTATCCTTGTGTTGTTAGCCTAAAGGCCATGAAAGTTATTGCCAAAATGTTCTCATTATTTGCCTGACAGTGCCAATGCCAGACCTTGTACATATGTGTCTAAGTGAATGTTATACAGATTAGGAAAATATAACAAATTTAACGTGAAGTTGATGTTAGATTGCGTATAAATTTATACATCTGGAAATTTGTATAGCACCTTTCTAAGAACCTCCCAAAAAGTACTGATATCTAAGGCAGGCTACATGGTCATAGTGTCCAATCTGTTCATAAGCAACTGAAGCTTTGGACCAAATATTAAGTTTGAGATTAGATTTTTTCTTACTGAGATGCAGGTGTGACAGTAGCAATCAAGCAGCTGGACAGGACACTGTATGTGTTGAATATTTTGCATGTATTGACGGTTCATGTGATCCAGCTGCATTCAGGTTACTGAGACTGTTTATGTTTGCATACATATATATATATGGTTATATATTTATTATATATATATTGTGCATTTTAAGAACAGCAAAAGGTATGGAAAGATTACCATTTATCACTCAAGATTTAAGGAAATAATAGATTGTGAATTGCTGATCATTTTCACAGAAAATTATAGCAGATTAATGTTTTGTTAGTTTTTACAAATGTAAATTAGATATAAATGGCTTGATTTGTTTCCTTTGCAACATTCAAAGAAATCTCATATCAGAAATGTCATTTTATTTAAGCCGCAGAAACTGATGCTTCAGCATCCAAATCAAAGAGAATGAGGAAGTTGAAACAGCTGCCAAAAGTTGATGAAGCTGAAATGAACGATGAGGAAGAAGAAATCTGCTCTGCTGACATTTGTCTCCGACCTACAAGTCTGTTCTTTTAATTAACTGTTGCCTGCTATCACATATTCTTTATTATTTAATCTGGTATCAACGTTAGGATGCCATGACTTGAAGTTTTACGTTAAATAACTAAGAAAGCCTTTCACCGCTGTGACTGCCTAGTTATTTAATTTAACGAGGTTTTGTCACATATGAGAATATAAAATGAGTGTATAATATATTTTTATAATACCATTAATATTATATATGTATGTTAGATACGCTATAAATGAATGGGAAGCAGAAAATAGAGTTTCTGTTAATCAATTTGACCAAGAATAAATATTCAGAAGGAGTTATTATTGAATATCTACTTAACAAAAAACATTTGTTATATTACTTTGTTATTATTTGGTTTATTTCGTAACTTGGCATTTGTGTAGATCTTCTTGTAGCTACCTCTTGGAAATGTGGCTGATTGTGTAGTTTAACTGAAGATTGTTACTTCAGTTAACTTTTCTGCTTCTGATGAGATTTCTTTCTTTTTCAGTTTCTGATGAGATTTCTTTCTGTGTCAGCTTCTGACAAGATTTCTTTCTGTGTCAGCTTCTGACGAGATTTTTGTCCTTTTCAGCTTCTGATAAGATTTCTTTTCATTTCTTTTCAGCTTCTAATGAGATTTCTTTCCAAGACAGTGAAGTAGAATGGATTCAGTGTGACACTTGCAAACAGTGGTACCACTTCCTATGTGTTGGCCTACAAAAAGGCGAAGTCTCCGAGCATGAAGAATATGCCTGCAAAGCGTGCGAAGCCAACCGAAACTCCTCCAGCAGCGGGTTCCTCCCAGTCATTCAAGATGTCGTCAGCATTGCTACTCAGGGAACAAACTCAGGCTTTACTGACTGTGCATTTCCAGTAGAAGTATTGTTTTCAGAGCCAGTGGATGACACATGTCAGAATGAAGTCGTGGATATAAGTGACTCTGATTCTGAAGACAGCAGCTCCACTGTAAGCAATTTCAGAAGTAAACAAGAAGTGGACTGCGATGTGATTATCGTTGAGTGAAGGATTGCTAAATGACTGCTGCGGTAAAAAGAGGTTCAGTGCAATCACTTTGACTGGAAGTTTTTTTAAGACTTGCTCTCATAGGACTTTTTGTGATTATTAAAAAAAATGGCCCCATCTTGTGTGGATTTTCTTTCTGTTTGGATTGTGAAGTGCAGTTTATTGATAATTGGTTCTTTGCATATAAACTAATGTTTTCAAACCTTTAACTCTACCAATTTTTATTTTGCAAGGAACTCAAGTCATTGTGAAATTTTACATTTTCACAGCTCAGCATCAGAGTTATGTCAAAGAAACCAGTTTATTAACAGCACTGAGCTAACTTGCTTGAGTGCTAAGCAGTTACTCTACAAGGGTACAGTTAGGTCAGTTTCAGTAGTGGGTCCATGTCAGAAATGTGTTTACGCATTAGGCCATGTGAGATCAGTCAACGGTAGTGTACCAGATATAATATAAAATTGTTTAGTTTGATTTTTAGCATGTCTCTTGATTGGCCTCAAGAATTTCCAACATCATTAGAATCAGTAGAATTGAGTATTTGTAATAGTCAGCATAGTCATTCCTTGTGCAGGCAGCATTTGTTTCAAGTGCTGTATACATATCAAGTGCTTGAATGTATCTTTCCTCTGTATAAGGTCTCCTCTGTCAGTCCTTATAGATGTGGTCTTGTTGCAAGATGTTTTGCCTGAAATGTGATCATGGCAAGAAAATTTTTATAGCTGATGAGGAAGGAATTATGCTTGAAGTTTCAATTAATTTAGCCCAAGACGTGCATTCCTTACAAAACGTTTGAAATACTGACAGTCACAGAAATTGTAAATCTTTTCATTTACAATGATTTGGAGGGGGAAATGACAAAGTTTTGGTCAGGTTCATAACTTGCAGTCCTTGTGTTCAGATGTACGTTTGGACGTTTCAAGGAATCTTAGTACAGGTGTATTGGAATTGTCTGTTTTAATTTTGTTCTGACTCTGATTTACAAGAGGCATGACCAGTTGTTACTGATGATGTAAAGAGCTGAATGAACAATCGTAACTTTGCCTGGGATATAGGCTAATGTGGTTTTGGATGGTATTCAGACACCTTGCACTATCAAAGCCATCCACAAGTTTGGATAGGTTTGTAAGCATCTTTAAACCTTTTGCACTATGTCAAGCCCGGGCTTAAATGCCGTCTTTAACTTTGGGGTGGCATCTTCCATAGGCCTACACATTACACAACGTTTTTCAGTTTGCACCACTCGAGCTGCTACTGACAAAGAGAACACTAGATGGCGATAATGAACAGGACCTCCCACATTTAGTTAAACAAACAAGGATGTTGACTCTTAATTAATCCCACGTTGCAACATAGTCATTTTGCATGAAATATGATAGGCCTACTCCACCTCATTCTCATTAGACTGCTTTATTTCACAGTAACTTTCGAAGGTCACATATTGTTAAAATCAATATTGGTGACCAACTTTTTCTGTTGTTTAAACACCCAAAATATGGCCACTTCTCGTCTTATATCCGTGACACTCTTCACTGGCTCCCCGTCCAGCAGCGTGTCCACTTTAAGATCCGCTCCCTCGTGCGCAATTGTGTTGTTGGCTCTGCTCCCCTTTACCTCATTGACTTCTGCATTTTGGTCTCGTTGCCGGGCCGTGGCACCCTTCGCTCGGCCACTCAGGATCTCCTGTTTGTCCCTGGAATGCGCACCGCTACTGCCCAGTCCAGAAGCTTCGCCTACGTTGGTCCCACTTGCTGGAATCGTCTCCCTCGAGAATTGCGACTTGAGCTCCTTTCTCTTCCCCTCTCAGTGTTCCGTAGGCGCCTGAAGACTGTACTGTTTAACAGTGATTTACTCCTTCGGGTCGGAAGCACCTCCGTTGAGTTTACCCTCTAAGAGGCGCTTTATAAATCTCAAATTACAATTACAATCTCAAATTACAATTTACATACATAATTTTGTCACCTACGTACCGGTAATTAAGGTAATGTAAAGTAGGGTAATCAATGAACAATAGTCCTCGAAAAAACACTAGGACTGAAGAATAGTTCAGCTGAAGTGCAAACACAACAGTAGACTAATGCAACAACGAGAACTTTTTCCTACAGCCTGCAGTTCGCTTTGACAGAAACTATTCCTACTTTGGATGCAGGGAAGAAAAGTTGATGCATCATCAGTCTGCTACAGTGCTCTTAGTTGACAGTAAAAACATAATTCCACCAAGAATACCTAACCAAAAATGCAGCACAATAGATGCAAGTTGGGCACATATGAAAAACCATCTTTTGCCCGGTCTTCTCTTATCCCTGCGACAGACTCCGTTGGTTGGACTTTGTGTCTGTACAAGTACAGTATACAGAGTAAGATTTATTCAGAATAAGATTCATTCAGGATCATTCATTCATTGATGAATTCAGAGCATTTATATATTTTTCAGCCCTTCAAGATGTCACTCCCAGCCCGATCCCCAATGAAATAAATTAGGAATGTCCACCTACAAGTAATAAATAACAGAGATTAGTATGTCAAACTTCAAACTTTAAAAATTCAGGGGCAAACATTATTAAAATGAAATGATTAACTTCTGTCAACCAAACTTTTATGTTTATATAAATTACTGATGATTATAATATCACTGAAAACTGAGCAGTCAAGATGGCTTCATGAATTAATTATCAATCATAATTAAAAACCAATTATCAGAAGTTAGCATGAGGGCAATTACAGCACCAATATTAAAGTATCTATAAAAAGTTAACATGAAGGCCATTATAGCAATAAAATCAAAGTATTTATGAAGTTCGTGGAAACCTGACAGACAAAGAACTTAATACAACATCAACAATATAAGCAGAAACACAGCATATGCGTGCATGTATCCGAGTGTCTGCAAAGTAACTTCATATTTTCTAACAGCCAATCAACTGTGACTCAAGTAGTAGATCAATGTTGCTCCTACTTGGTGTTCTCTTTGACTTAGGGTAATTTACATGAAATATTGTATATGCAACTTTTTAACTGGGTGATCAGTAGTTGTTTCATTTCAATTCAAGACCCTATAAAGCAGCAAAGTTCATTACAAGAGTCAGATATTTAAACTGTGCACAGAAACTAAAAAGGTAGAAACTGGGATCCATAAGTGCACACATAGAAGATCTTAAATCTTCAATAATTTTTTGAAGAATCAAGCTGTGAATTTATTCTGCAAGAAATTAAAACTATGCTGTAAACTGGAAATTTCTACGGACCAACTGAACAGCACCATTGAGAATGTACTCGAGCAAGTCAAGCTAGTGAGGCCAGAATGTATATGGTTGTAGTCATATACAACATGTATTTTATATGGTTCAGAGGCATTACATCTGTGTTAGAAGGCACATACAGTCGACCCTGTTCCAAATGAATGATCATATAAGTGTAGGTGCTGCTTTTGAAAGTTCATAAACATATTAGAAATGAAGAATTATCATAATGCTTAGATATTAAGACAACTCTGCTGGATAAATATATTCAGCGAAGACTCTGATGGCTTCGTCGTGCGGAAAGAATGCCAATTGATCAAATCTCATCCATGACAAGATTCAAAGGAAAGAGAAGCAAATTATGATTATGACTGTCCTTGATAGAAAACAAAACATAACAAGAATTGGACTAACATGAGAAAAGCACTGGACTTAACAATTCATCATCATCATCATCAATAACCGTGGGCTCAATGCCCGTAGGTGTCCGATGCCCGTTTCACAATGTGTCTCCACTCGATTCTGTTTTGAGCCGCATGTCCCAGTCTTTGCAAGTCCGCGCCACACCACTCCTCAATGTCATCCACCCACTCTCGATGTGGTCTGCCTCTTTTGTTCGTACCTTCAATAATTCCAAACATCAGAGTCTTAATATTTCTGTCATCCTTCATTCTACAGATATGTCCAAACAATCCAAGTTTTCGCTGAATAACCTTCTGCAGTAGATTCTCGGTTATAGCCACTCTTTCGTAAACCTCTTCATTCCTAATCTTCTGAGTCCATCCGATCCTTAGGATTTTTCTGTAACATTTTCTCTCAAATGCCAAGACTCTCCGTCGTGAGTCTTTTGTCAGGACCCATGTCTCACATCCATACATCATGGTGCTAAATACACATGTCTTTAATACCTCCAGTTTTGTTTTCATGCTGATTGCTCTGCTCTTCCAAGTTTTATCCATTGCTTTCAACACTGCTATTCCCCTCGCTATTCGTATCTTTATTTCACTTTTGCAATCTAGGTCATATGTCATATTACTTCCAAGATAAGTGAACCTCTCTACATTCTCCAGCTGCATTCTTTCAACCACTATCTGCTGGGTGATATTTTTGTCGCCAAATACCATTGTTTTTGTCTTATCAAAGTTCATGTACAGTCCATATTTTTTTGCTTCTTCATTCAGCATTTGTGTTGTGCACTCCAGCTCTGTAGGTCCCTCCTCCAATATGTCCACATCATCTGCAAAACGTAAATTGTTTATGCATATTCCCTGAACTGATATTCCTTTGCTCTTGACCTTGTCCATTGCTCTTTCCAAATCTGTTATAAACACCATGGGCGATTTTGGATCGCCCTGTCTCATACCCCTGTTGGTTCTAAACCACGGTCCCAACTTGCCACATGTCCTGACCGCCGCAATTAACAATTACCAAAAAGAATTGATATCATTTCTTTGCATACACTGCTGCCACCGGGAAATGATGATGATGATTATTAGTGTTTGATCCATAATGCCTAATAAGAGTGCTTTCAGGCGTTTTTCACGTATGACATGTGCCTTGATCCTGGATTAGTGTGCACAGGAACAGCAGTAAACAGTAGTTATAGGGAATGCTTTGAAGGCTGCTTATTATGGCCAATTAACTGGTTTTTGTTGAGCTTTAAATGGCTTGTAATATCTGTGACTGCACATAATTAATAGCAAACAGACTCCAAAGGGCATTAAGCCAAGTTATTAAACCAACTATAATGTCAGCTGTGAAAACAAATACCAAGTCAAAAAGGTATAAAGGTATAGTGGAAGTAGAAATCACTCACAGAATGGAAAAACAACAAGTATGCTGCAGGAAGGAAATAACTCGAAGTTAGTTAGATGTCTATGTATAAGGAAACATACACTAGCAGAGACTTGACAGCCAGCAGAGAATCTACCTCTTTAAGTGTATTTGTAGATTCTAAACTTTATTTGTTACATGATCAAATTTCCACATAACCTATGTTTGTGATCTCTGCTAGGCGTTTCAATCACTCATTACGAGATTAGCCACAGTATAATGACAATGCTTACATTATATTGCAACTGTTATAATGTTTACTGATAAATGTTTCAAGTTTTATTATAATCACAGCATATTAATTAATAATATTGCATGTTGAAGAAGTATATTTTATGAAACATGGTTCTTATGAGCTGTGTGTAAAATTTGAGCTTGTAAAAGATACCAATTTTTTCATGAATTTTATTCACTTCATACACTCCACCTTCTGTATGTTAATTGCAGACGTAATGGGAACTTGATAGTACATGTAATATCTAGGAACAACTGCAAGCTGCTTTGCCTTGATTAGCAGTGCTATTATTGTGGAGATCTTGTAACACCTTTAATGTTCTTTGCCAGTAATGTAATGCAACAGTTCATGAATTACTTTTGTGGCAAAGCATGACCTCTCATGCTGTCTGGATTACTATGTATATGGTATTATTATATTACAACCATTAGCCGAAATGCAAAAAGATGGATCATACATAACAGGACGTAGGTTGGGCTCAGCCACGAGTTCATTACTAGAATCAGGATGTAACTGCAGTTCTTTCTGATCGACCATTATGGGAATTACATTAACGTTGTGTTGAAAGAGTGGTACTAGTTGTATGAAGTAAGAAAATATGCTGATGTCATAACTGCTGTGCAAACCAGTAGTAGTGAAGAGAACTTCTGAAATGACTGTAAAGGTCTGACTTTTGGATTTTCACTTTCTGGTTTCATTGATAGGTGGACTGGTATTTATGTTTTAAACAGAACACTGCAGGAGCAGAATTTGTTCATATTCTGATAAATCTTACTAACTTCATGAAAACATTGCGCTCAGGTGAGACTCTGACTTTTATACGTGTATCTTTAAGTTCCCGGTAAGCTGAACTTTCATTTTTAACTAAACTTCTGGTATTGTCAAAGCCATAATTGATTTAAGAATGGTGAAATGCGTATTAAGGCTTTTCAATGAGCATGGTGAGCAAAAGTTGCCTATTTACATCTATGTCTTAGGATTAGTCATAGTACATGTACAAGTTTCCTGACTGAACCAATAGTTTTTTTTTATCAGAGAACTAATTGAGATTTATATTAACAAAGGCATTTACAAGGTCCAGGAAAGTGCTTTAGCATTTGACTAGAATCAACTGGGGAAATGTAAAGATTCTACAATGATATCTATGTGATGTTACACCTCATACACATAATGGCAGTATACGTTGATGAATTTTGGACAAAATGGGGAAGAGATTAAAGGTAGACAAAGTATAATTGGAGAAATTGATGTTGGTCGGATGCTACACAGAAGCCTATACGATAACAGTATGGGAGAAATGTGTGCTAAACCAGGTAGAAAACTATATGAGCTGTTGCTCTTTTCAATAATATATTTAGCAGGATTTCTTTATGATATTAATTAATTATTCTTTTGTACACCTGTATAGTCTTAATGATGTTGAAGTTTCTACTCAGAAGAATCACCCACAACCATTTGGTTCAGTGATGGTTTTTGGTGATCTGTCTATGTCTGAAGGTACCCAGCTATGGCTGGATCTGTGTTACTTTGCATTATATTAAAGTGATACTTCTTTGCTCAGGATAAAATGTTCACTTAGCTGTAGACAATATTAACAGTATGGTTGATTAAGTTGTGTGCTGTATAATGTTATTTTGGTTTTTTTGTAATGCTATGACTTTGTGGGGCAAGGTAATAGTATTGTAATAGAATTTGTAATTAGATCAAGATCAAGCCACAGTCAGGTCAATATCCAGTAACTTAGGTTTGCTGAAACAGAGAGGCAGCCTCCCGGGGATAAGCCAACTGAAAATGATAAGTGTGAAGTTGCAACTGAAAATACATAAGATTCTGAGCTGAATGAATAGATACAGGAAGAGCTTTGCTAAATTTAGGTCCCGCAACCAAACAAGCTTGTCCACGGAAACAGTTCTGGTTTTTGGCACAACCTGAGATCCAAAAACAATCAAATAACCTGGTTGAATACTGATAAGTCTGGGGAATGAGAACTGATTAAAAATATTGTGGTTGGCCAGAGTTCAATGTTTTAAAACTATAATCCATAATCTGATACATCCTTTCCTGAACTGAAAGCCAATACAAAGATTTAAGAACAATGGTCATATGCTCATATTTGGATGCTCCAGTTATGGTTTTAGCCAGAGTTCTGAACTCTTTGAAATTTCTGCATGTTTAACTTTGTGATACCAGTAAGAAGCAAGTTACAGTAATCGAGGCGACTCGAAACCAATGCATTTGCCAGAGATTTTCTTGGAGATACAGAAACATAAAATGTAATTCTGCTTATGTCACGAATATACATGCATGACGACTTACAAATTTGCCATTGAATGCAGTATTCAGTGAGACAAAATAGAATCAAAAACAGCACTTTAAGTTACAAGCGACATCAGCCAACTCATACAGTGAGTCACCCAGATTTAAAGGCTTAAGTGATTCAAACTTCTTAAGTTGCTGTGGAGTGCCCAGTAGCAAAAATTACGTTTTCAAAGCGTTAAGGAGGAGTTTGTTTTATTCGCCATCCTAAACTGCACCGTCTCAAAGGCAGTGGACAATGGCAGCAAAGATGAATGACAAAACAGATTGTGAAAAGAAATGTACATTTGAGTATCATCAGCATAGAAATGATATCCCATTGAATGAATATCAAGTACTGTTACTGGTATCACACAGCAGCAGTGTTGTGATGTTTCATTGGTACTGTGGCTTTATTGAGCCAATCAGGACCTATTAAGCTATTACCAGGAAATTTCTTAAAATTATAGCATGGAAGAAAGAGATTAATCAATAATATTATTGTTTTTTAGGTGGACAGAATACTATGGATGTTATCCTTCAGAACCGGTTTTGTTTTCTGTTAACTTTAGCTGTTTGCAGTATTTTTTCTGTCGTAAATGTTGGTAAGTATGAATAAATTTTGTCTGGTGATGATAATTGGCTGAATTTTATATAAATAACAGTGAAGCTTCCTGGTGACAGTAAATATTTGTTTACTTTTGTAACTGTCGCCCTGTCCTATGTGGGCTCTCTAAGGAAGAGTTGGTTAAAATGTAAGAGGTCATTGGAAAGTGTAAACAAATGCAAATTTAAGCCTTAATTCAGATTCCTTGGTCTTTAAAGTAGTTATTATTATATTATATAATTAGGAACTCTAGCAATATTTTTTGGCACTTGGCTCAATTGACATATAAATTTTGTGCTGTTGCTAATTGTTTGAATATTATGCTTGTGATTCTGAACTGGGCATTTCCTTTAACTATAGTTTGGATTTAATTTCTACTAATTCTGTTAGTTTTAGTTCTTGTCCCATTATTTGTTTACCCTCTCACCTGCCTGCCTGTCTGCCTGCCTGTCTGTCTGTCTGTATGTATGTATGTCTGTCTGTCTTTGCTTCCATCCATTTGGTTCCATGCTATTTGAAAACGTTGAATTTTTATCCATTTGGCCGTGTTTTTCACCGCTTGTCATTTGTCTTTAGCTTCGTGTTAAAGTGAAATTTGTTTGGTAATTCATGTTCAGACTGCTAATGTGATCGACATGGCGTTCTGGTGTTATTAGCATGGGTTTGCCTTGGATTTTAAGTTTTCGGACGGTTTCTTCCAGCTCGTGATTGACGGCCCTTGTCATTGGAACAGTTCGTTATGTACTCAAAGGATAACAGGTTCCAGATCAACGGTCGCCGCTCACACCTACGGAAAGGCGATGAGAGACTTTGGAATTTTCTCGACAGTCTACCAGAAAGGGGTTTTGCCATCAATCGAATTGCTGTCCGTCACAGATGGGCCCGGTGGCGCGAAAGGCGTTGTGAAGCTTTGGTTTATCCGGTCGCCGCGTCTTCCACCACCTATGAGGACGGCGTTGGACGGTGGCGCTTTCGTGTCTGCAGATGCTATCGCCCGTCGTTTTACGACTTCGACTCAGCTTGGTCATAATCGTATTCTGCTGGTGACATTTCTACTTATGTGAACACTGTTTGCTAAATGACGGAATTGTTGTTCTTAATAAAGATTTAACATCATCTAGGCTAGCGTAGGCAGCGCCTCTGTGAGGCACTTAAAAGGTGCTGTGTTAACTATGATACGTACATACTTCATGGTCATCTCATTGTACCGCTTTCTCGCACGTCTGCTCGGGCGAGCCGTGCCTTCTCCACTGTGGGGCCGTCTCTGTGGAACACTTCCACCAGACATCCGATCCCTTGCCTGTTCAACAGTTCAAGAAAGATTTTCTGCCCGTCTCAGGACGTTCCTCTTTAGAGTTCATTAGGTAGCCGTGCTGTAACGCCTTTGGAGTTACTTAAAAGGCGCTTTACAAATTTAGTTATACATACATATATACAAAACATATATACATGCTCTGTTAATGTGACAGAAGTGTGTTTTGATGTCTCCTCATCTCAGTGGTTCACAATTTCATTATGTAAAGTGGCCGTTGTGCATATATAGTGTTATATATATATGCATGACGTTAGCAGTATTTCGTGCTTCATCTAAACAAGTCCACTTTACATAGTTCTGCTCATTATTGCTAAAATTTACCTCACCAAATTTATTTATCTGCAGTTCATCAATCAGAACGCTTTAGGTAGTACATGTACTTTCACTAAAACCCAAAACGTTCTTCACGACAATAACACTACAAATACCCCAAATACCTCAACAATTCTAACTTTAAAATTTTAGATTCACATAAAACTCAATCCATTAGTCTCAGCCATATTAATTTTTTATTTTATTTACATCAAATCATGATTATGGTGACTAATTATGACATTGTTATTGCTGTCATCATTATTTGTGCATGCCTTTTAAGGTTAAATCTGGAAAGTGTGGTAAAATCAGTTCTGAGCATATGGAATTCAACTGCCTTCAGAACATAAAAATTGTGCCAACCTACAGACAAGAATTCGGTCAAGATAAATGTGCATGTAGAGTGCATCTCTGATAAAGTTTACATTATTGAAATTCAGTGACAGATTTTTTCTTTCCTCTGCTATAAATCAGTAAACATACCAAATATGAATCTTTCTGTTGTAGAGGCATCAGCTGACACATACTTGGGATGCTATGATGAATTTGGAAACTCTGCAGTATTTGCAATTGATTCTCACCGGATTACACTGAGCAGATTGACACCTGATGGATGTAGAGCCGGATGTAGAAGAAACACATATTCATTTGCTGGACTCTGGGTTGGTATTCTAACATTACATAGCATAACATTTATTTAAAGGAAAAATGTATTTCTTGTGCCATGCAACCTAGATTCAGTCATTTGTATAGGAGTGTTAGTGACAGATTTCTCCACTGCGTGTTTAACTTAGACCAGATGCATTTTATGCTCATATGTACTGTAACTGCCTAGCTATATGATTGAGCTCAAACTCTTAGGGGTTTATGCAACTGGATGTGATCAATCTCTGGCCATAGATTTCTTTGTTCAGCAGGGTTGAGTGGCTCAAGATCAAAATCTTAATTTCACTTTACATAAACGAAAGGTACCAGGACTTATGTATAGGTGGTTGGCCGACTATGTTTTCCTGCAATGCGATCGGTATTCCAGGCATTCATAGCCTGATTGTCACGTGCTTTATCTGCACCTTAATTTACCTTATGTTGTTATGACTTGGAGCCAAGCGCTTCACTGGCGATTAACAAGCTCCAGAGATCAGCTACTATAAACACACTTTCCAACATTCCGGCAGCTGCACAAAGACCTTTGACCCTAAACACAAGGTTATGGTGGCACTCGATTAATTAGGCCTATCATTCACAGATTACGTTAAGCATTAAGATGTAGAGAGAGATGTGCTGGACTCTGGGTCGGTATTCAAATAAATGGCTAAGCCTCACTAAATTTATTTTCATACTGTGCACAATAGCAGATCTGGGTGAAACAGGACAAAACTGTTCCCGATGTTCGACATGCTGGCAAGTTACAGTACAGGAAGTGCAAGACTTATTGGAAATTTTAACCCAGATCATGAGAACTTGATTTATCTGCATAGCTTATATATCATCAAGCCAACATGTCACGTTACGTCGACTGGCCTTAATTTGATATAGTCAGTCATTGCTTGTCTCATATCCAGTAACAATTAAGTCACCTTGTTACGGCAGCACAGTTTCTGTAATCTGTATCCTTGAAACTGAAAAGCTTGATATTCTCTTCACTTGTACCACCATACTACTTGCTGATCGCAAGAAATGATGATAACTGAAATGGAGAAACTGACCAACTTATTCCAGCTTATTCTGCATTTCAGCGATCGCAATATTCTTGATTTGCTCTACTTCAACTTGCTTGCACCAGTGAAGTTTGAAACAAGGATCAGGTAGGGCCTACAACACCAGTGATGCTGAGAACATTAGTCTCATACTTGGAAGCTACTTGTGATGGCAGACAGGAGCTGAGAAACCAGTTTTTGCAATACATTGGTTGTATTAATTCCACTTTTCTGTTGCAAAGCTGATATTCTTGCAATAATGTTGGATACAGTGACCTGGATTTACCTCTCACATAACTGGTTCCCACTTAGGTAACAGATTCTGTCAGTAGTTTGGTTGTGTGTTGTCAGGGTTGTGCTGGCTAACAGTTCCTGTAAAGCTCCCACAACTTCCTTTAGCTTATCCTTAGGCACCTACAAACTTAGTGATAATCTGTGGCTTGGTTTTACTTATATTTAGTAATTCAAAATGATTAAAAACAACTTTTCATATATATAGGCCCTAATTGAAAGTAACTTCAGAGAAAGTAAGAGAAAACTTTAGTCCACTGATGAAAACAGAAGACAGAAATACTAGACATGACATTGACTACATATCACCCAGTTACCTTTTAAGGAAGTAAGATAGCATTTAATGAAGTAAGACAACTCTTAAGGAAGCAAGTAGAGACTAAATGATAATGGGTTGGTTTCAGTAATTGACAAAAATCAACTAGAGCATGACAATTACAATTTCACAATATCAGTTACAATTGCATGTAATTGAAGGTTTCATAATTCAATTGCAATAACAATTACATCATCAAATTTATAATGAATTACAACTGAAATACAATTACAATTGACCTAATCCTGCTGGCTAGACTGCCATTTTTATGCAAACAATACCCAGATGTATCTTTCAGCAGTTCCGTGTGTAATATCACAAGGAGGATCCTGTATACAATGAATAATCTTGTCCTCGATTGGAAGTCAATGCAGTATCTCTCCCATTTAACTTGAAACTTTCAACAATTTTGGCAAATTAGCAACGATTTGGGCAGCACAGTTGAGGATGGAATGCAAGAACAGAAATGCAACAGTCCAATCACAACACTCATTCATTGGACACTGACTCTTGCTGAGCGCCTTCAGTGTTGGACACTCGGGCCTTCTTGGCAGCCGGTACAAAACTTTGGAACTAATTTCCTGTTTCAGTTCGTTCTGTGAATTCTTTGATGTTAGTCAGATCTAAACTAAAGGCAAATCTCTTTCAACTTGCTTACCCACCATAGCATGGCTTGTGGTTTCTATGACCTATCGGAATTCGGCCCGGCTTCTCCAACGGATTATGATTTTGGACTGCGATTTTTACTTGAGGTGACCATCGACTGATAAATTGGGCATTATGATAATGCCGCTGTAGAAGTCTTCAGATTGTATGAGATTTGATTAAAGAAGTGGGCAAGCGTTGCTGCAGCATCGAATGATGAATTTTGCCGTATGACTCTGATCTGACGCAGTTGGTAGAAGCATGACGTGTAGAGGGAATTGACATTCTCTTCCGTGGTTCTTCATTCAGGAGCATTGCAAGGTCCCGGATGACGCCTTGTACTTCCCAATTTGGGATTCTGATGCTGCTGCTTTCCTGTCAATTCTTGCATAATTGTGCCAGTCTTGTGCCCAGCCATATGAATTCAATATTCTCCGGGTTCAGCCTCAGCCAATTTGAAGACATCCAGGTCTGCACTTTTTGTAATGATTGCTCGCATTTTCGACACACAAGCCAGTGTGTCAGACGGTTAGAACATCAAGTACAGCTGGATTTTATCAGCACACTGATGAACCCGGTCTCTGAAAGCATAGATGAGATCAGCTATATACAGGATGTACAGCAACGGCCCAAGGACTGAGCGCAACGGGTACCCGTATTGCGTTGTCAAACCCATGACTAGCATCACTGTCCGCCCATTCAGGAAAAAACAAAGCCACTTCAATGACTGCCCTACAGCACCATACGAGGTTCTTAGTCTTGTCAGCAGGATGTGATGGTCTACCATGTCAAATCCTGCGATCGCATACAGGAGTGCGAGTAACATGACATGTCTGATGTCTATGGCATTACAGACTTTTGAGATAAGTCTCATGAGAATGATCGAATGGCCTCTCCTGAAGTCAGATTGTAGCTTTGGCATTAGGTTGCACAATTCAAAACATCACAAGAACTGCTGCAAAAACTACCGTCCGGTAGTTTTGTGTGTTACCAGGGTCCATTACAGGTTTCTGTATCTGTATGATGGCACACCTTTGACTCCCTGGCAAGTATCCCTCAGCCCGGTGGTGTACCTGGTCGGGGGAGTCCTGGATCTGAGCCCCCTTGAGGCCAATACCATCAGCGTTGAGATTCGTGAAAATCCTATGAGATATATTAGATGTACCTCTCCCACCGATCAGTGACTCGATCGACAGAGAAGAGCATCATACAATGAAGAGCATTTTTCAGGCTGATTTCACTTCTTCAGTTCCTGCCCTGTTGTATTTTGGCAGAATGCGTTTGCTTTAGGGCTTTGCCATGGACTTCTTTCGGAAGCTTACAATGCACCCCAGATCTGTATTTGTTAGGGGTTTCACATCTTCAGCGCTGGTTATCTCAGACCCCTCAATTTCATCTAAGTGCTGAACCCTCTGGATAAAAAGTAAAATGTGCTGAATTTCATATTAATTAATCACAATGCGTTAGCTTCCCGGGCTCCGCTCTGGATCCCGCTAAGGAGCTTATTTAGAACACTCGGCGCGTAACACGTCGAGTATGGGTTCGAACCTCTTCTGAGATGGCTACTGTGTAGGGACCTTGAGCAAGTCCTTCACTCAGAATAATAGCACTATCGATTGATGCTTAGTCATTAGGTAGTGGCGATTAGTAAATGCAGAAATAATATTATGACGCCCTCAGACCTTCTTGTTAATGGATTCGTGCCTTCAGCGCTCACTATGTCAGACCCCTCAATTTTCATCCAGTTACTGGACCCTCGGGCTAAAAAATGTCTCACAAGCGCATAGCCCAATGCACTCAATTTCACATTAAATGCTTCAAGTCTTTTTACTTCTGGGACTTTGGTTTCATGGTCGTCACCTGCAGTATACAGTGATCATTCTGGTTGACTGCCCTCGCTCGGACCATTTATGCCCCTTGTGCAATGACTGGTGGTTTCCCTGATTTAGTGGAATTGACAGCGCTTTCCCAATAGATTATGGTTTTGACTGCATTTTTCCTTGAAGTGGCCATCGAGTGATGCCATGTGCATTATTATAACGGCACTGCAGAAGGCATTCGATTAGACTAGACAGATAGGCCATGATTTACTAAATGAATCCATATGTACTTTCTTGAGGGTTAGTTGCTAGATGTAAGTTTTACCACTTCAACCATAAGGAAGTTTTTAGGACCATACTAAACTTGAGGCTTATCGATGTTTCCTGTGGCGATATCACACTGGAAACACATGATCCAGAATTAAGCAACACTTGGCCTGGTTAATACTTGATGGGCAACCACCTGAGAATTTTGGGTGCTCTAGGCTGTGTATTAATTACATAGCGGCTATTTGATAGGGATCATAGGGCACTCACCTAGTAACATGGAGCGTGCTGGTGAGAGGAGTTCACTGACGGCTAATAAGCAGGAAGAACTATTAAGAGAATTAAAGAGAAGAAGAAGTATTTTTGAAGGCCTCAAACTTAACTCAAACCAAAAGTTACTTTATCCATATTTAGTAGCTGTTTGCTTTCAAAATAATACAACAACAAAATTTTTGTTTTCTTATTTGCTGCATTATGATGCTTAAATTTTTTAAAATTTAATATCAATTTTATTCAGTGTGGTGAATATGGTGCATTACTGTTGATTAATTGCAGAATCAATTAAACTATTTGAATTAACTACATACATGTGTTTATATTTTTTACATAAATTGAATATTTTTGAATTACAGGGAGGCAGGTTTTGCTATTGTGCTTCTGAGCTGAGGGAAGGTCAGATTAGACCAGTTGACAGTTCGCTTTGCAATTCACCTTGTCCTGAAGAACCAACAGAAGCTTGTGGAGCAAGATCCAATGATTCATATTTATTTAGTGTTTACTCAGGTTAGATACTGCTATAAACCATGTCAAAGTGACCAGTCATTTATGTACAATTAGCAGTTACTGGTTACCCTGCTAGATATGAGGCTGCACATTGCCATTTTCTAACCATAGATGTATGTGCAGATGTATGCATGTATATGCATGTATGTATGTGTGTTCAAATGTGTGTATGTGTGGACGTATGACTGTATGGATTAGGGTGGTCCAAATTTTTATAAACGTTAATTATTGGAACCCACCAATACAGTTCATCCATTAAAACACCATCAAGCCGTTATAGTGTGGTACATGGAGTCCATATGCACTACCATTTTTATTTCAAATACTGCATTGAAGAGAGTTACAGCTGTCTTGTAATGTATACTTGTAGGTTTTGTGGATGTGAAATTACATGTGGTCCTGTTTCTATGCAGTGATAATAACATCGCACAACGGCCGAATTATGTGGCCAAATGTTGTATTGATTGGCTGTTACAAATGCTAGTCCTTTCACAATAAAAATTAAATCATGCTTGGGTATTTTGTTTGATTTAGCTGTAGAGTTTCAGTTAGATATATTTGCTATCAAAATGTATATTCAGAGATGACAGCAAGAAATCTTTCATTTGCACTGTGGCTCTCTGCTTTTTTGTTTCAGTCGTGACATTACTCTTGAACAACTTCTTATCAGCATTTATTTGAATCTTTTTGAAAATATTTATTTCAAGCTTTGATGGCCCGCAGCCAGACATTTTGTGAGGTCTTTTACAGTATTCAGAGAAGTTTTATATTTGCTATTATGTAAGGTCTGGTAATTCATTATTATATACCTCTTTCAACATGAATCCTCAAACGGCATTGTCCTGGGCTTGAAGTACCTTTCAGCCAAAGTTCAAACACAACAACTGTCCAACAACTGCACAATCTTTATGGGTTGTATGCTTATATGTATGATTGCATGTATGTATGTATGTATATGTAATGCTTTGACAATTGATCTTCTGTCATTCACTTTATTTTAGCCTACAGGTCTTCAATTCCCCCCAGTTGTATCAGGTTAAGCCAGTGAATATTCTGGCCGTTACATTTTATATTTAATTTATATTTATAGATGATAAATGTAGAGCATAATGCATATACATATATTTAGGTCAGCACAAGGCAAGTTCTTCAGTTTAAAAAATATATGAATATAGTCCAACAACTACTGAATCAGTCAGTAAGATCAATAGTCCATTACACATCTAGCCTGTCATATACTTAATCCTACTTACCTAAGCCAGCATTATTACTAAGCTAACTTGATATTATTTCTTTAAACCTCCTCGTTGGGATGCAAGCTTGAACTCGATTCTTTCTGTGTTGGTAGGTGTTTTGATGATGATTCTTTGTCGATTGATACTCACTCTAGTACTCGCGAAGAAGTACCTCACAACCCCAGAGATGTCCGTGAAATGTCCGACCCACGCCTCAACTTTCACCGTAAATGAACACAGTCCCTTCCTGACTAACTCCACGTTAGCTAGGATCTTGACCTGGAACCGGACCCTTTGCCTATCAATTTTGTTTTGACTGAGCGCCTGTGAATAAGCTGGTTCCCGCGACTTAGCTTTCGTTGGATGTTGTAGAAATCTCGAGATTACGATTACGATTATCTAGCCCAAATCTTTGCCGTCCGTAGATGTAGATTTGTCGTCCGAATCTAACATACATCCTAGTAACAAAGCCTCTAGAAGCCAGTTCCTCACTAAAAAAGGGTTCTCACAATCGGCCAATAAACCAGACGAACTAATACAAGATTCGTACAATGATACGCCTTTCGAATCAGCTATGCGTCGAACAGCCGTCGATCTCACAGTATTTTACGACCGATTGGGAGTTGTCAGAGTTCACCACTATACATCGATCCCCTTCGACGACTTCTGCAAAACTAAACGTTGAGCGCCTCGCTCCACCGCGTTAGCATGAAAGTCGTCTGCTTCTCCGATTCCGGTTGACGGCTGAGTTTTAAATTTTCGCTGCTGGATGCCTGCTTTTGGTTTAATCCATATATATATATATATATATATATATAATATATATATATATATATATATATATATATATATATATATATATATATATATAATATATATATATATATATATATATATATATATATATATATATATATATATATATATATATATATATATATATATAATTAAACATACACTAAACCAAAGCATTTCATTAACTATGTACACTTTAGCCAATGACTTAACACAGATGCAATGCGAATACTAGCAGAATCGCTACAGTTTGTATGTATGAATGTATGTATAATATATAAATATATATGTGTCTGTATGTGTTTATGCTTGCACTTCACATATGTACATATGTATGAATGCATGTATGTATGTATGAATGCGTTTATAATATTTATAATATGCTAAGATGCAGCACGCTTGAAGTATCTCGCAAGGCGCTGCATACATAAATATATATTGTACTTACATAAACAATTGCATTTTAAGACAGTTTAAAAATATTTGCTGAACAGATTCAAATACAACACTACTGTATGTATGTATGTACACCAGCAGACTGCTCCAAGTGGCAGCCCAAAGACATGCAAAGACATGATGGGCTTGAGTTGCAGACGACGATTTTTGATTGCAGTCTCAGGATTGCAACTTTATTGCTTCTTTGTGAATCTATGGTGCCCAGCCAGATGTTCTGATTCTTCGTCAGATTCAACAGGAACCGATTGGAAGACAGCCATGACTCTAGTTCTGCTACGGCCTGAATAAACAATACACAAGCAAGTGCGCTGGATGAGTAGCATGCTCTGTACAGCTGAATGGCGGCGTATTACTAGTGAACCCACGCTCCCAGAGCAGTGATAATCTTCAGGTCGGCCTTGTACAGTAGCGGCCCGAGTACTGAGTCTTGTGGTACACCGAATGGAACTGGTGTCCATGCTCTACAATTTAAGCCAAGGAGTTGCTAAGCCATCCGGCAGTCGACTAGAATTCTGTGTGAGGTGTTGAAATGCGTGATTATTAGATCTTGACCGATTATGTGAAACGCTGCACCTGCTTCAAGAAGAGCAGCAGCAGGACATGTTCAGATCGATGGTGTCACGGATGTCCGAGATCAGTGTGAGCAATCCCTTCTCCTTTCCTTAAGCCCAAACGAAGCTTCAGGATAAGGTCAATTGCTTCTAGGTAGCATACCAGCTGCTCAACTACTAACCATGTAAGATTTGAGATTGGCCGGTAGTTGGTGATATTGTGCGAATCCAGTTTATCTTGGAACTTAACCTCATTAAAATGCTGGACAGATTCCTGTCACACTGTATTAGTTAAAAATTTTTAATGTGCATCATGCACTTTGTACTTTTCACATATTGATTAATGTGCTGAAACAGTTAAAACTACGCACAAAACTGCACTAGCAATTGGAAGTGACAACTGTTCTTTTAAACTTTACTTATTGGAACTTAGCCTGTTTTTTATTTCAGTATATGATATGCCTAGTTATGTAAATTGAGCCCTAGAAGACCCTCTGATGCATTTCACTTTGCCTGAAATTGCACTTTTTTGGTCTCTGAAAGAACCCTGTTCATAATGCTTTTGAGGGGCTTTGTACAATCGCATTAGGCCTATATACTGTGACGACCCGAGCTACTTCTTCTATAGGCTTGTGTGGGGTTCGACTCTGGTGGTCTACCTAGAGCTTTTCTCAAAGAAGAGGAAGAAGAAGAAGTTGACACCAGCCTTGTAACTCTTTCCAACTTTTATTTCAACCAAATACTTAACTATAGTGTCGGTCCCGTCGGTTACGACGAAAATAATCTACCGAACGAGAGCTTGACGACGCAAGTAATCCACGACGACGCAAGTAATCCACGACGACGCAAGTAATCCAAAGTGAACGAGAACTTGACGACGAAAGTAATCCAAATAATCCCGAAGACGACAGGCAACCGATCGACGACAGACAGACGCTCGACGACAGACCGACTCTCTGACGGCTCCGAATGCGTCCTTATATTCGTTCCCTAGGAACCGTTACCAAGGGAACAGTTCCCAACTGTTCCCGCTGGGGAACCGTTGCCATGGACAATGTTCCGAGTGTTCCCGCTCAGAACCGTTGCCACAGAGATTGTTCCAATGGTTCCGCTGAGAACCGTTACCATAGAGATTGTTCCAATGGTTACGTTGAGAACCGTTACCATAGAGATTGTTCCAAGTGTTCTCGCTCAGAACCGTTGCCACAAAGATTGTTCCAATGGTTCCGTAGCCATGGAGGCGGTTCTCGACTGTTCCGTTGCCATGGAGGCGGTTCTCGACTGTTCCGTTGCCATGGAGACGGTTCCCGACTGTTCCGTTGCCATGGAGGCGGTTCTCGACTGTTTCGTTGCCATGGAGGCGGTTCCCGACTGTTCCGTTGCCATGGAGGCGGTTCTCGACTGTTCCGTTGCCATGGAGACGGTTCTCGACTGTTCCGTTGCCATGGAGACGGTTCTCGACTGTTCCGTTGCCATGGAGGCGGTTCTCGATTCGCCACAATACGTTTGCGTAAATTACATTACATTGATTTTTATGTTATTTCAGTATACCTCTTTTCCAATGTTTTCTGATCATTTAATTTTGTAGTTTGTGAAAAGGAATTGTATGGAGGGAATTGCACAAACAATTGCAACTGCAAGGACAACAAGAACTGCACTGTGCTGGGAATCTGTCCAGGAGACATGTGCACAATTGGATGGAAGCTAGATGATACGCATTTTAATAGAAAAAGATGTTCTATCGGTAAGTCTGTTGATATCAACAAAATGCATCTAATACATCTTCTTGCATTTCAAGGCTTCACGTATGACTTCCAAACTTGATTGCTGTAGCCTAAATGTGGTCTTACTGCAGTCTGAATATTGTTAGCTCTGCATCGCCTGCATTTTGTATCCTTAGCCCTGTTTACCTGGTCGTCTTAGTCAGTTCTGTGGCTGCATTTGCCTTTTAGCTGCCTCTACACATTTTTTGAAGATTTGGCAATCTTATGTATAATCATTTCCAAGAAAATCAGTGATCAAAGTTTATAATAAAAATCAATAATACAAAATTATGGTTATGAAATATTGTTACGTGCTCATTATAAATGTATGTATTATCATCCTAACACACTACCTGCTTGTGCCGAGCATTGAAGAGTTTCTCATAGGAAGAAAGTTGTCCTTTTTTATCTTTGAAACCTATCATTCGCTGCCACCCTTCTTTAAAGACTTGTATGGATAGACTTCTTTTATATATCACCGCTACCATAATGCCTAAAGCACCAAACGAGGGTTGCTTCAAGTGAACTCATTTTGCTTCAAGTAAAATCATAACCTGTTTGCGAAGCCCCGTCAATGTTTGAAAGCTAGGTCAGAGAAACCATAAGTGAAGCTACGGTGGTAAGCACATTAAACCAGATGAAATATAAGCTTAATTCTGAATGACAGAAAGCAGAGAATTGGGCAGTGAATTTCAATGCTTTGGACCAGCCACTTTGAAAGCCCGAGAGGGAAACACTGTCGTGGCCCGCGGCACAGCAGGAGTCAGAGCATCCTTTCATCGAGTGAAATATTTGCTGGTATGATGGATGAGCAAGGAGCGGAGATACATGTTGTTCAGATAATTCGAATGTAATACTTTGCGAACTAGACTTAAAACTCGTTTAAGCTGAATTTTATGCTCGATGGGCAACCAGTGTAATAAATGCAATATTGGTGTAATATGCTGATACTTCTCAAGGGGTTTTTGTTATGGCTGTTGCCAGTGAATTTTGTACCTTATGTAATTTATGCAGATCTCTTTAATAATACTAGGGAGAAGTGAGTTGCAGTAGTCGAGTGGACGAAAAACCAGACAATTAACTAGTGAAAACAAGACAGTTTGAGACGTGTAAGATCTGATTAAACGAATATCACGTAGGTGAAAGTGAAGTGATTTACGTACGGTTTTAATATGGTCAGAAAACGACATAGTGAAGTCAAAAGTTATGCCCAAACTGCTTGCACATTGGGAACAATCAACACGTAACTCATCTAAATTAACAGACATTAGCCAATCAAATCTGGATTTGTTGACTTGTGCCAAAGAGAAGGAATTCAGTTTTAGAAGGATTCATAAGCTCGTTAGAGTTTATAGGGTTAACATCGCCATCAATCGTTAACCACAACATCTCTATTCTGGGTTTAAATCCAGGTCGTGTGTATAGTCCAAAATTTAATGGGACCACGTCAGACTCCATCTCTCGTGTACATGTGTGGCGAAGGCGTCCAGCTGATCTTTTTCAACCTCTTGAGGCACCTGATATCATGGCTTGCAATGTTTTCAAAAAGCGGGAGCATTCTTGTCTGGATCATCTCCGACGCATAGATGTGCATCATGGATTGACAGACCTCAGCGTTGATGACGCGAACTGTATAGAGACTGTGCAAGATTCTCCTGATGCACCGAGCTTTTCCTCCAAGTTCTTCGTAAGCGTTCAAGTTTCGGCTTCGTACGGTAGGACAGGCAGTATGTATGCTTTAAGAAGGCAGAGTTTTTTATTCAGGTGGATGGTGATACTCCAGTTTCTTCGTGATCAGTTGGTTATGAATTCCCTGGCAATGACCATACGCCCCCCAACCTCAAAACCACTGCCACCATCGCCCTCAACATGAGAACTGGGGTAGGAGAATCCATGAAGCAGCCTCACCAAGTTTCCTGCCACATGTACATGATACAGTGTTGGAAATGTGTCCACTGTCATATGGATTTTTGTCTCGTCCAATTGTTCATGTGCTTTCTGATTCATTATCAAAGCTTTATCATTATTCTCAAAGCACAGATCGAGGATTGCCAGCATTTCGGCGAGAAGGTCCACATCATCAGCTTAGTCCAGGTCAGTAAACCGCGCCGACCCAAATCATGCATCTGTGTGCCCCAGTCCAACTGTCTCATCCATGATCTTATCCATAGGGCGTAGTACGGGGTCTGGTGCCATTCTGCACCCTGTTGCTCTCCTCTATCCACTCGGAACCATTCCAACGTTACACCCTCAGTGCGAACCGCCAACTAAATTCCAACTAAATTCTCCAGTATTCCATAGTAGAATCCTTCTGACGGCACCACAATCCACTGAGTCAATGGCTACCTTCAGGTTGACATGGGCAATCCATAGCAGTTGTTGAAATTCTCGTATAGCTCGGATCAGACTATTTAGGGTGAACATGCGATCGATTTAGGGTAAACGTGTTGATCTCCTCGGAGTGAAACCGCTCTGTTCCCTGCGTCTCAACTGAAGCAGGTGTCTTCTAACCCTTGATAGGAAAAAGTCTGCAAAGACATTGCCGGGCACTGACAGCAGGGAAATAACGCGACAGTTCTTGCATTCTCAGCGGCTGCCTTTTCCTTGTTATAGAGAAGGATAATTCTTCAGGTCTAGTAACTTGGCACCGAGGTACATTTCCGGGCGCCTGTTATAACACGATTTTGAAGATTTTTACATATGAGCCATTTAGTGCCCGTCTCTTTCCCGGCTTAAACGGCTCTGCTCATATGTGTCCGATACCTGGTGCCTTCCCGTTCTTCAGCCTGAGTGCCGCAGCTGACACCTCTTGTTCAGTGGGTGAGGAACAGTCGATTGACGGCCGGGGTCCCCAGGCTTAGAGGTTGGAATTCTTTAATACTCGCGACGAAACACGGTTGAGGAGATCTTCACAATATTTCTCAACCGCTGAATCTTCTGGGTCCTATCTCTCAGTAGGTGGTCATCCATACTTTTTACTGAACTTGAGATCCATGGCATTACAGAGCACAGTAATATTAGAAAGTTGGCAAATGCGTCCTTCAGCTGCCTGTTTTGAAGAGAAGCATCGGCTTCTGCCATCTTCACATCTGCCCACAATTGGCGGTGTCTTCTCAGGGCGGATCTGCTCTCCTTCTGCAGGCGTCTGTATTCCTCCATCTCTACGTTTAGCCAGGCGGTCGCTTCTTCTGGATCAGTTGCCAGTTGACACTATGCAGATAAAAATAATGCCTGCTGGTATTAGTAAAGTTTTGAAGATTTGGTGGCGACTCCATACATTACTTAGCTTGGACACCAGATAACCTACCTGACTTTGGCCATTTTTCATTAATTTGTTGATTTTTGCAGTTTAGATTTAATTAAATGTGAAATCTTGGAATTTGTCAGCACCACACAAAAGCTGCATCGGTAAACGTGATTCATGGAATCTAATCTGTAAGAGCCATGGTGTTTGGTCAGTTTAACATTTAGTAAGAATTGCCACTATTTGCTGCATCACACAAACTACAAAAAGTATTGAAATTGATTAGCATGTTTTTTATTATTTATGGTTTTTACATATTTTAAAATAACATAAGAGATGGCAGATTCTGGTTTCTTTAACTGCATTGCAGTCACTGGTATAAGTATTGTAGTAAGTGATATATGAATTAGTCATTAGCCTACTCATTGAAAATGAAAATTGGCTAGCATTTGGAAGACGGGAAGACGAGAGAAATCCTTTATCCACGTTGCCGTTCCAATTCCAAGTTTCATCCACCAAAACCGTCTGACTGTCTGCTTGCCTGAACTTTGGGTCTTGGCCTGGAACCGAATCTGACCCTACCTACCTAACGTTTTTAATTGAGCACCTGTGAATAAGATGGTTCCCTCAACTCCGCTTTTTTAGGAGCGGAAAAAATAACGCATTCTGATCATGATCATGAGCCGCACAGCCTGTGAATTTGGGTGTTGCAGAAGAATTATATCTGCATCATAGCATTGACGTCATAATTTTTAATACCATATCCAATTTATTCTAAATGGGTCAGCAGCATTGAACAGGTTCGTAATCGTAATCGTAATCTCGAGATTTCTACAGCGCTCAACGAAAGCTAAGTCGCGGGAACCAGCTTATTCACAGGCGCTCAGTCAAAACAAAATCGAATAGGCAAAAGGGTCAAGATCCAGGTTATTCAAAGTTGCTTCACTCTTAGGTAGGCCTAAGCTATAATGCACATTTAAAGACACAAAACCCTTGAGCTTAAATGACCTTCAGTAGCCTTAGTGAGCAACTGCTTTTGCTTATGCAGATTATTGATTTTAGATAGATGGCTACTGTAGTAGGCTGCAATAATGGCTAAATGGGCTATGACATTTAATGATTTTAGTCTCAGAGAAGGCTGAGTTGCTAAATGCATCTATATTATACCTGTGTGTACTGTACAGATCAGATATAAATAATCGTGCATATCAATTTATAACCTTGACAAGCTTTAGATGAGCTAGCATTGGATCGTAATCGTACGTTTATATAGCATCTCTTTAAGAAAACTACTGAGAAGTACACTTGCCCTGATAACACAAGAAATCGATCAGATAGAATGGTCTTTAATCGCTGGCGGAATAGAGGCCGAGAAAGGGCAAAAAGCTCGTGTCGCAGGTCGCATGGCAGATTGTTCCAGAGCGAAGGACCAGCCACGGCGAACCTGCCATGTTGCAATGCGGAAGAACGGGGTGGAGGGACAACCAGAACATCTGGTGCTGCAGAGCGAAGAATCTAAGGCCAGGAACAGATGACACTGAAATACACAGTTCCCTAGGATAGGATGGAACACAGCCAGGCACAGTTACGCATTAGCAGTAGTTCTTAATCATATCTGAGAGGCTAAAAAGTGATGAAAACAATCTAGCTATGGGTAGATTTAATGTAATGTAATATTTACAAAGCGTCTACTAAGGACCTCTCCATGGTTCTCTTCAGCAGCTCTTTTTGAAGAAGGCGCAACTTGAAGCCCAGGAAAACATGAGAGGTTATATTCGGTTATAGGAATAGTATAAAATGAATTGGATCTCATCATAATTTCATCTAAATGACAGTAAATTGTGTTAATATATGCATTTTAGACATCAATGAATGTGAGAATGCAACAGTTTGTGAACAGAGATGTAAGAACACAGAAGGCAGTTACAACTGCAGCTGTTTGAAGGGTTTCAAGATTAATAGTACTGATAGATCCAAATGTGATGGTAAGAATCCCTTCAGTAAGGACTTTTTAAGCATATTGAATTTGTATGGTTGGCTGCATATGTTCGTGAATAAACTGCTTCTCCTCGCAGTTTCAGACTAGTTTGAATTGTTTACAATTCCATGCTAGTTATATATTTTTAATTTTTTACTTTACTGCAATTTTAATACTTAATGTTTCTTGCGGTACTGATAACTTTTGCATCGGATATTGTTTGGCCTTTATTATTTGGCTAAGGTTGAAAATGTTCTTAATTAGAATTGCTTATAAAATCTCATAAATGTACCAATAATAGCAGTTTATCTTAGAACTTGACTTAATTATACCAGTTAAAATTAGTCAGTTAAACGCAAAAGTATCGTACTGTTTATTTTTCAGACATTGATGAATGCACTGTAGAGCTGTTCAACTGCAAACACAACTGTATCAACACATTCGGAAGTTACAGTTGTAGCTGTAGAACAGGATATAAACTTGACAGCAATGGTTATTCATGCAATGGTATCACTTAAATATATTTGAATTTTATTTTTGGTACTTGGTGGAGAGTATTTTAAAACTTTTGGTGCTGTGTTTTTCATTAGTATAGTACTATGAAGAATTTTATTGCATTTTGCACCTTTTAGCAAATTGTCTTGATCTTGCATAAAAATGCAACAGTGTTTGGACTGTAAGTTTGCAGTAAAAGAAAAGCCCAATAAACGAGCCCAGTGGGGAATAGAATGGAACTGTAGCCAAAGCTAACGTGTCTCTAAGCCAATTACCACCATCATGGTTTGTTGATCTAGGAACGAACAAAGCCATTCTAGGGTTTTGACAGACAATTTTCAGACTACATAAGGTCTGGATAATAGCCCAGAATAAAGATGGCAGGCAATGTGTTACTAATATTAGTCTTGATGAATGTCATCGCAGAACGTCTAGATGTAATAAAGATTGCAGCACTTATGTATGGTGTCGCTGTTCCTGTAATGTTGGATATCAACTTGAAAATGAATCCAACTGCACTGGTATCATTATTCTCCTGATTCTGCCATCTGATTTCTATTTTAGTGCTGAAATACATGTATTATTTGGTATGAAGATATATATTAAGTTATATGATATTTTGAGTGAATTAAAACTTAGGGAATTGTGAACTGCAACTAATTTATCTTGCACATTAACTTGGATGCATATTGAGTTTTGCAGTACAAAGAAATAATGACTTACAAGTTACATCAAGCTTAGCCCAATGTGTGCTTCTATTAGGAGGCACTTTTTCTGTTGCATAGATTTTGTTTGTTTTCATTGCAAGATTATACAACACTGGAGGGATTTATATAGTGCTGCACTTATTAAGCAAATTGAATTTCCCATTGTCCAATCATATGCATTACTCATATCCACATTTTATTACGTACATTTATTTTCTTATAATTTGTGGTAACTGAAACAAATCATTTTAATCATTCTCTAAATATTGTATTTCAGAAGCAATTAAAGGCTACTTTCCCACTCTCTTGATTTCCTTGGTCTCATTCTGATCTAACCCAATTTAATCGAAATAATTTTACACTACTAAAACATACCTTTTCCAGTCTGTTTATGGTTCAGAATGTTTTCTGTTGCCTGGCTTCAAAGTGCACCTCAGAACTGTTGTAAGGGAGATGTTTTACGTGCAGTTTGCATTCTTAACATTTTAGATTTAAATTAGAAGGGTAGCCAGTGGACGCATGTAACTGTTTGTGGTTCTTAGAATAAAACAGTTGAATTGGTCTTTAATGGCCTTCATCCAGATTCACATAGGTTGATACTTAGGTACAAGTAATGAAAGAGAGAATCTTTTTGTTACCTATTTACTGGACATTTACTTTCTTTGTTTAGATATAGACGAATGTTCCATCAATAATGGAGGATGCCAGCACTACTGTAACAACACGGAGGGCAGCTTCGTCTGTTCATGTAGACCAGGTTATAAGATTGCAGCAAGAATTGGAGAACATTATAACTGCACTGGTATGATTAACTTATTCTTATCTTTCTTATAGCTCTTTTGAACTTACCCAAACAAATCCGCATTTATGCTGGAAAAAGTTCTGGATATCTACAAGGTGACTCTGCAAAGTAAATGTAATAAAGTAGTGTATGAATTACAACTGTTCAGAATTGCACACTTTAATCAACAACCGAACGAGTCATATTGTGGTAGAAGCTGACAGATGCACACACAGAGTTTAAATCAATGCTTATTGATTCAAAACACAATACTGTAATTTTAGTTGTAATATAAGCAAGACAATTTATACAGCATCGTCATTAGGAAGCTACTTCAAGGGTGCTTTACAATGTCCAATGTCGGCGCTCACAATAAATCGGTGCAGTGATTGGTGCGGTCCTAGAGTATGTCATGAAGCTATTTGTTTCTGTCTTGAGCTAAATGTAAATTTAAATGTATAGGTTTTATATAGCGACCGTAATCATAATCGTAATCTCGAGATTTCTACAGCGCCCAACGAAAGCTAAGTCGCGGGAACCAGCTTATTCACAGGCGCTCAGTCAAACCAAAATCGCTAGGCAAAAAGGTTCGGTATGGACTCGTACGGACTCGACCCTGCTCATTATGCAATAAATTTATCGTGTAAGATCCTTTACTGGGTAAATGATCATTGCATTGTTCCAGTATAGCGTTGTCTGTAAAGGACCACCGGAAAATGACCTATTTGTAACCCTTCCCTCTCCAATCCACATTTGACCTAATCATCCTAATGTGGCGTTACACTCCTCTCCATTCCTGTAACGATGTCCGTACTTCACATTTAATTGTGCTATAGGATTTGTCGATGGTACTATATATTATCACAATTTTGTGCTACTGTTGTTGGTGAAATAAAAGATTTACATTATATATATATATATATATATATATATATATATATATATATATATATATATATATATATATATATATATAATCCTTATGTTCTGTCATCCAGCCTCAGTATTATGACTACAAATAGAAAGAACCACTCTCCCTCTAACAGGCATCGGACTATTGAATCTAATTAGCAGGTGGCATAAATACAGATTGCCGGCTCTTAAGGCAGCTCCTAGCGAAATCCGCTGATGATGATCCAACACGATACAGAATGTCCGCTGTCTGACTGAAGCTGGTGTTCAAGGCACAGGCTGTACCGAAATATCTATAAGTACGAAATTTAGATGTGGATGTCCGCATTGGGCATAACACCCCTACCCTTGTTCGCATTTGTCCACATTTGGGTGACTTTCCCCTGTCCATCTTTGCAGTTGTCCTTAATGGATGAACCTTTTAGCACTGAAGCACATTGTACTTTCTTATGCACTGGACTGACCTTCTGAAACAATCTCCTACTAGAATTACAAACTGCTGTGCCAGAAAGATCAAGAAAGATTTTCAGACTTGTCAGATAGCTAGATTTCAGCACTTTTGAGAAATGTTTAAAAGGCTTTTAATAAATGTCAAGATACATGCTGAAGCAAACTTTTGATGGCAAAGGTTGAGTCAGGTTTGATTCAGCATTAAGATCTACAGAACTTTAGCGTTTCTGCTAAGTTTGTAACATTGGCCTCTGTGCCTAAGGTTGATCAAATATATATGTAGTTGACTCTATACCTTAAGATATTGTAAAAATGTATGCTTTAGGCTAAATTAGCTAAATAATTCATTATTATTAACTATGAGGGACAACAGGACACTGTCTAGCGATTTCATCTAAGGCATGGATTCAGCGGAGAGAATTTAAATTGTAACGAATAAATCGAATGCCGTCTGCTTTTCACGCCCTACGTGACCGCGCTTTACGTTTGACTTTAGTTGTGTCTCTACCGTCGTTGGGGTTATGGCAATCTGCAACTCAAAGTTGCATCGAAGAAGTCCGTAACTACGTCGGTAATTCAATGAGAAGACGATTTGTAACAAATTTCGTCGTGCGAATTAACAGTTCTTTCGTACGGAAGCGGTAGGCAAATTAGTGCAAGTTCACTCGCGTGGAGTAGCGAGTTAGAAACGTTCTGCGTGAACGGGAATCTGATTGACTTTGAGGAACATCGATCCTTAGGTCATCATCGATGTTTTAAAGAAACGGACTACTTGGCGAAAATTGATTCTAAAGCGGCAATGACAAGGAAGATATGGAAAACAAATTGATTCAGGAAAAGACTTTCTGAGAGTGATCTTTTCTTACAGGGATGGAATCAAAGCCAAATCAATGAGGCCAATTCCAATGCTGCTTCCCCTAGGCCAAGACCACTGCCTATGCTAGACCCTGTAGGATCAAATCAAGTCTAAGGCCACACTTCTGCGCCTTTTATCGACAAAATCGCATGTAGGATCCAAACTATTAAGTACCATACAACAAAAACCGAATCAAGTCTACTTTTTGGGCTGATTACTTGTGTTCAAATTTGAATTTTGACTGATGTTTACTCTGCAGCCAGTATGCAGAGGCCGTTTTCCAAATGCCATGCAGCAATGAGTAGAACTAGCATTTTAGGAACAGCGAAGAATTAGTACTTGGATCATGACTTAACAAGTACTTCTGAGTACCACTTGATGGTGCTGGCGAGAAGCAACTTTAAGAGGTACTTACAAACAGAGGGTGCTAACAAAATTTTCAGTTACAAAACATTATACTACATTGCATTATACACTATGCACAAGGACATCAAACTTCCGTTAAAGACAATTATTGACTGCATCATTGATTTCAGTCTGAGCTGACGAGGCAGCTGCATTCCGCCATTGTAATTTGTTATTTTTGTTATTTTATATGAATTCAGTTTCTTAGCATTCAGTGACAGAAGATGTTGGTTTGAAGTCTTTTTCCCATCTTGTTGTTTCCAGACATTGATGAATGTTACGAAGGGATTTCTGGCTGTCAACACGAATGTAATAACACACTGGGTGGATACAACTGCAGTTGTCATTCTGGTTTTCATCCCCATAAAGACCTTCATCAATGCATCGGTGAAATTTTCTATGGTCTTTTGGGCTGATATGTTTATCTGTTGTTTTTGTCTGTTCAGAGTTTCTTTACAGTTTCTAATCAAAGCAAGACATTAGCTACATGTCATCATGCCAAAATTTGTTTTTTAGTGCTGACTTGTTGACAATCTGCCACCAGTTTTTGGATCATTATGTGATGTATTGTATGTATATATGTATTTATATGGCTATTTAATTAGCACATCTGCACGAACATATGGAAGTTACAAGTGTAGCAATAGAATAGGATATGAACTCTACAGCAATGGTTATTCATGGTATCACTAAAAACTGTTAGTATTTTTCTTAGGTCCTTAGAATCTGAGATTGTTTGCATTTTTTGTGATGATGGGTGTTTGAAATAGGTTGAAGTTGGCATTAAAAACATCTGCCACATGGAATGCAGGTAGATAAGTTAACGGATAACATGAGGATTTTGAATTTAGAATATAGTAAACATTACCATTCCAAGACTTTGAATTAGTTCCAAGAATGGATATCGTTGTGGAACAATCAATTCAGAATGCCATTCGCCAGACCTTATTCGCCGAATTCAGAGAATTCCCAGTTACACACGGCAGAGATAGACTGAGTTTCAATACTGTCCAAACGGGATTACTAACCGTATTACAGGTCACCCAGTGCAAAATGGTGGTCGGGTCTCGGTGATAGATGTTCGAATACCGTCCAAAAACGTAGGGATTCCAATGCAGACCTGAGAAGTAGGACCTAACTCCTGTTTCCACACTTGGATGCTGTAGACGTCTAAACAGATTATCGAACAAAATTGAATTGCACGAATCTGCATTAAATTTAAATTTGCTGTTTAGGATTTTGATATTTACTTCCCTGTTATAGGCTATTGCTTTTTATTGGCACCTTGTCAAGAGAAAGGTTTTAAAGTTCTACTATAATAGCTGTAGCGGCACAAGTCTGAATGAAAAGCAGTTTACTGTTTAGCCTGAAGGTCAACAATTTACAAACAATTGTGTCATTGTTGGTTTAATTATCGAGTTTTCTCTTTTAAAAAAATGCCGATTTGATATTTTAAAGTAAATCAACGTTGAGCTAATAGTGCTAAGGTATTAACAAGTCGTATCAATAAATTTTGCATTCGTTGAATAAAACATTTATGTTTGTCTTATATTTTAGATGACGATGAATTATATTTTAGATAACGATGAATGCGCAGCTGGAACTCATGGCTGTTCTCAGGTGTGCTTAAACTCGGATGGCAGCTACTCGTGTGATTGCAATTCTGGCTTCGTTTTAGTCGATCGTTTCAGTTGCCATGGTAAAGGTTTTTTTTCCAAACTGACCGTCACTCCATCATTTGCAGTTGTTTTCGCTGTCAATTTATTTGGGATCGTTGCCTTCTTGAACACTTAACTAAATCCTAACATAATTGCAAACTTCTCCTAACAGTGACTTTTTATATGATTCTTTGGTAGCAGACCTATCAATATTCTCTTATCGTGTAAAGTAAGCAAAACTAGAATAGTCATGAGCAACTTCTGCTATAATGACTGGTTTTTGCGATTTTTGATAGGCTTATTATGAAGTTAATTAGAACAGAATTTTCAAATATTCTCTTATCGTGAGAATCAGCAAAGCCTTGATTTCCACTAACTGGCCAATGCCATCGTCGAATGCTACGAACACTAGACCTGAAGGAAAGTCCATGATGCGACGTACGCAACTGCCAGCTGTGGGAGATTGACTAGCAATGTTTATTGAATGGATCACTTACAAGCCTTCCCTTTGCATTTCTCCAACCTTTGTTTTCAAAGTGCTTTTGAATAACCATTTAGGAATACTCACATAGACCGTAAATGACTTGCTGCTGTGAGAGCTTGCCAGCGGCGGCTTTCTCCTGTCAGGGCATCAGTCGACTAGCCAATACAAACAAAACAGACATTCTTGCTGAATATGTTCTACTAGATTTTGTTGAGAAGCACTTTCTTTGCTTTACATTATTAGAATAGCTTGTGTCATAGAAGTTCTGCTTTTTTAGATAAGAACAATGATCATGTCGCTATTACAGATAGACGTTGGACTGCAGTTGTCATTTTTCTTGTAGAAGATTCATCATCACTACGATTAGCATTAGGCATCACCAATGGAATACACTCTTTCATCATAATAGTCCTTGTGGCAACAGTCGTCATATTGTTGATTTTATTGAAACGAAAACGGACAGAAAAAGCGAAAGGTAGGCCCATATTCAAAGCCTTCTACGCGTTTTTTGGCTGACCAGCGGGAGCAATAACAATGTCGAACATACCACAACTTCTAACGTTTAGAATTTAACTGTGTTTATACGAGGTCTGAAGAACCTGCAGCTTTCGGAAACTTCCAAATTTAAGTGTCTTCAGCTTTCTAATTCGCGCCAGGCAGTTCAATGAAACTCAGTCACGAAATGTATCTGTGTAGGCCTGTGTGGAAAGTCCATACGTAGGCCTATTTGTGTACGTATATGTATATGTATGTGTTCGTATTTCTATTTTGATACTTTTATTACGCATTTCATGATGCTGAAAGGCAATAATCCTCTCCAATAAGTTCAGTGTAATATAATGTGATGTGATATAGCCTATTATAATATAATTGAAAATTCATAACCTAAATGACTCACTGAATGAGAGCACAGGAATAACTGAAAACAATGAAAAGAATAGCGCTGTCATAGATTCAGATAATACTAACCTGAGATTTAAGATTTCGGCCTTGAGTTGCAAGGATATCATGAAGCTCGCGTGAAACCATGTATCTAGTTTCTTTGAAATCTACCAAATACACACACAGTTAATGTAACACAAAACCATACACCAATTCTCAATTTTTCGGCGAAAGATCCAGTTCACTGTTTCACAGTGAATTAACTTGTATACTCCGATTGTACTATTTATGATTAGAAGAAGCAATCGGATTGGATGTCTACGCCGCACTTGACACAAAGTCTCGAGCGGGTAAATCTGAGAACCAGTCAGAAGGTCTATACACGGCACTCTCACCACCAGATCGAACGGCTAATGACGTCTACGAAAATGTCGAAGCGAAATAAAGTTTATGAATGTGCGCTATCGTATTTTTATGTGACTAAACTCGAAAACAATATATCCATGATGTTCCGCTTCACACGATTCAAAATGAAGCTTCAGGTTCTTTGATGTAACATTTCTTTAGATTCAGTATACAGATCGGCCTTGATATACATGCATGCACATAAAACGTGTTGACTTTTATAATAGGTAGAATTGCTGTGTTGGCCTACTTCGCTTAACACGAAATGTCTGTTGTTTTCTGACAAAATTGGTTGGTTTTTAAAACTAATGTATTAGACCAGGTATTAAATGTGGTTGCAATGAACTGAAGGACCCAGATATACCAACTAGAGCCGGATTAACCAGTAGGAAAAATATACAACTGCATGGGCCACCTGATGTCAGGGGCTCCACGACTGGAGTCAACATTTTTCTGCAGTAACAAAAAACTCACATAGTATTAATTTTACCATCTATTTGGTCAAAAACGTGAGCCGTTAAATTACATTGCACCATGACCACCTTGAAACTTTGAAAAAGTCAACCAGACAACCAGCTGCTTTTGCATACTTTTCTTGTAGTCGAACATTTCTGCCAAAATATATTCTATGCTGACATCACACGTAGGCCTATCCCTAGTTAGACATGCATAAATTAAGTTTTTTTATTACTGATAATTAGTTAGTTATATACGCCCTACCTATCGCCTTTCAACTACGTATCTAAAAAAAAAATGTTGCCTGCGTTAGCCGAGAAGGCATTCGAATTCATTTAGAACAAAACGTTCATCAGTAAATAAATGATGTTTAGATAATTAGACAAGCCACCACTGACTGGCACATGCACACACAGATAGAGGCAAACTAAAGGATTCCCATCCAGTGGTGCACCAGGAGGCGGGGAGTATTGCATGAAGTCCCGCTCCCTGAGGCGAAGAGCATCACAGTCATGTCCCTAGGTAGGCCTACTCTTTACCTCTCATTACCAGCATATCTCCTCGCGAATACGAATTAATGCGAACTCGAGCAATGATCGTAGCCTATTTTCTTTTTAGCAGATGTCATATGCTCAAATAGTCGACATAAATAAAGCAGACTCCTATCAAAAGTCCCGTAGTGATGCATGGAGTTAAGCCGATTCCAAATGCATTGACAGGCGAGCGCAAAGAGATGTTTTAGAGGTAGTTTGTCGTTCACTCAGTTGATTGTGTTACAAAATGTTGCTGATTATTGCTGACATTAGTGGTTATAGGGTCGTACGAGTAGCAGTTTTATGTTGGCGATTGAACTGTTTTGATTTAAATATACTATAATAAATCGAAAGACTATCTTATATCGAGCTAACGCTGCGCCACAAATCGGGTGAGTCGACAGTTCGAAGCCCGATCGATGGTGAACTTCGGAAGGTCGCCGATGTATAGATGGTGACCAACTGGGTCGGATACGTCTCTCCCCGAGTCACGAAGAGCCTGATGAATGAAGATTCAACTGAAGAATCGGACTATGGTAGACGACTTTAGCTTACGACTCAAGAGGAATGATCGAGAACTGAAGTTCGGATTCGACAAGCAACCACGGTAGGTAGCGTATGACGGCCAGATTTGTCACATAAAAGTACCGTCGGTGATCGTCGATTTGATGCTGAGCTAGGACAACCAAAGAAGAGGTCAGTACGAAAGACGAGATAAGCTAAAATACATGCTGCGTTTTGCGAATATATTAACTACGTGGTTAATATTTCAAATGAAGTATTGTCTTTATAAAAAATTGTTTTTGCTCACTGGTAGTTTTAAGTTGTTGCTATATTTTGCTCTTGCCTTAAAGGGGTGTTATAGGTGATTCGAGGGAGTAGACGTAGGGATAGACTAGCGCGTACTTTGTTGTGTGTGCCGGAATGTTGATTAGAAGATTTTGTACAGTTTCTGAATTTGCTGTCGTTTTGTTTAGATGTCAAAATATGGAATTCAATGGTTGTTTGATCAACCATTTATGTTTATGCTACAAAGCAGTAGAATTTGGTATCAGAGTGAGCTGAGAAGTTTTGCGATGCACTATCCAGGACCTTGTGATTTGTCGAGTGCTGGCTCATGGCCCAGGAAAAGGCAACGAGCATCTGCATTATGTTCCACTTATAGGAAATGGGAGAATTTACTTTACTGCTTATATTAGTATTATCTCTGCTCTTCATCTGACCAAAACTACGCATATTTAGAAAACGAAGTAGAACCAGATTCGTACATGCAAATGACAGGGGAAGCCAGCCCTGCTTCTGTTAATTCTCCCAATGTCTATGCTCGACTAAGCAACCGATAACAGTTTGATTCTGCTGCAAATAACTCGTAATCAGTCGAACATCCTCATGAAATTCAAGTCGACACTTAGTTTCAAAATGTCTGAATTTCATACAGCTTTAAAGACAGGCACATTCACTGGCTATGTTGGCACCATCTGGTCACGGCAGGCCACTAACTGCGGCTGTAGGCCTATGTAATTTTGTTTTCTCGAAATAGATTCATGCAGAGAAGCTTCTTCTGAATTAGAGTAGGGCCCAAGCACAAAAGCATTTTCCTAAGAGTTAATAAACAGGCTTGTACCAAGTTACATTTAACCTGTTTTTAGATTCGCTTGTAAGCTTAACATATAGTTGGCATATAGGCCTATAGTGAATGTCAAGAGCTACAAGTTAGGCCAGCCAATAGGTGAACGCGAGAAGACTCGAAAACTTATCAGTATCAGCAAAAGTTAGTCACAGTGATAGAAAATTATTCAGTGTACAGAATGTCCTTTTTATAAATTGTTTGATTTCTAGAAAATAGTTCAAATATCTTGTGTATTTTATAAGAATATGCATATAAGGACGTAAATGACTATAATGACTCTCTTTAGCAATTGCTTGGGCATTAAGAAATTCCCAAAATGATACGTGGTTGAGTAGTGGTAGTTTTACATACTACGTGCAGAGTTGGCAATGATTCTACAGGTATCGTTCTGTGGTTAACCATCTAATCTACACCAATCAGGAAACTGCTATTGCGCCGTTATCGTAATGCACGAGACATCAATCGATAGTCGAGTCTAAGGAAAATCGCATTCCAAAGTCACATTCCATTGGAAAGAACCATGCAGTCAAGATTCGTGAGGACCCTGAAACCGGAAAACAGGATAGGAATAATAAACAATTCGGAAAAGAGGAGATTTCACTCCTGACCTAAATGTTGAGCGTTGAGCGAACTGGTTCGAGCTTCTGTTCATTTACTTGGTAGATAGATATACAGCAAATAATTACGAAGTAAACTTAACCGTTCAAGAATGATTGTTTATTTTATGCCAAAACTTTTCAAACATTACTGCTATTCATCTGCCTTGTTAATCTAAGGGACATTTAACTTCATTGTGAATTGATTTGGTACAATAACCACTGTAGGCATATAAAACCGATTTGTCGACTAAAACACGTTGCTTTTAAAACCGCAATAAACTGATTGTTATCATTAGGAATCTATACAACAAAAGGAAGACTGCGGCACTTATTTTTAAATTTAGGGATTTTATCAGATTACACTTTCACATTATAAGTATAAGCAACGTGTCTGTGACATGACCAACCAAGCCAGATCACATCATAAAGTAACAAACGATTCCCACCTCTCTAGTTTCCATATAAGAGATGCTGTATGCCTAACTAAATTATTTTATTTGTAATGTGTTTATGTATGTGAACATTTATATAGCGCCTTTCAAGAACCTCTCAAAGGCGCTGAACATGGCGCCTCTTCAGCAGATCTAAAGACATCACAAAAAGTTGAGTTGTTAAGCTAAACTGTGTCAATGATTGCAAAATGCTATGATGGAGAAATGGAAGATTTTCAACCTGTACCACACACCTGAATCTAATTACCTCTACAACACCACTTCTACAAATGCATTGGGCATCAATCATTGTTTGCTGCTAAGTAAACCTCGACAGGTAAATCGCAATCCAGGCACCAGTCCAATCGAAATCCAGAAAAGCAACGATAGAGAAAAGGAAACATAAAATAACAGGAACATGCAGTCACTTTTTTGTAGAAAGTTATTTTCATTTTGATTATTGTAGGCTTGTAATTTGAGAACAGATCCAGAACTGCGCATGCTGTTCAGAGATAAAGCAGGCTGCATGTTGAAAATGTTCTTATGTTCCTCATGTGTCACATCAGCTGTGATGTTCTTTGCATCAACTCCACAGAACACAGCATTTGAAAAGTTTGGCGAACATATGTCAATTCTTTGGGTCTCATCTGAATTTAAAAACACAGAACAATCCATTCTAAACAGTTCAATGAGTGCATATAAGCTTCTATAACTAAGATGTCTTCAGAACTGCCACTTTCTGCAAGTGAATGACAGAGACCACATTTAACTCATATAGCATATCACATAGTAACCAGGATATTTAAAAATAAGAACCAGGAGTTGCCATCAAATGCTTAAGGAAAATAAACATCAGACAAAATTATTAGATAATGCAAGTCATGCATCACAATAATATTTATTTTACTTAGCCTAGCCACCAATAATGTAGCAAATCAATTTAAGTTCTGTCTAATAATATTTTGAAACTCAAAAACCACGTAATGGACATTTCAGTGCTAGCCTGTAATGTTAGGTGGGCAACAATGAGTCCTCTCCATAACAGTTCTTAGGCAGGGTCCTTCAGTAAATAGTTAATGCACCATCGCTTATCACTATTACACTTTTTATCAGATAATGGATCCACATAAACATACCAGCATCACAAGTGATAGTCTTTAATGTGCTTCCACCTAGTGAATGAAACAGAAAACTTTTATCACAAACTTCAATGCAGTAACTGCAACATCTGGTAAAAGTCTAAGGATGAGGGATCATTACCCTTCACCACAAGATATCAAAACTTGACCTCCTTCATATCATCAACAATTACCTTAAATGTATCATCACCATGAAGTGTTGACTCAAATTCAGATGAATCGAGAAACTGTTTGCCCTGAACGAGATGCAGGAACTGGCCATTGCATGAAACATGAGCCCTAGACAGAGATAATGAACAGGACCTCCAAATTTAGATAGACAAGGATGTAGATTCTTAACAAAATCCACATAACTGCATAGTCATTTTGCATGAAATGTGATAGGCCTACTCTACCTCGTTCTCATTAAGCTGCTTGGTCACATTTATTTCACAGTAACTTCTAAAGGTCACACATTGTTAAAGTCCATTTGGCGACCACCTTTTTTCTGTTGTTTAAATAGCCAACATATACATAGATCACTCTGTCAAGTAAGTACAGGTAATTACGGTAATGCAAAGTACGATACGGTAATCATTCACTTTTCCGTGCCTCTATAAACAATACTCCTCAGAAATACGGTACTGGGATTGAAGAATAGTTCAGCTGAAGTGTAAATAAACACAGCAACAGTAATGCAACAATGAGAAAGTTTCTCTAGAGCTTGCTATCGGCTTGACAAAACTATTCAAATCTACTTTTTACTTTTTACTTTATTTGCATGTAGGGGATTGTAGGGTATTGTTTCTGTACAGTTGGAGATGGAGATAATAATTTATTGGGATCTGTGTGATATTTCTTATATTGACATTTAAATATTACTTGAAATGCAGTGATTAAACTTGGGTATATTTCCCTTCAAGCTAAAATTTTCAATAAATGAAACACAGTTATTGTGCATAATTCACACTGTAACCTAGGTTAACAAATGGTTCACTTTGTGGCCTTTCCCTCATGGTGAAAACAGTCACTTGAGTGTTAAAACCTTAACCATTCTATCTGACTTTAAACTCATATTCCTGGCCGTCTCAGGTGACTACCTGTGATTTATTTCTTAGGAAGGCCATAGGAAATATAATAGTATACAATAAAAAATTAACATGACAGTCTTTAACACACTACCTCGGATACAATCCGGCTTTCATAGTAAACGTTGGATTGTGACCTGGAACCGAACCCATCTTGCCCACCAATTTTGTTTTGACTGAGCGCCTGTGAATAAGCTGGGTCCCGCGACGTAGCTTTCGTTGGGCGGAGTAGAAATCTCGAGATTACGATTAAGACTAAAGTCAGTTATGAGATGCAGGTTTCCTGTGAGTTGATTTAAAACATTAGCATGGCCGCTTGCTGAGTTGATTTAGTTTGAAACTCGATGTGCCTGAAGTATGAAACTGTAGTCCCGCACTTCTGGATGCTGAATAATATTTATATAGTCTATTGTAGCAACCCCTTGATTAATTACACTCGTTTGATCTATACTTCCTCAGTAAGGGCATAGTAACAGAGTAACAATTTTGGATAATTTTGTAATAGATGTGCATGAGATGTATTTTTAAACCTACCTTTTTGTTGATGAATATCAAATGTTGGAATTTTGAAGTTTTTTTAGTTGATACTGTTACATGGGTAGGTTTAATAATGCTTGAGATCTATGATGTAGGCTTACCTATTTTTAAAAAGCACTAAATCTACTTGCTGTTGAATAACAAGCAGGATGAGCTAAACAGCAGGTGAGACAGACCATGTGAAAATACTAACTACTGATAAGTGTTTCAAGTATTATTATAATCAAAGCATTTTAGTTAATAATTACTGCCTGTTTAAAAAGTATATTTTGTGAAACATGATTCTTATGAATTGTGTGCAAAATATGAGCTTCTAGAAGATACTAATTTTCCCATGATTTGTACTCACTTCAGACTCTCCACCTTCCGTAAGTTAATTGCAGACCAAGTGGAAACTTGATAGCAATCACTAGGAAGAACTGCAAGTGGAGTTTGCCTTGGTTAGCAGTGTTATTGTTACAGATGTCTTGTAACATCTTTAACGTTTCTTGTCTGTGATTTAATGTTATAGTTCCTAAGTTACTTTTGTGGCAAAGCATAGCCTCTCATGCTCTGTGGATTAGAGTAAAGGTATGTGGTATTGTTACATTACAACCATTAGTTGAAATGCAAGACAGATGGATTATAGACAACAGAATGTAGGTTGAGCCAAGAGTTCAATACTAGAATCAGGATGTAACCGCAGTTCTTTCTGATCGACCATTATGGGAATTACGTTAATGTTGTGCTGATAGTGATTTGTACTCATAATTATATATGTATAATTAAGGAACTATACTGATACCATATTTGCTGTGCAAACCAGTAATAGTGAAGAGAATGTCTGAAATGGCTGTAAAGGATATTTCACTTTCTGGTTTCAGTGCTGGCTGGACCGGTTTATGCCTTAAACAGAAACACTGCAGGAGCAGAATTTGTTCATCTTCTGACAAATCTTGCTAACTTCATGAAAACATTGAGCTCAGGTGAGACTCTGACGTTTATGTGGGTATCATTAAGTTCCCTGTAAGCTGAAGTTTCATTTTTAACTCAACATTGGTATTGTCAAAGCCATAATTGATGTAAGAATGGGGAAATGACATAAAGGATTTTCAATGAGCAAGGTGAGCAAAAGGCAATGCTTTGCCTTTCTACCTCTTTGTCTTAGGTTTGAATCATAGTACATGTACAAGTTCCCTGACTGAACCAATAGTTTTTTTTATCAGAGATCTAACTGAGATTTATATTAACAAAGGCATTTACAAGGTCCAGGAAAGTCTTTAAAAAGTGTTTTATCATTTGACTAGAATCAACTGGGAGAATGTAAAGATTCTACAATTATATCTATGTACTGTCACACTTCATAAACGGTATACATTGATGAATTTTGGGCAAAATGGGGAAGAGATTAAAGGTAGACAGAGTATAATTGGAGAAACTGATGTTGGTCGGATGCTACCCTGAAGCCTATAGGATAACTGTGTGGGAGAAATGTGTGCTAAACCAGGTAGAAATCTGTAACCGAGCTGTTGCCGTTTTCAATAATATATTTATCAGAATTTCTTTATGATATTAATTAATTAATCTTTTGTACACCTGTATAGTCTTAATTAGGTTAAAGTTTCTTTTCAGAAGGACCACCCACAATCATTTGGTTCTGTGATGATTTATGTTGATCTGTCAGTGTCTGATGGTACCCAGCTATGGCTGGAGCTGCGTTACTTTGCATTATATTAAAGTGGTACTTCTTTGCTCAGGATAAAATGTTCACTTAGCTGTAAACAATGTTAACTGTATGGTTGATTAAGTTGTGTGCTATATAATGTTATTTTGGTTTTATGTAATGGTATGACTTTGTGTGGCGAGGTAACAGTATTGTAATAGTATTTGCAATTAGATCAAGATCAAGCCACAATCAGGTCAATATCCAGTAACTTAAGTTTGCTGAAACAGAGAGGCAGCCTATGAGGATAAGCCAACTGAAAAAGATATGTCTGAAGTTGCAACTGAAATTACATAAGATTCTGAGCTGAATGAATAGATCCAGGAAGAGAGTTCCTAAATTTAGGTCCCCCACCCAAACAAGCTTGTCCACCAAAACAGTTCTAGATTTTTGGCACAACCTGAGATAAAAAACAATCAAATAACCCGGTTGAATACTGATAAGTCTGGGGAATGAGCATTGGTTTCAAGTATTGTGGTTGGCTAGAGTTTAATGTTTTATAAACTATAAGCCTCAGTCGGAGACATCTTTTCCTGAACTGCACGCCAGTACAAAGATTTAAGAACAGTGGTTATATGATCATATTTATTGTATCAATTACGACTCTAGCCAGAGTTCTGAAGAGTTTTGATGGCTACTTCAACATTACTTTTCCTTCCTATGGGTGTTGCTGTCCATCAGTACGCAGACGACACTCAGGCCTTCGCTCATGGCCCAGCGGATGCGACTCCCTCTCTGGTTGAGAGGATTCTTGACGCAACATCTGCCCTTGGTCTCTGGATGTCCACTAATCGCCTCCGATTGAACTGTGCCAAGACCCAGTTCATCTGGCTTGGTGGTCGTGCTCAGCTGGCTAAGACTGATTCACTATCCTTACGCCAGAGATTTCCGGATATACTATTCTGTTCCAAAGTCCGTGATCTTGGAGTTGTCCTTGACCGATCATGTTAACAGTGTCTCCCGCTCATGCTTTTACCACCTTCGTCAGCTTCGTACCATCCACCTCTCCCTCTCCTTTCATGCCGTTACTACTCTAATTCATACCCTTATCTGCACCAGGGTGGACTTTGGTAACGCTATCTTTGCTGGACTCTCACTTGCCAATATGTCCAAGCTTCAGTCTGTTCTAAGTGCTGCTGCCCGTCTTATTGGAGGCGTCCCCAGGTATGGCCATATAACTTCCTTTATGCTGGACACTTTGCACTGGCTCCCCATTCAGCAGCATATCCAGTTCAAGATCCTAACCCTTATGCGTAATTGTCTCGTTGGCTCTGCTCCATCATACCTTAGGGACTTCTGCATTTCGGTCTCCTTGGTTCCAGGCCATAGCACTCTCCGGTCGGCCTCCCTGGACTTCTGACTGTCCCTCGTATGCGCACTGCTACAGCTCAGTCTAGAAGCTTTGCCTATGTTGGACCTAGTAGCTGGAATCGCCTTTCCCGAGAGCTGCTGCTGCTTGAGTTCCTCATTTTGTCTCTTCCGCAGTTTCGCAAGGGCCTGAAGTCTGTATTATTTGAGAGTGGTTTCACTGATTCGGGTCGGGAGCGCCTCGGATGAGTCTATTCTTGAAGTGGCGCTTTATAAATGTCCAATTACAATTACAATTACTGATCATCACTCATATTTTACCAGGACTTAGGGTAATTATTATGGCAATTTTGCTCGCACCAACACTCGATTATTTAATATTAAATGTGCTGGTCCTTCAGTCTGGAACATTTTACTAATGAGCATTCGTATGTTGTCAAGTGTGAAATTGTTCAAAAGGCAGATGCGTCACTATTTAATATAATCTGTTTGACTGCTAATTGAATTGTTCATACAAACTATTAGTTTTTGCTTCTTTTTGAGTTTCTTATGGGATTGTCTAGTGCACTGGACTTGTATATAGTTTTATTTTCAGTTTCATCATTGGACGGATTGTACATAACTTATTTAGTTTGCTTATATAATGATAACTGCTTTGTTTACATTTCGATTGCCATCTTATGATATTGATATTAGTAGGCGACCCTATTTAAGCGGGACCCTGCGCCCTTCTGGGTTTGCCTTTTGTATTCTTGCAAACTGTAGGCCTACGTTTTATGTGTAACCTGATATGTTAAATTTGGGATCAACAAAGTCAATCAAAACTCTGGAGTTTCTGCATGTTCGACTCTGTGTAGTATATAATGTAAACAAATACAGATGAGCATGAAATCTTGCCTTGCGGGACCCAAAGTGTCAATAAGCACTTAACGAACTGTCCCGCTTGCTAGCCATTAGACTTTTATGTCCTCAAAGAGAATAAAAACTCAGCAAAACAGACTTACTAGGGAAGTGCTTTCTAGAAACTTGACCATCTCCATCAATGCTCTGTGACACAAAATGGTTTTCATGACCAGAGTAAGGCAGTCAGAGGACCTTTTTCCATAGTAATGGCATATTTACTGGTGAAGGTACTGCATTTGACCACATTGCAATGTTCTGTAAAAATTATTTCCAATTTTGAAATATAGCTTATTCATGATATGGTACACATTATATCATGCTTGCATATGTACTTCCTCATTTATTGTTTTTAGGTGGACAGAAGTAGTATGGATGTTGTCCAGCAAAACCGAATTTGTTTTCTGTTAACTTTAGCTCTTTGCAGTGTTCTGTCTGTCATAAATGTAGGTAAGTATGAATAAATTGTTGTATGGCGCTAGTAATTGGCCGAATTTTATACAAGTAATAGTGAAGCTTAATGGTGTCAGTAAATATGTGTTTACATTTGTAACTGTAACTCTGTCCTTTGTGGGCTTCTAAGGTTGAGTTTGTTAAAACGTAAGAGATCATTGGAAAGTGTAAGAAAGTGGAAAACGCCTTAATTTAGATGGATGTGTCTTTAAAGTTGTTATTATTGCATTATATAATTACAAAGCCTGTATTAAATTTTTGGTGGCATTTGGCTCAATTGACATATAATCTTCTCAAAGACGCTTTGTGATGTTGCTAATGTTCTGAATATTAGACTTGTGATTCTGAACTTGGCATTTTCTACAACTGCACTTTGAATTTCATTTCTGCTTATTCTGTTAGTTTTAGTTCTTGGCCCTTAATTGGCACAAGTAGACACAAATGCAAACGTGTTACCCCTCTCATCTGTTTGTCTGTCCGCCTTTTTATGTGTCTGTGTGTCTCTCTGTAAACCTGTTTGTGTGTCTGTTGGTCTGTCAGTATATTATATGCATGTAAGCTCTGAATACATGTAGATACAGACATAATCAGCTAAATTTTGCACTTTTTTAAATATATGGGAGATGATAAGAATTCCATCCATGCCATGCAATGCAGAGAAATACTTGACAGTGCAATACAATGCAGTACATTAATACAGCAATTCTAACTTTAAAATTTAAAATTCACCTATAACTCAATCATTTTACTCTCAGCTATATTAATTTTGCAAGTTATTTAGAATCCAGTCATGAATATGGGTCACTAATTATGTCATTGTTATTGCTGTCATCATTATTTGTACATGATTTTTAAGGTTTCATTTGGAAGGTGTAGTGGAAACAGTTCTGAGCTCATGGAATTCAATTGCCTTCAGAAAATAAAAATTATGCCAACGTACAGACAAGAAATTGGTCAGAATAAATGTACTTGTTGAATGCATCTCTGATAAAATTACATTATTGAAATCCAGTGACAGAATTTCCTCTGCTATAAATCAGTAAAAATACCAAACATGAATCTTTCTGTTGCAGAGGCGTCAGCTGACACATACTTGGGATGCTATGATGAATTTGGAAACGTTGCAGTATTTGCACACGAATCTAAACGGATGACATTGAGCAGATTGACATCTGATGGATGTAGAGCCGCATGTAGAAATCATAATTCTTCATTCGCTGGACTCTGGGTTGGTAATCTAACATAACATGACATAACATTTATTTAAAAGAAAAATATGTTTCTAACGCCATGCACCTAGATTCAGTCAATGGTATAGGAGGGCACACGATAACTTTCGTCGACTCATGTTTAAGTTAGACCAGATGCATTTGATGCGCATGCTTAAATGCTTGGCTGTATGACTGTGCTCAAAACTCGTAGGGGTTTATGCAACTGGATGTGATCAATCCCTGGCCGTATATTTCTTCCTCCGGCTGCTCGACATAACCAAATAACCAGACGAATTCCTCGAGATCAAATTGTTGATATCACTTTACGTGCCAGAATGGTACCAGCACTTATGTAATGGATGACCCCTTCTTCCTTATCTCTCTCCGCTTCAATCCCAAACACCACCCACCGTAGCTGCTACTCTGTCTCTCCTTCTGACTTTTGGATCTTGACCTGGAACCGAACCCTTTTGCCTAAAGATTTTGTTTTGACAGAGGGCCTGCAAATAAGCTGGTCCCCGTGACGTGGCTTTCGTTGGGCGCTGTAGAAATCTCGGAATTAAGATTACGATTATGTATGGCTGGTTGGCCGACTATACTATGCTGGATTTCATTGCAATGGGTACTCGGGCGTTCACCTCCAGATTGTGACGTGCCTTAACTCACCTTACGTTGTTATGACTTACTTGTCTTTTGATATAGTCTAGTGTAATTATTAAAAAAATTTCCCATTATTCATAGTCATCCCATTTTTCTATTTTTGAATGCGTACATCTTCTAATTGTACTGGTAAACTCAAGTTTTCTACAGCGCCCAATGAAAGCTAAGTCGCGGAAAACTGCTTTTTCACAGGCGCTTAGTCAAAGCAGCTTCCTTTAACTTATCCCTTAGGTACCTTCAAATTCTGTTACTTGCTTTACTTAGATTTAATAATTCAAAATAATTAAAAACAGTTTTTCAAATATCTAACTTAAAGTAATTTTAGTGAAAGCTAGCAAAAGCTTTAGTCCACTGATGAAGACAAAAAGCAGAAAGAAAAAAGCAAACAATCCTGTTTCAAATCAGACTAATAAAACTCACAACGTATTACATTTAAATCAACCGACTTATCTCTGATCTTTGCTCATTCATAATTCAGCATATATTGCATTCGACCAGTAGATAATTTGACACTTGCTGTGCCTATCACCAGGACAGATGGCTCGTCGAAATCTATATGATTCATGGCCCAGTTTTAATTCATCCTGTAAGTTTTTTAATGTTGCACAGATCTAAACTTAAAAATCATCTGTTTCAGATTGCTTACCCACCTTTATCTGACTAATGGTTTCCCCGGCTTAATGGAGTTGACCGGGCTTTCCCAATGGATTATGATTTTGACTACATTTCTGTAGTCATTTCTATAGACATTGATTGATGCTATGTGCATTATAATAACGGCACTGCAAGTCGTTGGATTAGATTAGACAGATAGGGCCAAGATTTACTAAATGAATCCATACTTTCTTCAGATGTAAGGTTTACCACTTTAACAATAAGGGATTTTTCAGGACCATCCTAATCGGTCTTATTTAAGGCTTATTTGTGTTCCAATGGCGATATCAGACTGGAAACGCATGTTCCTGCAATCACCACTTCAAGCAGCATTGGGCCGGGTTAATACTTGAATGGGCAACCGCTTGAGAATTTTGGTTGCTGTAGGCTGTGTGTTACATGACAGCTCATTGGTACAGCAGTCATCTGCTAGCGTGGAGCATGTTGGTGAGAGGAGTTCAATGACTGCTAAAAAAATACGCAAGACGAACTAATAAGAGATTTGACGAATAGAAGAAGTATTTTTAAAGGCCTAATGCTTAAATCAAAGCAAATGTTACTTTATCCATATTTAATAGCAGTTTGCTATCAATTTTTTAAAATTTTGTTATCTTTCATTTCCTGCATTATGATGCATGAAAATTCTTAATTTATTACAAATTTCTATTCAGTGTGGGGTAATATAGTCCATTATTGTAGGTTATTTGGAAAATCAGTTTATACTGTTTGAGTTAACTACATGCATGTGTTTATATTTTTTACATAGATTGAATATTTTTGATTTACAGGGAGGCAAATTTTGCTATTGTGCTGGTCAGCTGACAGAAGGTCAGATTAGACCAGTTAGCAATTCACTTTGCAATTCACCTTGTCCTGAAGAACCAACAGAAGCTTGTGGAGCAAGATCCAATGACTCATATTTATTTAGTGTTTACTCAGGTTAGAAACTCTTATGAACCATGTCAAAGTGACTTGTCATTTATTTACAGATAGGAGTTACTGGTTACCCTATTAGATGTGGGACTGCACAATGCCATTTTCTACCCACTGGTGTATGTATACATGTACGATTGTATATACGGTACCTGTTTGTGTATGAATGTAAGTGTGGATGTATGATTGTATGTATGTATTAGGGTAATCCATCTACTAAAAAACTAAAACACCATCAACCCGTCCTTATCGGGCAGTACATGGGGTCCATATGCACTTCCGTGTTATATCGAATACTGCATCATGAAAATTTCATATGCAGAAACAGTAACAGTTGTGTTGTAATGTATACTTGTAGGCTTTGGGACGTTAAAATCACATGTGGTCGTCTTGTTGTGCAGTGATAACATCTTCCAATGGCCAAATCATGTGGCCATATATTACTTTGATTGAATTATACAAATGCTAGGCTTGTGTGGCAAATTCACAATAAAAAGTAAATCATGCTTGGCCATATTGGTTTAGCTATAGACTTTCAATTAAAATGCAGTTGATATCAAAATGCGCATTCAGAGATGACAGCAGGAAATGTTTCACTTGCACTGAGGCTCTCTGCTTTTTTGTTTCAATCATGCAGTAGTGACTTCACTGTTGATCTACTTCTCATTGGCAATTGTTGGAATCTTTTTCAACACATTTATTTAAAGCTCTGATGGCCCACAATCAGACATTTTGTGAGGTCTTTTCCAGTGATCAGAAAAAGTTTTATATTTTCTCTAATGTAAGGTATGGTAATCATTTATTGTTATATACCTCTTTCAACTTGAATCATCAGTGGCATTGTTCTGGGATTGAAGTACCTTTCAGCCTAAGGGCAAACACAACAACTGTCCAACAACTGCTCAACCTTTATGGGTTATATGTTTATATGTGTGATTGCATGTATGTATGTATGTATGTATGTATGTATGTGTGTGTAATGCTTTGACAATTGTTTTGACATATGATTTTCTGTCATTTAGCCTACAGTTCTTCAAAACGCCCACTAGCTGTAATAGGCTTAATTAAGCCAGTGGAAATAATTCTGACCATTACATTTGATATTTATAGATGATAATGTACAGCATAATGCAAATACACACACCCTTGTGTGTGTATATATATATATATATATATATATATATATATATATATATATATATATATATATATATATATATATATATATATATATATATATATATATATATATATATATATATATATATATATATATATATATATATATATATATATATATATATATATATATATATATATATATATATATATATATATATATATATATATATATATATATATATATATATAGTTCAACACAAAGCAAGTTCTTTCAGTTTAAAAAAATGTATGAATATTTAATGATAGTCCAACAACCACTCGATCAATCAATAAGATCAATAGTCCATAACACATCTAAACTGTTATAGAATAAATCCTAATTACTTAAGCCTGCATTGTTACTAAGCTAACTTAAAATTATTTATTTAAATCTCCCTCCTTGACGTGCAAGCTTGAACCGATTCTTTCTGTCTTGGTAGCTGTATTAATGACGACTCTTTGTCGATATATAGTACATAGAAATTTTTCACAATCGCAGAGAAGTTCGTAAAATGTCCGACTCACGCCTCAGTTTCACCTTAAATCAACACAAACAAGCTCCACCTCGGCTAGCCCAAATCTTTGCCGAACTTGTTGTCCGTAGAAGTAGATTCGTGAAGATCCGAGGATATACGACACCCGAATCTAACACACTTCCGAGTAACGAAAGTTTCTAGAGTCCAGTTCCTCATTGATGGATTCTTACAACTCGCAAACAAACTTCGCAAGAACTACTCGATTCGTACGTTGATACAGCTTTTAAATCGTCCATTCGTCGAACAGCTGTCTTTCGCACGGTAGGCCTATTTTGCGACTGATTCGGAGTTATCAGCGTTCACCACTATACCTCGATCTCCTGTGACGACTAAGAACTGCAAAACTAAACGTCGAGCGCCTCAATCCGCTGCGTTAGCGTGAAAGTCTTCTGCTTTTTCACCAAACGATTCCGGTTGACGACTGAGTTTTAAATTTTCGCTGCTGGATCCCTGCTTTTGGTTTAATCCAGTATGAAGTGTTCGGCTGTTCCACATAACTATTACTATGTATACCTTACTATGCTGGCATAAACTTGTTTTATATATCTACCTGTCTAAATGCTGGCTTATATGTATAAGTAAACGTACAAATATATGTATGTATATATATAAGGCATTTCATTAACTATGTACACTTTAGCCAATGATTTAACATAAATGCAATGCGAATATTAGCAGAATCGCAACAGTATGTATGTACGTACGTACGTACCCGGATGTTCTGAGTCTTCGTCAGATTCAGCCGGAACCGAGTGGAAGACAGCCAGGACTGTATTTCTGTTATGGCCTCAATAAACAATACACAAGCAAGTGCGCAGGATGAGCAGCAAGCTCTGTACATTTGAATGGCGTCGGCATACTAGTGTACCCACGCACCCAGAGCAGTGATAAGCTTCAGTTCGGCCTTGTACACTAGCGGTCCGAGTCCTGTTGTACACCGAGTGGAACTGGTGTCCATGCTGTACAATTTAAGCCAAGAAGTTGTTAAGCCATCCGGCTGTCGACCAGAATTCTGTATGAGGCATTGAGATGTGTGATTATTATATCATGACCGATTATGTAAAATGCTGCACCTACTTCAAGAAGAGCAGCAGCCGCACTTGTCCAGGTTCGATGTGTCACAGATATCCGAGATCAGTGTGAGCAATCCCGTGTACTTTTCTGAAATCCAAATGCAGCTGCAGCATAAGGTCAATTGCTTTTAGGTAGCTTACCTGCTGCTGAACTAATACCCATTGATAGGAATGTAAAGTTTGAGGTTGGCCGGTAGTTGGTGAAATTGTCCGAATCCAGTTTATCTTGAAACTTAACCTCATTGCAGGTCTTTGAGGTTGTTGTTAATTGCGCGCGTTATAAATGTCTGTTTAATAATAATAATAATAACAGTAATAATAATAATAATAATAATAATAATAATTAAAATACAGTAGTAGATAAAATTTTAAAATGTACTGTATGCGCTTTGTGTTTTTTGGATATCAATAAATGTGCTGAACAGTTAAAACTGCCTACAAAATTGCGCTTGCAATCAGAAGTTAAACTGTTCTTTTGAACCTTTACTTATTAGAACTTAACCTGTTCTTTTATTTTAGTATATGAATTGTCTAGTTACATAAATTAGGCCCAAGAAGACCTTCTGATGCATTTCAGCTTGCTTAAATTTGCTCTTTTTTGGTCTCTGAAACAGCAATGTTCTTCATGCTTTTTAGGGGCTTTGTACAATCGCTGTATATATTTTTTTACATTAGATTACGTTTTTGTTTATGTATACTTTAATATATTGCATTTTCTTTGTTTTCTGGTCTTTTAATATTGTAGTGTGCCACAAGGGATTATATGGAGGGAATTGCACCAATGACTGCAACTGCAAAGACAACAAGAGCTGCAGAGTGACGGGAATCTGTCCAGGAAACATGTGTGCAACTGGATGGAAGCTAAACAATACGATTTCTAATATAGAAAGATGTTCTATTGGTAAGACTGTTGATTTCAACAAATGCATCTAACACATCTTCCTGCATTGAAAGGCATCAGGTATTACTTCCAAACTTGACTGCAGTAACCTGAATATTGTCTGACCAATGACTTTTACAGCTGAGTGTTGTTACCTCTCCATCCTTTTACCCTTGGCCCTGACTTTTAGCTGCTTGTACACATCGTCATGAAGGTTTTGCAAAGTTATGTGTAGGCTAATCATTCCTTAGAAAATCAGTCATCAAAGTTAATAATAAATATTGCTGGATTTTATTCTAGATTAATAAAAATCAACAATACAAGATTATGATTATGAAGCATTGTTACATGCTCATAATAAATTTATGTAATAATATGCTAACACACTACCCTCTTGCACTGAATATAAAGAGCTCAGTTTCAGAAAGTTGGCAAATTTATGCGTCTTTCAGCTGCCTGTTATGAAGAGAAGCATTGGCTTCTGCCATCTTCTCATTGCGCACGATGGTCTCTTCTCAGTGTGGATCTGCTCTCCTTGTGCAGGCGTCTGTATTCCTCCGTCTCTGCGTTTAACCTGGCCAGTTGTGACAGGGTCCTCTCCCCCAAGAAAATATTAGTTAAGCATAGTGGATCGATCTCTAGTGCATTCACTTCCCCATAGTTAAGTATAATTCTCCGTTGCTAAGCGACGGATTTATATTGTTATCGGTTACTAAGCAACGGATTCCTGGCGCGAATTCCCTTTGGGTATCTAAGTTTACGCGCGCAGAATCTCTCTCGGCTCTCAAGCGCATGCTTCGCGGATTACTCTGCATGGATTTATACTGGATTATACAAACGACACCTCGTGGATTACTCTGCGTGGAGTGTATTATGCGTGTGGACACTTCGTGGATTACTCTGAGTGGATTTATACCAGCGATCATGTATGTGATTGTGTGACCACTGTTGTAGCCACTATTAGATTACTTCCAGTGGATCTATTATAGTTCTATGTTCAACTTATAAAAAAGTCTGTGAAATAAAACCACGTTGCTTCGAAACTGCGTGTCCTACCTCCAAAATCCTCTGACATACCATGGCGGTCGAACCCGGCGAGTATAACCACTGGCCTTTATCTTGCCGCATAGGAGAACGGCAGAAGGGAGACCGTGACACAGTCATCAGGTCATCCGTCATCTGGATCTGGTGCTAGATGACATTAGACAGTTAAAAATAATGCCTAATGATATTAGTAAAGTTTGAAGATTTTATGGCAACTCCAAATAATTTGCCAAGCTTGAACACCAAATAACCTACCTGACTTGCCATTTTTCATAAAATTATTAATTTTTACAATTTAAATTTAATTCAATGTGAAATCTTGGAATTTGTTAACACCACACAAATGCTGCATCGGAAAAAGTGTTTCATGAAATCTACTCTGTAAGAGCCACGGTGTTTAGTCAGTTTAATATTAACTAAGAATTGCTGTGTTATACAGACTATAAAAAGTATTGGAATTGATTAACATGTTGTTATTATTTATGCTGTTTTTACATATTTTAAAATAGCATAAAAGATGGTGCATTCTGGTTTCTTTAAATGCAGTGCAGTCATTGGTACAAAAATTGTAGCAAGTGATATATATTAGTCATTACTCACTGGAAATGAAAGTTGGCAAACATTTGGATTTCATGTATACTTTTAGTTTGGATTTGATGAAATACCGATAAACCTGAAATTAGATATTGACAATTTGATCATTTGTTATTTGGAATTCTGTAGATGTCAATGAGTGTCAAGCTGCTTGTAATTCTACCAATGACTCAGACTGCCACAACTGTAGTTCTGTTCAACATGAAAAATGCAAGAACATCAATGGCAGTTTTGAATGTGTTTGTATAAACGGATATAATAAAAAACGCAGTGGAACTTGTGAAGGTAAATAAATATTCCTTATGCTTAAACTTAAAAACAAAGATTTTTTGATTAAAAAACATGTTGTTATCTGATTGTTTTTTTTACTCATTTTCTGTCTCTCACTTTCATGTTAATTTTTTGGTTGAAATTTGTGTCCTTACACAACTCACAGGTAATCGTAATCGTAATTCCAAGATTTCTACAGCGCCCAACGAAAGCCGTGCCGCGGGGACCAGCTTATTCACAGGCGCTCAGTCAAAACAAAATCGATTGGCAAAAGTGTTCGGTTCCGGGTCAAGGTCCAAGGGTCAGGCAGAGAGACAGCGTGGCAGCTACGGTGGGTGATGTTTGGGGTTGGAGAGAGGTATTGAAGTTTGGCTACAGTGATTTGACGGGACTTCATTTGTGTGCTGGCTGAACTCAGTTAATCTCAGCCTAGCTGCATTGTAAATATGGCTGTGAGGAGTTTGGTTCAAGTGCTTTTATTACACTTGCTAGCGTCTGTGTTTCTAGTATTTAGACGTATCATGCTCCTTTTTGTACTCTTCATATTCTCACCTGCGACCATATTAGTTTCATTGCACACCCCATCTTAAACTGCATCACGTGTCAATCCTCCTCCTCCTCTTCAGCTTACTCGGTATGACTGCCTTCCATACAAGTTGCTACCCGTTTACTCAGATGAAACAAATTTGCACACAATTGTGCACTGTTGCTTGAACCTATTGTGGTCCGACTGAAGGCGAGAGTGGCACCACCCATGTTCTGACTTCTGCGACACCTAGCTTCAGAAATAGCAGAGTTGAACCAAGGCTGTGGTGTGCGCTCTACTGCACTCAGTTCTTAAAGGAATTTGCCTGTCAAAGAGCTCAGTTTAAGCAGACTGAAATTGCAATGCCAGCTCATTAGTTGTTTCTGCCGAAGATGGCCATAACGGAGATGCATATGTATCATTTTTAGTTTATTTGAATCAATTTTATGCGAAGGGTTGAAATCTAACAAATTTTAAATTTGGAGATGGTTTAAATGGGTTGTTGATACGGATATCGTGCAGAAGAATGAGTATGAAGTGTAATGTGTCATCTGCATGTTTTCAGTTATATTTTATGTGATTTTGTGTCATTTATTTGAAAAACAGATATTGATGAATGTAGAGGAAGCGCTTACAATAATTGTAGCCACTACTGTTATAATACCGAAGGCAGTTACCACTGTTCCTGTGCATCAGGATATGAATTGGAAGGGCAGTTTGCTTGTAAAGGTGAATATACTGTGTGTGGTACAAATTATATCATGATCATAAGTGCACATTTATATGGCCACATAGTTACGCAAGAGGATAAAGATCGTAAACTAAATGTATCCTCACGTGGGCAACCAGTGCAGCTTGTCCTGCATGAATTAGCTAGGCCTATAAGACAAACATTGCAATCCCATCAGTTACCTAGGATGACTGTCGATGACCTCGTGTTGACTGAGTGGGGTGATAATGTAAATTTACTGTTCCACAGTGTATTATATTTGAGAAGTGAATGTGTTTTTATCTCTAAGATTAGCCTCAGATTTAATGTTACAATAACATAGGCAATTAAGGACTAAACTGTAATTGTAACAAAGCATTTGTGTAGCACCTTCTAAGAATTTCTCAGAACCCTTCTATATATGGCTGTCAGACACATGAATGTGCATTGGACATTTACAATGAAGAATTGAGGCCACTCGTCTGTTTTATTGAAGTTCTAATGTAGAAGTGCTTAGTATGTTATGTTACTTATGAGTGCAGTACGTTCGTTGTGTTCATTATAGACATTGATGAATGTGAGAAGGGAACTTCAGGGTGTGAGCAGACATGTACCAACACTAATGGCAGCTACATTTGTGGTTGTAATGATGGTTTTAGGCTTAGTACTACTAACAGATTCAAGTGTGATGGTAAGAATTGCTGAACTTATATGAAATGAAATTAGTTATAGGACCTAACTTTGGTTTGGTCATATGTCTATTTTTTTCATTTAGTTCCCATGGGACAGCAGTTCAACCTTGCGGAACTCATTGCAAACTCCGTATGTAATGTGGTGTAAATCTCATGTAAAACGTGCACGAGGAAGACCAGCTGATATGCCTTCTAATAATGAAATTAAAACTGCAAGAGTGAAGTTGTTGGGTCGCTTTCAGTGACAGGTCAGATGTGATGCAAAGGTGGAAAGTGTTTGCGGTGTCACTGGATGATGAAAGACAGGATTTTGGATACAGTTTAAAAACTGTAGTTTTGAATTTGAAGGAAATGCTGTAGGGGAAGGGACAGGCGGAGATTAAAGTGTAGTTTCACTAGATTTCACTGAACCGAGAGTTTATAACACTGGAAAATGGGCATTAACTGTAGTATGAGATTCTGGACAGGAAAGGATTGGGAGAGTATATAACCAGTGTTTATTATGTAAATTTATAGTGAAAAGTTTGTTAGTTACGGAAAAAAATTTTTTTTGAAGTATACATTGGTGGAGCGGACGTTAGATAATCCATAGATACCAACAGGTGGAGGATGAGTGAACTAACTGAATCTGTTCTAATGACTTCTATGGTGCCGTTATCGTAATGCACAAGGGATCAATCTTTGCTTGCTTCCAGTAAAACCATAACCAAAATTCTAGTAAGACTTACTGGTAATTTGAGGAACAGAAGGTTTGAAAAATCAAGTGAGGCTTAGCTATGACAGTGGCATTTGGAAGTGAAAAATCACAGTAATATGCGTGAAACATCGCACAATCAGCAAATTCCTTTTTTTCAGTTTAACTATAAGTTATGTTGTCTTATTTATGAATCTCATGGAAAGTTCAGTATTTTATATATGTATGTACCTGTGTGTGCATGTGCGTGTGCGTGTGTGTGGTGTGTGTGTGTGTCAAGACACTTCATGCAGTGCCTGTTAAGGGCATCCTCTCAAGGCCCTTAGCAGGCTCTATATTAAGTGTCTTGATATATGCCATCTTTGAGAGGTGCAGACATGGCTGTCTGATCGAAACAGGTACATCTTAATGTAGGTTGAAACTGTATGCTGAGCAGAGTCAAATGAAACGTACATGTATGCAAATAAAGTCTGTTTGCAAGACTATGGTCCTAACAGGAGAAAGCATGATGGGCTCAAGTTGATGTGTGGAAGCCATCTGCCTATATCAAAATGCAATAATTGTCGACCTAGTTGACTCGAGACGAGAACACAGATCTCAAGCTTTCTGATATATGCTGTGGCAGGGCCTAAGTGAAGTCCTTCCTAGCTAGAGGATGCTATTTACAACAGAAAGCCAATGTTATATTTCTAACATATATTCTGATATGCGCAAGTATATTTTTGTGAAAAAAATATTAAAATGATGTATTAATGCCAGTCTGAAATTATATGATACAATGAAAATTTGCTTTCCAAACAGCTTATGAAAACTGCGTTGTGTTTTAACTACACATGAGACAAGTTACACGGATTTAATTTCACTAGACCACATTCACTGATTGTGCTTTTTCAGATATTGATGAATGTCATCACAGAACGTCTAAATGCAATCAAAATTGCCGCAACACTATTGGATGGTATAACTGCTCCTGTTATGTTGGATATCAACTTGAAAATGAATTCAACTGCATTGGTATCATTATTCTCCTGATTCTGTCATCTGATTTCTATTTCAGTGCTGAAAAATATAAACATTATTTGGTATAAAGATACATATTAAGTTATGTGTTATTTTGGGTGAATTCAGACTTGGGGGAATTGTGAATTGCAACTAATTTAGCTTGCACATTAACTTGGCTGCTTATGGAGTTTTGTGCTTCAAAGAAGTAATGACTTACAAGTTGCAACAATCTAAGCCCAGAGTGTGCTTCCACTTTTTCTGTTGCATAGATTTTGTTTGTCTACATTGCAAGGTTTTACAATACTGGAAGGCTTTATATAGAGCTGCCCTTATTCAGCAAACTGAATTGCCAGATGTCCAGTCATGTGTGTTAATCGTGCCCACATTTTATTTATGTATATTTGTGTGTGTAATTTGTGATAACTATAACTAATCATTCTAATCATTATATAGAAATCGATACAAATGCGTGTGAGAAGCAATTAAAAGCTACTTACTCACTAACTAACTCATGCTTGATATCCTTCGCGTGGTTCTGATCTAAAGCAATTTAATCCAAGTTCTAAAGTACTTTTGCACCACTAGAGCTTACCTCTTCCAGTCTGTCTGTGGTTCATACTGTTTCCTCTTGTCTGGCTTCGAAGTGCACCTCAGAACTGTTGTAAGAGGGCATCATCAAATTTCAGTTGTATACTGTTGTGCTACGGTATATGGTAATATAAGAAGTTTTGACTAATGGCCAATATTGAATAGGCCAAATGTTGCAAGAGGAATCAGAATCTGGACTGATCAAGTAAAAAGTCTAGCCAATCAACTGGCTTCAGATTTACAGCAGCAGAGTTTGTATTAGCCAGAGCTGAGAGAAATGAAAAAGTTGAAAGAGCATGAGATATATATTTTGAGATGTATTTTTGTCAAAAAATTTTAATGATGTATTAATGCTTAACATTATTATTAATGCTTAATGATTAACAGATGAATATTTTATGTGCAGTTTACTTTTTTTAACGTTTTAGATTTAAATTAGAAGTGAACATCCTGCAATTGTTTATTAAATGTTGCTCTTTGAAAGCGTTATAAGCTTGTGGCCTATTCTTAATTCAAGCATGAGTTGGGTAGCCAGAGGAACACATGTAACTGTTTGTGATGCTTAGAATAAAACAGTTGAATTGATCTTTAATGACCTTTATACAGATTCACATAAGTTGATACTTAGGTACAAGTCATGAAAGAGAGAATCTGTTTGTTGCCTGTTTACTGCACTCTTACCTTCTTTGACTTTTGCTTAGATATAAATGAATGTTCCATTGATAATGGTGGATGCCAGCACTATTGTAACAACACAATAGGCAGCTTCGTCTGTTCTTGTCGACCAGGACTTAAGATTGCAGTAATAATTGGAGAACATTATAACTGCACTGGTATGATTAACTTATTCGTATCTTTATTATAGCTTGTTAGAATTAGTGAAAATTACCCAAACAAATCCACATTTATGCTGACTCTATAAAGTAAATATAATAATGTAGTGTATGAATTACTACTGTTCAGAATTGCACATTTTGATCAACAACCTAACGAGTCATGTTGTGGTAGTAGGAAGAAGGTGACAGTTTCAGACAGTTTAAATCAGTGCTTATTGATTGAAAGCATAATATTGTAATTGCAGTTGTAATATAATCACGACAATTTATACAGCATCATTAGTAGCAAGCTACTTCAAGAGCGCTTTACAGTGTCCAATGTCGGCGCACACAAGATGCCGGTGCAGTGTTTGGCCCTAGAGCATGTCATGAAGCTACTTGTTTCTGTCTTGAGCTAGCTGGGTAAACGATCATTGCATTGTTACTTTATAGCGTTGTCTGTTAAGGACGACCGCGAAAAAATTACCTAATTTTCACTTTTCCCTAGCACATTTGACCTAATCATCCTAGTGTGACGTTACCCTCCTCTCCCTCCCTTTACCGATGTCCGTACTTTAAGTTTAACTGTACTATAGAATTTATTAATGGTACTCTATATTATCGCAAGTTTGTGCTACCGTTGTTGGTGAAATAAAAAAAAATTATATATAATATGTATATTTATTTATATTGGTCCCTATCTGCTGGTATCCAGCCTCTGTATTATGACTACAAATAGAAAGAACTACTCGTCCTTCGACAGGCATGGGACTAATTGAATCTAATTAGCACATGACAAACGTAGGTTCCAGATCTCAAAGCAGCTCCTAGCGAGGTCCGCTAATGATGATCCAAACATAGTACAGCCTGACTGAAGTTGGTTTTTAAGACACAGGCTGTACGGAAATAACTATAAGTGCCTAATTTTCATGTGGATGTCCCCTTGTTCGAATTTGTTCACATTTGGGTGACTCGTCCCTGTCCATTACTGCAGGCGTCCTTAATGGATGAACCTTTTAGCACAGAAGCACGCTGTACTTTCTCATGGACTGGGCTGACCTTCTCGAACTACTATAATTACGAACTGATGTGCCAGAAAGATCAAGAAAGATTTTCCGACCTGTCAGATAGCTAGATTTCAGCACCTTTGAGAAATTTTAATGCTGTTTATAAATGTCAAGAAACATACAGAAGCAAATTTGTATGGCAAAGACTGAGTCAGGTTTAATTCTGCTTTGAGATATACAGAGCTGTAGCGTTTCTCTCAAGTTCGCAATGTGTCCTATGGTTGATCAGAATAGGCCAAGACCACTGCCTATGCTAGAAAAGGATCAAGCCGAGCCTAAGGCCAGACTTCTGCACCTTATATTGACAGAAAATCAACATGCTGGATCAAAACTATTAAGTATCATACAACAAAAACCGAATTAAGTCTACTTTTGGGCTGATCACTTGCATTCCAATTGGAATTTTGTGTGGTACATGCTGTTCAGCTGGTATGCAGAAGCCCTTTTTCCAAATACCATGCAAGCTACGCATAGAGCTAGTATATAAAGAACAGTCAAGAATAAGTACTTGGATCATGACTTATCAAGTACCTCCTGAGTACCACTTGAAGGTACTGGCGAGAGACAACTTTGAGAGCTACTTACAAAGTGAGGGTGGTATAAAAATTTTCAGTTACATAACATTATACTAGATTACATTACACACTATGGACCAAGGAATCAGAGTTCCCTTAAAGACAGCGTCTTGACTCCATCATTGATTTCAGTCTGAGGTGACGAGGCCACTGCATTCCACCATTGTAGATTTTTATCTTTATAATTTTATATAAATTCAATATTTAGCAGTTGGTAACAGCAGATGTTTATCGGCAGTCAGTTGATAGCAGATCTATGTTGGCTTGAATGTCTTTTTCCCATCTTGTTGTTTCCAGACATTGATGAATGTACCGAACGGATTTCTGGCTGTCAACATGAGTGTAATAACACACTGGGCGGATACAACTGCAGTTGTCATTCTGGATTTCAACTCCATGAAGACCTTCACCAGTGCACTGGTGAAATTTTATGTGGTCTTATGGGCTCATATGTTTATCTGTTGTTTGTCTGTTCAGAGTTTCTTTACAGTTTTTAAATCTCAGCGAGGCATTAGCCACATATCATATGTGATGGGAAGATGTGTTCTTAATTGCAGTTGACAATCTGCTACCAATTTTTGGATCATTGTACAGTGTAATGTATGTATGTACGTATTTATATGGCTATTTAATTAGCACATCTGAATGAACATATATGGAAGTTGTAAATGTAGCTGTGAAACAGGATATGAGCTCTACAGCAATGGTATGCCATTTTTTCTTAGATCCTTAGAATCTGAAATTGTTTGCATTTCTTTGTGATGATGGCTGTGTAAAGTAAGTTGAAGTTAGCGTTAAAAACATCTGCCACAGCTACGTGGGATATAAAGGTAGATAAGTTAACGGATAACATGAGGATTTGGAATTTAGAATATAGTAAAAAGTACCGTTCGAAGGCTTTGACTTGGTTCAAAGAATGGATCTCGTTGTGGAACAGTCAGTTCAGAATGCTATTCGTCAGGCCTTCTTCGGCGAATTCCAAGAATTCCCAGTTACACACGGCAGATGTCGCCTAAATAGCAATATTGACCGTGTTACAGATCACTCAGTGCAAAATGGTGGTCGGATCTCGGTGATAGATGTTCGGATACCGTCCAAAAACGTATGGATTCCATTGCAGACTTTAGAAATAAGGCCTAACTCGAGTTTCCACACTTGGTCGCTGTAGACGTCTGAACAGAATTTATTGAACAAAATTGAATTGCATGAATTTGCATTAAATTTAAGTTTGCTGTTTAAGATATTGGTATTTAATTCCCTGTTTTGTAAGCTATTACTTTTTATTGACACACTGTGAAAAGAAAGGTTTGAAAGTTCTACTATAACAGCTTTTGCGGCACACGCCTGAATGTTACTGTTAAGCCAATTTACAAACAGTTGTGTCATTGTTGGTTTAAATATCGAGTTTTCTCTTTCAAGAAAAATACTGATTTGATATTTTAAAATAAATCAACGTTGGGCTAATAGTGCTAAGGTCTTAAAATGTCGTATCAATAAATTTTGCATTCGTTGATTTAAACTTTTATGTTTGTCTTATATTTTAGATAACGATGAATGCGCAGCTGGAACTCATGGCTGTTTTCAGGTGTGCTTAAACTCGTATGGAAGCTACTCGTGTGATTGCAATTCTGGCTTCGTTTTAGTCGATCGTTTCAGTTGCCATGGTAAAAGCTTTTTAAAAACTGACTGCCACTCCATCATTTGCAGTTGTTTTCGCCATCAGTTTATTTGGGCTCTTTGCCTTCGTGATCACTTAATTAAATCCTAACATATTTGCAAACTTCTTCTAGCTGTGACTTTTTATACTATTCTTTGGTAGCAGGCCTGTCAGTTTTATATTATTGGAATCGGATTTTAAAATATTCTCATATCGTATGAACTAAGGAAATCTAGAATTGTGAGAGACAATTTTTTTATAAAATTGACTGGTTTTGCGATTCTTGTAGGTTTATAATCGAATTAATTGGAACTGAATGTTTAAATATTCTCTAATTGTGAGAATTAGCAAAGCTTTAAGACTTCGACAATGACCCACTACTTGGCCAATGCCATAGCCGAATTCTGTAAGCAATAATAGCCCTGAAGCCCAGGCTGTGTGAGATTAGCTAGCAATGTTTATTGAATGGATGTAACGTGACCATCATTTGCAAGCGTTCCAGTTGCATGTCTCCAACTTTTGTTTTCAAAAAACTGTAGGGCCTGTAACCATTTCTGAATACGGCATAGACCGTAAATGACTTGTGAGAGCTTGCCAGCGGAGGCTTCTCCTCGCAGGGATTAAGACGACTAGCCAACACAAACAAAAGAGACACTTCTTGAACCTGTCCTACCAGATTTTGCCGAGAAGCCCTTTCTTTGATTTACACCATTAGTAGGCCTACAGCTTATGTCATAAAAGTTCTGCGTTTACAGGAAAAGAACAACGATCGTGTTGCTATCACAGACAGACGTTGGACTGCAGTTGCTATTTTTCTTTTAGAAGATTCATCGTCACTAAGATTGGGATTGGGCATCAGCAATGGAATACTCTCTTTCGTCATAATAATCCTTGTGGCAACAGTCGTCATCTTGTTGATTTTATTGAAACGAAAACGGTCTGAAAAAGCAAAAGGTATATTGTCCATTCAGACTCTAGGCGTACTAGGCCTACACTTTATTGGCTGACCAGCAGAGACTAAACAACGTCGAACACGGCACAAATTCTAACGTTTAAAATTTAGCTGTGTTTATACTAGGCCTAAAGAACCTACAGCTTTCGGAAACTTTCAAATTTAAAAGTGTCTTCGGCTTTCTAATTCGCGCCAGGCATTTCAATGAAAATCAGTCACGAAATGTATCTGTGTAGCCCTGTGTGTGCGCATGTAGGCCTACACATGTATTTGTGTACGTATATGTACATGAACGTGCTCGTATTTGTATTTTGATACTTTTATTAAGCATTTAATGCTGCTCAAGCTCAATAATCCTCTCCAATAAGAGCAATGCAGTATAATGTGATGTGATTTAGCCTATTATAATATAATTGGAAATTAGCAACTTAATTGATTTACTGAGTGAAAGCCCCGGAATAAGCGAAAACAATGATAACAATAGCGCTATTCATAGATTCATATAATGCTAACCTTAGATTTAAGATTTCGGATTTGAGTTATAGGACTATGGATATCATGAAGCTGGCATGAAACTATATCTAGTTTCTTTGAAATCTACCAAACACAAACGCAGTTAATGTAAAATAAAACCATACACCGATTCCAAATTTTGCGGCGAGAGATCCAGTTCACTGTTTTACAGTAAATTAACTTGTTTACGCCGATTGTAATATTTATGATTAGATGAAGCACTCGGACTGGATGTCTACGCCGCACTTGACACAAAGTCTCGAGCGGCTAGATCTGAGGACCAGTCAGAAGGTCTATACACGGCACTCTCACCACCAGATCGAACGCGTAATGACGTCTACGAAAATGTCGAAGCCAAATAAAGTTCATGCATGTGCGCTATCGTATTTTTTATGTGACTGAACTCGAATACAATATATCCATGATGTTCCGCTTCACACGATTCAAAATGAAGCTTCAGGTTCTCTGATGTAACACTTCTTTAGATTCAGTATACAGATCCCCCTTGATATACATGCATGCGCATAAAACGTGTTGACTTTTATATTATGTAGAATTGCTGTGTCGGCCTACTTCGCTTAACAAAAAATGTTTGTTGTTCTCTGAAAAAATTGGTTGGTTTTAAAAACTAATGTATTAGTCCAGGTATTAAATGTGGTTGAAATGAACTGAAGGACCCAGATATACCAACTAGAGTCGGATTAACCAGTAGGAAAAATATACAGCTGCACGGGCCACCTGGTGTCAGAGGCTCCACGACTGGAGTCAAAATTTTTCTGCAGTAACAAAACACTCACATAGAATTAATTTTACCATCTATTTGGTCAAAAAAGTGAGCCGTTAAATTACATTGCACCAAGACCAACTTGAAACTTTGAAAAAGTCAACCAGACAACCAGCTGCTTTTGCATACTTTTCTTGTAGTCGAACATTTCTGCCAAAATATATTCTATGCTGACATCACATGTATCCCTAGTTAGACATGTATAAATTAAGTTTTTTTGTTACTGATTAATTAGTTAGTTATATACGCCCTACCTATCGCCTTTCAACTATCTCAAAGAAGCGTTGCCTGCGTTAACCGAAAAGGAATTCGAATTCATTTAGAACAAAAAGTTCATCAGTAAACAAATGATGTTTAGATAATTAGACAAGTTACCACTGACGGGCACATGCACACACAGATAGAGGCAAACTAAAGGATTCCCATCCAGTGGTGCACCAGGAGGCGGGGAGTATTGCATGAAGTCCCGCTCCCTGAGGCGAAGAGCATCACAGTCATGGCCCTAGGTAGGCCTACTCTTTACCTCTCATTAACAGCATGTCTCCTCGCGAATACGAATTAATGCGAACTCGAGCAATGATCGTAGCCTACTTTCTTTTTAGCAGATGTCATATGCTCAAATAGTCGACATAAATAAAGCATACTCCTATCAAAAGTCCCGTAGTGATGCATGGAGTTAAGCCGATTCCAAATGCATTGACAGGCGAGCGCAAAGAGATGTTTTAGAGATAGTTCGTCGTGCACTCAGTTGATTGTGTTACAAAATGTTGCTGATTATTGCTGACGTTAGTGGTTTATAGGGTCGTACGAGTAGCAGTTTTATGTTGGCGATTGAACTGTTTTAATTTAAATATACTATAATAAATCGAAAGACTATCTTACATCGAGCTAACGCTGCGCCACAAATCGGGTGAGTCGACAGTTCGAAGCCCGATCGATTGTGAACTTCGGAAGGTCGCCGATGTAGGCTATAGATGGGACCAACTGGGTCGGATACGTCTCTCCCCGGGTCACGAAGAGCCTGATGAATGAAGATTCAACTGAAGAATCGGACTATGGTAGACGAATTTAGCTTACGACTCAAGCGGAAGGATCGAGAACTGAAGTTCGGATTCGACAAGCAACCACGGTCCGTAGCGTATGACGGCCAGATTTGTCACATAAAAGTATCATCGGTGATCGTCGATTTGATGCTGAACTAGGACAACCAAAGAAGAGATCAGTACGAAAGACGAGATAAGCTAAAATAGGCCTACATGCTGCGTTTTGCGAATATATTAACTACGTGGTTAATATTTCAAATGAAGTATTGTCTTTATAAAAAATTGTTTTTGCTCACTGGTAGTTTTAAGTTGTTGCTATATTTTGCTCTTGCCCTAAAGGGGTGTTATAGGTGATTCGAAGGAGTAGACGTAGGGGTAGACTAGCCCGTACTTTGTTGTGTGTGACGGAATGTTGATTAGAAGATTTTGTACAGTTTCTGAATTTGCTGTCGTTTTGTTTAGATGTCAAAATATGGAATTCAATGGTTGTTTGATCAACCATTTATGTTTATGCTACAAAGCAGTAGAATTTGGTATCAGAGTGAGCTGAGAAGTTCTGAGATGCACTATCCAGGGCCTTGTGATTCGTCTAGTGCTGGCTCATGGCCCAGGAAAAAGCAACGAGCATCTGCATTATGTTCCACTTATAGGAAATGGGAGAATTTACTTTACTGCTTATATTAGTATTATCTCTGCTCTTCATCTGACCAAAACTGCGCATATTTTAGAAAACGAAGTGGAACCAGATTCGTACATGCAAATGACCGGGGAAGCCAGCCCTGCTTCTGTTAATCCTCCCAATGTCTATGCTCGAATAAGCGACCGACAAGAGTCTGATTCTGCAGCAAATAAGAACTCGTAATCAGTCGAACATCCTCATGAAATTCAAGTCGACACTTAGTTTGAAAATGTCTGAATTTCATACAGCTTTAAAGACAGGCACATTCACTGCCTATATTGGCACCATCTGCTCACGGCAGGCCACTAACTGCGGCTGTAGGCCTATGTAATTTTATTTTCTCGAAATAGATTCATGCAGAGAAGCTTCTTCTGAATTAGAGTAGGGCCCAAGCACAAAAGCTTTTTCCTAAGAGTTAATAAACATGCTTGTTCCAAGTTACATTTAACCTGTTTTTAGATTAGCTTGTAAGTTTAGCATATAGTTGGCCTATATAGTGAATGACAAGAGCTACAAGTTAGGCCAGCCAATAGGTGAAAGCGAGAAGACTCGAAAACTTATCAGTATCAGCAAAGGTTAGTCGCAGTGATAGAAAATTATTTAGTGTACAGAATGTCCTTTTTATAAGTTGTTTGATTAATAGAAAATAGTTCAAATATCTTGTGTATTTTATAAAAATATGCAGATAAGGACGTAAATGACTATAATGACTCTCTTTAGCAATTGCTTGGGCATTAAGAAATTCCCAAAATGATACGTGGTTGAGTAGTGGTAGTTTTACATACTATGTGCAGAGTTCACAATGATTCACTAGGTATCGTTCTGTGGTTAACCATCTAATCTACATCAATCGGGAAACTTCTATAGCGCCGTTATCGTTATCGTAATGCACGAGACATCAATCGATAGTCGAATCTAAGCAAAATCGCATTCCAAAGTCACATTCCATTGGAAAAAACCATGCAGTCAAGATTCGTGAGGACCCTGAAACCGGAAAACAGGATAGGGATAATAAACAATTCGGAAAAGAGGAGATTTCACTCCTGACCTAAATGTTGAGCGTTGAGCGAACTGGTTCGAGCTTCTGTTCATTTACTTGGTAGATAGATCTACAGCAAATAATTGCGAAGTAAACTTAACCGTTCAAGAATGATTGTTTATTTTATGCCAAAACTTTTCAAACATTACTGCTATTCATCTGCCTTGTTAATCCAAGGGCATTTAACTTCATTGTGAAAAGCATTGGTACAATAATAACTGTAGGCATATAAAACCGATTTGTCGACTAAAATCGCGTTGCTTTTAAAACCGCAATAAACTGATTGTTCTCAGTAGGAATCTATACAACAAATGGAAGACTGCGGCACTTCTTTTTAAATTTGGGAGTTTTATCAGATTACACTTTCACACAATAAGCAACATGTCTGTGACATGACCAACCAAGCCACGTCACATCATAAATCAGCAAACGATACCCACCTCTCTAGTTTCCACATAAGTGGTGCTGCATGCTTAACTAAATTACTTTATAAGCAATGTGTTTACGTATGTGAACATTTATATAGCACCTTTCAAGAACCTCTCAAAGATGCTGAAACATGGCGCCTATTCAGTAGACCTAAAGGTGTCACAAAAAGTTGAGTAGTTCAGCTAAACTGTTTCTATGATGGCAAATTTTATGATGAAGAAATGGAAGATTCTCAAACTTTACCACACAACTGAATGTAATTACTTTTACAACACCACTCGACTGGCAAATCGCAATCCAAGCACCACTCCAATCAAAATCCAGAAAAGCAACCATAGAGAAAAGGAAACAGAAAATAACAGGAAAATGCTGTCACTTATTTTGGAGAAAGTTTTTTCGTTTTGATTATTGTAGGCTGGTAATTTGAAAACAGATCCAGAACTGCGCATGAGATAAAGCAGGTTGCATGTTGAAAATGTTCTCATGTTCCTCATGTGTCACATTAGCTGTGATGCTCTTTACATCAACACAACAGAACACAGCATTTGAAAAATTTGGCAAACATGTGTCAATTCTTTGGGTCTCACCTGAATTTGAAACCACAGAACAATCATTTATAAAGAGTTCAATGAGTTCATGTCAGCTTTCATAACTAAGTTCTCTTCAGAACTGCTACTTTCTGCAAGTGAATGACAAAGACCACATTCAAACTCATATGGCAAATCACATAGTAACCAGGATATTTAAAAATAAAAACCAGGAAGTTGCCGTCAAATGCTTAACGAAAATAAACATCAGGCAAAATTAGTAGATAATCCAAATCATACAACACACTGATATTTACTTATCTTAGCCTTGCTGCCAACAATGTAGCAAACCAAATTTCAGTTCTGTCTAATATTTTGAATCTCAAAAACTTTGTAGTGGACATTTCAGTGCTAGCCTGTAATGTTAGGTGGGTAACAATGAGTCCTGTCCATAATAGTTCTTAGACTCCATAATAGTTCTTAGACAGGGTCCTTCCGTAAATCCCTAATTCACAATCGCTTATCACCATTACACTTTTTGTCAGATAGTGGTTCTACATACCATAAACATACCAGCAGCACAAGTGATGCAGACTTTTATGTGCTTCTACCCAGTGAATGAAACAGAAAACCTTTAACATAAACTTCAGTGCAGTAACTGCAACATCTGGTAAAAGTCTAAGGATGAGGGATCATTACCCTTCACCACCAGATATCAAAACTTGACCTTCTTCATATCATCAACAATTACCTTAAATGTATCATCACCATGAAGTGTTGACTCAAATTCAGATGAATCGAGAAACTGTTTGCTCAGACCGAGATGCAGGAACTGTCCATTGCATGAAACATGAGCCCTGCAGGAGAACACTAGACAGAGATAATGAACGGACCTCCAAATTAAGATACACCGACAAGGAAGATTCTTAACAAATCCTACATAACAGCATAGTCATTTTGCATGAAATATGATAGGCCTACTCTACCTCGTTCTCAATAAGCTGCTTGGTCACATTTATTTCACAGGAACTTCTAAAGGTCACACATTGTTAAAGTCCATTTGGCGACCAACTTTTTTTCTGTTGTTTAATTAGCCAACGTATACATAAATCACTCTGTCAAGTAAGTACCGGTAATTACGGTAATGCAAGGTATGATACGGTAATCATTCACTTTTCGATGCCTCTATACACAGTACTCCTCAGAAGTACGGTACTGGTCTTGAAGGATAGTTCAGCTGAAGTGCAGATAAACACAGCAACAGTAATGCAACAAGGTGAACGTTTCTCTAGAGCTTGCTATCGGCTTGACAAAACTATTCAAATCTACTTTCAACTGTGCATAAAAGGCGCATGTAGGGTAGTGTTCCTGTACAGTTGGAGATGCAAATAATTACTTATTGGGATCTGTGTGATATTTCTTATATTGCCATTTAAATATTATTACTTGAAATGCAGTGATTAAACTTTTGTGTATTACCTTTCAAGCAGAAATTTTCAATAATGACACAAAATTATTGGGTATCATTCACACTGTAAGCTAGGTTAACAAAGGGCACACTTTGTAACCTTTCTATCATGGTGAAAACATTCACTTGACTGTTAAAACCTTAACCATTCTATCTGACTTTAAAGTCATATTTCTGTCTGTCTCACGTTGACGATATGTGATATATTTATTAGGAAACTCTTAAGAAATATAATAGTAAACAATAGAAAATTAACAATTTCATGACGCTCTTTAACACAGAACCTCAGATACAATCCGGATTGCATAGTAAACTTTTAATCTTGACCTGGCCTGGAACCGAACCCATCTTGCTCATCGATTTTTGTTTTGCTTGAGAGCCAGTGAATAAGCTGGTTCCCGCGACTCAGCTTTCGTTGGGCGCTGTAGAAACCTCGAGATTACGATTAAGGTTAAAGTCAGTTATGAGAGGCAGGTTTCCTTGAAGTTGATTTAAAACATTATCATGGCCGCTTGCTGAGGTAATTTAATTTCAAACTCGATATGCCTGAAGTATGAAACTATAGTCCCACACTTCTGGATGCTGAATAATATTTATTTAGTCTAGTGTAGCAACCCACTGACTAATTTCACTCGTTTGACCTATACTTTCTCAGTAAGAGCATAGTAATAGATTAACAATTTTGGATAATTTTGTGATAGATGTGTATGAGATGTATTTTTAAACCTTATTTTTTGTTGATGAGTATGAAATGTTGGAATTTTGAAGTTTTTTAGTTGGTACTGTTATATGGGTAGGTTTACTAATGCTTGAGATCTGTGTGTAGGCTTACCTATATTTTAAAATGCACTAAATCTACTTGCTGTTGAATAACAAGCAGGATGAGCTAAACAGCAGGTGAGACAGACCATGTGAAAATATAACTACTGATAAATGTTTCAAGTATTATTATAATCAAAGCATTTTAGTTTAATAATTACTGCCTGTTTAAGCAGTATATTTTATGAAACATGATTCTTATGAATTGTGTGCAAAATATGAGCTTCTAGAAGATACTAACTAATTTTCCCATGATTTGTACTCACTTCAGACTCTCCACCTTCCGCAAGTGAATTGCAGACCTAGTGGAAACTTGATAGCAATGACTAGGAAGAACTGCAAGTGGAGTTTGCCTTGGTTAGAAGTGTTATTGTTACAGAGGTCTTGTAACATCTTTAATGTTTCTTGCCTGTGATGTAATGTTATAGTTCCTAAGTTACTTTTGTGGCAAAGCATAACCTCTCATGCTGTGTGGATTAGAGTAATGCTATATGGTATTGTTACATTACAACCGTTAGCTGAAATGCAAGAAAGATGGATCATACATAACATGACGTAGGTTGAGCCAAGTATTCTGTACTAGAATCAGGATGTAACTGCAGCTCTTTTTGATCGACCATTATGGGAATTACATTAATGTTGTGCTGATAAGGTGATTTGTATTCATAATTATATATATATAATTAAGGGACTATCCTGATGCCATATTTGCGATGCAAACCAGTAGTAGTGAAGAAAATGTCTGAAATGGCTGTAAAGGCTTGACTTGTGGATTATTTTACTTTCTGGTTTCAGTGCTGGCTGGATCGGTATTTATGTCTTAAACAGAAACACTGCAGGAGCAGAATTTGTTCTTATTCTGACAAATCTAACTGCATGAAAACATTGAGCTCAGTTGAGACTCTGACGTTCACTTGGCTATCTTTAAGTTCCCTGTAAGCTGAACTTTCATTTTTAACTCAACATTAGTATTGTCAAAGTCATAAATGATGTAAGAATGGTGAAATGACATTAAGGATTTTCAATGAGCAAGGTGAGCAAAAGCCAATGCTTTGCCTTTCTACCTCTTTGTCTTAGGTTTGAATCATAGTACATGTGCAAGTTTCCTGACTGAACCAATAGTTTTTTTTATCAGAGAACTAATTGAGATTTATGTTAACAAAGGCATTTACAAGGTCCAGGAATGTCTTGTAAAAGTGTTTTAGCATCTGACTAGAATCAACTGGGAAAATGTAAAGACTCTACAATGATATCTATGTGCTGTTACCTCATACATATAATGACAGTATATATAGATGAATTTTGGGCAAAATGGGGAAGAGATCAAAGGAAGACAAAGTATAATTAGAAACTACTATAGCGCATAGATCTGTTGCACAAGGTATCAACCAATGGTGCATCAAAATCAAGCTGCAGTCAGGTCAGTGTCCAGAAAGTTAGTCTAGCAAAACAAAGAAGCAACCTATGCAGGATAAACGAACTGAAAAAGATGTCTTAAGTTGCGACCGAATTGACAGGAGAGTCTGAGCAAAATGAACAGATACAAGAAGAAAGTTCCAAAATTCAGGTCAAACAACTGAAAAAGCTTGTCAGACTTTTTCAGTTTGGCGCAACCAGAGAATGGAATACAATCAGGTGACCTGGTTGAAAACTGATAAGTCTGGGGAATGAGCATTGGTTTCAAGTATGGTGGTTGGCCGGAGTTTAATGTTTTATAAACTATAAGCCCCAATCTGATACATCCTTTCCTGCTGAACTGCAAGCCAATACACAGATTTAAGAACAATGGTTATATGCTCATATTTGGATGCATCAGTTACGACTCTAGCCAAAGAGTTCTGAACTCTTTAGAGTTTCTGCATGTTCGACTTTGTGATACCAGTGAGAAGTAATTTAAAGTAATCAAGTAGACAGGAGACCAATGCATTTGCCAGAGATATCCTTAAGGGCATGAAGACATGATGCCTGATTCTGCATATGTCATGAATATGCATGTATGATGACTTACAAATACCATTTACATAGCTGATTAGAGACATAGTAAAATCAAAAACAATGCCCAAGTCACGAGCAGCATTAGGTCAACTCAACAAATGAGTCAACCAGTTTTACAGATTTAAGCCCTTCAAACTTCTTTAGTTGCCGTGCAGTGCCCAGTAGCAAAAATTCAGTGTTCAAAGGGTTGAGGAGGAGTTCGTTAGCCGCCATCCAAGATTGCACCTCCTCAAAGGCTGTGAACAAATGCTGCAAAGATGAGTGACAAGATAGACTGTTAAATGTAATGTAAATTTGAGTATCATCCACATTGAAATGATACCTGAGTGAATAATTATCAAGTTCTGTACCTATTGGTGTAGCATATAATGTAAACAAATGAGGACGAGCATGAAATCTTCCCTTGTGGAGAACCACATGTCAACAAAGAACTTGACGAACTGTCCCGCATGTGAACCATTAGACTTTTATGCCATCCAAGAGAATAAAAACTCAGCAGAACAGACTTACTAAGAAAGTCAGCCCCATCAATGCTCTGTTGCACAAAATGGTTTTTACAACCAGAGTAAGACAGTCAGAGGACCTTTTGCCATAGTAATGGCATTTTTAATGGTGAAGGTACTGCATTTGACCAAATTGCAGTGTGCTGTAAACAGTATTTCCAATTTTGAAATATAGGTTATTCATGATATAGTATACATTATTTGACACGTGCATGTATACTTGCTCATTTATTGTTCTTAGGTGGACGGAAATAGTATGGATGTTGTCCAGCAAAACCGGATTTGTTTTCTGTTAACTTTAGCTGTTTGCTGTGTTTTGTCTGTCGTAAATGTAGGTAAGTATGAATAAATTGTTGTATGGTGCCGAATTTTATACAAGTAATAGTGAAGGTGTCAGTAAATATGTGTTTACTTTTGTAACTGTAACTCTGTCCTTTGTGAGCTGTCTAAGGTTGAGTTTGTTAAAATGTAAGAGATCATTGGAAAGTGTAAACTAATGCAAAAAGTCTTATTTCAGATGGGTTTGTCTTTAAAGTTGTTATTATTGCATTATATAATTACGAAGCCCTGTATTAATTTTTTTGGCATTTGGCTCAATTGACTTCTAATTTTCCTAAGATGCTTTGTGGTGTTGCTAATTTTCTGAATACTGTATTAGGCTTGTGATTCTGAACTTGGCATTTTCTACAACCACAATTTGAATTTCATTTCTACTTATTCTGTTAGTTTTAGTTCTTGGCCAATAATTTTTACCCTCTCACCTGTTCGTCTGTCTGCCTGTTTGTGTGTCTGTGTGTCTCTCTGTGGACCTGTTTATGTGTCTCAGTGTCTGTCAGTATATTACATGCGTGTAACCTCTGAATACTCATAGAAACAAACCTAATCAGCTAGCTAACTGTTGCACTTTTAAATTATATGGGAGATGATAATAATTCTACAATCAATACAATGCAGTGAAATACTTGACAGTGCAATACAACACAGTACATTAATATACAATGCAATGCAATAAAATACAATGAAATGCAGCCCAATTTAACACAACATTATGCATTAGAATATAGTGTACATTAGAATGAATTGATCACCTTTTAGAACCTCAGTTATCATCAATGCTGATATATTATCCTACATACAGTACATATATGCTTACATGCATATAATCATATATAACTATGTAGGATCTATACATAAGTCGATACAGGCAAGCAGGGAAAGATATCTTAGTTACTAACCCATCCATATCTGCACACTCGTTCATATGTAAACATCCACACTGAGTGAATTTGAATATATGATTGCATAGACACAAATGCACACATGTTAGCCAACACATGCTTCCCCTCCCTGTGTCTGTTCCTTCTGCTCAGTCACTTCTGTCATTTCGTTCTCAACTTAAAACGGGTCTTTTTCAAATTGCTTGTTCACTGTGGGCTGCCTGTCTGTCTTGTGAACTAACCTGGATATGGACCTGAATGCGGCTTGGCTTTGGTGCGCCATCGATTGATGCCTTGTGCATTAAGCACCGGCGCATTAGGAGTTACTAATTATTATTATTATTATTATTATTATTATTATTATTATTATTATCATCATTATCATCATCATCATCATTATCATTATTATTATGTAGGCTTGCATCCATGATGCTAGCAGAATTTTATGCCTTATTTAAACAAGTCCACTCATACTCCATTATAATATTTGTTTACTGTTCCAAAACTTTTTCCCACCAAATTCATTCCTCTGGAATTCAATCAACAGAATGCTTTAGTACATGTACTTTTACTAAAACCAAAACCTTCATCACAAAGACAACACTAGAATTAGCACAGCAACTGTAACTTTAAAATTTTAGATTCACGTATAACTCAACCATTTTACTTCCAGCTATATTAATTTTGCATGTTATTTACAATCACCAAAGCCAGTCTTTCATGATTGTGGTCACTAATTATGTCGTTGTTATTGCTATTATCATTATTTTTACATGCTTTTTAAGGTTAAATTTGGAGAGTGTGATGGCAGCACTTCTGAGCACATGGAATGCAATTGCCTTCAGAACATAAAAATTATGCCAACATACAGACAAGAAACTGATCAAGATAAATGTACTTGTTGAATGCATCTATGATAAAGTTGACATTATTGAAATTCAGTGACACAATTTCCTCTGCTATAAATCAGTGAAAATACCAAATATGAATCTTTCTGTTGCAGAGGCGTCAGCTAACACCTACATGGGATGCTATAATGAATCTGGAAGCATTGCAGTATTTACACATGATTCTCAACGGATTACATTGAGCAGATTGACACCTGATAGATGTAGAGCCGGATGTAGAAAGAGTAACTTTACATTTGCTGGACTCTGGGTTGGTACTCTAACATGACATAAGATAACATTAATTTCAACGAAAAATATGTTTCATATGCCATACAGCCTGGGTTCAGTCAGTGCTCGTGACAGCTTTCTTCGACTCTTGTTTGTTAGACCAGATGCATTTGATACACATGCATAACTGCCTGGCTGTATTATGATTGTGCTCAAACTCTTATGGATTTACAAAAATCTATGTGGTTTGTCTCCGGCCATAGATTGCTCAATAACAAGAATCAAATTATCAGACTTCATTTCTGTTATGGGTTGCAAGGCTCGAGATCAAATTGTTAATTTCACTTTACCTACCAGAATGGTACCAGGACATATGTATGGCCGATTGGCTGACTATGTTATCTTGCATTGCAATCGGTACTGAATCACTTCCTGATTGTCACATGCCTTATTCTCGCCTTAGTTCACATTATTTTATTATGATTTATTTATCCTTTGATACAGTATAATCATAACGATTTCCTCATTAATCATAGTCATTCCATTTTTCTACTGGGTTGCTTACATCTTCTAATGAGCAGCATTGTTTTGCAATGGTGATAGATGTACTAATTGTACCAATTAACCCTGGAGCCAAGCACTTCAGCAGCCATCTGAAGATTAACAAGCCCCGTTGATCAGCTACTATAAAAACTTTTCCAACTTTCCCGCAACTGCATAAAGACCCTTCACACTAAACCGGAGCCCAGAACCAGGTTTTAATGGTTAATAACACAAGGTTAAGGTAGGACTCAAGTAATTAGGCCTATTACCTTAAGCAGTTTGACATCTGGTGGATGTAAAGAAAGATCTTGGAAGGACTTCTAATCATACAATGGACTTTAGGTTGGTATTCAGAACTACAGTATTAAATTAAAAAGGCTATACTTCACTAAATTTATTTTCATAATGTGCTTAATAGCAGATCTGGGCAAAAAGAGTTTCCTGATGTTTTTGCTAAGACTTTTGCTACCTTATCACCAGTTATAGTACAGCAAGTGCATGCCTAACTGGAAATTTTAAGCCAGGTCATCACAACTTGACTTATCTGCATAATTTTTCTTTCATCAAGCCAACTTGTTGCATTGGGTCAACTGGCCTTAATTTGATATATTCAGTCAGTTCTTGTCTCATAGTCAGTCACAATTAAGTCATCTTGCTTCAGCAGCTGAAGCTGAAGCATCCATGCATCAAGATTTGGTCACTTGTACCTCTGTGTTGGTTGACACACTGACCGCAGCAAATGACGATGACTGAATTCGAGAAACTGATCAACTTATTCCAGTTTATTTTACATTTCAGTGATCACAGTATTTTTGATTTGCTCTGCTTATTCTTGCATGCACCAATTAAGTCTGGAGCGAGGATCGAGTACAGCACCAGCAATTTAGAGAGCATTAGTCTCATTCTTGGACAGGCGACTTGTGATGGCAGACAGGAGACCAAAAACCAGTTTTTTTGCAATACAGTGGTCGTATTGATTCCAGTTTTGTTTTGCAAACCTCATATGCTCATAATGATGTTGGATGCATTGACCTGGATTTACCTCTCATATAACTGGTTGCCTCTTTGAAGGGCTTCATTTTGATAACAGATTCTGTCAGAAGAGTCTGATTGTGTGTTGTCAGAAAAGTCTGGTTGTTCATTGCTGCACTGGTGAATAAGCTGGTGTCCTGTGCTTAGCTTTAAAGTGGCCCTATAGAAATTCTCGAGATTACGATTACAATTACGATTGTTAGGGTTGTGCTGGCTAATGGTTCTAGGAGGGCTCCTTTAGCTTCCTTTAGCTTATTCTTTGGGACCTGCAATATTAATGATAATAGATGACTTGGTTTTACTCATATTTAGTAATTCAAAATGATTAAAAACAACTTTTCAAACATCTAATTCAATGTAACTTCAGAGAAAGTTAGAGAAAACTTTAGTCCACTGATGAACCAAGAAACAGAAATACTAGACATGGCATTGACTACATATCACCAAGATACTTTTTAAGGAAGTGAGATAGCATCTTAAGGAAACAACTGAGACAACTTAGTAGGATGTAAGACTGTTCCGGTTCCGGTTTAGTAATAAGACTAAATGAAATAAATGGGATGGTTTCAATAATTGACAAAATCAACTGGAGCGTGACAATTACAATTACAATTTTTTTATAATTTCAATTAGAAATACGTATAATTGAAGGCTTTTAAATCAATTACCGTTACTTGGTAAATTGTAATTAAAATAGAATTACGATTACAATTGACCCAAACCTGCAGTATAGACTGCCATTTTTATGCAAACAATGCCCAGCTGTATCTTTCAACTGTTTCATGTGTAATCTCATGAAGAGGATCTTGTGTACAATGAATATCTTTCCCATGAGTGGAAGCCAGTGTAGCGTCTCTCCCATTTAACTTGAAACTTATGACGTTTGGCAAATTAGCAACGATTTGGACAGCATAGTTGAGGATGGAATGAAGCTGTCATAGCTAGAACGTTTTTGCAAGACTGTAAGAACAGCTTTCCAATAGTCCAGGCACATTAGAGTGAAGGAGTGGCCAAACGTTGCAGCAGCATCGAATGATAAATTCGTAATACGACTCTGATCTGATGCAGTTGGTAGATGCAAGACGTGCAGATGGAATTGACGTGCTCCTCCGTGGTTCTGCATTCAGGAGCACTTCAAAGTCCCAGATGAGGCTTTGTACTTCCCAAAATGGGGATTCTGCTGCTGTTGCTTTCCTATCAATCTTTGCATGTGCCTGTCTTATGCCCAGCCATTTGAATTCCATCTTTTCTGGGTTCAGCCTCAGCCAATTTGAAGGCTTCCAGGTCTGCACTTTTGTGATGATTGCCTGCAATTTGGAAACACAAGCCATTGTGTCAGACGGATAGGACATCAAATACAGCTGGATTTCAACAGTACACTGATGAACCCGGTCTCTAAAAGCGGAGATGTTCTTGGTCAGATCAGCCATAAACTGGATGTACACGAGCAGTCCAAGGACTGAACACTGAATGTTGCGGGTGCCCATTTTAAGTTGTCAAGCCCATGGCTAGCATTATTGTCTACCCATTCAGGAAAAATCAAAGCCACTGTGACTGTCCTACAACACCATAAAAAGTTCTCAGTCTTGTCAGCAGGATCTCATGGTCCACCATGTCAAATGTTGTATTCACATCCAGGAGTGCGGGCAGCATATGTATGTCAGTGGTGTTTGAGGTCTTAGAGGTAAGCCCCACGAGAACAATCGATGGCGTCTGCTGAAGCCTTATTGTACCTTTGGCATTAGGTTGCATGATTCCAAATATCACAAGAGCTGCTGCAAAACTACTCTCTCGATAACCTTAGCAAGACACAAAATGTTAGAGATGGGCCGGTAGTTTTGTATGTTACCTGAGTCCATTACAGGTTTCTATATCTGTATGATGGCACACTTTTGACTACCTGGCAGGCACCCTTCAGGCCAGTGGCGCACCTGGCCGGGGAGTCCTGGATCTGAACGCCCTTCAGGACAAGACCATCAACATTGAGATTCTTGAGAATCTAATAAGATATTTTGGGTGTGCCTCTCCACCAATCAGTGACTCAATCGACAGAGAAGAGCATCATATTATGAAGAGCATTTTGCAGGCCGACTTCACGTATTCAGTTCCTGGCCTCATGTATGTTGGTAGAATGCATTTGTTTCAAGGGCTTTACCCAAAACTCTTTGGGAAGCTTACAGTGCTCCTGAGATCCATGTTCACCATGGGTTTCACATCTTCATTGCTCATTGTCTCGGACCCCTCAATTTTCATCCAGGTACTGGACCCTCTGGCTAAAAAAGTCACACATGGTGATGCGATTTGCATGCGTTGCGTCTAATTTCTTTAGATGAAAGATCACAATCCCGCTACTTCCATGGTGTCATGTGAGAGGAAGTGAGTCCTCGTGTGGCAGGTCAACAGTATCGAACCTGGATGAAGCCAATCTCTTCACACTCGATGTCAATTGCAGACTGAGGCTATGTATTGCCACCATGGAAGTTTATTTCTTACACAGACTTATAACATTCCACGAACTGAACAGCAGATCAGCCTGTGGTTTTATGGTAATGCAAATAAAGTGTAAATGTAGGCCTACACTTTTTCTATAGTGACCATGTGGCCTTGACCTTACTCATTTTTCAGTGAATTAATCAGGTGAGATTGTTAACCATTGCTGCCAGTTGAATGGGTGCCACGCCTTTTAGGGTCCCCATTAATGGCTTTGACCGTGGAAGTTTTTTTGTTACCCAAGTACGGACCATTTAAGAGATTCAAATCTCTTAAATAATCCATGACTGGGATGCAAAACGGCATGCGAGCCTCACTCTCACGCCCAGAGAGTTAACCAATGGTTATCACCAGCTGCAGTATACAGTGACCATTCTGGTTGACTGCCTTGCTTGGGATATGTTTGCCAGTTGTGCAATGCAAAGAGTCTTCCTAACAGCGTGTCGTCAAGCTGTCTCTGATATTCAGATATGTACACCTTTCCGACATGCGACTCCCTTTATGACATAAGAGTGTGAAGTTTCTAGGTATCACAGCAAAGTCCTCATGCAAATTTATCCAAATGTTTATAAAATATCGGCAGCAAAATGTCATAAACCTACGTCCAACTTACTAAAGTAGAAGACCAAGTGAAAAATGAATATGCCCCAAGATTGCTACCTTTATCTGTTTCAAGCCCTTTTATTTATCAGTCCTTATTAGGCTTTCCATTAAAAACTAAGGTCGTCCCACCATTTTCAAGAGATCTTACCCTGATTCATCCAATCCACAACCTTCCCATTCTCTCAACGTGCTTACGACCCACCATGTCAGCTTCTCTGTGTCCTTCTCTTTCTCATCTTCTTGAAGCAGGGTTTTGTTCTTCACATTGTATCTCTGGGTAATTTATCTGATGGACACAGCACTCATGAATAAGATGGTGCCCTGCACTTAGCTTTTAGTAGCACTTTAAAAATTCTCAAATTTGCAATTCTGATTTCAATTATATGCCGAGTGCCACCTAAGAGCTCCCAAATCTAAATGAGATTTACACAAAGTACAAATGGTTCACAATTCTATGGCCATAGCCATAACAAAGGCTGCTAAATATCACCATGTTACACCCGTAGTGCCTTCATTACACTGGCTGCCCATTGAGCAAAGAATCTAGTGTAAATCTGTCTTATAGTTCACAGCATATGACATTTAAATCAACAGATTTATCTCTCTTTGCCAACCCCTTAAATCAGCACATATTGGATTAAATCAGCAGATAATTTGACTTGCTGTGCCTCACAACAGGACATTGTTGGACTCTTGAGAATTTTCATTTTTGGTCGATTGTCTAAACTTTGGAATTCACTGCCCAGTTCTCATTCTCTTTCGCCGAGGTTGGTTTGGGAGCGCTTCTGAGTAGTTTTCTTGAAGGGGCGCTATATAAGTGTTCCATATAAATAAATAGATAAATATAAATAAATAAATCCTGCAGTTTTGCTTTTTAATGTTGTTCCAATCTAAACTTAAGAATCATCTGTTTCAGAATGCTTGCCCAACCTTGGTCTGATTAGTTATTCCCCTGACTTAATGGAGTTGACCACCCTTTGCCAATTGATTACGGTTTTGACTACCTGTTTGCTTGAAGTTGCTGTCAACTGATGCCATGTGCATTACGATAACGGCACTAGAGAAGTCATTAGATTAGATTAGACAAATAGGGCCATCTGGTAACGTGGAGCATGTTGGTGAGAGCAGTTCACTGACTACTTATATGCAAGAAGAACTATTAATAGAATTGAAGAGTAGAAGTATTTTTGAAGGCCTAAAACTTCACTCAAAGCAAAAGTTACTTCATCCATATTTAGTAGCAGTTTGCTGTCAAAATATAACAAACATTTTTGTTGTTTTTCATTTCCTGAATTCAGATGCTTGAAAATTCTTAGTTAAATGCCAATTTTTATTCAGTGTGGTGAATTGTGGTGCATTATTTTTGGTTATTTGCAGAATCAGTTTAAACTATTTGAGTTAACTACATGTATGTGTTTATATATTTTTTACTTAAAATTAATATTTTTGATTTACAGGGAGGCAGGTTTTGCTACTGTGCTCTTGAGCTGAAAGAAGGTCAGATTAGACCAGTTAGCAATTTGCTTTGCAATTTAACTTGTCCTGAAGAACCAACAGAAGCTTGTGGAGCAAGATCCAATGATTCATATTTATTTAGTGTTTACTCAGGTTAGATACTGTTACAAACCATGTCAAAGTGACTGTCATTTATGTACAGTTAGCAGATATACTGGTAACCCTGTTAGATATGCGGCTGCACATTGCCATTTTCTACCCATAGATGCATGTATGATTGTATGATTGTATGCATGTATTAGGGTGGTCCAATTTTCTTTTGTTTTGAGTTAATTGTTGGAACCCACCATTACAGTCCATCCATTAAACACTAAAACACCATCAACCCGTTATGGTGCATTACATGGGGTCCATATGCCCTGCCACATTATATCAAATACTGCATTATAAAATTTTGCATGCAGAAAGAGTTGTAACACTGGCGTAAAGTATAGGCCTACTTGTAAGTTTTGTGGATGTGAAATCACATGTGGTCATCTTTCTGTGCAGTGATAGTAGCTTCGCACAACGGCCGAATTATGTGGCCAAATATGGTTTCAATTTGCTAATACAAATGCCGTGCCTGTGCGAAAATTCACAATAAAAATTAAATCATGTTTGGGCATTTTGGTTTAGCTATAGAGTTTCAATTAAAATATATCTGATATCAAAATGCGCATTCAGAGATGACAGCAGGAAATGTGTCGCTTGCACTACGGCTATCTGCTTTTTTATTTCAATCATGCAGTAGTGACATCACTACTGAACAACTTCTCATCAGCAATTGATTGAATTTTTTGTAAACCTTTATTTAGAGCTCTGATGGCCCACATTAAGACATTTTGTGAGGTTTTTTACATTAATCAGAGAAGTTTTATATTTTCTCTAATGTAAGGTATGGTAATCATTTATTATTATATACCTCTTTCAACTTGAATCATCAGAGGCATTGTTCTGGGATTGAAGCACTGTTCAGCCAAAATGCAGACACAACAACTGTCCAACAACTGCACAAACTTTATGGGTTGTATGTTTATATGTATGATTGCATGTTTGTATGTATGTTTGTTTGTATGTATGTATGTGTAATGCTTTGACAGTTGTTCACAATTTTAGCCTACAGTTCTTCAATTTCCACTAGATGTAACGGGTTAGGTTAAGCCAGTGGATATTCTTGTTCATATAATATTTATAGATGATAAATGTAGAGCACAATGCATATATATATGTCAGCACAAGTCAGGTTCTTTCAGTTTAAAAAATTATATGAATATTTGATGATAGTCCAACAACCACTCGATCAATCAATAAGATCAATAGTCCATTACACATTTAAACTGTTATAGAATAAATCCTAATTACTTAAGCCTGCATTGTTACTAGGCTAACCTAAAATTATTTATTTAAATCTCCCTCCTTGACGTGCAAGCTTGAACCGATTTTTTCTGTTTTGGTAGCTGTATTAATGACGACTCTTTGTCGATATATAGTACATAGAAATTCTTCACAATCACAGAGAAGTTCGTGAAATGTCCGACTCACGCCTCAGTTTCACCTTACATCAAACAATCAAGCTCCACGTCGGCTAGCCCAAATCTTTGCCGAACTTGTTGTCCGTAGAGGTAGATTCGTGAAGATCCGAGGATATACGACACCCGAACTAACACACTTCCGAGTAACGAAAGTTTCTAGAGTCCAGTTCCTCATTGATGGATTCTTACAACTCGCAAACAAACTTCGCAAGAACTACTCGATTCGTACGTTGATACACCTTTTAAATCGTCCATTCGTCGAACAGCTGTCTTTCGCACGGTAGGCCTATTTTGCGACTGATTCGGAGTTATCAGCGTTCACCACTATACCTCGATCTCCTCAGACGACTAAGAATTGCAAAACTAAACTTTGAGCGCCTCAATCCGCTGCGTTAGCGTGAAAGTCTTCTGCTTTTTCACCAAACGATTCCGGTTGACGACTGAGTTTTAAATTTTCGCTGCTAGATCCCTGCTTTTGGTTTAATCCAGTATGAAGTGTTCGGCTGTTCCACATAACTATTACTACATATACCTTACTATGCTGGCGTAAACTTGTTTCATATATCTACCTATCTAAATGCTGGCTTATATGTGTAAATAAATGTATGTGTATATATATATATATATATATATATATATATATATATATATATATATATATATATATATATATATATATATATATATATATATATATATATATATATATATATATATATATATATATATATATATATATATATATATATATATATATATATATATATATATATATATATATATATATATATAAGGCATTTCATTAACTGTGTACACTTTAGCCAATGATTTAACATAAATGCAATGCGAATATTAGCAGAATCGCAACAGTATGTATGTACGTACGTACGTACCCGGAAGAAGTTGTTAAGCCATCCGGCTGTCGACCAGAATCCTGTATGAGGCATTGAGATGTGTGATTATTATATTATGACCGATTATGTAAAATGCTGCACCTACTTCAAGAAGAGCAGCAGCCGGACTTGTCCAGGTTCGATGGTGTCACAGATATCCGAGATCAGTGTGAGCAATCCCATCTACTTTCCTGAAACCCAAACGCATCTTCAGCATAAGGTCAATTGCTTTTAGGTAGCTTACCTGCTGCTGAACTAATACCCTTTGATAGCAATGTAAGGTTTGAGGTTGGCCGGTAGTTGGTGAAATTGTCCGAATCCAGTTTATCTTGAAACTTAACCTCATTGCAGGCCTTTGAGGTTGTTGTTAATTGCGCGCGTTATAAATGTCTGTTTAATAATAATAATAATAATAATAATAATAATAATAATAATAATAATAATAATAATAATAATAATAATAATTAAAATACAGTAGTAGATAAAATTTTAAAATGTACTGTATGCGCTTTGTGTTTTTTGGATATCAATAAATGTGCTGAACAGTTAAAACTGCCCACAAAATTGCGCTTGCAATCAGAAGTTAAACTGTTCTTTTGAACCTTTACTTATTAGAACTTAACTTGTTTTTTTATTTTAGTATATGAGTTGTCTAGTTATATAAATTAGGTCCAAAAAGACCTTCTGATGCATTTCAGCTTGCTTAAAGTTGCTCTTTTTTGGTCTCTGAAACAGCTGTGTTCTTTATGCTTTCTAGGGGCTTTGTACAATCGCTGTATATATTTGTTTACATTAGATTACGTTTTTGTTTATGTATACTTTAATATACTGCATTTTCTTTGTTTTCTGGTCTTTTAATATTGTAGTGTGCCAAAAGGGATTGTATGGAGGGAATTGCACCAACGACTGCAACTGCAAAGACAACAAGAGCTGCAGAGTGACGGGAATATGTCCAGGAGACATGTGCACAACTGGATGGAAGCTAAATGATACGACTCCTAATATAAAAAGGTGTTCTATCGGAAAGACTGTTGGTCTCAAAGAAATGCATCTAATACATCTTCCTACATTTCAAGGTTTCATGTATGACTTCTAAACTTGATTGCAGTAGCCTGGATATTGTCTGACCAATGACTTTTACAGCTGAGTGTTGTTACCTCTGCATCCTTTTATCCTTGACCCTGACTTTTAGCTGCTTGTACACATCGTCGTGAAGGTTTTGCAAAGTTATGTGTAGGCTAATCATTCCTAAGAAAATCAGTCATCAAAGTTAATAGTAAATATTGCTGCATTTCATTCTAGATTAATAAAAATCAACAATACAAGATTATGATTATGAAGCATTGTTACATGCTCATAATAAATTTATGTAAAAATATGCGAACACACTACCCTCTTGCACTGAATTCAAAGAGCTCAGTTTCAGAAGTTGGCAAATTTATGCGTCTTTCAGCTGCCTGTTATGAAGAGAAGCATTGGCTTCTGCCATCTTCTCATTGCGCACGATGGTCTCTTCTCAGGGTGGATCTGCTCTCCTTGTGCAGACGTCTGTATTCCTCCGTCTCTGCGTTTAGCCTGGCCAGTTGTGACAGGGTCCTCTCCCCCAAGAAAATATTAGTTAAGCATAGTGGATCGATCTCTAGTGCGTACACTTCCCCATAGTTAAGTATAGCGAATTCCCCGTTGCTAAGCGACGGATTTATATTGTTATCGGTTACTAAGGAACGGATTCCTGGCGCGAATTCCCTTTGGATATTTAAGTTTACGCACGCAGAATCTCTCTCGGCTCTCAAGCGCATGCTTCGCGGATTACTCTGCATGGATTTATACTGGTTTATACAAACTACACCTCGTGGATTACTCTGCGTGGAGTGTATTATGCGTGTGGACACTTCGTGGATTAATCTGAGTGGATTTACACCAGCGATCATGTATGTGATTGTGTGACCACTGTTTTAGCCACTACAGATTACTTCCAGTGGATCTATTATAGTTCTATGTTCAACTTAGTTAAAGGTCTGTGAAATAAAACCACGTTGCTTCGAAACTGCGTGTCCTACCTCCAAAATCCTCTGACAGACCACGGCGGTTGAACCCGGCGAGTATAACTACTGGCCTTTATCTTGCCGCATAGGAGAACGGCAGACGGGAGGCCGTGACACAGTCATCAGGTCATCCGTCGTCTGGATCTGGTGCTAGATGACATTAGACAGTTAAAAATAATGCCTAATGATATTAGTAAAGTTTGAAGATTTTATGGCAACTCCAAATAATTTGCAAAGCTTGAACACCAAATAACCTACCTGACTTGCCATTTTTCATTAAATTATTAATTTGTACAATTTAAATTTAATTCAATGTGAAACCTTGGAATTTGTTAACACCACACAAATGCTGCATCGGAAAAAGTGCTTCATGAAATCTACTCTGTAAGAGCCACGGTGTTTAGTCAGTTTAATATTAACTAAGAATTGCTGTTTCATACAGACTATAAAAAGTTTTGGAATTGGTTAACATGTTGTTATTATTTATGCTGTTTTTACATATTTTAAAATAGCATAAAAGATGGTGCATTCTGGTTTCTTTAAATGCAGTGCAGTCATTGGTACAAAAATTGTAGCAAGTGATATATATTAGTCATTACTCACTGGAAATGAAAGTTGGCAAACATTTGGATTTCATGTATACTTTTAGTTTGGATTTGATGAAATACCGATAAACCTGAAATTAGATATTGACAATTTGATCTTTTGTTATTTGCAATTCTGTAGATGTCAATGAGTGTCGAGCTGCTTGTAATTCTGCCAGTGACTCAGATTGCCACAACTGTAGTTCTGTTCAACATGAAAAATGCAGGAACACCAATGGCAGTTTTGAATGTGTTTGTATAAAGGGATATAGTAAAAAACTCAATGGAACTTGTGAAGGTAAATAAATATTCCTTATGCTTAAACTTAAAAACAAAGATTTTTTGATTAAAAAACATGTTGTTATCTGATTGTTTTTTACTCATTTTCTGTCTCTCACTTTCATGTTAATTTTTTGGTGGAAATTTGTGTCCTTACACAACTCACAGGTAATCGTAATCGTAATTCCAAGATTTCTACAGCGCCCAACGAAAGCCATGCCGGTTAAGCCAGACCAGCTTATTCACAGGCGCTCAGCCAAAAAAAAATCGATTGGCAAAAGTGTTTGGTTCCGGGTCAAGGTCCAAGGGTCAGGCAGAGATACAGCGTGGCAGCTACGGTGGGTGATGTTTGGGGTTGGAGAGAGGTATTGAAGTTTGGCTACAGTGATTTGACGGGACTTCATTTGTGTGCTGGCTAAACTCAATTAATCTCAGCCTAGCTACGTTGTAAATATGGCTGTGAGGAGTTTGGTTCAAGTGCTTTTATTACACTTGCTAGCGTCTGTGTTTCTAGTATTTAGACTTATCATGCTCCTTTTTGTACTCTTCATATTCTCACCTGCGACCATATTAGTTTCATTGCACACTCCATCTTAAACTGCATCACGTGTCAATCATCCTCCTTCTCTTCACCATTCTCTGTATAACTGCCTTCCACACAAGTTGCTACCACTTTTACTCAGATGAAACAAATTTGCACACAATTTTGCCCTGTTGCTTAAACCTATTGTGTTCCGACTGAAGGCGAGAGTGGCGCCACCAATGCCCTGACTTCTGCGACGCCTAGCTTCAGAAATGGCAGAGTTGAACTATGGCTGGGGTGTGCGCTCTACTAAACTCATTCATAAAGGAATTTGCCTTTCAAGGAGCTCAGTTAAGCAGACTGAAACTGCAATGCCAGCTCATTAGCTGTTTATGCTGGAGATAACCGTAATGGTGATTCAAATGTATCATATTTAGTTTATTTGAATCAGTTTTATGCCGAAGTCGAAATCTAACAATTTTTTTTTATTTGGAGATAGTTTAAATGGGAAGTTAATAGGGATATCATGCAGAAGAATCAATATGAATTGTAATGTGTCATCTGCATGATTCCAGTTATATTTTATGTGATTTTCTGTCATTTATTTGAAAAACAGATATTGACGAATGTAGAGAAAGAGCTCACAGTTGTAGCCAATACTGTAATAACACCGAAGGCAGTTACCACTGTTCGTGTGCATCTGGATATGAATTGGAAGGACGTTTTGCTTGTAAAGGTGAATATACTGTGGTACAAATTATATCATGATCATAACTGCACATTTATATGCCCACATAGTTACACAAGAGGATAAAGATCATAAACTAAATGTATCCTCACGTGGGCAACCAATTCAGCTTGTCCTGCATGAAATTAGATAGGCCTATAAGACAAACATTGCAATCCCATCAGTTAGATAGCTAAGCTGCAGAGATGACTGTTGATGACTGCATGTTGACTGAGTGGGGTGATAATGTAAATTTACTGTTCCACAGTGTATTATATTTGAGAAGTGAATGTGTTTTTATCTTTAAGATTAGCCTCAGATTTAATGTTACAATAACAGAGGCAATTAAGGATGAAACTGTAATTGTAACATAGCATTTGTGTAGCACCTTCTAATAATCTCTCAGATCCTTCTGTATATGGCTGTCAGACATATGAATGTGCACTGGACAATAATAATGAAGAATTGAGACCACTGATCAGTTTTATTGAAGTACTGGTGTAGAATTGCTTGATTACATTATGTTACATTACGAGTGCAGTACATTCATTGTGTTCATTATAGACATTGATGAATGTGAGAAGAAAACTTCAGAGTGTGAGCAGACATGTACCAACACTAATGGCAGTTACACTTGTAGTTGTAATGATGGTTTCAGGCTTAGTACTACCAACGTATTTAAGTGTGATGGTAAGAATCATTTAATTTATATGACATTAGTTATATGATCTAACTTTGGGTTGGTCATGTGTCTAATTTTATTAAATTTAGTGCCTATGGGACAGTAGTTCAACCTTGTGGAACTCATTGCAAACTCTGTATGTAGTGTGGTGTAAATCACATATAAAACATGCATGAGGCAGACCAGCACATGAAAACTGCAAGAGCGAAGTTGTTGGGTCAGTTTCAGTGACAGGTCAGATGTGATGCAAAGGTGGAAAGGTGGAAATCTCAAAACTAACATTTTTAAACTGTATATCCAAAAGACGGGATTTTGGATATACAGTTTAAAAATGTTAGTTTTGAGATTTCAGTGAAATGCTGTAGGGCAAGGGACAGGTGGAGATTAGTCTGCAGTTTTAGTAGAAGTGACTAAACTAAGACTATACAGAATTGGGATATGGGCATTAACTATAGTATAAGAGAGTTTGGACAGGTAAAAGAGTAGGAGAGTATAGCACCAGTGTTTGATGTGTATATTTACAGTATAGTGAACAGTTTGTTTGTTAAGAAAGCACCTGTTTACTGAAGTATACGTTAGCCAGAGTCCATAGACACAGACAGATGGAGAATGACTGAACTGCATTAATCTGATCTAATGACTTGTATAGTGCCTTTATCATTATGCACAAGGCGTCAGTTATTGCTCACTTGATGGAAAACACAGTCAAAAATTATAATCATTTGGTGAATTGAAGTCAATCTGATAAGTCAGTGAAACCAGAGATCAGGCTTTGATGGGTAACCAAGTTGAAAGAGATGAGAGAACATTCTGAACTAGGGCGTGAATTCTAAAGTTTCGTATCACTTACTGAAAATGTCTGAAAGCACAGCATTTTGTGAGAGGAAGCGCCTGGAGAATGAGAAAGGGAATATATGAGGAAGACACTGGAGCACTTATCTGCACTTAATGTGGGGGGAAATGGCTCTGTGCTTTAAATTTATTTATAATCTGGCTAACTTTGACACATTTATGCTTGTGTTGCATGAGAATAATATTGATGAATATAATTGCTCCACACAATTCATTTAATTTTTAATGTTTTAGACATTGATGAATGCAGTGAACATAATGCAAACTGTGGCCAAACCTGTCATAACATGATTGGAAGTTACAGATGCAGTTGTCAAATAGGATATGACCTGGACAGCGATCGGCATAATTGCACTGGTAGTACTTTAAGGCGTTTTAAATACTGTCATTTTTTGTTTTGAATTAATAAATACGGTTACTATTCCTAAATTGTCACTCAAGAGCCAGTGAGTGATAGTTGTATTGAGAACCACTTATATGTAATCTGTGACATGTCAAGCAAAACTGAACAATAATAGAGGATAAGCTCCTGTATGTTCTTCTTGAAGTATAAGGTAAATAGAGTAACCAGGTCACCCTACAGGCGGGGTAAATATAGGGATGCACATTGTTTTGAATAATTCAAAACCTTAATTTGATAAGTTATTTGTCTTTATCGTCTTTCTCTTTTTACACTTGGTGAGGGGAAAATTAAAAAAACTTTCTGCAGGTCTCAACTGAAACGTTATATGTGTTTTGTTCACTGTCATTTTTATTGCAGAATTGTGTCATAGTTAGTAACATGAGTGCAGCTAGATGCAGTATTTAACAAGGAAGCCAAAGATTTAACATTTTGAAAGAAGGTTATTACCAGTATGTTGTAATGTAAGAACACATTTGTATGATGCCTTTTAAGCATCTCCCAAAGTACTACTTACATGGCTGTCTACCTGACCTAAACAAGTGCGACTTTAGCAAATGAGAGTTGAGCTGAATCATTTAAGGCAGTACATATATTTAATGAAGATTGTTTCAAGAGGAAGGTCCAGTGCACGAGAAAGCCTATTGAGCTCTTATTGAAATACCAAAGTGAGCAATTTGTAAAACTGCACAAGCATCACAGCATGATGATCGGTGACCAGGCTAACCAGGCTGTTACCACATAGCAATTTTGTAGGTAAAAATTTTCTGGAGGGTCTTTTTGGCCAGTCTAAACTGTCATTGAGCTAGATCTGGAATGCAGGCAGCAGTTTGGAAGTAACAGCAGAGAGCATGCAACCATAAATCTTTGTTTCTGTATACCATGGATGAGATAGTCTGAATCTACTGGTACTGTAAACTAGGTTATGAGATGGTGTATCTTTGTGTTGTGTCATATTCTATAGAGGAGTTTTCAGATAATATTAGATTAAAATTTAGGTACTTAAGCACAGGAGCCTATTTATAACATTACTTCTGAGAGCCATGTCAAGGACACAATATAGTGAGGCAGCATCAGATTCTATAGCTGAATTAAGTGTTAGATCCACATCCCTAATTATGATATTATATCAGAATTCATGTTTTGATGAGGAACGACATATTGTAACGTTAAATGTTAGAAATTGCTGTTGACGTCTAATGTAAGTTGTAAATTGAATGCTGTTAAATTTGCCTTTGAACAGATATTGATGAATGCTTCAGGAATACATCCAACTGCAGCCAGAAATGTAAGAACACAAACGGAAGTTACGAGTGTAAATGCAAGGATGGGTTTGAACTTGCTTCTGATAAGCATCAGTGTGAAGGTAAATTTTATTTGAATTTATTGGGTTTTAGTCTCTGTTTTTGACCATGGATATGAAAAGTTGGGTTTTCATGGACAGTATATTTTCAGCTGAATGTAATGTCAGTAACCTGGGACCCTCCAAATATCTACCAAAAATAATGTAATGTAAGGTAGCACGAAGGTTTAATAAGGCAAGGTATGACATGGTAATTTAAAGTAATATAAGGTCATCATCATCATCAATAACCGTGGGCTCAATGCCCGTAGGTGTCCGATGCCAGTTTTTTGTTTGGCATCAGATTTCAATCGTCTTGGTTTTTACTGCCAGAGTATCGACACCCATCTGGCAAACCTTCCTCCTTTATCCAGGCTTAGGACCGGCGCAAGGGACTGCTGGCTTGCAGTCCCCTGTGGCGGAGTTAATATAAGGTAATCTTGGCATATATATAAAAGACTACTATTTTTTAGATTATTCGAAAGACTTACCATGATAACCAGTGGTTAGTATGTGGGACTATTAGCCTAAAGGTTGGGGGTTCATATCACACCAGGACAGATACTTCAAAATTTGTGTGCCACTAGCATTTCCTGACAAACTTGGCTTTAAAATGAATACACTTTAGGTGGGAAGATCAGGCAGTGAGGGAGAATACTGGCCATCTACCTTCATGTGCCGAGGCCAAGATAAGGAACTCACTTTATGACACTTTGTATCCATGGCTGCTTGTTAAGGTTAGCTCATGTGACGGCTTTTCTTCTTCTAGAAAGACTTACTGGTAATTTGAGGAACAGAAAGTTTGAAAAATCTAGAGAGGCCTAGCTCTGACAGTAGCATATGGAAGCAAAAAATTACAGTGATATGCATGGAAGATCATATCCATGTATGTATGTGTGTATGAAATAAGTCACTTCATACGGTGCCTGTCAAGGGCATCCTCTCAAAGTCTTTAGCAGGCACTATATTAAGTGTCTCGATGTATGCTATCTTTGGGAGGTGCAGACATGGCTATCTGGTCAAAACAGATACAATCTTAAGGTAAGTTGAAAATATGTGCTGCACAGAGTCAAATGAAACATACTTGTGTAAAAGAAAAGTCTGTTGAAAGACTATGGTTCAAAACCGGAGAAAGCGTGATGAACTCTAGAGGATGTGTGGAAGCACGCCATCTGCATATCTCAGAATGCAATGACTGTCGGCCTGGTTGACGCGAGGCTAGAACACAGGTCTCCCTAATGTATGCAGGGGCAGTGTCTAAGTGATGTACTTCCCAACTGGAGGATCCTATTTACTTGGCAACAGAAAGCCAATGTAGTGTTTCTCACATATATTCCAATGCATGCAAGACTTTCCAAGTATATTTTTACGAACAAAACTAAAATGATGTATTGTCTGCAAAATGTATGGTTCAATGAAACTTTGCTTTCCAAACAACCGATCAAAACTGCATTATGTTTTACCTACACGTGACATAATTATGCAGATTTTCATAGTACTGGACTTCACATTCACTGATTATTCTTTTTCAGATATTGATGAATGTCATCATAGAACATCCAAATGCAATCAGAATTGCAGCAACACCTATGGATGGTATAATTGTTCCTGTTTTGTTGGATATCAACTTGAAAATGAATTCAACTGCATTGGTATCATTATTCTCCTGATTCTGTCTTCTGATTTCTATTTTAGCGGTGAAACTTATGTGTTGTTTGGTATGAAGATACATATTAAGTTATCTGTTATGTTGGGTGAATTAAAACTTCGGACAATTGTGAATTGCAGCGAATTTAGCTTGCACATTAACTTGGATGCATATTAAGTTTTGTGTGGCAAAGAACTAGTGACTTACAAGCTACAACAAGTTTAGCCCAGTGTGTGCTTCCTTTAGGAGTTACTTTTTCTGTTGCATGGATTTTATTTGTTTTCATTGCAAGAGTATATAACACCGGGAGGCTTTACTTGGTGCTGCACTTGTTATGCAAATTGAATTTCCCAATGTCCAATCATATGCATTAATCTAGTCCACATTTTATTACATATATTTTTTTCTTTATAATTTGTGATAACTGAAACTAATCGTTCTTATCATTCTCTAAATATTGTGTGTCAGAAGCAATTAAAGGCTACTTACTGAGTCGCTTGATTTCCTTGGCCTCATTCTGATCTAACCCATTTTAATTGAAATACTTTAGCACCACTAAATCTTACCTTTTCCGGTCTTTTTATGGGTCAGACTGTTTTCTCTTGCCTGGCTTCGAAGTGCACCTCAGAACACACAGAGCATTATAAAATTTCAGTTATGTCCTGTTGTACTATTGTGAATAGTAATGTGAGGAGTTTTGAATGATGGCCAGTATCAAATGGGCCTAATATTACAAGATGAGTCGGAATCTGGGTTGATCCAGTAAAATTTCTAACCAATGAATTGGTTTCAGAATTGCAGCAACAAATTTTGCATTAGCAAGATTTAAGAGAATTGAAAAAGTTGAAAGAGTATGTATGAGAAAACAATAGATGAATGTTTTATGTGCGGATTGCATTTTTAAGATTTTAGATTTAAATTAGAAGTGAGCAACCTGCAATTGTTTACTAAATGTTGCTCTTTTATAGTATTATAAGCTTATGGCCCATTCTTAATTCAAGCATGAGTTGGGTAGCCAGTGGACACATGTAACTGTTTGTGGTTCTTAGAATAAAATAGTTGAATTGGTCTTTAATCGCCTTCATCCAGATTCACATAGGTTGATACTTAGGTACAAGTCATGAAAGAGAGAATCTGTTGCCTGTTTACTGCACACTTTCTTTGACTTTTGCTTAGATATAAATGAATGTTCAATTGATAATGGAGGATGCCAGCATTACTGTAACAACACAGTAGGCAGCTTCGTCTGTTCTTGTAGACCAGGATATAAAATTGCAACAAAAATTGGAGAACATTATAACTGCACTGGTATGATTAACTTATTCTTATCTTTATTAAGAGCTTGTTAGAATTAATGAAACTTACCAAAACAAATCCACATTTATGCAGGACTTAGCTAAGGATATCTACAAACTGACCTGTAAAGTAAATGTAATAAAGTAGTGTACAAATTAAGTCACGTTGGGGTAGTAGGAAGAAGATGACAGTTCCAGACTATCAGTTTAAATCAATGCTTATTGATTCAAAGCACAATATGCTGGTCCAGTGGTTGGTGCAACCCTAGATTATGTCTTGAAGCTATTTGTTCCTGCCTTGAGCTTGATGGATATATGATCATTGCTTTGTTAGTGAACTGATCCAGTATGGGGTTGTTGGTCAAGGCATCCACAAAATGACGTAATTTTGACCCCTACTATTCCCTATCCGCATTTGATCTAATTTGGCATTACCCTATCTCATCCCCTTTGCGATGGCTGTACTCCAAGTTTACCGTAACCGTGTATGATGATATTGTCGTGCTGAACAAAGGGACTCAACATTTTAATGTTAATGATCCCTATCTGCTGGTATTCAGCCTCCATATTACGACTACAGATAGAAAGATCCACTCTTCATAATCGTACTTGTAATCTTGAGATTTCTACAGCGCCCAATGATAGCTAAGTTGTGGGAATCAGCTTATTCACAGTCGCTTAGTCAAAACAAGATCGATAAGCAGGAGGGTCAGGCATTAGGCATCCCACTATTGAATCTAGGTAGCCGGAGGCACAAATACAGCTTCCAGTTCTTAAGGCTGCTCCTAGGGAAGTCCACTGATGATGATCCAATGATACAATAGTAGAGGCTGTCTGGTTTTTGACTGAAGTTGGTGTTTAAGGCACAGGCTGGACTGAAGTATCTTTAAATACCACATTTAGATATGAATGTTCACATTGGGCATAATATATGGTAACTAAATACCATTTGAAAGCGCTGGCAAGAAGCAACTTTAAGAAGTACTTACGAGTAGAGGGTGCTATAAAAATGTCCAGTTGCATTACATTATACTACATTATATTACACATTATGGACCAGGAAATCAAAGTTCCCTCAAAGACAAGGTCTTGTCTTCATCATTGGTTTCAGTCTGAGCTAACAAGGCCACTGAATTACATCATTGTAAATGTTTTCTTAGTCATTTTATATGAATTCATTTGTTAGCAGTTAGCAACAGCTGAGGTTTACTAGCAATCAGTGACAGCAGATGTTGTTTTGAAAGTCTTGTTCCCAACTTGTTGTTTCCAGACATTGATGAATGTACCGAAGGGATTTCTGGCTGTCAACATAAGTGTAATAACACACTGGGTGGATACAACTGCAGTTGTCATTCTGGCTTTCAACTCCATGAAGACCGTCGCCAATGCAATGGTGAAATTTTCTGTGGTCTTTTGGGCTCATATGTTTATCTGTTGTTTATTATTATCTATTGTTGCTATTCAGAGTTCCTTCACAGTGTGTAAATCTCAGCAAGACATTAGCTACATATCAGCATCATGCTTTCTTAAGTGCTGACCTGTTGACAATCTGCCACCAAGTTTTGGATCACTATACAATGTAATGTATGTGTGTATGTTTTTATATGGGTTTTTATGTAATGCACCTATTAAGAACCTCTCCAACATGCTGAAACATGTCTATCTATAAGATCTAACAAGGTGTGATTTAATATAAGTTGGAAACGTTCTTGAACTGTCTGTCTTGGTAGGAACAAAGAAAACACAGTATTATAAACAGTTTATGAGTCTAACTCTTTACATTTGCCATAAGAAGCATTTACCTCTTGGATAGTTTGTACTGTAGGTAAGTTACCTCCATACCTGTAAACACAAAGTGCTGCTGTTTAGTATCCTTGAAGTGATATGATACTATTGTTCAATTACATTTTTGTTACATTACATTGTAAAGCTTTCAACTTGCAGTCAATTACTTGGTAAAGAAAGTTGATAGATTACCCGGTAAGTAAGCTTGAATTGGAGTTCTATGCCTTGTCAATGAAATAAACGATTTTTGTTTTCAGATGTTGATGAATGTGCTGCTAAAGCTCATAAATGCTCCCAGAATTGCAAAAATGAATATGGCAACTATTCGTGTTCCTGCATTCCTGGCTACTATAAAGTTGGAGATTTTGACTGCAGTAGTAAGTGCATTTTCAGCTGTACACTTTGACTCATGCAGGCAGATAAGTTCAAACCTGCAGCTGAAGTCTCAAACTTGATCTGGGTCTTGATTGAAAGAGCTTCTTGGTGGTGTTGTTGATATCATCGCCGGTTGCACAGTGAAGTTATCATTCATTGCGATGGTCAGCCTATCACTGTTACAATAGTTATCCACTTATTACTTATTTGTGCTGGGGTAACCATAGGAGGCAGAAGCATTGCAGTTCTTCGCTGTAAGACTACCTGATGTTGTGGTATTCTGATTCCAGGAGCACTGCTGTGTCGCTTGTTCTTTAAGGTGCTATATAAATTCACCAGTATGATACAGTACATTACATTGTGCTGCAGTTATGGCTGTCTCCTAAATGCATTTGTCTTTTCACCTGTGCAGTTCAGTGCATCATGTGAAGTTGACTGACGTACGCATGTAGCTAAATGGGTCAGTGAACAGTGCATCATGACAGCATATCATTGATGACCGATTATGCGCTTAACGCACGAATTTTAGCAGCAAACTATTGTTTTCGAAATTAATTGCTAGTGAAAGTCCGAATTATTGGGAGTCTGTGCGTACTCTGTGGCTAAGGAGGTTTATTAGCCTTTCTTATATTATCTGGTGACCATAGATAAACGTATAGGTCTACATTTATACATAGGCCTAAGTTGTAATCATCTGACTCCATGGTTTAATTTGGAGTTTAAAACGATACACTGAGCAGTAAGGCGAGCTGAGCGTCGTTTCAGAAGGTCAGAACTACTAGCTATCGACCAAAATCAACCAGCTCTGGGGAAAAGCATTCCGTAGAACTACCAAAAAAGGAGCGGTGTTACTGGGAGAGTCTGATCACCCTTCATTCCAAAGGCAACAGGCGGCTCTGGAACGAGCCTTCAGAGATGCTGGCCCTGCCTCGTAGATCGCAGAGTCTATCGTTCTCTGCCCATGAATACTTGCGCCATATGAATGTGAAAGTGTCTGAAGTCCACCAAGCGACAGACGGCTCAGCTCCACCCACGTTCTCGACAACCTAATGCCACCTCGAGAAGTTCAACTTATTTACCGGCACTAAATTGAAGTCGCCATTTCTGTCATACCCGCCGAAAAAATGCGCACTCAACAATTTACAAACAGTTGTGTCATTGGTAATTAAATAAATATCGAGTTTCCTTTTAAAGATAAATTAACGGTTAGCTATCTGTAAATAAAACAAAGTTGGGCTAACGTACTGTGATCTCAACAAGACGAATCAATAAGTTTTGCATTCTTGAAATAAATTAACCTTTTATGTCTGCCGTATATTTTCGATATAAATGAATGTGAAGCTGAAACTCATGACTGTTCCCAGGTGTGCTTACCTACAAGCGTGGGGGTTCGCCCCCGCCCATTTTGGTTATATGCCCTTCCCAGATTCGTGCAATGATCGTGTTGTGGACTGTCAGTATGTGGCACCCCTCTGAAAATGCTCTTGACGCCCACACAAGCAATTCTGGACCGCCACTGGGCATCAGTTGACTAGCCAATACAAACATAAGATTTTTTTGAATATGTCCTACAAGATTTTTCTTGAGAAGGACGTTTTTTGCTTTACACTATTAGTAAATATAGCTTGTGTCATATACTCTCTTAAAAATAGTGTAGAGAATCGGTCTACAAGTGTAGACTTCTATGCAACACTTAATGTTGAGGTCTGGCTCATCGGCAATGTGTGGACCTCTATGCAACACTTTTTGTAGACGAGCCGGCAGTCTACACTAGTGTAGACACAAATTGCAACACTTTTGTAGAGAACGAGGTCTACATCGGTGTTGCATTTTGGCTACATTTATGTAGCAAGAATGTCTACATTTATGTAGTTCTCTATCTACATTTATGTACTAATAATGTCTACATTTATGTAGTGCGGAATCTACATTTAGGTACTAATAATGTCTACATTTGTGTTGCGGCATCTCTACATTTATGTACTAGTAATGTCTACATTTGTGTTGTGGCATCTCTACATTTATGTAGCGGTCGTGTCCACATTTATGTGGTGCTGCAAATACATTTTAGTGGTTTAGGAGCTAAATTTATAGATTGGAATTTGCCACATTTGTGCAGCTGCATATAGTTATGTTATACGTTTTCTGCATTGATTTACTGTTGTATCTACCTATACGCAGCAATGTTTAATTATTACTACATGGACGTACTAACGTGCTGAACTCATTACATAATAAGCAAATCATTAACTACAATTTATTAGGTTAAATGACAACTTTTAATCACAAATTAAGGGTTTTCACAGTTCACAAAGCTTAAAAACAAAGCATCAATCAATGAACATGGTAAACAGTTAAAAGTAATAAATGCCGAAACCTTAAGATAGCAAGTAATCAATATAAGAAACTTTTTCTACAATCCAATCAGAGGACTCGATGGTTGTCGATAGGACTAGTTGCACATAACAAAATTGGTCAGTGACTGTAACTAAAGAAGTTGGTCCATTTGAGGTAGTAAAATGAATGTCACTATTATATAGTATGATGCTTATTGGAGATCACTGCAAAGTAAGTAAGTAAGTAAGTAATGCATTTGTTAACACGCCATATGTCCATCGACTGAGCGAGGAATCGTAGGTGTGGGTGGGTTACATGTCAGACAACAAAAGCAAGACGATACAGATAGGTCTTTAGCCGCTTTACGAATGTGTCTAGCGAGATATTGTCGTGAGTAATGTAAACAGGAACGCTATTCCAAATGGCTGGTGCTGAGTTGCTGAATCCGCGTCGTGAGAAATCAGACCGAAAGTCTCGGATGTCAGGGAAAGACAGAAGGTTTTGTGTAGCTGATCGCAGAGACCTGGATGGTAGGTAGCGATGTAAGGATGATGACAGGTAAGCTGGTTGATTGGTCGAGAGAGTCTTGCGTGTGAGGAGAGCTATCTTGCAAGCGATTCTGGAGCTGACAGGCAGCCAATGTAGCTGCCGCGATATCCATCTTCACATAACAAGTATTCTGTATTCGAAATAGAGCTGGCCTTCGTCGGCCATTCTCTCAAGTGCACCGTCCACTGTTTCATCCTACAGAGACAAGAGCAAAATTACAAAATCATATTTTAAAGTTGTTCAGAGCCAGTGCAGTGACTGTAATGCAGGGATATTGTGTTGGTAAGCAGTATTTGTCATGGCCCTTGTCATGGAATTTGGAAATCAATTAAGTTTTTTTAGATCTTTCATCGTGATACCTTTGAAAAGTGAATATCAGTAGTCTGGCCAACTAGAAACCAGGTCCACACTTGCCACAATATACAGCAATTGAAGCAACACATGGAATTTGGTGCTCAGCCAGGGTCAATTATTTATAATGTAAAATATCAGATTATTGATAAAGTAAAATCTTATACTGTATTAATCTGTATTTATTTTAAAAAATTGAAAGATTCACTTTGTTAAATATTTTCTTCAATCTCTCTTGGATGCAGTGTGGTAAGTAAAACTCCAGAAATAAATAGCCCCTTTTATTAACTTCTCAATGGATATGCCGGCATAAATTTCTAAATGGGTGTAAATCAAGGCACGATGAGTTTGTAACTTACAAGAAGCAATAAAATGCTAACTTCAGCTGCAATGAATAAAACAGAGCATACAACCAAGAAACAGGTAGCATGTGAAAGAATACTCATCCAAAGAATGGCCAATGCATTGTGAACTGGATCAGCGCAGAAATGACAAGTATGTCTTAAAACACAGTAACATGCCAACTAACTTAGGATAGACTAAAAGAGACTAAAAAGCATGCTACATTGCAAATGGCTACATTTATTAACTTTAAAAGGAACTGACACATCAACATACCTTCATCATAGTCTTTAGTAATGTTGTTAAGAAGGTCCCGAGTTAAAGTCGATGAAGCGGCTAAATTTTGTATCCTTTCCTTCATCTGCTGAAATTCAACAGTCAACGACTTTTCAGCAGAGGTTACAGCCAAAATTCCTCTCCAACCTAAAACAGCACAGTCATGCTTGAGAAATAAGCATCACAAATTGCCTAATTGCCATTTGCAGCAACTGACTAGTAAGTGCAACTGGCCTTTGGCATTTTAAAAACATGCTCTGTGTAACTGAAAGAAAAGCAGCTAAAGTTAGTATCCTTCCCTTCATCTGCTGAAATTCAAGTGATGGATGTAACTGAAAGAAAAGCAAGACTCCCAGCCTGTTAAAAGCTGCTATAAAAATGTCCTTTTCACTTTACCATATCTTACCCTTTCTTTTTACCATCTCACCTTACACATACAACTGCAACTGAGATTTTAAAAACTACACAAGTCAGTAGTTGAGAAGACATTTAGCACCACTCTACTGAAACTTCACAAAGCACTACACACTGTCCTCCAGCAGCAGTTCAGGTTGAATGGCAATGCATGTAATATGCACCCCTAATTTTATTTTAAAAAGGAAAACAACTAACCCAGCTTTATGTGGATGAGTCCACAGCGTTTTTATTAAGGGATTTCTTGTCCGCCTGGATCGAATGGATGCTTCAAGATGACCTGTATGCGACACTGGATTACAGAACCTCTCCTGTGAAACAGTACAGAAGAAATTTCTGTAACGTGCAAAAAAGTAATGTGTTCATGGAAGTATTGCCAATGTTAAGGTTTTGCAGTCTTGGACATATTCACTCCCAACTTCCTCTCCTCTTCAATCGCTTTCAATACCATAAGTATTATCTCCCATTGTATTCTATGCCCCATATGCCTCACCAAGCACTTGCCACATTAAAAAATGAAATGAGCAACCTCTTCAGTGTTTTGAAAAACTTGAAATTGGCAGATTAAGATAAGTAAGCTATAACCTTCTAGAACAAAGTAGAAAACAAAAATTAAATCAAAGAGCAGCAAGGTAAAAACTGTCCTAAATAGTACTTACATCACGGAAAACTGGAAATGAGTCTGTAATGGATCTAGCCATTGCAAACTTCTCCTCTTTACATGGCCGGTCTTGTCTAAATACAACGGTAAAAAAATTTGTATTTCAAAATCACGTCTTTAATTGTAATATCATGCCTAAACAAAATAAAGACAAGGTTTTTGGGCATACTTATAGTATCGGGGACCGCTCTAATTTGGGACGAGGCTTTCGGCCTGGCTTCTGCCTACTGTGATTGGTTGTAGTTTCTGCTAAAATGACTTTCTCCAAGCTAAGCACTATTTGCAAACATCAATTAAACGTTATTAAAAATTTACAAAGCCGCAATAACCCTTACTTTTACCCCAACCCTTTTTAAACAGCAAGCATTAGAATCCATGTTTATTTACTTAACGGTCCCCGATACTATAAGTATGCCGGTATTTGAGGCAGAGCTACATGATATTGAAAGAAAGGTTTTAGTGGTCTCTATTTCACAATACCCTTATCACGCAAATCACACATCAGGTTTGGGATTAATTTCAGCCATACTGGAATGATTTGGGTCAACAGTCCCTGAACTACCTTCACATTCCATTCTAACGCCTACTGGAGATCTGGAAACTATATGCACCGTGGGTTTTATATGAGACCTTAGAATGTGAAGAAACAGATTGAATAGTTTACAGAAAGAACTTTGCACGGCCTACAAGGCACATGGATTCGCAGCTCGCCAACATTATTGTCTTTGCAAACCGGCTCTGAAAAGCGGGTAAAATGGCTCGCAAATGTCACATATGTAACAAACATTTTAAAAACACAATAACATAAATCTGAATAAAAACAGAATAAGAATTACGGTGAAATAGTTTTGCTTTCAATCCGGCGAGCACCAAACACAAAAGAACGAAACTTCGCGCCGGACCACGCGTGGCTAAAACGAAAACGACAGATTGCGGCAGATACGCCCGTCTGCATGACGTCATATTATTCTACTGTAAAATGAATATGCATCATGTATCGTAATCGTAATTCCGAGATTTCTACAGTGCCCAACGAAAGCCGTGCCGCGGAGACCAGCTTATTCGCAGGCGCTCAGTCAAAACAAAATCGATAGGCAAAAAGGCTCCGGTTCCAGGTCAAGATCCAAAAGTGAACATCTTTACTTAACGCAGAAAACACCAAAATCATAGAAAACAAAAATTAACTGACACATGAAAGAGCACCATTGTTCTGAAGTCCGAAAAATCAAGCTCGTTGCGCATAGGACATGAAGTCATGAAATTGGCTATACAATTGGTGAATGGTGCTATCAGGTCGGCATATCGCTGGCGGCTCATATAAGCGTTTACGATTACCACAAAATCTAATGCTAAAAAAAGGTTTATTCCAGCCGGGATTTAAACCGTTTGTTCAGTCAGATATTATAATTTAAGAAACATTTTCCGTTCGAGTCCGTTTCTGCTGACTTTACTGAGTCAACCGAAATCGTGTGCTTCACTGGTTTCGATGATTTCATTCATGCGTATACGAAATTCACTGCATCGAGCGACCAGTATTTTCCATGTGCTTAATCCGTAAACCTATAGATTTGGACTGTCAAGCTGACTCCAAAAATCTCGAGCCACATACTGTCGTCTAGGATATTTCTGAAATCGGACATTGTACTTACGTCAAATTCGGGGTCACTTTGGGTGTCTCTGAATGGCAGTAACAGTTTAACTATATAAACTGCATATTTTGTGACATGTATGTGTTTGCCTTATATTAACATACTGAAAGATCCATTTTCTAGCAACAAATTTATGCCTCCTTTAAAGAAGAAATATTAGTCCACGTTGGTGTTGCATTAAAAATCCACATTGAGTGTTGCATATTTTTTGCTACACTTAGTGTTGCACAAAAATGTCCACACTTTGTTGCACAAACATCCACATTAGTGTTGCAAAATCCGCTCAACATTAGATGTAGACAAAGTGGTCCACACTTTTTCTTACAGAGTAAGTTCTGCATTTATAGACAAGAACAATGATCGTGTTGCTATCACAGACAGACACTGGACTGCATTTGTTATTGTTCTTTTAGAAGATTCGTCGTCACTTATATTGGGATTGGGCATCGGCAATGCTATACAATCTTTCATCATAATAATCCTTGTGGCAACAGTCGTCATGCTGAAACGAAATCGGACTGAAAAAGCAAAAGGCGTGTATATATATATATATATGTATATATATATGTATATATATATATATTGTCCATTCAAAGTCTACTACACTTTATTGGCTGACCAGCAGACACAGTAACAATGTCGAACGATGCTAAGATTCTAACGTTTAGAATTTAGCTGTTTTATACGAGGCCTAAAGAACCTACGGCTTTCGGAAACTTTCAAAATTTAAGAGTGTCTTCAGCTTCTAATTCGCGCCAGGCATTTCAGTGAAATTTAGTCTCGAAAATGTACCTGTGTATGTGTGCATATGTATATATTTTGATATTTGTATAGCGCATTAAGTGCTGCTCAAGGTCGAAAATCCTCTTCCATAGTTATATCAGGTTGGCCTATAGGTATAGACACTATGACACGTGTGTTCAGCTACATGTATATTATCAGACTGATGGCCTTGCATCAGTGAGGGTTGCGCACCCATGTACAGGGCGTGGCTTATATGTCCAACCCTAATATCAGTGTCCCTATTGGCCTATGTGCTAGCCACTCATGATACATCCTTTCCACAGAAAATCGCAAGTTGAAAGTACCATCTGCGTCGAAATATACGTTGAGAAAGAAAGTCTTTTTTTTAAAAAAAAGTCTAAATCTACGGAGTCCTATTATCTAGTCTAAATCTATGGAGTCCTACTGTCTAGTTCTTTAGGCTTTTTCTTTTGCAGTGCCTCAGTCCGAATAGCGAGCTGGGGGTATCACCACTCGCCCAGAGCGTGTAATCACCGGCGCCGGACCACCGTGGGCGGCTGATGGAGGAGGTGGGGAGAGGGCTACCGGAGGTGATTCAGCTGCGGAGTTAGCTCGTTGAATGTGACGGTCTGTCGGGCTCTCGCCGTCTTCCTCCATGATGGGGGGCTCTGAGCTTGGTGTCACGTGGCGCGAAGTTCTCCTGCGAGTGGTTCCATCCTCAAAACGAACGGCGTACGATCTGTGGGGGAGGACTGCCGTTATCTGAGCCTTGCGCCATTCTGGGCGTTCGTCGTACTTCACTCGGACTGTCTGCCCGACTGGTAATGATGGCCTCGCTTTTGCGCTTCTGTTATAATAGAAGGCTTGCCGGGCCTTGGCCTCTGATAGGGCGATCGTGGTGGCTTTTGAAGTAGCTGTATCGAGGAGCCTATTTGAAACCGGAAGGCGCGTTCTCAGTCGACGGCCAAACATAATTTCAGCCGGCGACAGAGTCAGTTGCTCAGAAGGCGTACTCCTCCATTCTAATAATGCCAGAAATGGGTCAGAGTTCGCCTCCCTGGCTTTGGTCATGATTCTTTTAGCAGTCTTCACAGCGTTTTCGACCCTTCCGTTTGATTGTGGGTATCTAGGAGAACTTGTAATATGCTGGAACTCATACTTGTCGGCGAAACGTTTGAACTCTTGGGAACAGAAAGGGCTATTATCTGTAATTACGAATGATGGAAGACCGTGCCTGGCAAAGTGTGGACGTAAGCAGTAGACGATATCCGATACCTTTTTTGATGGTAAACGGTCGATCTCGAAGAACCCGGATAAATAATCGACTGAGATTAAATATTCCCTGTCGTGAAACGTGAAGATGTCTATCCCGACTCTCTCCCAGGGCCGACTTGGCACCGGATGACACATCAGAGGTTCCTTCTGCATTGATAGATGATAACGGGCACAGATTTCGCAAGTCTCAGATACGCGTTTGATGTCGGCCGTGAGTCCCGGCCAAAATACCGTTTCCCGTGCTCGGCGAATGATGGAATTGACACCCGTATGCGCGCTGTGGAGCCGTTCAAGGATGTGGGCACGCATTGGAGGAGGGATGACAAGGCGGTCGCCTTTGAAGACCAGACCGCAGCTGACGCTCAATTCATCTGCAAACGTATGGTATGGTCGTAAATTTGTCGACAGGTTGGTCGGCGTTTCCGGCCAGCCTATCGCGATCTGCTGTATTAATTGAGCGTAGTCCTCGTCCTTCGCTGCATCAGTCAGCCGCGCTATAGTGTCTGCAGAAGCTATCGTTCGCAGTTCGTCCATCTGTTCCTCATCTACTCGATCTAGCAGGGCGACCACCTCTCCAAACGCAGTCGGCTCCGTAGCGCCGCTAGGGAATGCACGCGAGAGAGTGTCTGCTAATAGCATGTCAGTGCTTCGCTTATAGATAAGCTCGTACGAGTACCTTTGAAGTCGGAGCAGCATCCGCTGAAGACGTTTCGGGGCGGAGGCCAAGGCTTTCTTGTTTATCGCCAGCAGAGGTTTGTGGTCAGTTTCAATTATCACTTGTCGTGCGTAGACATACGTATCAAAGCGTTCCAATGCAAATACAATGGCCAGTAGCTCCTTTTCGATTTGAGCGAAATCCTGTTCTGTTTTCGTCATCGCCCTCGATGCGTACTCTACGACCTGTCCTTTTTGCAGCAATACAGCACCGAGGCCAGCTTGTGAGGCATCTGCCTGAATAACGATAGGCTGGTCTGGGGCAAAATAACGAAGTATTGGAGCCGAAGCGAGCACTGCTTTCAACTGATCAAAAGCCTCGACATGTCGTTGGTCAAATCTGAATTCATTTTCCGTCGATAGTAGTTCCCTTAGTGGCGCTGTGATTTCGCTGAAATGCGGACAGAAACGTGCCAGGTATGTGGCCATTCCTAATGCGCGTTGCAGGGCTGCTTTGTCGTCCGGATACGGCATCTGTTGTATGGCGGTAACTTTCATTGGGTCGGGCCGTAAGCCTGCATTCGTCAATTCGTGCCCCATAAATGTGAGAATAGAACGATTTAGTCGAAACTTCTCTTTGTTCAATTTAAGGCCCTTCTCTCGGCAGCGGTCGAGTAGTGCGATCAGATTAGTGTCGTGGTCGCACTCGGCTGCTGCTGCGGTGTCACCAGAACCCGTAACGAGAATGTCGTCAGCAATGCAGTGAACGCCCTTTAGACCGGAAATTGCAGCATGGACCCTGGATTGCCATATTTCTGGAGCGGGACTAATTCCAAATGGTAGCCGTAGCCATCGGTATCTTCCAAATGGGGTCTCGAACGTGGTTAGACGACTTGAGGCGTCGTCAAGTTTCAGGTGCCAGAAAGCGTGCTTTATGTCAACCGTGCTAAAAACTTTGACTCCCGCCAACTTGGGAAGGATGTCGTCGATCGTTGGCATATAATATGTGCATCTTTTAAGAGCTTTATTCAATGGTTTTGGGTCGATACATATTCTTAGACCGCCACCCGGCTTTGTCACCACCAACAGGGCGGAAACCCACGGGGTTGGCTCAGTTACTGGTGTGATGATGTTGTCCGCTGCCATGCGTTGCAGTTCTATCTCGACCTTATCCCGTACTGCTACTGGAAGGCGTCGCAGTGGCATTCGTACTGGGGGGACAAAGGTATCCACTTCCAATCTTACATTCCCTTTTAGCATGCCCAGTGATCCGTTGAACAGATCGGCGTACCGGCCAAATATCTCAGCTTCTGCAAGGCGAGATGATGCCTGCGCGCAACGGGGCACCGATGTGCTGGCTTCCCGTATTTCGCATATGTTTTCTTCAACTATGCGCAACAGATCAAGACGGCGGCAGGCGTCGATGCCAAGGATAGGGTTGTCGCGCTGTGTAACATAGAAATCTACATCGAATTCCGTGCGTGTGTGTGGGTGCTTCACTGTGGCAGTGAGCATTCCGAGAGTTTTAAGCTCCTGCCGGTCAAACATGCGTAAAGTTGCTCTAGGCGGGCGAAGGGTATTGGTTGTGATTTTGGTATAGAGGGCTACCGGCAAGATGTTGACGGAGGAACCACAGTCTAATAAGAATCTCACCTTATGTCCGTTGACAAGGATGTGTGAGTAGACTCTGGGGTTGTCAGCGTTGTCTAGCGCGTATAACGTTTCTTCCCCTTCTTGCAGTTCTCGGACATCAGTTGTGGTTCGCCGTGACCTACAGACGCTACTATAGTGGCCCAGCTTCAGACAAAAATTGCAGGTTTTACCATAAGCCGGACACGCACTCTTTGACGGGTTGTGCAGGCCTCCACAATATTGACAGGAGTGACCCGGGGAATCCTTTGGGTGGTTGTTATGCGCCTTTTGCTTGTCCGGGCTTTCCCAATTTCGTGTCTGCCGTTGTGCGTAAGAACCTGGTGGGCGTCGGCGTGGTTGTTGTGTCATGGCCTGGACTTCGTCTGGCGTAGTGATGCTCTTCAGCTGCCGCATAGTCGCCTCCGACGCGCGACATATGTCGATTGCCTGAGGTAGGTCGAGTTTCCGCGTCTGGAGTAGTTTCTTTCGCGTGGCGTCATCCCTAACGCCCAGGACAATTCGATCGCGGATCGTAGATTCTTCGACTGTCCCGTAATCACAAGTTCTGACGAGTCGACGCAGGTCACCAAGAAACGAATCAAAAGTCTCACCGGGCTCCTGTTGTCGGCGGTGAAAAATATAACGTTCGTATACTTCATTGATTTCGCCGACGCAGTAGGTTTCGAAGGCTTCAAGGAGCTTTGCCGGGTCTTCTTTGTCCTGCTCTCGAGCGAATTCCATCGTAGTAAAGATTTCATATGCGTCCGAGCCAATGCACGCTAGAAAGATAGCTGCCTGTCGGTCTCCGTCTTCGCGATCTAGCTTTGCCGCTTTGACATAATTGGACCACTGGCCTCTGAAACGCTTCCAGTCTAAAGCCAGATTCGTTACTTTCAGAGGCGCCGGTAATGGAATTTGTAAAGTCGTCGTCGCCATATTGTTGATTAGTAATACAACACTTCTGACGCCATATATCAGGTTGGCCTATAGGTATAGACACTATGACACGTGTGTTCAGCTACATGTATATTATCAGACTGATGGCCTTGCATCAGTGAGGGTTGCGCACCCATGTACAGGGCGTGGCTTATATGTCCAACCCTAATATCAGTGTCCCTATTGGCCTATGTGCTAGCCACTCATGATACAATAGTGTGATATGATTTAGCCTATTACAAAATAACTGGAAATTCATAACCTCCTTGATTTATTGAATGAGACTAAGTGAAAACAAAGCATTGCAACAGAGCTATTCGTAGATTCGTATAATAAAAACCCAAGAATTAATATGTCAGCTTTGACTTACAAGGATATCATAAAGCAAACGTGAAACTGTAAGCCTATGTACATTCTTTGAAGTCTACCAGACACACAGTATAGGATAAAACCATACACCGATTCCAAATTTTGCGGCGAGAAATCCAGATCATTGTTTTACAGTAAATTAATTTGTTTACCCCGTGTAATGTTTTAAAAGACTGTTGCCACGAGACGTATTGTATAGAAAGACGTTTGGCAGTCGATCTAAACACTAGTCAGCGGTCAGTCTTAAAACATTAGTTGGTGGTAGCGGTGATACTAGCGTCTCTTTGGGGTTTTCTTGGCGTGTTGTTTCGTTGACGAAGAATGTTCAATTGATGCTTTTATTCTAACAACAAGTCTATTTACAACCTATTTACAGAGTCACGATGTTCTTAGACATACTGTAGTTTCACTCTCAGTTGCTAACTTCTTTTTCCCGCACCCGTTTCGTCAGTTTGTCCGTCGTTGCAGCTCGCTTCAGCCGAGACAGAATTCCTCTTTCGCACGTCGCTGAGAGTGCTCCGCGGTTCTCGCGTCGCTGAGAGTGAACCCCGACTCGCTTGTTCACTCCCTTTTTATTCTCTCTTCCAGCTCCTAGCGGCATACATCAAAAGCATTCTTTTTTCCCTTCCTGCCTCGCCGCATTATCATGGCTTCCTTTCCTGTAGTCTGCTAGCGGCAGACTTCAATCGACCTTCCATCTACCCTCTTCCATCGCTGCATCATCATGGCTACCATTCCAGTGCTCTGCCATTTGTCTTGCAGATCACAGATCTTGCAGATCCTTCCAGTCCCTTCGCTTGCACGCGTTGCCCTTTGGAGCCGTGTCTGTGTGCCTTTGTCTGCCTCCTTTCCTCTGTCTGTTCTGTCTGTCGTCCTTTTGTCTTTGCATCAGTCCAGCTTAAATATTTCTGCCCTTTATCTACTACTAATTTAGTTCTAAATACTACAGTTAATTGTTTATATAATTAATTGTTCATCGTTTTATATAATGTCCTGTATTTGTGGCCGTATTTCGCATCATCGTCTCCTCGGTTTCCATTACACCCCGATTGTTATATCTATGATTAGAAGAAGCAATCGGATTGGATGTCTACACCGCACTAGACACAAAGGTTCGAGCGGCTAGATCTGAGGACCAATCAGAAGGTCTATACACCGCACTCACACCACCAGATCAAACGCGTAATGACGTCTACGCAAATGTCGAAGCAAATTAAAGCATTATATAGCACTGTGTGCCCTATCATATTTTTTCTGTCACTGAACTGGAATATAATATATCCATGATGTTCCGCTTCACATGATTCAAGATGAAGCTTCAGGTTGTTAAGGTAGCTCTTCTTTATGTTCGTTATACAGATCGGTCTTCATCTACATACATGCACATAGCACCTGTTGACTTTTATATTATGCAGAGATAGCTGTTTCGGCCTACTTCGCTTAACGCGAAGTGTATATTGTTCTTTGAAAATTGGTTGGTTTATAAACTAATAATGTGTTTGACCAGGTATTAAATGTGTTTGCAATGAACTGAAGTACCCAGATACCAACCAGAGCCGGATTAACCAGTATGCAAAATATACAACTGCATGGGACCTCTGATGTCAGAGTCACCCCGACTGGAGTCAAAATTTTTCTGCAGTAACAAAACCTCACATAGAATTAATTTTACCATCTATTTGGTCAAAGAAGTGAGCATTTAAATTACATTGCACCATGACCAACTTGAAAATTTGAAAAATCAACTAAACAAGCATCTGCTTTCACATACTTTTCTTGTAGTCGAACATTTCTGTCAAAATATATTCTATGCTGACTTCACATTTTTTCTTAGATATGTATAATATAGTTTTTCGTAAGTTTGTTATATAGCGCCTTTCAAGTTCTTCGAAGAAGCGCTGCTTTAATACTTTAGCCGAAAAGGTATTCAAATTCATTTAGAACAATAAGTTCATCAGTAAGCATATGATGCACAGATAACTAGACAAGTCACCACTGACGGGCTCATACACACACACACACACACACACACAGACAAACTAAAGGATTCCTATCCAGTGGTAACCTGGCAGGGAGTCTTGCTTGAAGTCCAGCCAGCTCCCTGAGGCCAAGCGCATCACGTTCATGTCCCACGGTACACCTTTCTTCTCATTACTAGCATGTCCCCTCGAGAAGACGAATTAATGCCAACTCGGGCAATGATCGTAGCCTACTTTCTTTTTTAGCAGATGTCTTTTGCTCAAATAGCCTGCATAAATAAATCACACTCCTATCAAAAGCCCTGTAGTGATGCATGGAGTTAAGCCGATTCCAAATGCATTGACAGGAGAGCGCGAAGAAATACTATGGAGATAGTTCGTCGTGCACTCAGTTGATTGTTTGAGTTACAAAATGTTGCTGATTATTGATGACTTTAGCGATTTATAGGGTCGTACGAGTAGCACTTTATGTTGGTGATTGAATTGTTTTCATTTAAATATATTAAAATAAATCGAAAGACTATCTTTTCTCGAGCTAACGCTGATCTACAAATCGGGTGAGTTGACAGTTCAAAGCCCGATCGATTGACAACTTCGGAAGGTCGCCGACATATAGGCCTAACTGGTGACCAACGCGGTTTGATACTCTATCCCCGGGTCACGAAGAGACTAATGAACGAAGATTCAACTGAAGAATCGGACTCTGGTGGACGATTTTAGCTTACGATACAAGCGGAGGGATCGACTATTAAGAGAACTATGAAGAGGAGGAGGATAAGGAGGAGGAGGCGGAGGGGAAGGAGGAGGCGGAAAGGAGGAAGAGAAAGCTCAATCTGAAATCCGGTTTCAGAAATAGAAAATAAATTAACAGCAGTTGTGTTATTGTGGGCGTAAACGATCGCTTTTCATCGCAGCTCAGTTGACTACACCCCAGTGGGGTGTAGACCCGAGACCTATATTAGCCTTTAGGCTAATATTCGTTTGGGATTACAATTGAAACTTGATAATGCCCTTATAGTAGCTTACAGTCGTTTTTTTGAAGCTGCTAAACAGGAATTCTTGGCAGAGAATGTGATAGGACTATGTTTCTTATCCTGATATGATATTCGAGACATATAAGGACCTCTGGCCTGTCCAGCACAGATCTGTCAGCCCGCAGAATATCCGGACACTATATTTTCTAGTGTCTTTGAGGAAATGCTGGACGTTGAGGTAATCGTGTGTTGCGGACTTCATCGGCTATCATCGTGCTTTGTCCTCGATGTAGCGCGGTCCAGGTACTCTGAACTTGGTGTCAACTGGCAGTTCTAGATAGGAATCCGTTAGCTGGGCTCTGCGTGTGTGGGGAGCTTATCTAACAACCTCAGCACTGTCTGCTTGGTAACCATCGGATCTGTTCGTAATGAATTCAACGCCATCTAGGCTAGCACAGGCAAAGTTTTGTCATTTTCCTAAAAGGCTCTATGTTAAATGATTATATACATACACTGGTCTCCTAACAGAACTGAGAGAAAACGAAAACATTAATTTATCGGTCTTGACAAATTACTGTGTATCGCTATATTATATGTATATTTTATATATTATATATATATATATATATATATATATATATATACGCTGACCTACTAACAGAACTGAGAGAAAATGAAAACATTAATTTACCAGTCTTGACAAATTACTGTGTATCGCTATATTATATTACACACACACACACACACACATATATATATATATATATATATACGCTGACGTACTAACAGAACTGAGAGAAAATGGAAACATTAGTTAATCGGTCTTGACAAATTTAAAACAAATATGCAGCTAAAAGCGAATTGCTGTATGACAGGATAGTAACCGAAATCGTAATCCCGAGATTTCTACATCGCCCAACGAAAACCACGTCACGGAGACCAGCTTATTCACAGGCGCTCAGTCAAAACAAAATCGATAGGCAAAAATGGTACGGTTCCAGGTCGAGATCCAAAAGTCAGGCATTCATAACTTCATATTCACAAACATGATCCTAGTTATTCCGGATTAGCTTCACCCAAAAAGGTGCATTTTTTGGCCCACAGTGGACTCACGTTATGCCACTTGTAACAACTGGTAACCAGCTATGGGAATTGATTGCTACAAAGCACTATATGTGATTAAGGATAGGTCCTAGTTCAACTAACGCCCACGGGTGACACGTAGGCCCATATTTATACATAATCTTAAAATAACCTACTGTTTCTTCTAAATGTATTGCACTAATTTGATCTCTGTTTAATAGATCGGTTAAAGAAATAGTGTAGTCTACAACAATTTTGCAGTCCATTGATTTCAACATTTCAACACGCGTCCTAAAAGTAGATTCTCAACTTCACCAGCTGCCTGATTCACAGATATCTAGATTTTGGTCTTTAAAGGTTTTTCGTGTCATAACGTTCTTGTTTGCAAGGTTCAGGCAATTAGGTTGATTTAGACCACGTGATACCATAATTTTGTCTACTCAGATGGTTATTAACTAATTATGCCTCTTTACAAAGCCACTCGGGCTTCTGACACCAGTAAGCCTACACAATTTTTCTGAGACTGTAGAACCACGTTGAGAGGTCAGTTAAATGTAGTTGTTCTAATATAGAAAATATTGAGATATTCTTAATTTTAAGTCGTCAAGTACAATATTTTGTGTAACATTTTGTCAGGACATTTTGGAACTTTAAAGGCCAATACATCGCTTTGATGGCTCTTCGCTCTTTGTCCATACAAACCACGTCCTCCATCTACTTCAGTCTTCACTTTCTGAAGATGTTCTCTACTTCTGCTTGTTCTGTCCTCTCTCTCTCTCGCATTGTTTTATTTTATCACGCCATGAAAGTGTAAAATTCTCCGCAACCACCTATGATGTGCTGCCTCCAGTCTCTTCTTGTTGCAACCATCTTTGACCAGTTTTCCTTTTCGTGCAGTAGTGTCTTTATTATATTTTATTATATTTTAACATATTTAATATAGAAGATGTAGAAAAGAGCATTAACTCACTAAAAAATGGTAAGGCCTGTGGCATGGATGGGTTAACCAAGGAACATTGTCATCCAGCTATTATTGTTCACTTAAAGCTTTTGTTTAATATGATTTATATTCATGGTTTGTTCCGGATGACTTTGGAATAGGGATAACGGTGCCCATTATTAAAGATAAATGTGGTGATATAACATCTTCTGACAATTATAGGCCTATTACTATTAGCCCTGTCTTATCCAAAGTGTTTGAATATTGTCTGTTATTTAAATTTGGAGACAAGTTAACATCTAGTGAGTTGCAATTTGGGTTCAAGAAACATTTAAGTTGTACACATGCTATATTTGCACTAAGACAAGTTGTTGATTTTTTTGTATCTCAAGGGAGCAGTGTTTTTATGGCATCTCTTGATGCAAAGAAAGCTTTTGATCGGGTAAATCATGTCAAGTTATTAGAACTACTAATAAATAAAGGTTTACCTGCAAGAATGGTTAAACTTATTGCTGACTGGTATGGTAAAATCTTTGCGATGGTAAAATGGAATAACACACTCTCGGCGCAAACGTCAATTAAAAGTGGAATTAGGCAGGGTGGCATTCTTTCTCCGGTCTTTTTCAATATTTACATGGATGTGGTGATCAATGCCTTGGAAGGGTTGGATATTGGCTGCCACATTGGATACACCTATGCTGGATGTTTCGCATATGCAGATGATATAATTTTACTGTCTGCCTCTGTGTGCCAACTTCAAGTTATGATTGATATATGCTTTCAGAAGGGTGCGGAGGTTGATATAATATTCAATGCAAAAAATCCAACTTATTATGTGTAGGTCCATGTTGGAGTAGACAAGTAAGTAATCTAGTCATGGGCACGGACTCTGTGAAATGGGTGAATGAGTTGAAATACCTGGGATTATACTTTATCTCTTATAAAAAATTTAAAATTGACATATCGGTTGCTATTAAACGGTTCTATGCTACTGCAAACGCCATATTTAGTCACTCGAGACTTGTATCTGAATGTGTAAAATTGAGTCTATTGGAATCTTTTGTTTTACCAGTGTTAATCTATGCATTGGAGGCTATAAACATATCAGCAGCTCAACTCAAACAGTTAAATGTATGTTGGAATAATATCTATAGGAAGATTTTCAAGATGCATAAATGGGAATCAGTTAGAATTGTTCAGTACTTTATGGGACGTATGGATCTTATACATATCATGCATCTGCGAAAAATACATTTTTCTGCTAGGATTTTATTTGGAAGCTATGATAACAGTATTCTCAATACCTGCTGTACAGGAGATTATTATAATGATGAAATTTTGCATCTATGTCGTGACTATAACATTGAGTTATCTATGTTGCATCATAGATTGGATGAATTTATGATGATTGATTTTGCTAAGGGCTATACTTAAGCCCATTTAATTTTTCTTCCTTTTTTTCTTTCTTTTTTGATTATAGTTTGTTGTACTTTCTGTATTGTCTACCTTCGTGGTGAATAAACGTATATATTATATAGGACCTAATATTCAGGCGTAATATAGAGGAATGTTGATCTTCATAAACCATCCATTGTTTTCCAAATATTTGCCTTTCCTATGCGTGTCTTCACCGCTCTGTCGCACAATCTGTTTGCTGATATCAACCTATCGAAGTAACAGAAATCATCTACGAACTCAACCTCATTGTTATTGAACAAGTTCTTGTCTATTTCAGCCCATAATTCTGTCACCACAATCTTAGTCTCTGCCGGATTTATGCTGAGTCCCACCTTCGCTGTAGGGGATCACAATTTTCCTGATTGTGTGGTATTAAATACCATTATGATAGCAATTTAATAGGCTTAACAGGCTATTTCTGCTTTCACAAATGGTTATGTATTATAATTTATAACCATATCATCAAATTCAGCTCTAGACCTAAGCCTAATACTCATCTGAGTAGGCTTTAACATACTCAGTTACAAAGCTTTGCTGAAATAATAAATACGTTTCTATTTTAATTTAGGATTAATTCAGGATTTATTTGCATTTTATATGAGAATTAGAAAATTATGCACTACTTTACAAGAAATCGTTTTCTGCTGGTCTTCATTTCATTGCACGGCTTTTTCAAAGCAGCTGATGGTAAGTTAAAAATTGCGGCTGCCGATGGTAGCAGTTCCAGCGTGACAGTGTTGATGATAATGATGACAGTGACGTTTTGTTGATAACACTAGTAAGGTCAGTAGTACTTGTTACTGTGTATGACGACAATGATTGCGATTGGATATGACAGAAAGATTGAGTTAAGTTAATAAGTTAGGTTAATGAAGTTCGAAGTTCGAAATTATGCTGATGATGATAGCTGCGAGTCAGAGAAAGAGCAGGTTGATGACGAAGGTTCCGTGTATACATAACGCTTATTAATGATAATGTGCATCCTCTTTGTACCTGTTATTGATGATGTGCATCCTCTTGTGCCTAAAGTCGTAACTAATTTGATAATTAGCAAGAGTACACTATCCTTTTCTGGAACGGACCTTGAATTTCTGCATCTTTCATAGTTTAAATAATGTGTTACAGCCTGTGGCCTAGAAATTGATTCATGTTTCGGACTTTTCACCTATACATCCAGGGTTCAAATCCTGATGCAACGTGAAATCAATTTGATGCTGAGCACGACTGCCCGCGAGTCTCTTATATCCCTCTTACCCGTTCCCAGTTACTACTCATCTGAGTTCTCTAGCTGATTCATACCCCATACCACAACTCGCCTACTATGCGATCTCCCATCTGAATTCCATAAATTCTCTGTTCCTGCATCTCTCGCGTCGTTCACCCACAATGATCTCTCTCAAGCCCTCTACCTATCCGTCCTCAAATTTTCCATTCAAAACTGAAGTCCACCTATTTTAGTAATCTTATCTTATCTTTTCTGAAAAGGTATCTCTTGTTTTCGTATACTCTCACTAAGGTAATGTAGACCTATCGGTTGTACTTTAGGGTCTTCGTCAGACACATACATTGGATGCTATGAAGATTTTGGAGCAGCAGCAACATTTCCAGTTGGAGATGAGGTTGTAATGAGCATCTTTACAATAGAAGCATGTAGAGCGGGATGCAGAAATACAGGTTTTTCCTTTGTCGGACTTTGGGTTAGCATTTTACTTTAAATGTAATGTGACTATGTCAAATAAAAATGAAGTGTTTTACTTCACAGCATTCTTTAGTGTGTAGCGATATCCTGTAATTTGTATGATGAGAAAACCGAAGACAGTGTTATACCTTCACACAATTTTGCCTTATTAGGCCTACTTCTTTCAGTCATTCAGTCATTCACATTCACCTTCTATTTATAGCATTTATATTGCATCCCTTCAAGATATCTTATCCGATGCGCTCTAGGTTGGCCTAGATAGAGTATAAGTAGAATTACACACAAGCCTAATTACAATTATTGCAAAGATGCTCGATTTACATTTTCCTCGAAGGGCCGGATGTAATGGCTGGAAGTGCCCTAGTGTCTTTCTGTTAAATTACATAAAACCCTAGTGCATGTAATTTTGCATTAGCTGTGACGTTGTTCATCTTGCGACAAAATCGGGGTGATACGCATACAATAATAGTATACTGCAAAAGTCTTAGCTTCAAAAACCGACTTGTCTTGGCTAGTCTTGATGATTTGATGGAAAACTAACAAGTGCTTATTTCCAGGGAGGCAGCAGATGCTACTGTGCAACGGCGCTGAGAAAAGAGCGTGTCAGACTAGTTGACAATTCGCTGTGTGCTTCGCCCTGTCCAGGGGATCCGACAATATCTTGTGGAGACTCCAAAAGTTCAATTTCATACAGCGTTCACTCCAGTCAGATACCTTTTAAGCCACATATTTTACTAATTTCTTTACTCTATTTATAAGTCTATATATAACGACACGTATCGATCGATGGAGCTGCACAATTGTGCGTCGAGGTCATCGAGGTCATACACCGTCTCCGTGAAGCTCGATCCCCCACTGCTTTGTAAGACTATACTATTTGCACAGCGAGAAGTGCTTAATACAAAACAAGTATAGTGTAGGGATCATTTGATTTAGAAAATGTTGTGATATACAGAATACAACCACCCGTATTTTTTAGCACGATGAAGGGAAGGCGTTCTTTTCTTTTCATCGAGCCGATGAATCGGCGAAGGACGAAACCTGATCAATAATAATTCACAAATCCAATCCAAATTGCAACTCGATTCTTGCAGGCCTAACAATTTTCACAAAGGCCTACTTCTGATCCAGTATTGTCCACAAATGCTGCTCGAGTACTGGTTTACCATATGGTATGCGAGATCACCTGAAGAAATAATTAATGCACTGGCCTCTTTTTCTAGCGCCCATGGTTATGCTTGAGCGTCTCTCTGACCTTTGGGTGGCGCTGAGAAATTTCGGGAATTTACATTTACATTGGTCAGGAACGAGTCCAATTAAAGAGCCTTTTCTGATCCTCGCTCGTCACTATGCTCCGGCATACATTAGTAGGCCATTTTTTCCGGTGGCGACTTAAAGCTAGTCTGCAATCGCTACGCTCGGCTGCCGATGGAGATACGCAGGTGCCTCGGTTCCGCACATCACTTCGAGCGCATTCTGACTTCTGTTGCACTGGAAGTTAGAGATGACATGCCGAACAATCTTTCACTTCATATGTGTAGGCCTAGGCCTACTGCTTTATATCGCCTACCTCAGCATAACTGTTTTTCAGCTCAAGTCGCACTTGTTGTGATCAGTTAGATAGCCATGTAGGAAACGCCTTTGAGAGGTTTTCAGAAGGCATTATAACAATTTTAATACATATATGGATTCATGAATTTACAAGTAAATCAATAAAACATTATTAGACCAAGAAGCTCGCAGGAACTATTCAGTTAGATGATCACAAATTCAGCAATAAACAGCAGGAACCTAGAGTTAGCCATTGGCCTCTGGTATTTTAGTTTATCAGATTTGAAGCCTATATAAGCAACACTGAGTGAAATGTGGTATATTAAACAAAAATGAATTACGCTTATCACTTCGTTATGGCACTACGCAAATTATTTATATGTAGCAGAAGACTGGAGGGTAGATTCACACTACATTTATGCGCTAGGCGCTATAATGTCTACATGCACACATACATACATAGGCCTACATAGTTATTTTGCGACTAATTGTGGATTGCTCAATTAAAGCTTCAAGTAAATCTTGTTTTCTTTTCGCCTGCATTATTTAATTTGTTGCAGTTTGTCCGAGAGGAATGTTTGGAGATAATTGTTCCACAAACTGTAACTGCAAGGACAACAAAAACTGCACAGTTTCTGGAATTTGTCCAAGCTTTGAATGTGCAGATGGTTGGATGCTAAACGAGACAATACCAAATACAGAACAATGCTCCATCGGTGAGATTATCGGTTTGAAGAGGCGTTTCGTTTAGAAGATTTTAGCTAACGGATAAGTACGCCCATAGGCTATTATGTTGGTATAGGACCAGTGAATAAGCTAGTTTTTCTTACGCATCTTTTGCATGCTCATGAGAAATTTCTACATTTCACAAGTTTTTAAAATCACATACATCTGTTCAGAGTGGATTAGAAAATGGCCATTCACATTTCAACAAATGTTTTACAATTGTAATGCTTAGTCAAATCTTCTATCTCAATTCTGAACAATTTCAAGATTAGTACATGGTGAGGATTTACAGATGTGGACGAATGTAGAGTTGCTTGCAATGAGTCGTCAACAAACTGCCACAACTGTGGTTCTGAGCATCAGTGCATCAACACCCAAGGGAGTTTCACGTGCATCTGCAAAGAAGGATTTGAATTCGACGCGGAGAGAATCTGTAAAGGTGAATACTTTTACTAATCATAAATATCTCCGATAATTTGATCTAATTATTAAGAGGAAGTCTTTTAAGCGTTGAGCTATTGTGCATTAATCTTTATATTTTGTTTCACTCTTTAGATTTGCTTATATATGTGAGTTAGGCCTATGTTCCACGTTCAATGAAGCACCAACGAAATAGTTGTCTTCGTCGATAAAGCATATGGAAAAAACAGAAAACGTAGACAAAGCTAACGTGTGCTAGTTTCTATGTTCTCAATTGTTATTATTTATTTTATTCATTACGGACAAATGTAAAGAAATTGTATTGATCTAAAGCCTAGATACTGCTATACTCAAAACGATGAAGCAACTATAGGCTGTAGATAAAGAATCGTCCAATTACTAATGCCCTGTACAACAAAAGACCTGAGAGATGCAATTAGAGAATTTAAGGACCATTTATCGTATAATAGATCATGTAAAACTATGATTGCTCATTATCTGTAGGTCATGCTCATGAAATAGGCCTGCTAATGTTTACTTTTATTTTAGATGGCGAAGAATGTGAAAAAGAAACTCACAATTGTAACGTAAACATGAAATGTATTAATACCGACGGCAGCTACAAATGTGCCTTCCAAGAAGGATACAAACTAAGTGAAAACTTCAAATGTGAAGGTTACTTTTATTTTTTTGAAGCTTTGCAGTTAAAGATGGTGAGAAAAAGCTACTATACTAGTAACGTTCATTACGATGACAGAGTTTATTTAGTCTGCTCTCTAAATATGTAAAACTTTGAGTATGTCCTTTCAAAGTTTTTCACCACCTCCTATCCTCTCTCGATGCGGATTCAGACCGTCCCATCACCTCGCAAAAGGGTGAGCCCAAGCCCTGAAATCGGATCAGTTCAGCTGGTCGTTGAATCCTTGACCGCACCGAAGGAGTACGATTCTGTAGCGTTAACCCCTATCTTATACAGAGCTGTAGAAGGTGCTCTGCTCTACCCCAAGTTTCGCGCAGCCTGTTATCTACCCACTATTGGGACTCAGACCGCTTCGCGACCTTGCAACAGAGTGGGTCTGGATCAATCGAGGCGGTATCTGAACCAGACAGTGGATGTTTCGACTACGACTCACCAGGAAGCTCATCGACCCGTTTCAATTTGCCATCTCAAGACTGGCCGTCTGCCTACCACACACTCCGGGGCTGACTTACTCCCCACTTCCCGATGGCTTCAGTTTTTCGTTCCATGAGACCGATAATGTTTTCCCGGACGCCCTCTCGTCTGTAAATATAATTGTTTCATAGCTCGCCCAAAACCGGAAGCTGATTTTTATACGCTATTTTCGCCCAGCATGTGAATGTGCTGTAGGCCTATATATAGCTAACCAGACGATAACAAGTTGCCTTGGCTCGTATTTTTGAAATGTAGGACCGCCATTTCACGACTAGAGCAGTGCAGCGCACAACAGGATATATTTAATTAACGGTATGCACCTTAATTTGTGGCTTGTACGACGCTCCTTACTCGCGTGCTACATCATGTTTATTTATCCCTCGGTCTCACTAAAGTGGGGTATAGCGCCGATTTATAATAAAGGCACCCTAAATTTAGGCCGTACTGGCCTAACGCAATACCGGTGTCCCTTTGTCGGCCGTTCTTGAGGGTTAATTAATTACTGAACGACGGATCGAGGGATGTAAAACTGAAGGATTTAATTATTAAATAAAATTAATACATTAAATCATTAAACATTGGAAATGAACTAAACAAACCCAACAACATGAACTATACTATCAAAACCACTGAGATAATACTTAAATGATTCCATTAGGCTATTATTTAAATGTTTTATTTAAAATCTCTGTGGCCCGTTCACCTCATACAGAAATACTTCCATGTTCTATCATATACAATTATACATGAAGGTCACGCATTTGGACATTTGTTATGTTCGGTAGGCCTACTTGTCGAGAGTGGATTGTGGCCATTGGTAGTGGGGCTTGGACTTGGAACTGGCGTTCAGTCAATCGTTATTGTAGTTCTGGCGATAATTATCTTTAAACTGATCGCGAGAAGACAATTCAAAACAACGGCGACTGGTACCTGCACAGGTAATTGAAAGCCAAACTTATGTTCTTAAAGTGGAAGCGTTTGCGTATTTGATTTGAAATTACACTAATGTGACTGACTCGAGATTTCGCAATTTGCCAATTGCTACATTGATTTTTTTACATGACATACCAATAACGTAACGGTGAAAGCCTTAGACTTAGGCAATTCTAGATGAATCCATGTAGGCCTAATTGTCAAGGACATGTTGTTTATGCTACCAAACAGTAGAATTTGATACCAGCGTGAGCTGAGTTCTGCGACGCACTATCCAGGACCTTGTGATTCGTCCAGTGCTGGCTCATGGCCCAGGGAAAGGCAGCGAGCATCTGCATTATTTTCCGCTTATAGGAAATGGGAGAATTTACTGTTTATATTAATACTCTGCTCTTCATCTGACTAAAAACTGCGCATATTTTAGAAAACGAAGTGGAACCAGATTCGTACATGCAAATGACCGGGGAAGCCAGCCCTGCTTCTGTTAATCCTCCCAATGTCTATGCTCGAATAAGCGACCGACAAGAGTCTGATTCTGCAGCAAATAAGAACTCGTAAGCAGTCGAACATCCTCACGAAATTCAAGACGACACTTAGTTTCAAAATGTCTGAATTTCAGATAGCTTTAAAGACAGCCACATTCACTACCTATATGTTGGCACTATTTGCTCACTGTAGGCCACTAACCGTGGCTGTATAGGCCTATGTAATTTTGTTTTCTTGAAATAGATTCATGGAGAAAAGCTTCTTCTGAATTAGATTAAGGGCCTATGCACAAAAGCTTTTTCCTAAGAGTTAATAAACAGGCTTGTTCCAAGTTACATTTAACCTGTTTTAGACTGGCGTGTAAGCATAACATGTAGTATGCCTAAGTAGTGAACGTCAACATTATAAGCTACAAGTTAGGCCATCCGAAAGGTCAAAGTGAGAAAACTCCAAAACTTATCAGTGTCGGCAAAGGTTAGTCGCAATGATAGAAAATAATTCAGTGTACAGAATGTCCTTTTTATAATTTGTTTGATTTCTAGAAAATAGTCCAGATTTCTTGTGTATTTTATAAGAACATACAGATAAGCATGTAAATGACTATAATGACTCTTTAGCAATTGGCTTGGGCATTAAGAAATTCCCAAAAAATGATCCATGGTTGAGTAGTGGTAGGCTTACATACTATGTGCAGAGTTGCCAATGATTCTACAGGTATCGTTCTGTGGTTAACCATCTAATCTACAACAATCGGGAAACTTCTATAGCGCCGTTATCGTAACGCACGAGGCATCAATCGATGGTCGAGTCTAAGCAAAATCGCATTCCAATATCACAATCCATTGGAACGAACGATGCAGTCAAGATTCGTGAGGGCCCTGAAGACAGGCTACGGATGATGAGCAATTCGGAAAAGAGGAGTTTTCACTCCTGACTCAAATGTTGAACGAACTGGTTCGAACTTCTGTTCATTTACCAAGGAGATATACTGCAATTAATTACGATTAATCACCGTTCAAGAATGATTGTTTACTATATGTAAAAACTTTTCAAACATTACTGCTATTATTCATTTGCCTTGTTAATCCAAGGGACAACGAACTTCGTTGTGAAAAAACATTGGTACAATATCCACTGTAGGCATATAAAACAGTTTTATCGACTAAAATCCATTGCTTTTAAAACTGTAATAAACTAATTGTTCTCAGTAGGAATCTATACAACAAAAGGAAGACTGCAGCACTTATTTTTAAATTTAGGGATTTGTCAGATTACATTTTCACACTATAAGCAACATGTCTGTGACCAACCAAGCTACGTCGCATCATAAAGTAACAAATGATATCCACCTCTCCAGTTTCAACATAAATGGTGCTTAACTAAATTACTTTATAAGCAATGTGTTTATGCACATGAGCATTTATATAGCGCCTTTCAGGAACCTCTCAAAGGCACTGAACATGGCGCCTCTTCAGCAGATCTAAAGACGTCACAAAAAGTTGAGTTGTTAAGCTAAACTGTGTCAATGATGGCAAAATTCTATGTTGGAGAAAGGGAAGGTGAGCAAACTGCACTGCACAACTGAATCTAATTACCTCTACAACCCCACTCTGATCAATCCACTGGGCATCAATCATTTTTGCTGTTAAGTAAACCTCGACAGACAAATCACAGTCCAGCACCAGTCCAATCGAAATCCAGAAAAACAACGATAGAGGAAAGGGAACGTAAAATAACAGGGACATTCAGTCACTTATTTTGGAGAAATTTGTTTTCATTTTGATTACTGTATGCTGGTAATTTGAAAGCAGATCCAGAACTGCTCATGCTGTTCTGAGGTAAAGCAGGCTGCATGTTGAAAATGTTCTCATGTTCCTCATGTGTCACATCAGCTGTGATGTTCTTTACATCAACTCCACAGAACACAGCATTTGAAAAGTTTGGCAAACGTATGTCAAGCCTCTGGGGTCTCACCTGAATTTTAAACCACAGAACAATCATTTCTAAAACTATAGGACTTATACGAGCGAGTGTAAAAACAAAATAAAGTTAACAAGTCAAATTGTAGAATCTGGTAAAATAATGTAATGTTGCAAAAGTTTTGTATATGTCTCCTATAAGAGCTTCTCAGATGTAGAAATGAACAAATGTAAAACACATTTTATGAAAGTTACAGTCTAAAATGCAGAAAAATAAATTAGTAGATACTGTGAAATAAGAACATATGTATAAAATTAAAACAAAGAAAACTGAAACATAACTACATGTTTATATGTTTGAAAATAGTGTAATCTACTAGCAAAAAGTTGCAACATCATTCACAGACACAAGTTGTCTAATAATTACATAAAAGGTGGTCACTGCAGTCAGCTAAATGGTTGGAAATCATAATGGCTGGACTCGGTTACTACACACCTTTAGCCTGTGACCATTCTAGCAACCACAGATTTTAACAGTGTAACTGCCTTAAGGTTTTTGGTTAGTTTCTTCAGTCTGTCTTACAGCCATACATGTGTACACTGCTGATCTCTCATTACCAGACTTAAACTTGAGCTCACGGTGCTTTTCATGCACAGGTCCTTCATTCTCAATCTTCCTCTGCTCTTACTAGTAGGAGTTAGCTACATCGGTAAGCGCGTACGCCAAAAAGCCTCCGAGCGTGAGGACCCCAGGTTCACGCCCCGGTCGTGGCTTCTTTCAGAGATTTAAATCTTGGGCTAGTACAGTCCATGCACGGGGACCTTAAATGGCGTGGTGCCCATTCAAATGGGCAGCGATGGTGAAGGATTTCACCCGATAAATTCACTGCGAAATGAGCAGGGTCGAGGCCATACGGTCGCTATATAAAACTGATACACACGTTTACATTTAAGCACTCTTCCACCAGGGGCAACTCAAGAAACAGTTTCAGCTTAAGCGACCCATGTTTTGACATATCAGGCAGTCATGTGTGCAGTGATTCTGAGAGGTTTTTAAAAGGCACATTATAAATATCCACACAAATACATGCACCATATACAACAGAATCTACTCTTATCTATTTATAAGAGCGTTCTTATCTATAGATACTTAATATCCAGATATTCATATTCTGGTAAATTAATATTTACCACAGATAAATACTTTGTCAGTAAATTGATAGATAATCATATTCTGGTAAATTAATATTTACCACAGATAAATACCTTGTCAGTAAACTGATAGAGTTTGTTGGTTATGTCTCTGCCAATGATGTGCAGCATAACAGTCATGAGAAACTGTTCCTTTGAGAAGAGCGTTTCTAATAATTGTCTGTTCCATCTCAAATAACGACACGGTGTTATAGCAACTATAGATACCTGAAATTATTAATGCACAGTTCTCAAAACATTCACAGCTCAAAATGTCTCATATGCATTTATGCAATTTTTCAGACATCTTATAACAGAGCCATTATGAAACTGTGCAACAGGCCACAGCTACTGTCTTTATGCCAGACAAATTTGAGCATTTCAGTCATAGTAGTGTCGCTGTTACCCAGACGTTACTTTAAAAAGTTCTTTGAGTGCCTATAAGCTTTTATGACTATGGTTCGTTCAGGACTGCCACTTTCTGCAAGCGAATGACACAGGCCTTATTCTAAACCATATAGTAAATCATTCAGCAATCAGGATAATTACATTTAAAAACCAGGAAGTTGCCACCAAATGCTTAAGGAAAATAAACATTAGGCAAAATTAGTAGATAATGGCAGAATTAGTGGATAACGGAAGTCATACATCACACTAATATTTACTTAACTTAGTCTTGTTGCTAACAATGTAGCAAACCAATTTAAATGATGAAATATCATTATCTTTTATTCTCTGTGTAATATTTTTAAGCTCCAAAACCATGCAGTGAACATTCCAGTGCTAGCCATGTACAGTAATGTTAGGTGGGCAACAATGAGTCCTCTCCATAATAGTTCTTAGGCAGGGTCCTTCAGTAAATCCTTAATCCACCATCGCTTATCACCATTACACTTTTTGTCAGATAGTAGTTCTACATAAACATACCAGCAGCACAAGTGATAGACTTTAATGTGCTTCCACCTAGTGAATGAAACAGAAAACTTTTAGCATAAACTTCAATGCAGTAACTGCAACATCTGGTTAAAGTCTAAAGATGAGGGATCATTATCCTTCACTAGAAGAAGTCAAAACATTGACCTGGTCCATATCATCAACAATTACCTTAAATGTATCATCGCCATGAAGTGTTGACTCAAATTCAGATGAATCGAGAAACTGTTTGCTCTGAACGAGATGCAGGAACTGGCCATTGCATGAAACATGAGCCCTAGACAGAGATAATGAACAGGACCTCTCAAATTTAGACAGACAAGGATGTAGATTCTTAACAAATCCCACATAACTGCATAGTCATTCTGCATGAAATACGACAGGCCTACTCCACCTTATTCTCATGGGACTGCTTGATCCTAAAACAAAGTTCTCATATGTCACAAAATCTCAAAATACCAGACACAACAACAGTCAGATCTTTACTCACTGCCCTGACATGTGAAGGAAACTGACAAACATTACAACGGTAGTTGTAATGATTATTCACTGTCCGCTAACATCATCTACAGCTGCGTCTTTCAGTGGAAGGCAGCTCAACTATCCTGTTACTGTATTAAATATAATTTAATAATGACTAATAATGAGAGACTATGCACCAAATAACCGAAACCTGAGTCAGTGTAAAATGAGCTTCATTTTATTTGCTGTTTAACTTTTGCCTCTTATATGTAGTGCATATTTATAATTTTGAAGTAATATGCATCTTTTCAATAATTTTCTTTTTTTAAAATAAAATTCATATAATTTTAGACCTCATATATATTATACATATATATGTAGTGTAAAGTTTAAATGTGAAATGACAAGAACTGCTTACATTCCGCTGATCATTAAACTCAGGCAGTCCATTTTGGTCACATCTTGCGTGGCATACAGCTCCCCCTGTTGTAGGGTGCACACTCTACACCAATCATCTGCTATGAGCTTCTTAAAAAGACTTCTACAGAGGTAACAAAGAACAGCAAACAAAGCATCATTAATACGTTCATCACAAGCAGCTTCAGTACTAAATTACGAGCTATTACTTCAACCTACTTCAGCTCTTGTTGCCAGTGTGGCAGGGAGTGCAGCAGTGTAGATACTTTAAAGGGCTGTTATATAAATTACATACACTGGAGACTTGTTATAACACACTCATTATAACATAAATTCTGCTATAACATGGCCGAGAACATGGATCCCAAAATCAATGTGTTATAGAAAATAAGCTCATTATAACACTTCATCTTTATGTGGTTCTTGATATGGCTCCAAATGCAGCATTATAATGAGTTTCTGGAGTATTTATTATTTTTATCCTAGGTAATTTGTGCATAGGTACTCATTAGCAGTCATTATCACATCATATTTTATAATTATATTCTTATATTTCAGGATATATTTTACTGTAGTAAGGGGATAGCTCAGATGCCATTTACTGAAGGACACTTTTGTAGACGACGTCCAATCAGATGACAACTGACAAGCATTACAACTACACATATATTGCTTAAAGGGCTTTTACACAAAAATTATACACCAGGTATTATATTACATAAACAGAAACTAGCCTATCTTTATCCTAACAATCTTGACTGGATTTTAGCACAAAGGATGTTAAGTTTTTATTTGCAAACCTCAAAGTTCAAAGATTTCTGTGAATGGTCTAAACCTATGCTCAGTTTGATACCCGGTAAGCAAAATATAAATATCATATGCTGAACACTTTTAGAAACCTTGAAACTTTCAAAGGCTGAAAGAACTCCTGAAAGATGTCTTCCAGCTCAGCTGAAAGTCTGATTGGTCTAAGGCGATACAGGATGAAAAGAACCTGAATCACGTTGATCAGCAGAAAACTGAAATTCCATGAAAATATGTCTGGAGAACAGACAATTGCCCATGCCCAAGTACACAGCAAGAGAAAACCTAAAAACAGAAAAACATATGCCGTGAGCGAATAATAGCTGAGCTCCCATACAGTAATACATGTACTTTTGCTATACATCATATTGTATGTGCCATAATAGAAGTGATAATATACCTAGTACGGTTTATTCAGCAAAGCTTCATTCAAGCTCATTCATTCACTGATTAACTCAGAGCATTTATATATTTTGTGTCCCTTCAAAATGTAACTAACTAGAAATTTGATGATAAGTAGTAGCTTGCTCTAACTGAGACATGGTGCATGTTAAAAGCTTTGTGCCACAAGAATAAGCAAGTTTGGTACTTCAAATGTACTGAAAAATGAATAGTCAAGATGGCATCATGAATAATTATCCACCATAATTAAAATCAGTTCTCAGAAGTTAACATAAAGGCAATTACAGCATTAAAATCAAAGTATTTATGAAGTTCACGGAATTCTGAAAGCACAGAACTTACACAATAGCAACAAGATATGGCTCAAACATGGTATATGCATGCATTAATCTGGATGTCTGCAGATCACCTTTTAAGAACCTTAAAAGGCTGCTGAAGTTACTGAAGCATCTTCAGTACCTTCATATTTTCTAACAGCCAATCAACTCTGGACTGGGGTGACTCAATTAGCAGAACCATATGGTTCCTACTTAGTGTTCTCTATGACACAGGTCTAAATTACATAGACTAATATGGTATATTCCATTTTGTAACTGGATATCAGAAAAGTTCTCTCAGTTCAATTCAAGACCTTATAATTATGGCAGCAAAGTACATTACATGAGTTAAATATTTAAACTATTAGAATGTGTACATAAATCAAAAGTCAGAAAGTGGGAGCCACATGTGCACAAATAGAAGATCTTAAATCCTCAATAATTCTTTGGAGAATCAAGCTGTGAATTTATTTTGCAAGAAATCTAAATAGGGAATTTCTACAGATCAAATGAGCAGCACCATTGAGAATGGAATCAAGGAGTTAGATAGCGAGGCCAGCATGTATATGGCGGTAGTCATATTAGCACAGAATCTATTTTTTGTGGTTCAGAAGCCATTTCATCTGTGTTAGAAGCACTGCAGTTGACCCTGTTCCAAATGAATGACCATATAAATGTAGAAGCTGCTTTTGAAAGATCACATACAAATTAGAAATAACAGAACATGATAGTCCTTTGATATTAAGACAACTCTGCTTCGTAAAGATATTCAGCGAAGACTGCAATGGTTTCGTCATGCAGAAAGAATGCCAGTTGATCAAATCCCACAAATGTATGACAAGATTCAAAGAAAAGAGAAACAAAATTATGACCATGACTATACTAGACATAATAAAAGAGAAAATAAAACACAACAAGACTTAGACTAACATGAGAAAATCACTGGACTTAACAAATAACTAAAAAGAATGGAGATCATTCATTTACATCCATCACTGCAACCAGGAAATGATGAAGGTCATGAAGAATGTTTTATCAGTAAAGCCTAATAAAAGTGCTGTGAGATATTTTCACATGCGACATGTTCCTTCTTCCTGGGTTGTACAGTGTGCACAGGAACAGCAGTGAACAGCAGTTATAGGGGAATGCTTGAAGGCTGCTTATTATGACAATTAGCTGGGTTTTTTAGCCTTAAATGGCTGGTAACATAATGGGTTGTGTAATATCTGCGACTGCACATAATTGATGGCAAACACACTCCAAAGGGCATTAAGCCATGTTATTAAACAAACTACAATGTCAGTTGTGAAACCAAATAGCAATGCAATGATAATGGTTTAGTGGTAGTAGAAATGACCCAGAAAACAGAAAGCAATATCAAGTATGTTGCAGGAAGGAAATAACTCCAAGTTAGTGAAATGTCCATATATATGAGGAAATAGTCACTAGAAAAGACTAGAAGCCAAAAGAGAATCTGCCCGTTAAAGTGTATTTGTAGATTTTAAACATTATTTGTTACAAGGTCAAATTTTCACATGGCCTACGGTTTGTGGTCTCTGTTAAGTGTTTTCATCTTATGCACAAATGTAAATAAAGACTGCACAAAAGAGCATTGTTACAAAATAAAGACAGAGCAAATTTTAAACAAAACTAACAAGAAGAAGAAGCATAAACAACTCATAAGAAAGAGACAAATTTAGTAGGCAGCAGGAGTAAATCTGTAATGCAGCTAAAATATTCAACCAGTTATAAATTAAGGCATCATCATAATCATCCTCATCATCATTTCCTGATAGTAGCCATTAGGCAGTGAACCTGCAAGTGAACTTTAGGCTTTCTGAGTTAAAGACAATTTTGGCCGATGCACATATACTGGTCGAACAATAACTATCTAGCAAACAAATGACACTGAATATAAAAATAGAAATAACACTGTGAAATGACAGATTTAGAAACAACATAGTAAATATCGAAGAATTCCTTAAACAATTCAATTGAATGACACAATAAATCAACATATTTTCCCAAATGTAATTAGGCCATTTGAATTAACTGCAAAACTAACCTGCAATCAGCATCGCATGAAGGAAAAGCAGGCCATATTTGTTGTTGGGAGCCAGAAAAGACAGTAGCAGGGCAGTGTGAGCCAACTGGAACAGCATGTGGTGGGGTTCATTCCACTGTCCTAAGCAACTCCCTCTAAAGACTTCATAATCAGGTGTCATCTTGAATGTTGTCATTGACTTGGTAGAATCACTTAGCACATAGCCAAAAATGAGTCTTGTAAGACTATGATGCTTTGAGCTACAACAAATTAAAATTTTGCCTGTTATTTTAGCCCATATAGGGTTACAACAAACATGAACATCTAGTACAGAAACCATCCAAATGCAGGGCTCTCACAGACTGACTTGAAGCAACACACAGGTGGCTATGCAGGCTAGTAGTTGATGGTGACAGAACACAGTAACTGTAACATACACAGATGTGTTAAACATTAATGTCTGCTTACCATAAATACCACACTAAATGTCTGACAGCAGGCCGCACAAAGTGCTTCAGCACAAGACAATTGCTTGGTGTGCACTGCCAGTATATAGCCACTTTTGTGCAAAGGAGATATACCTGTAAATCGACTGTCACGTCTTTGCCCCATTTGCAGACCCGCCAAAGGTTAATGGTTACATACATACAAGTATACATTATTCATGCATACATACATATATACACTAGTATACATATATACATATTTATTTACTTAATGGTACCTAGTTTTTCACTGGGCATTGCATCTGCATAATTGTATAGGCCGTAATCACTTAATCAAAGAAACATTCTAAACAGCCTACACCTACAACGAATAGGAAGTGCCTGGATGGTTTTGCAAAATAGAAAATTAGGTCATAACCAATGCACATTAAAGAAGCACTGGCATGTGTATGTGAAAGAATTGTTACAGCACTTCTTATATGAGACTAATAAATTCTATCATTATATAGTGCTCAATAATTACATGCAAAAGCTGTTGTGCCCCTTCTTGAAGTGCCTGGACGTACTGACCCCTAGGGTTTTAAAACTTGGCAAAGGCTGTACGCATTAAAGCCTGCTAATTATTGTTTTAGTAATCTGAGACATACAAAAATTGAACTGACAGTATTAAGGCCCTTTTGACATCTGTAGTTGTAATCATAAACTAGAGAATTCTACAGTGCCCAAACTAAGCTAAGCCACGGGAACCAACTTATTCACAGGCACACAGTCAAAACAAAGTCGATAGGCAAGAAGGGTCCGATTCGGTTCCAGGTCAAGGTCCAAAAGTCAGGCAAGCAGGCAGTCATAAGGCTATGATGGATGATGTTTGGAATTGATGTGGTACGACAGATAAGGGGAATAGGAGAAATCAGGATAACATTTTTGGAAGACAAGTATTTTCAGTTTTGAGTTCAAGACCTATGGGGCCGTCCATAAATGACGTCACGCAATTTAGGACGATTTTTGACCTCCCCTCCCCCATCGTCACACGTCGTCACAAAAGTCATACCCCCCTCAAATATGACATCACAAAGCTCTGCACCCCCCCCCCCCGAAAAAAACAGATGTCCAGAATGGCATATGGAAATTTTCTTATATAATTATCAAATAAAGTAATTATAACTACAAAAATACTTGAAACTATATAGCAGAACGAAGAAAAATGGAGGGAGTATAATTATTACAATCATTATGCATTCCACAAAATGAAAAGCTCTGGTAGAATCATTACAATTATTAAAAATGTTTAATAACAATAACTCGAAACAATCCAAACTGTTTGATGTGATGATGTGACGTCACATTTCTTAAACACCCCCTCCCCTTCGTCAAAAATCGTCACAGATGTGTGACCCCCTCGCCCCCCAGGTGCGTGACGTCATTTATGGACGGCCCCTATGCAGAGACTGCAAGAGGTGAAGTGTTGGTGAGTTCGTAGTATGGATCAGATAATTATCGTACCACTGCAGCCACATGACCTGATTAGATTTTGAAAAATGGTAGTGCAAGCCACCACCAGCAATCAGACGAGTGTAAATATCGCATACTGTATTAGCACCACGATCAATAGAAACCTGGTTACGCAGCATTGAACTGGCCGTCGTTTGTTTACCGGTAAAAGGCAACACAAAAATAGCAAATGCGTAGTCTTTCTTATAACATTAAATAGACTGAGAGTCCGATATTAAAGATGCTGTTTTTACTATATAGGATTAATCTGAGTGTTCACGTGCGTCTTAAGAAAAACAAACAAGGTAATTACAAAAGCATCCCATGAATACATCATCTGCTATGAAAATTCTATCGTCGTCAATGCCTAGATATCTACTCCGCTGAAAATTATTGTGTTTAGCGTCGTTTTAATATTCCCGTGTGCGGACCGTGCAAGACCGAGATTAAAATCTCAGAAACGTAGCTATGATCCGCATCCTTGGCTGCATATTGAAGCCGGGAAACAAGAAACATTAAGAATCATGAACAGACTGGAAGAGGTAATTTTCAGTTTAGAGTGAAAGATAGTCTTGGTAAGAGAGTTGCAAACATGAGGAGGCTGAGTCCCAAATGGTGGCCAGCAGCTAGTTGCAATGAACGTTGGTCAAAGGCAAGGCGTGTACCACAAGCAACATAGGCCTACTTTTTATATAATCGTAATCGTAAGCACGAGGTGCTTTCCATATGCTGATACGATCGGCCTTAGCAGAACTGCGGATGTAACTATAGTTGATAAATAAGATAGCAGATGATTTACACGTGCTTTGTAAAATGAGGAGTGCTAACTTGAAGCGGATACACTCAGATACAGGAAGGTGGTGTGAGAACGAAGATACGCATGATAAGCATGGTCTCGGCAAGAGCGTCCAAGACACAGTCGTGTAGGCTGGTGCATGACTCTAGTTACAGGAAGCAGTGTGCAGTCACCCTCCTCACATAGGCCTAGGCCTAATCACTTTTGACCATTCAATTATTTACGAGAAAACTGATAGGCCTATTTAAAAACATTATTGTGTAAGCTGAAATATGGAGCTTCTTAGCACCACTCAACTTTACATTAGGGAAACTAACGTTGGCGCTGACCTTATATTATCGAGGTAAATTTGGGTCAGGTTTGTAGAATCAGTTTTATGATGACATTAGCCATGGTTATTAAAAGACGATTTTATAGCGTTCATAGACTGCTAAAGACAATGGGTGTCAAAATATGAGGTTCCAAAGTTTGGTTAAGATATGCGCCAAGCGGTTTTGTAAGCAGCTTGTAAATATGTAGGCCTAAGACCACAAATAACGTGGAAATTGATCTGAGTGAGCGATTTGTTAATAAAAGTTGATAGTGTAGTATCGGCACACGTTTGTATCAAAGACGATGAGCATCTTCCAAACACTACGACGATCGATAACCTCGTAATCCGGCGAGGCGTACGGTAAGAACGCCGTAAACGTAAAAATGTAAATGCACACGGTTTCGTAAACTATGGCTTCGACGCTGTTCAGTTTGCAATGAATTTATTGGGTGCGACCCTTCACCACCGCTGCCGTTTGAATGGGCTCAATGACATTTAAGGTCCCCGTGCACGGAACGTGCTACCAGGTTGAAATCTCTGAAATACGCTAAGCTGTAGGCCTATTTAAAAATAATCATTTACGTGGTGCCAGCTGTTATTAATTTATGTTTGTTCAATTTTGAGGACATCTGTGCAACGATTTTATTTCAGAATTTCAAAACAATTTTTTTCTTGTGTAACAGCAAGCAGACTTAAGTTTTTATATAAAATTGTCTTAAGTTTTGTGATCTTACCTGCACCCTGAGCCAAATAGGCCTGTATATATTGCCTGGAGCACGTTTGTAGTCGTCGGAGTTGGTTGTTAAAGAATTATTGACAGACTTGATGAGGAAAAGACTGGCTTGGTGACTTGGTTGACCAACTGCTGCTGACAATTGCAGTTTCTAAAATACAGTTCCTGTTAATTTATGGCAACCATTTGGCAGCATGACGTGCCAGGCTCAACCTTTTCCCATTCAGTAGCAGCAGCGTGGTAGTAAGTGTACATTATGTCTTTGCACTGAGAACTTATCTGGCTAGAGCTTCGAGTTGTTCATTTAGGTCTAAACTTAAGACATCTCTTCCAACTTGATAATCCACCGTACCCTGGCTTCTGGTTTCGCTGATGTATCGGAATTTGACCCAGCTTCTCCAACAATATTATGATGGTGCTTACATTATATTGCGACTGTTATAATGTTATATAATGTAATGTTGCATGATTGTTGTAATGTAACGTAAAGTTGAGTTGAGTACTGCTTACAGAAAATTTATTAAAAGATTATTAATTTATTTAGCACCTTAAAAGGTTTCAACTTCCTGCTCAACCTCACCAACAGAAAACTGCTTGTCAGTGTGCATAAAAGGTGCATGTATGGTAGTGTTTCTAGACAACAGGAGAGGCAAACAATTATTTATTGAGGATCTGTGTGATATTTTTTATATTGGCATTTAAATGATATTACTTGATAAAATGCAGTGATTAAATGTATGTATATTTCCTTTCAAGCAGAAAATTTTAATAAATGAAAAAATTAATGGGTATGATTCACTCAATAATCTATGTAAACAAAGGGCTCACCAAATCTCCCAGTCCTTCTTTCCAACCTGTTGATTATGCAAAAACATTCATTTGAACTGTTAAAACCTTAACCACTCTATCTGACTTTAAACTCAAATTTCTGTCTCTCTGAGGTTGACTAACCCTGTACCTATGACTTCTTTCTTAGGAAAGCATTAAGAAACACGATAGTATACTATAGAAGCTTAACAATTTAAGGACACTCCTTAACACACAACCTCAGAAACAATCCTGCATGCATAGCAAACTTGGTTAAAGTCAGAACTTTATAAGATGCTGGTTTTCTAGAAGTTGATTTCTGGACATAATGGGCACTTGCTGAGCTAATTTTATTTGAACCTGGATATGCCTGTATTATGAAACTGTAGTCACACACTCATCAATGCTGTATATTTATATAGTCCAGTGTTGCAACCCACTAACAAATTACACTCATGCAATTAGTCAGTGGGTGTCATTTTGCAGTGAGGATAATTTCTTAATAGATGTGTGTGAGATGTATTTTTAAACATATTTGTTGGTTGTACGAGTATGAAATTTGGAACTTTTTAATTGGTACTGTTATAGTACCAATTAATGTTACCAAACATTAATTGATAATGTAGGTTTAGGCCCTACTAATGCTTGAGATTTATGATGTAGGTTTTAATACCTTTATTTTAAAAAGTACTAAATCTACTTGCTGTTGAATAACAACCAGGATGAGGTAAACAGCAGGTGAAACAGACCATGTGAAAATACTAAGTACTGATAAATGTTTCAAGAATTATTATTATAATCACAGCATTTAGTTAATAATGACTGCCTGTTTAAGCAGTATATTTTATAAAGCATGATTCTTATGAATTGTATGCAACATTTGAGCTTGTAGAAGATACTATTTTTGCCATGATTTGTACTCATTTCAGACTCTCTACATTCCATAAGGTAATTGCAGACCTAATGGAAACTTGATAGTACTGAGTAGAAGCAAAGGCAAGTTGAGTTTGCCTTGGTTAGCAGTGATACCGTCATGGAGGTCTTCTAACATCTTTAACGTTTCTTGCCAGTGATGTAATGAGTTACTTATATGGCAAAGCATGACCTCTTATGCTGTGTGGGTTACTCTTTATATGGTATTGTTATATTATAACCATTAGCTGAAATGCGAGAGATACGCATTAGACAACAGGATGTAGGTTGGGCTGAGCCAAGAGTTCTGTGCTAGAATCAGGATGTAATTCCAGTTCTGTACGATAGACCAGTAAAAGCATTACCATAATATTGTGCTGATAGGATGATGCTAGTTGTATGAAGTAAGAAAGAATGCTGATGTCGTAATTGCTATGCAAACCAGTAGTAGTGAAGAGAACTTCTGAAATGGCTGTAAAGGTCTGACTTGTGGATATTTCACTTTCTGGTTTCAGTGCTGGATCTGTAATCATGTCTTAAACAGAAACACTGCAGGCACAGAGTTTGTTCATTTTCTGACAATTCTTACTAACTTCATGAAAACATTGAGCTCAGGTGAGACTCTGACGTTCATATAGGTATCTTTAAGTTCCCTGTAAACTGAAATTTCAGTTTTAATTGAACAATATTCTGTTGTATTGTCAAAGCCATAATTGATTTAATGGTGAAATGTTTATTGAGGATATTCACTGAGCATGATGGGCAAAAGCTGATGCTTTGCCTCTTTTCCTGTTTATCTTAGGTTTGAATCCTGGTAAAAATTTCTTGACTGTACAGATTTCCTGACTGAACCATTATGTTACAACAGAGAACTAATTCAGATTAATGTTAATAAAGGCATTTACAAGATCCAGAAAAGTCTTTTAAAAGTGTTTTAACATTTAATTAGAATCAACAAGGAAAATGTAAAAGTTCTACTATGATATCTATGTTCTGTGTTACACTTCATACACATAATGACAGTTTACACTGATGAATTTTGGCCAAAATGGGGAAGAGATTAAAGGTAGACAAGGTATAACTGGAGAAACTAACGTTGGTCAGAAGCCTATAGGATAACTGTGTGGGAAGAGTAGGTTGAGGGAAGTGTGCTAATCGAGGTAGTAAACTGTAAGTGAGCTGTTGCTGTTTTCAGTAATACATTCATCAGGATTTCTTTATGATATTACTTAATCTTTTGTACATTTATGTAGTCTTAATGATGCTGAAGTTTCTTTTCAGAAGGACCACCCACAACCATTTAGTTCAGTGATGATTTGTGTTGATCTGTCAGTGTCTGACGGTACTCGTTTGCGGCTGTGGCTGTCCTACATTGCATTATATTAATGTGGTACTTTGTTGCCCAGGATAAAATGTTCACTTAGTTGTAACAATGTTAGCTAACTGCATAATTGATTAAGTTGTGTGCTGTGTAATGCTAGTTTGGTTTTATGCAATGCCATGACACGGTGGGGCACAGATATTGTATTTGTGATTAGAAACTACTATAGCGCATAGGTCTGTTGCACAAGGTATCAACCAATGGCACACCAAAATCAAGCCGCAGTCAGGTCAGTATCCAAAAAGTTAGTCTATCAAAACAAAGAAGCAACCTACGCAGGATAAACGAACTGAAAAAGATGTCTTAAGTTGCGACCGAATTGACAGGAGAGTCTGAGCAAAATGAACAGATACAAGAAGAAAGTTCCAAAATTCAGGTCAACCAACTGAAAAAGCTTGTCAAACTTTTTCAGTTTGGCACAACCAGAGATTGGAATACAATCAGGTGACCTGGTTGAATACCGATAAGTCTGGGCAATGAGCATTGGTTTCAAGTATTGTGGTTGGCCGGAGTTTAATGTTTTATAAACTATAAGCCTCAATCTGATACATCCTTTCCTGCTGAACTGCAAGCCAATACACAGATTTAAGAACAATGGTTATATGGTCATATTTGGATGTATCAGTTACGATTCTAGCCAAAGAGTTCTGAAATCTTTGGAGTTTCTGCATGTTCGACTTTGTGATACCAGTGAGAAGCAATTTAAAGTAATCAAGTCGACTGGAGACCAATGCTTTAGTCTTTGTTAGGTTTTAGCATTGGTCTCCAGTCTACTTGATTACTCTCAGGGCATGAAGACATGATGCCTGATTCTGCATATGTCATGAATGTGCATGTATGATGACTTACAAATACCATTTACATATTCTGTTAGAGACATAGTAGAGTCAAAAACAATGCCCAAGTCACAAGCAACATCAAATCAGCTCAACAAGTGAGTTAACCAGTTTTAAAGATTTAAGCCCTTCAAACTTCTTTAGTGCCCAGTAGCAAAAATTCAATTTTCAAAGGGTTGAAGAGGAGTTTGTTAGCCACCATCCAAGATTTCACCTCCTCAAAGGCAGTGAACAAATGCTGCAAAGATGAGTGACAGTACAGACTGTTAAATGTAATTTAAATCTGAGTAGCATTCATATAGAAATGATATCTTAGTGAATGATTATCAAGTACTGTACCTATTGGTGTAGTATATAATGTAAACAAATGATTACGAGCATGAAACCTTGCCTTGCGGGACACCACATATCAACAAGTACTTGACGAACTGTCCTGCATGCTGATCGTTGGACTTTTATGCCCTCAAAGAGAATAAAAACTCAGCAAAACAGTCTTACTAAGGAAGTGTTTTCTAGAAACTTGGCCAGCCCCATCAATGCTCTGTTGCATAAAATGGTTTTCACAACCAGAGTAAGGCAGTCAGAGGACCTTCTTCCATAGTAATGGCATTTTTACTGGTGAAGGTACAGCATTTGACCAAATTGCAATGTTCTGAGAGAAGTATCTCCAATTTTGAAATATAGCTTATTCATGATATAGTATACATTAGATGATGCTTGCATGTATACTTGCTCATTTATTGTTTTTAGGTGGACGGAAATAGTATGGATGTTGTCCAGCAAAACCGGATTTGTTTTCTGTTAACTTTAGCTGTTTGCAGCGTTTTGTCTGTCGTAAATGTAGGTAAGTATGAATAAATTTTTCTGGTGCTAAATTTTCTACAACCACTTTGAATTTCATTTCTGCTTATTCTGTTAGTTTTAGTTCTTGGCCAGTAATTTTTATCCTCTCACATGTTTCTCTATCTGATGTTTGTGTGTCTGTGTGTCTCTTTGTAGGCCTATTTGTGAGTCTGTGTGTGTCTGTCAGTATATTATATGCATGTAACCTCTGAATACACATAGAAACAGACAGAATCAGCTAACTTTTGCACTTTTTTCAATTATATGGGAGATGATAAGAATTCTGCAATCCATGCAATGCAGTGAAATACTTGATAGTGCAGTACAACACAGTACATTAATACACAATGCAATGCAATAAAATAGTACATTAATATACAATGCAATGCAATAAAATAGTACATTAATATACAACACAGTGCAATGAAATATGATGAAATGCAGCCCAATTTAACACAACACTATGCAGTACAATATACTGTACATTAGAATGAATTTATCACCTTTTAGAACCTCAGTTAACATCAGTGCTTATATACTATCATACATACATACATACATGCATGCATGCATATGATCATATATAACTTTATGTATGATCTATATATAAGTTGATACAGGTGAGCAGAGAAAGATATCTTATTTACTAACCCATCCATAACTGCACACTTGTAGACATCCACACAGAGTGAATTGGAATATATGATTGCATAGACACAAATGCACACATGTTAACCTAAACGTGCTTCAGGATATGCAAAAAATCTATCATGTTCCATCCACAATTGCATTATGTGAGGTGGCCTCCCTTCCAGTGTCTGTTCCTTCTGCTAAGTCACTTTTGTCCTTTCGTTCTCAACTTAAAACTTATTTTTTTCAAATTGCTTATCTACTGTAGGCTACCCCTCTGTGTTGTGAACTGACCTAGATCATTATCCAATCATGATTGTAGTCACTAATTATGTCATTGTTATTACTGTCATCATTATTTGTACATGCATAGTGTAGTGGAAGCATTTCTGAGCAGATGGAATTCAATTGCCTTCAGAATATAAAAATTATGCCTACCTAGAGACAAGAATTAAGTTAAGATGAATGTGCTTGTAGAATGAATCTTTGATAAAGTTTACATTATTGAAATCCAGTGACACAAATTTTTTCTTTCCTCTGCTATAAATCATTAAAAATACTAAATATGAATCTTTCTGTTGTAGAGGCATCAGCTGACACATACTTGGGATGCTATAATGAATCTGGAAGCATTGCAGTATTTGCACATGAATCTAAACGGATTACATTGAGCAAATTAACACCTGATGGATGTAGAGACGGATGTAGAAAGAGTAACTTTACGTATGCTGGACTCTGGGTTGGTGTTCTAACATGACATAACATTTAATTAAAAGAAAAATGTTTCTTATGCCATGCAACCTAGGTTCAGTCATTGGTACAGGGGTGCTCTAGACAGCTTTCTTCAAGTCATATTTAAGTTAGACCAAGAGCATTTTATACTCGTGTAACTGCCTGGTCTTTAAAGTTGTTATTATTGCATTTTCTTACGGGTTGCATGGCTCGAGATCAAATTGTCAATTTCACATTAGGTACCAGAATGGTACCACGATTTACGTATGGGTGGTTGGCCGACTGTGTTATCCTGCATTGATACTGAATCACTTCCCAATTGTCACGTGCCTGAGTTCACCTTGCGTTGTTATGACTCACTTTTCCTTTGATACAGTATAATCATTAACGATTTCCTCATCATTCTTAGTCATTTAATTTTTCTAAATGGTTGCTTACATCTTCTAATGAGCAGCATCGACTTTACAATGGTGATAGGTATATCAATTAACCCTGGAACCAAGCACTTCAGCAGTCATCTGAGGATTAACAAACTCCAAGTGATCAGCTACTATAAACACTTTTCCAACTTTCCAGCAACCGCACAAAGATCGTTGACCCTAAACCTGAGCCCAGAACCAAGTTTTAATGGTTGTTAACACAAGGTTATGGTAGGACTCAATTAATTAGGCCTATGACATTAATCAGTTAGACACCTGATGGGTGTAAAGAGAGATGTGGGAAGGACTCCTAGTCATATGCTGGATTCTGGGTCGTTATTCAGAACTACAATATTAAAATAGAAAGGCTGTACTTTACTAAATTTATTTTTATACTGTGCTTAATAGCAGATCTTGGCAAAAACAGTATCTGGTGTTCGACATGCTGGCACTTAGTTTGGCATCTTATCTCCAGTTTTACTACAGGAAGTGCAAGACTAATTTGAAATTTTAATCCAGTTCATCACAACTTGACTTATCTGCATAACTTATCTTTCATCATACCAACTTGTAACTTCGGGTTCACTGGCCTTAATTTGATATATTCAGTCAGTTCTTGTCTCAGCCAGTGACAATTAAGTTACCTTGCTCCGACAGAATAGCTTCAGTTGAGGCATCCATGCAACTCAAGAGTTTGGCAATTTTCTTCACCTGTACCTCCATATTGGTTGAAACACGGACTGCAGCAAATGATGATGACTTAAATTAAGAAACTGACCAACTTATTCCTATTTATTTTGCATTTTAACAATCACAATATTCTTGAGTTGCTCTACTTCAACTTTCATGCACCAATGAAGTTTAAAGCAAGGATGAAGTACAGCACCAATGGTGTAGAGAGCATTAGTCTCATACTTGAACAGGTGACTTGTGGTGGCAGACAGGAGATTAGAAACCAGTTTGCAATAGATTGGTTTGTATTGATTTTAGTTTGTGTAGCAAACCTCATATGCATGGAATGATGTTGGATGCAGTGACCTGGATTTACCTCTCACATTACTGGTTGCATCTTTGAAAGGGTCCATTTAGGCAACAGATTCTGTCAGAAGAGTCAGGTTGTGTGTTGTCAGAGGTAACTTCAGAGAAAGTTAGAGAAGACTTTAGTTCACTGGTGAAAGCAGGAAACAGAAATACTAGACATGGCATTGAGTACATATCACCCAAATACCTTTTAAGGAAGTGAGATAACATTTAAAGAAGTAACTAAGAAAATGTTTTAGGATGTAAGTAAAAAGACTAAATGACAATAGGTTGGTTTCAATAATTGTCAAAAATCAATTAGAGCATGACAATTACAATTGCATGACTTAAATTACAATTATGTATAATTGACGGTTTTTTATTCAATTACAATTGCCTGATAAAATTGTAATTAATTGCAACAGAATTATATTTACAATTGACCCAAGCCCGCAATATAGACTGCCATTTTTATGCAGATAATACCCAGCTGTATTTTCAACAGTTCCATGTGTAATCTCATGAGGAGGATCTTGTCCTTGATTGGAAGACAGTGCAGCGTCTCTCCCATTTAACTTGAAGCTTATGACATTTGGCAAATTGGCTACGATTTAGGCAGCACAGTTGAGGATGGAATGAAGCTGTCATATCTAGAACGTTTTTGCAAGACTGCAAGAACAGCATTTCAGCAGTCCAGGCACATTAGAATAAAGGAGTGGACAAGAGTTGCAGCAGCGCCAAAAGATAAATTTTGCCATATGTCTCTGATCTAATGCAGTTGGTAGAAGCAGGACGTGTAGAGGGAATTGACATGCTTCTCCATGGTTCTTCATCCAGGAGCAATGCAAGGTCCCGGATGATGCCTTGTACTTCCCAACCTGGGGACTCTGCTGCTGTTGCCATCTTGTCAATCCTTGCCTGTGCCTATCTTGTGCCCAGTGATATACATTACGTCTTTCCCAGATTCAGCCTCAGCCAATTTGAAGACATCCAGCCATGATCAGCGTCTGCACTTTCATGATGATTGCCCACATTTTAGGCACACAAGCCAGAGTGTCAGACGGATAAAACATCAAGTGCAGCTGGATTTCAATAGTACACGGATGAATCCAGTTTCTAAAAGCAGAGATGATCTTGGTCAGATTGGCCACATACAGGATGTACAGGGCTGATCCCTGAGGAAAACACCGAATGTAATGGGTGCCCATATTAAGTTGTCAGGCCCATGACTATCATCATTGGCTGCCCATTCAGGAATAACAAAGCCACTCCAATGACTGTCCAGTGACACTATACGAGGTGCTTAGTCATGTCAGCAGGATGTCATGGTCCACCATGTCAAATGCTGCATTCACTTCCAGGAGTTCGAGCAACATGACATGTCTGATGTCAATGGCATTATAGACCTTAGAGATTAGTCTAGTAGGAACGCGATCAAATGGCCTTTCCTGAAGCTGAATTGAAGCTTTGGCCACAGATTGCACATTTACAAATATCACAAGAGCTGTTGCAAAACTAGTCTCTCAACAACCTTGGAGACAAACCAAAGGTTAGAGATGGGCCAGTAGTTTTGTATGCTACTTAGGTCCATTACTGGCTTCTTGATTCACAATATTATGCATATAATGGCACACTTTTGACTCCCTGGCAGGCATCCGTCAGTCCAGTGGTGTACCTGATCAGGGTGTCCTAGATCTGAACCTCCTTGAGGCCAAGGCCATTAATGTTGAAATTCGTGAAGTTCCTAAAAGATATTTAAGGTGTACCTCTACCACCGATCAGTGACCCGAGCGACAGAGAAGACCATCATACAATGAAGAGCACTTTCCAGGCCGATTTCAGTTGTTCAGTTCCTGGCCTGTTGTATTTTGGAAAATGTGTTTGCCTCGGACCTCTCTAGGAGGCTTACAGTGCTCCTGAGAGCCTTATTCGTTAGGGGTTTCACATCTTCTGCGCTCATTTCAGACCCCCTCAATTTTCATCCAGGTACTGAACCCATCGGCTAAAAAGGTCACATAAATATGTAGGCCAAATGTACTTAATTTCTTACTAAATGCTTCACAATGCATTAGCTTCCCGGGCTCCGCCCTGGACCTCACTGGAGAGCTTTGATACTCCTCAGACCGCCTACTTGTTATTGGCTTAATGTCTTCAGCGCTCATTGTATCAGACTCATCATTTTTCATCCAGGTAAGGACCCTCTGGCTAAAAAACGTTGCACATGCGACATGCCAAATGTGCTCCATTTCCTATTAAATGCTTCAAGTGTGTTAACGTCTGGGACAAAGCCCCGGACCATGCTGAGCCAGCTTACAATGCTACCTAGACCCGTAGTTATAAGGGGCTTCTCCCCTTGCCGTCATGAGCTGTCCCAGACCCCATTTAGTTTCATCCAGGTACTGGACTTCTAAGTAAAGAAGTTGGGTATGCCAATGCCAACTACATCAAGACTGGGAGCAGTTCATCAACAAATTCAAGCTTGCGTGTTTTGGACTTTGAAGACAGAGGAAGTGATCTTAATTCGATGTCTGTAAGCTTTCCTAACCGATCAACATGGTTTTGAGTTATGGATTACTACATTTGAGTCGAGCCCTCTGTATCTCGACAGACATGTGAAACTTTCCTTAAATGGCAAAGGTAACATTCTGAGAAAAAGGATGGCTCCAATGAAGCATGATCTGCTCAAGATGGTTGACAGATCATTTCTGAGCCTCCGACTATCCTTTGAGTCACGAGAGATTAGAATCTTCCTGTACTGTTGCTCCCCACCCATAACAGATGCATGCTTTTACCAAAGAAGCTTCATCCATTCAGTGGAATCTTCTTCCAGTCCAACATTTCTATAACATCATTCAGCATGCCTGACCTTTTAATTCATCGCTCTGTACTCAGCATTGGAGTAGGCAAAGCATTACTACTGATGTGTGCTGGCCATAGTGGCAGCAAATCAATTATGGAACAGAGGGCTGTTTTGTACAGATCCAACATCTCGGCAATGGTGAGGTCAACCTCTGAAGAAGCATGGCACAGCCGGCTGTCATTTAGGCCTTGATGACAAGATCTAAATAACGCCTCACTGTCTGGAGATTTCCACTCCTTAGCCATGACCTTTGTGTCCCGTAGAGTGAAGTGTTGGAATGGTATGTTGTATTAACGTTAGTAGGCCATGATTGGTGATGGATGGAAGCCCTGAATGACGGCAGTTGAGCTGCTGTTGTCCCGCATGCTAATATACAGATGTGTTGAAGCAGACCAAAGCTGTTGGTGAGTTGCCTCACCTGCTTTACCTTTAAGCATTCTGCTTCCCTGTTGCCTTCCCCACAGACAGTTGTGGGTTAGCAACTTGTCCAAGGTTGCTACGCAGTGGCTTGAGGCAGATTCGAACCCGCGAGCCTCCAGTTACAAGGCACATACCATACCACTAAACCACCGCATCCCAACCTTCCCATTGTCTCAATGTAAATACGACTCACAATAACGGCTTCCCTGTCTCCTCTGTCTCATCTTCTGGAAATCGGAGGTTGTTCTTCACATTGTATCTCTGGATAAGTCCTCTGACTTGACACAGCGCTCATGAATAAGATGATGTCCTGCACTTAGCTTTTAGTGGCGCTTTAGAAATTCTCAAATTTACAATTCTGATTACAATTAGGCTTAGTGTTTATATGCAGAGTGCCACCTAGGAGCTGCTAAATCTAATTGAGATTTACACAAAGTACGGATGGTTCACAATTCTATGGCCATAGCCATAACAAAGGCTCCTAAATATCAGCATGTTACACCCGTAGTGCCTTCATCACACTGGATGCCCATTGAGCAAAGAATCCAGTGTGAAATCTGTCTTAAAGTTCACATTGTATTACATTTAAATCATCTGATTTATCCCTGCTCATTGCCCACCCTTTAAATCAGCATATATTGCATTTGATCAGCAAATAATTTGACTTGCTGTGCGTCACACCTGGACGGTAAAGGGCTCTCAGGCATTTTCATTCTCGGTGGTTTGTCTAAATCTTTGGAATTCACTGTCCAATTCTTACCGTATTCATCCTGTCAGTTTTGATTTTTAGTATTGTTCTGATCTTAATTTAAGAGTCATTTGTTTTCAGATTGCTTACCAGCCTTGGTCACAGAAAAGGGCTCTCGTCATTTTCATTTTCGGTGGTTTGTCTGCATATAAACATTAAACATAATTGTAATCTCTTGTTTGTCCCTCGCATGTGAACAACTATCGCCCAGTTCAGAAGCTTTGCGTATGTCGGTACCACCTGCTGGAACCGTCTCTCTGGAGATCTGCGACTCGAGCTCCTCCCTCTTCCCCTCTCAGGGTTTGCATGCGCCTGAAGCCTGTACTGTTTAACAGTGATTTTACTTGTTCGGTTCGGGAGCGCCTCTGTTGAATTTTTCCATAGGAAGCGCTTTATAAATCTTAAATAAATTACAATTACAAAAATTTTACAGTTGGTCTGACTAGTGGTTTCCCTGACGTAATGGAGTTGACCGGGCTTTTCCCATGGATTACGGTTCTGACTGCAGATTTGGTTGAAGTGGCTATCGATTGATGTCATGCCGCATTATGATAATGGAATAACAAAATTGTTGGATTAGATTAGACAGATAGGGCCAAGATTGACTAAATGAATCCATATTTTCTTCCGGGATAGTTGTAGATGTAAGGTTTACCACTTAAAGCATAAGGAATTTTTCAGGACCATCCTGAACTTAAGGGTAATTGATACTGAAAACACATGTTCCTGCAATCACCACTTCAAGCGACAATGGGCCGGGTTAATACTTGAATGGGCAACCACCTGAGAATTTTGGTTGCTGTAGACTGTGTTACGTGGCAGCTCATTGGTACAGCAGTCATCTGCTACCGTGGAGCGTGTTGGTGAGAGAAATTCACTGACTGTTAATATGCAAGAAGAACTAATAAGAGATTTGAAGAGTAGAAGTATTTATAAAGGCCTAATGCTTAACTCAAAGCAAATGTTACTTTATCCATATTTAGAAGCAGTTTGCTGTCAAAATGTAACAAGCATTTTTGTTGTTTTTGATTTTCTGAATTCAGATGCTTGAAAATTCTTAATTAAATGCCAGTTTGTATTCATTGTGGGGAAATATGGTGCATTATTGTTGGTTACTTGCAGAATAAGTTTAAACTATTTGAGTTAACTGTGCGCATGTGTTTATATATTGTTTTACTTAAATTGAATATTTTTGATTTACAGGGAGGCAGGTTTTGCTATTGTGCTGATGAGTTGACAAAAGGTCAGATTAGACCAGTTAACAATTCACTTTGCAATTCATCTTGTCCTTTAGAACCAACAGAAGCTTGTGGAGCAAGATCCAATGATTCATATTTATATAGTGTTTACTCAGGTTAGATACTGCTTTAAACCATGGCAATGTGATCTGTCATGTATGTACAATTAGCAGACACTGGTTAGATATGCAGCTGCACATTGCCATTTTCTACCTGTAGATGCATGTATGAATGTATGATTGTATGTATGTATTAGGGTGGTCCAATTTTCTTTTGTTTTGAGTTAATTGTTGGAACCCACCATTACAGTCCATCCATTAAAACACTAAAACACCATCAACCCGTTATGGTGCATTACATTGGGTCCCTATGCCCTGCCAGATTATATCAGATTATACTGCATTATAAAATTTCGCATGCAGAAAGAGTTGCAACACTAGTGTTGTAGCAACACTACTTGTAGGTTTTGGAGATGTAAAATCACTTGTGGTCATCTTTCAGTGCGGTGATAATAGCATCGCACATTTATGTGGCCAAATATGGTTTCAGTTTGCTAATACAAATGCACGGCCTGTGTGGAAATTCACAATAAAAATTAAATCATGCTTGGGCGTTTTGGTTTAGCTACAGAGTTTTAGTTAAAATATATTTGATATCGAAATGCACATTCAGAGATGACAGCAGAAAATGTGTCACTTGCATTATGGGTCTCTGCTTTTTTATTTCAATCATGCAGTAGTGGCATCATTATTGAACAACTTCTCATCAGCAATTGATTGAATTTTTTGTAAACCTTTATTTAAAGCTCTGATGGCCCACATTAAGACATTTTTGAGGCTTTTTTACATTAATCAGAGAAGTTTTATATTTACTCTAATTTAAGATATGGTAATCATTTATTATTATATGCCTCTTTCAACTTGAATCATCAGAGGCATTGTTCTGGGATTGAAGCACTGTTCAGCCAAAGTGCAGACACAACAACTGTCCAACAACTGCACAAACTTTATGGGTTTTATGTTTATATGTATGGTTGCATGTATGTATGTATGTTTGTATGTATGTATGTGTAATGCTTTGACAGTTGTTCACTTTATTTTAGCCTACAGTTCTTCAATTTCCACTAGATGTAATGGGTTAGGTTAAGCCAGTGGATATTCTTGTTTCATATAATATTTATAGAAGATAAATGTAGAGCACAGTGCATATATATATATATATGTCAGCACAAGGCAGGTTCTTTCAGTTTAAAAAATTATATGAATATTTGATGATAGTCCAACAATCACTCAATCAGTCAATAATATCAATAGTCCATTACACATCTAACCTGTCATAGAATAAATCCTAATTACTTAAGCCCACGTTATTACTAAGCTAACTTGATATTATTTATTTAAATCTTCTCATTGGCTTTTAAGCTTGAACTCGATTCTTTCTGTCTTGGTAGCTGTATTAATGACGACTCTTTGTCGATTGATAGTCACTTCTTGTACTCGCGAAGAGGTCCTTCACAATAGCAGCGAAGTTCGTGAAACGTCAGACTCATGCCTCAGTAAATGAACACAATCTCTTCCTGACTAGCCCCACGTCAGCTAGCCGAAACCTTTTTTGCCGAACTTGCTGTCGTTCATAGATGTAGATTCGCGAAGATCCAAGGATGTACGTCACCCGAGTCTAACACATTTCCGAGTAACTAAAATCTCTGGAAGCCAGTTCCTCACTGAAGAATTCTCACAATTTGCGAACAAACTTTGCACGAACTAATACACAAATCGTACGATGATACGCCTTTCGAATCGTCCATTCATCGAACAGCCGTCGATCTCACGGTATTTTACGACTGATTCGGAGTTGTCAGAGTTCACTATACCTTTATCTCCTTCGAGTCCTTCTGCACAACTAAACGACGAGCGCCTCGATCCGCCGCGTTAGCATGAAAGTCGTCTGCTTTTTCACCAAAACGATTTTGGTTGACGACTGAGTTTTAAATTTTCGCCGCTGGATCCGGCGTAGAGTGTTCAGCAGTTCCTCATAGACTAATAATTAACTATTATTATGCCATACTATGTTGGAATAAACTTTTTAAATATATCTACCTAAGTAAATGCTGGCTTAGGTCTATATGTATAATTAAACATTAAAATATATATATGTATATATACACTAAACCTAAGCATTTTATTAACTATGTACACTCTAGCCAATAATTTAACATAGATGGGGTGCGAATATTAGGAGTATGTATATATGTATGTGATTGTGTTTATGTTTGCATTTTACATATGTAGGCCTACATATATATACATGCCTGTATGTATGAATGTATACAGGGTATATATATATGCATATATTCAATGATACAGCACGTTTTAAGTAGATCTCACACAGGTGCTGCATGCATGACTGTTTTACTTATATGAACAATTGCATTTTAAGACAGTTTAAAAATCTTTGCTGAACAGAGTCGAGTGCAACAGTATGTACATACACCAGAAGACTGCTCCAAGTGGCAGCCCAAAGACATGAAAAGGCATGTTGGGCTTGAGTTACAGAAGAGTTTTTGATTGCAGTGTCAGGATTGCACCTTATTGCTTTTTTGTGAATCTTTGGGTGCCTAATCATATGTTCTGAGTCTTCATCAGATTCGACTAGAGCTGATTGGAAGACAGCCAGGACTGTACTTCTGCTACGGCCTGCATGAGCAATACACAAGCAACTGCGCTGGATGAGTAGCAAGTTCTGTACAGTTAAATGGCGTCGGCAATCTAGTGTACCCACGCTCCCAGAGCAGTGATAATCTTCAGTTCGCCCTTGTACAGTACCGGCCGAGTAAGTCCTGTGGTGCACTGAATGGAATTGGTGTCCATACTGTACAGTTTAAGCAAAGAAGTAGTTAAGCCATCCGAAGGTCCAACAGAATTCTATATGAGGTGTTGAGATGCATGATTATTACATGATGAGCGATTATGTGAAACGCTGCACCTACTTTAAGGAGAGCAGCAGCAGGAGTTGTTCAGATTTGATGGTGTCACAGATGTACCAGATCATTGTGAGCAATCCCACCTCCTTTCCTGAAGTCCAGACGCAGCTTCAGCATAAGGTCAGTTGCTTTTAGGTAGGTTACCCGCTGCTAAACTACTAACCTTTGATATGAATGTAAGGTTTGAGATTGCCCGGTAGTTGGTGATACTGTCCAGATCCGGTTTATCTTGGAACTTAACCTCATTAAAACACAGCATTATTTAAAATTTAGTTACATAAATTGAGTCCAAGAAGACCTTCTGATGTATTTCACTTTGCCTAAAGTTGCACTTTTTTGGGTCTCTGAAACAACCGTGTTCATAATGCTTTTTAAGAGCTTTGTATAATTGCTCTATTTATATAAGATAACGTTTCTTTGTTTATGTATACTGTAACATACTGCATTTCCATTGTTGTCTGATCTTTTATTATTGTAGTGTGCCAAAAGGGATTGTATGGAGAGAATTGCACCAACAACTGCAACTGCAAAGACAGCAAGAGCTGCACTTTGAAGGGAATCTGTCCAGATGGCGAATGCACAACTGGATGGAAGCTAAATGATACGATTGCTAATATAAAAAGGTGTTCTATTGGTAAGGCTGTTGGTTTCAACAAAATGCATCTCATACATCTTCCAAACTTGATTGCAGTAACCTAAATATTGTCTGACCAATGATTTTTACAGTCTGAGTGTTGTTTCCTCTGCATCATCTGCATTTTCATCCTTGTCTCTGCTTTGTCTGGTTGTCTTAATCAGTTCTGTGACTACATTTGCCTTTTATCTGCCTCTACACATTGTCTTGAAGGTTTTGCAAGCTTATGCATAATCATTTTCAAGAAAATCAGTCATCAAAGTTTATAGTAAAAAATTGATGCACTTCATTTTAGATTAATAAAAATCAACAATACAAAATTATGATTATGATTATGAAGTGTTGTTACGTGCTCATAATAAATTTATGTATTATTGTGCTAGCACTATAGCTGCTTGCACTGAATAGTGAAGAGTTTCTCATAAGAAGGAAGTTGCACTTTTCTTATCTCTGAAACCTATCGGTCACTGTCACCCTTCTTTATAGTCTTACATCGATAGGGCTCTTCTTCTGGTCTATGATCGTTATCATAATGCATAAAACATCAAACGATGTTTGCTTCAAGTGAACTTATGGTCAGAATTTTAATCTGTCTGAGGAGCCTGGTCAGTGTTCAAAAGTTAGAGAAACCAGAAGTCAAGCTACAGTGGGTAAGCAAGCTGAACCAGATGAGTTTTAAGTTTAGTTAATGACAGAATGCAATGAATTGGGCAGTGAATTCCAAAGATTTGGACCAGCCAGTTAGGACGTCCGAGAGGCACAGCAAGAGTCAGAGTACCTGGACATAGAGAGCAATATTTGCTGGTATGAGGGGTGAGCAAGGAACAGAGATAGGTCAGATGATTTGAATGTAATACCTTGTGAACTATATAAAACTGTTTTAAACCGAATACTGTGCTCGATGGGCAACCAGTGTAATGAATGCAATATTGGTGTAATATGCTAATACTTCTGAATTGGTGTTTTTTATGGCTCTTGCCTGAAAATTCTGAACCATTAGTAATTTGTGCAGATCTCTTTAGTAATACCAGTGAGAATTGAGTTGCAGTAGAAACCAGAGTAGTATCTAGTGAAACCAAAACAGTGTGAGGCATTTAAGATGTGATTCTATAAATATCCCATATATGAAAGTGATGTGATTTGCACACGGTTTTAATATGGTCAGAAAAAGACATGGTGGAGTTAAAAGTTATGTCCAAACTTAGTGCACACTGAAAACGATCAACAGGCAACCCATCTGAATGAACAGACTTGGGCCTTGTTAATCCAGTCCTTATTGGCCACTCTCTCAACACCTAATTGTTCTCAGCTGCTTCAGTGAAACTGTAGTGAAAGGTCTATTAGCTGTTGTTCATTGCCCGGTTTGTAAGCCTGTCTTGTATATCTGTGACAAATGCATGTTCATTGGCCGGATCTTTTAGCCTGTCGATGTTAAAGTAAATCTTTGGCAGTGATCTTCTATTTCGGCTACTGAGTTTGACCTCCAAAATGGCAACAGTTGCTCTGTGGTCGGAGTCAAATTCCAGGTTGTTGTGCATTTCGCAATTTTGCAGCCGCCTCCATATGCTAAATTTACAAGGGTATGGTCCAACTACTTCCTGGTATGTCCATCATTTCAGTACCAGAACATTCTTTGTATGTCATTTTGCTTATCCTGCCTACCCTGCCACTCCAAGGAAGAAATCTATCAGTTACGTGGTGTACTGATTTACTGTGTCTCTTCCAGAGGGCTTCAGCATGCGTCTGCAGCCTGTCCTATCAGTGCCAGAAACTGCACTTGAAGTCTCACAGGGACACCACCGCATTCCCTTTCTTTTCAGTCGCAACTGCTTGCTTTAGAGTCCTGTATAATGTTTTCTTGTCAGCCTTGAGCACCTCGTTGGTGGGTGCATATGCTGACACAATGGTCAGTTGTGTCAGGGTGTATCTGAAGTGGGCCAGCAACACTCACTCAGCGAGAACCAAGATTTGAGGGCGTTTGATGACATGCGATCCAGGGCCAAGGCAACACCTGACTGCCTTATCAGATGCTCGGGTTGGCCCGACCATAAGATGGTGTATTGGTCTACTGCCATCTCCCCTTACCAAGCATCTGACCTGCTGGAGTCCCATTGTGTTGATGTCAGCATCTGTCAGCTTTCAGGTCAACAGACGGGCAGTGCCAGGTTCTGCCAGAGACCTGACAATCCAGGTTCTCACCCAAAGAGGTTTGCAATGGGCAATTGCCCCAGTTGGTCCATCCACCCTAGATGCTTAACACACCTGGCTGGTGGAGGCAAACCAGGATTCTTCTTGTTAACCCACATAATGGGGAATGCGGTAGTGAAGACTGCTTGCTAAACATTTCATGGAAAAGTCTTTGGCAAAATGTTTTCCCAGTCAATCGCCAGGAAAGCATGGGGTAGGTGACAGGTTGATTTATAACAGAATATGCTCATGCAGTTTGTCACCCTGCTGGATTTATCTATCTGGGTCGTCTCTTGTCGCCTTCTGTCTCCCGATGTCACCGGTTCTGCAGGCTGCATATCTCAACTGCCACTTATTATTCAGTGAGTGGGGAGTGGTGAGCAGTTGATTGAAGGATCGGGCTCTGAGGCTTGGGGGTTGGAAATGGAATCCTCTAATACCGGTAACGGGGTCCATTTGAGGAGGTCTTCATAATATTGCCTCCACCAATGAATCTTCTGGCTCCTATCGCTCAACAGATGCCCATCCATGCTTTTTATTGAATTTGAGACCCGTGGCATTTCAGAGCACAGTTTCCAGAAGTTGGCAAATGCATCCTTCATTACCTGTTTTCAAGAGCAGCCTAGGCTTCTGCCGCCTTTCCGTCTGCCCAAGACTGGCGGTCTCTTCTCAGAGCGGATCTGCATTCCTTCTGCAGGCATCTATATTCCTTCATCTCTGCATTTCGTCTGGCCAGGTGCCTCCTCTCAATCAGCTGCCAGAGGACACTATGCTGATAAAAGTAATGCCTACTGGTATTAGTAAAGTTTGAAAATTTGGTGGCAACTCCATATAATTTGCTCAGCGTGGATACCAAATAACCTGTCTGACTGGCTATTTTTCAATAGTTTGTTATTTTTCACAGTTTAGATTTAATTAAATGTGAAACCTTGGAATTTGTTAGCACCACACAAAAGCTGAGTTGGAAAAAGTGCTTCATGAAATCTAATCTGTAAGAGCTATGGCCTTTGGTCAGTTTAATATTTACTGTAATTGTAACTATTTATTGTATCATGCAGTGTAGAAAAAGTATAGAAATTGATTAGCATGTTGTTTATTATTTATGCTGTTTTTACATATTTTAAAATAATATAAAGGAAGGTAAAATCTGGTTTCTTTACCTGCATTGCAGTTATTGATACAAGTATTGTAGTGATATATCAATTCGTCATTATTAATTGAAAATGAAAATTGGCCGACATTCGGATTTTGGGTAAACTTTTAGTTGGATTTGGCCAAAATATCGATAAAGTTGAAATTAGAAAATGGCACTTTGATCATTTTTTGTTTGCAATTCTGTAGATATCGATGAGTGTGAAGCTGCTTGTAATTCTATCCCAGACACAGTCTGCCACAACTGTAGTTCTCTTCAACATGAAGAATGCAGAAATACCATAGGCACTTTTGAATGCATTTGTAAAAACGGATATAATAAAAGAAACAATGGAACTTGTGAAGGTAAATAAATATTCTTATGTTTAAAATTAAAAACAAGAATTTTATGGTAGAAAAACGTTGTTATCTTGCTGTTTTTTACTCATTTTTCTGTCTCTCACTTTCATGCTAATTTTTGTTTGTTTGAAGTATGGCTGTGTCCATATGTAACTGACAAGTACTTGAGCTTGACTGCAGTGATTTGACTAGACTTGATTCATGCATTGGCCATTGCTAAGGTTCAACATGGAATACATGGTGTGCACGACCACTCCTTTAATTTAAGTTGTTTGGCACTAGGGCCAAACTCAAGTAATCTAAATCTAGCTGCATTGTAAGTATTGCTGTGGGGAGTCAGCGAACGTACGGCATGCACCACCGGCAATTTTGTGTCTTATCCATGGTGCTAATCAGGAGATGAAGTGGTAGGTTCCCATGTCTTTCCACCTTGCATTAGGGAAAAAGCCTACACCAGATAGGCCTTCCCATTTTCACTGATTCAGCCGTTGCCGCTATACTTGTTTACCTCAAGGATGCAGTCATCTACCCAACTTGTGATGCAAGAACCGCTGCTGCCTAGGCCTTCGCCGCCCATGTTATCCATACGTTTTCGGGGTTCCTGCAGATCCTGTCCACCTCGCATAGCGCCTGGGTGGTACTTCGGCCAAGCCTTCACCAATGGCCCCTACTTGTTTGTTTCACCCTTGTGAGGTGTGGATCAGACTTTAAGAGAGGACCAGGTTACCAACAACCTTTAAAATTTAGACCCATTTGCATCCTCAGTAACATTTCTAAGGTTCTTCAAAGCCTTTTCCTTACACGGATTATGAACCACATTACTTCATCTCCTAACTTCAGTCCTTACCAGGCAACTTACCATGAAGGCTGCTTCAATGAAACTGCTCTTGCCTTCACACTGAACAAGATCTTGTCATCTATTCATACTGGAAAGGCATGCCTCTCATTACACCTCGACCTTAGTTAGTGCTGCTTTTGACACTGTTGACCACCAGCTACTTCTTTCCAGACTCGGCAAAAGCTTTAGTGTGTCTGGGACTGCCTTACACTGGCTATTTTCGTACCTCTACAATCGGTCTCAATCAGTGGGTTTTGGTACAGCTCGGACTGATCCTCTGTGTACGCTACTGATGTCACGTGCCTTTCCTGTTGCTCTCTTTCTCTTCATGCAGCTGGATACGCTTCTATTTTTCACATCCTCACTTGCAGTATGTGACAGTGAGTGTTGCTGAAGAATTATAGATGCTTTACAGCATTGACCGCATGGTTTTTTAATATCGTGTGCAATATTCTAAATGGACCAGCAGCATTGAACAGGTTATTAAAAGTTGTTTTACTCTTAGGTAAGCTATAAATACACATTTAAATACACAAGACCCAGCTGCTGACTAATACTACCGGTAACTACAGTTAGTGAGCAACTGCTTTTGCTTATGTGCATTAGTGATTTTAGGATTGCGATTGACTTAGCTTTTGTTGGGCTGAAGAAAACTCGAGATTACGATTACAATGGCTACCATAGTACAGTAATGGCTAATTGAGTTGTGATGCTTAGTGATTTTAGTCTAAGAGAAAGCTGAGTTGTTAAATGCATCTATCTCATATATATATATATATATATATGTGTGTGTGTGTGTGTGTGTGTAAACTGTGCAGATCAGATATAAGCAATCACGAATATTAATTTATAATTTTGTCAAACAAGCTTTAGATGTGCTAGCATTAGGTAACCCAGAAATACAATGGTTACAAAATTTACAAGAAATTATGCTAATGCAATCTTCCATGTAGTTAACTTGAGCAGAATTCAAGTTACAGGGTGTGTTCTCAAACGTTGAAATGTATAATATTTATCTATATTTATTTACATGTAACAACTTTCCAACATTTATAACTTTATAATGTTACAAGTTGTCCAGCGGCAGATTAATAACTTGCTTTGTTTTTCATAAAAATCTCTATTTACCAGTGTAAGAGGTCACAAACTTACATAACTGTACCTGATACCGAAAAGAACAACGACGGCTAATTCGAAGCACTAAGTCGAAGCCTTCTATACCAGTGACACAAGATATCAGAATTCTTAACAGGTTCCTCAAACACGTGAGGACCTTTACACACTTAATTAACGGAGCCTTGGCACAACTGACATCAAAAGATTCACGTGTGGCTCAACCTAAACATAACTAGTCAAGCTCTGAGACTAACGAATCCTTCCCTTTTATAGGGTTAACCGCTTCACGCCCACCAAGACACGGTTCCTTCAACGAACGCTTCCTTCATCCGGCTCCTACATAGGCCAGCTCTAACAATATAAAAATGCATTCAGATGCCTGTTGCTTGATTTATGTTAAATATGATGGCTAGTTTATGTTTATAATAATCCCCAGTGTTGGAGATGATCCACCATAATCTCCCGGTGTTGGAGATTTTGTCCACATCCGGAGACTTTGGCAGTTTGAACAGATATCGCATTGTAAAAGCGAACAGGAGTACAGGACCATGGCAGAGCTCACCAAGCTATGATATCTACTCCCAAAGAAGCTGGAAGAGACCAGCTGGACTCCCTTGCCACACATGGATACATGCCGTTGAGTCTGACCTGTGCCTGCTGAACTTTAGACTACAAGTGGGCCGGGAGAAGAGCCCAGAATAGAGATGGCACGCAGTATTGTGGAAAAGGCAATGCTGCAGAGAGGGGCCGGACACTGATGATAATGGAAATTCTGAATTGTGAGTGACCCTCCGTCTTCTTAAGATCAAGCCATACGGTGTTGCACACAGTTCTACATCGTAACCTAAAATCAGAGAGGCTAAAGTGGTGAGGAGATTCTAGCTATAGGTAGATTTAGTGTAATGTAATATTTACATTGTACCTTCTAAGAACCTCTCCATGACACTGTCCAACAGCCCAAGTTGAAGAAGATGCAACTTGAAACCCTGGAAAGCATGAGAGGTTACGTTTGGTAATAGGAAGAATATAAAGTGAATTTAATATCGTCATAATTTAATCTAAACGGCATGGTAAATTGTGTTAATATATGCATTTTAGATATCAATGAATGTGAGAACGCAACAATTTGTGAACAGAAATGTAAGAACACAGAAGGCAGTTACAACTGCAGCTGTTTGGAGGGTTTCAAGATTAATAGTATTGATAGATCCAAATGTGATGGTAAGAATCCCTTCAGTGATGACTATGTAAGCATAATGAATTTGTATAGTTGGTTGCATATGTTCATGAAAAAAGTGTTTCTATTCACGTGTTTTACATGTATAAGTTTCAGTTTCAGGCTTTTATATTGTGAATTGTTTCAAATTCCATACTAGATGTATATTTTTGATTTTTTTTACTTAACTGCAATTTTAATCTTTAATCTATCTTGCATTTTTGATTTAATTTATTTTGTATCTGAGAATGTTTTGGCCTTATTACTGGGCTAATTTTGAAAAGGCATTTAATTAGAATTGCTTAATTTACAAAAAGCCATAAATGTACAAAAATAGCGGCTTATCTTAGAACTTGAGTTAGGCTAATTAAACCAGTTAAAATTAGTCCATTAAATTACAAAATGTACTGTGTGTACTGTACTGTTTATTTTTCAGACATTGATGAATGTGCTAAAAACCGTTCCAACTGCAAACACAACTGTACCAACACATACGGAAGTTACAACTGTAGCTGTAGAGCAGGATATGAACTTGACAGCAATGGTTACTCATGCAATGGTATCACTTAAATATATTTTAATTTGTTTCTGGTACTTGGTGGAAAGTATTTGAAAACTTTGGCTGCTCTGTTTATTAGTACAGCATTATGAAGAATTTATCACTTTTGCACCTTTCAGCAAATTGCTATGAATTTGCATGAAAATGCAACAGTGTTTGGACTATAAGTTTGCTGTAGAGCTAAAGCCCAATAATAATAATATCAGCAGTAGAATGAATACAAAATGTTTTGTGTCATATGCATTAGGTAGAGTGTGTTATGATTTCAGTTGTATTTTATGCGATTTTGTGTCATTTATTTGAAAAACAGATATTGATGAATGTACAAAAGGAACTCACAGTTGTAGCCAATTTTGTAATAATACCGAAGGCAGTTACAACTGTTCCTGTCAAACAGGATACGAATTGCAAGGACGATTTGCTTGTAAAGGTGAAAATACTGATACAAATTATATCATTATCAATGGTGCACATTTATACGGCCATACATTTACGCATGAGCATAAAGATCGTAAACTGAACATGTCTTCATGTGGGCAACGAATACAGCTTGTCCTGCATGAAATTAGATATAAGACCAAACATTGCAATCCCATAAGTTAGCCAGCTGAGGTGTGGAGATCATTGTAACTTTTTCAGTAGCTCAATATATCAATTCTGCTAGATCTTTCCAAAAGTTGTTGCTCTGTATTTGAACTATTTAACAATAACTATTTTATGAAGTTGTCATTTAGACCCTATTTTACATAATTCATGACCTTTATTATATTGCTATGTGTGCATTGTTGTTATAAAGTGTGGGCTTTTGACTCATGCTAATAAAAGAATACTTAATTATGATTGTATGTTGACTGAGTGGTGTGAGAATGTAAATTTACTGGTACACAGTGTATTATATTTGAGAAGTGAATATGTTTTTTATCTTTAAGATTAGCTTCAAATTAATGTTACAGTAATAGAGACAATTAAGGATTAATTAAATGTATGGTAGTTGTAACAGAGCATTTGTTTAGCACCGTTTAAAGAATCTCTCAGAACCGTTCTATGCATGGCTTTCAAATATATGGGTGTGCACTGGACATTTAAAATGATGAATTGAGGCCACTGGTCGGTTTTATTGAAGTATTAGTATAGAAGTGCTTATTACATTATGTTACATTATGAGTGCAGTACATTCATTGTGTTCATTATAGACATTGACGAATGTGTGAGGGCCACTTCAGATTGTGAGCAGACATGTGCTAACACTAATGGCAGCTACACTTGTGGTTGTAATGATGGTTTCAAGCTTAACACTACTAACAAATTCAAGTGTGATGGTAAGAATTGCTGAACTTATATGAAATGAAATTAAATATATATCCAAACTTCATATGTATTGTGCAAATCACATAAAAACATACACAAGTCAGATCAGCTTATATGCCAGCACATAATAAAATGAAACTGCAAGAGCGTAGTTGTTGGGTCAGTTTCAGTGACAGGTCGGATGTGATGCAAAGTGGAAAGTGTTTGTGTTGTCATGGATATTAGCAGGATGGTGAAAGACAGGATTGATATGCAGTTAAAAAGTTAGTTTTGAGATTTGAATCAAATGCTGTTGGGGAAAGTACAGAGAGACAGATACAGTCTGTAATTTCATTAGATTTGACTAAACTACGAATTTGTATTTTACTGGAATATGGGCATTAACCATAGTACAAGAGGTTCTGGACAGGTAAAAGATTTGGGGAGTATAGCACGAGTGTTTGATAAGTAAATTTATGATGAACAGTTAGTTAATAAAGCACTTTGTTTACTGACATATACATTGGTACAGTGAACGTTATAGAGTCTATAGACACTGACAGGTGAAGGATGAGTGAACTAATTGAATTTGTTCAAATGACTTCTATAATGCACAAGGCAACATTCAGTTGTTACTCACTTCTAGTGAAACCGTAGTCAGAAATCATAATCCTTTGGAGAATTCAAGTCAATCTGATAAGTTGGGGAAACCAGAAGCTCTGATGGGTAAGCAAGTTGAAACAGATGAGAGAACATTCAGAACTAAGGAGTGAATTCCAGAGTTTTGTATCAGTCACTGAGAATGTCTGAAAGCCCACCACTTTAAACTGACTTTATGAGAATTCATTCCACAGGATTGGTGCAGTGTGGACTATACTGCAGTTTTAAAATCTGAGAGAGGGAGCGACTGGCAAATGAGAAAGGGAATACATATGAAGACAAACAATTAGATCTGAATGGTTGGATGGTGAGCATCTGGTGAAACTAAGAGCGAAAGTCCAAAGTTGATGAACTTTCTAAATGAGCTCTTGAACCTTCAAACTTTATCCACTTTGGTCCCTAGAATTTATTCTGAACATTGGTCTTGCCTAGAAATCTGATGTCTTTAGTTTAGTAGCCATGTTGTTGTGAGTTAGTAGTCATCTTAACTTTTCTGCAGTCATAATACCTTGTATCTTTATATATGTTTCATGTTTTAGACATCAATGAATGTACTGAAAACCAGGCCAGCTGCACACACATCTGCTCAAACACAGTTGGAAGCTACAATTGTAGCTGTAGAATCGGTTATGAACTTGACAGCAATGGTTACACATGCAATGGTAACAGTAAAATGTGTTTACAATTTGCCTTCTTAGGTCCTTAGAATCTGAGATTATTTGCTTTTCATTGTGAAAAAAGCTATTTAAAATAGGCTGAAGTTAGCATTAAACCACATCTTCCATAGCACAGCCACATATTATATAGGTAGATAAATTAATGGATAACTTGAAGATTTGGAATTTAGAACATAGCAAGTACCATTCTAAGGCTTATGATGTTGTAACTTAGAAAATGAATCTGGTTGTGAAGCAGTCATTCTACGTCGAAACTGAATTAGGCCTACATGCCATTGCAGCAAATGCATTACTGAACTTCATTAGGCTTACTGGTTAACAGTGCTGCTTTTCTGCCATGCAGCATCCGGTGACTGCAAATTCACTGTCAGGTTAATTGCCAAGTTTTTGCAAGCATGTTGTAATGTCCTATTTATTGCAAAGGTTTTTACTAGCAAAGTTTTTGCAAGCATGTTGCAATATCCTAGTTTAGCAACATGGACTACTGAAACAACAAAAATACACCTAAACATGTGTTACACTGTATTTGGATTGGTGACTGGGTTACAGAGGGGTCTTATTTCCTGAAAGATTCTGAGTGATGCATACTTGTGATTGGTCTTTATGATGTAAAGAATTGAGAAGGTATGAGGGAATGAGGAGAGTGCCAACCAGAAGTCAAATAAGAGGAGAGAAGAGAGTATAATGGATAGGGAATGGAAGCTTGAGGCCAGGGAATTGGAGTCAGTCTTTGAGATTGAGTACTCAGTATTTTCTGCGCTTTAGTGTTTAGCTATCCTTTGTGCTTTACATTAAATGCCCAGTCCTAATAAGACAGAGCATGCAATGAAATGAATTCTGCCGCCTAACTGAAATAGTAAATTGTGTTAATTTATGCATATTAGACATTGATGAATGTCAGACGAACACATCATCGTGTGAGCAGAAATGTGAGAATACTGAAGGCAGTTACACTTGTGACTGCAACAATGGTTTCAGGCTTAACAGTTCCAGCAGATTCAAATGTGATGGTAAGAATCATTTAGTCTAAATCACAGAAATATATAAAAACCGATTAAATTTATATCACTGCCTATGTTCAGAAATTAAATGCGTATTTCTGCCTATTATAAAGCTTTAGTTCAGAGATGATTCTATTTGAATTTATCTGAATTTCTTGATTTTATAAAAATTATTTGTACGAGTTTTGAATTTGAAGGCATTTTTTAACAGATTAAAGTAAATCTGTTTGATTTTAAGTGGTTGTTTACTACTAATGGTGCTATGAAATGTCTTATTACTTCATATTGCATTACATAACATTGCATTATGTTCTGAAAGTCTTGAAACTTTTTTAATTTATACAACTCTCGTTGAATCTGATTGAAATCTACTAATGATAGGTTATGTGTAGGTTGGTAAATGACTAATAGTTTAATATTGATGATGATGATGATGATGAGTTCTCTGCCCGAAGGCAGGTCCGTTGGCTTTATGCCACCCGGGGATGAGATGAGTGAGGTGGTTTCCCGTTGCCTTCCTCACATACAATTGTGGGTGAGCAAATTGTCCAAAGTCGCTACGCAATGGCTTGAGGCAGATTCAAACCTGCGACCCTCCAGTTATGAGGCACAGACCGTACCACTACAACACCACGTCCCACTAGTTTAATATTACCTCATGAAATTAGAATGTGATTGATGTTCTAAAATGCAGATAATTGAGAAGCACCGTTTTGATATTAAATTGAAGTTTTTGTGTTTGATGATGCTATAATCCATATAATGTGCACTGTGATAACCGATGCTTGCCTTTAAATTGTGTTGATTGGATAGTTAAGTCTTTTGACTGAAGTGCAGACATTGGGAAAACAGTATGTGTTTCATAATTTGCCCATAATGATAAACTCTATTGCCTACTTGAAAAAAAAATTAGTTTCAAAGTATCAAAATATTTTTTCATAAGATCTGTGTGCATCTTCCCATTTTTTTCTAATGTGATCTGTCATGTTTCTGTTAGATAGTCATGCTTCACCATGTTTCAGAAGTTCTTGATAGGTGCTGTATAAATATTTGGATACTGTATATGCATACATACATACATGCTTGCACACATACACTTGTATACAATAAGTACATACATATGCACAGATACATACATAGAAATTGTGCTACCATAAGGTGGCTGATTAGCCACTCGTGAGCACATTTTTCTCCGTTTTTTATATAGGCCTACATACATTCGCAATACCTATGTTTCAATCCATTTGTCTGCTTAACTGCTATCTACCCAATACTGACCTTCTTTCATTTCAGCCATATTGTCGCTTAACAGTTTTTGTCAATAGTATAGGTATTGATGTCCTGACAAAGAAGGAAACACTGGTACACTTATCTGCACTTAATATGGGGGAAATGACTCTGTGCTTTAAACTTATTTTTAATCTGGAAGTGCTAACTTTGACACATTTATGCTTGTGCTGTGTGAGCAGAATATTGATGAGTATAATTATTCCATATAATTCATTTAAATTTTAATGTTTTAGACATTGATGAATGTGCTGAACATAATGCAAACTGTAGCCAGACTTGTCATAACATGATTGGAAGTTACAGATGCAGCTGTGAAACAGGATACGAACTGGACAGTGATCGCCATAAATGCAATGGTAGTACTTTATTGCTTTTTAAGTACTCTCATTTTTTGGCTTGAAATAATGAGTAACTACATGTATTCCTTTATTGCCACCGAAGAGCCAGTGAGTGAAAGTTATATCAAAATCATTTAAACAAGATTGTAATCTGTGATATGTTAAGCAAAACTGAACTATACTAGATAATAAGCTCCTGTATGTTTTTCTTGAAGTATATAGTACATGGCATAACCACGTCACCATACAGGCTGGGTACATATAGGACTGCACAATTGTTTTGAATAATTCAAAAACCTTGATGGAATAGTTAATTATCTTTATTGTCTTTCTTACATATTATAAGACAGTTGGATAAACTTCTTATACTTGCTGAGGTATAAATTTTAAAAAAATTCTGGAAGACTCAACTGAAAAGTTATGTTTTTATTCACTGTCGTTATTATCAAAGAATTGTGTCATGGTTGGTAACATGAGTGCATCTAAAAGCGATATTTAACAAGGAAGCCAGAGATTTAGCATTTTGAAAGAAGATTATTACCCATATGTTGTAATGTAACAAAACATTTATATGAAGCCTTTTAAGCACTTCCAAAATGTAGTGCTAAACAAGTGCAACATGGCTTACCTGCAAATGAGTGTTGAGCTGCATCATTTGAAACAGTACATAAATTTAATGGAAGATTGTTTAAAGCGGAAGGTCCGATGCACAAGAAAGCCTGTTGAGCTCATACTGAAATGCCAAAGCAAGCAACTTGTAAAACTGCACGAGCATCACAGCATGATGATCAGCGACCAGGCTAACCAGTTGTTAGCAATAGCAATTTTGTATGTAAAAATTTTCTGGAAGGTCTTATTGGCGAGTCTAAACTGTCATTGAGCTAGACCTGAAATGCAGGCAGTAGTTTGGAGGTAACAGGAGAGAACATGCAACCATAAAACTTTGCTTCTGTATACCATGGATGAGGTTATGAGATGTTGTATCTTTATGTTGTGTCATATTCTGTATAGAAATTCTGAGATAAGATTAGATTAAAATTTAGGTACTTGAACACTGGAGCCTCATTATAACACTACGTATGGGAGCCCTGTGAAGGATACAGTAGGCCTATAATAATGCATCATGTTCAATGGCTGAATTAAGTATTAGATCCACACCCTGACTATGGTATTGTATCAGAATTCATGTTTTGACAAGGAACGATATAATGCAACATAAATTCTCAGAAATTATTCTTGACTTCTAGCGTTTGTAAGTTGTGAATTGAATGCTGTTAAATTTGCCTTTGAACAGATGTTGATGAGTGCTTAAGGAATACTTCCAATTGCAGCCAGGAATGTAAGAACACAAAAGGAAGTTACGAGTGTAAATGCAAGGATGGGTTTGAACTTGCTTCTGATGAGCATCAGTGTGAAGGTAAATTTTATTTGATTTTATTGGGTTTTAGTCTCTATTTTTGACCATGGATATGAAAAGTTGGCATTTCGTGGACAATATATTTTCAACTGACCCTCCAAATACCTACTAAGGTAATGTAATGTAAGGTAACATGATAATTTAAAGTAATTTAAGGTAATCTTGGCATATAGCAAACTACTATTTTTGAGATTATTCAAAAGACACCATGATAACCATTGGTTAGTATGTGGGACTTTTAGCCTAAAGATTGGGGGTTCATATCCCATCAGGACAGAAAGATACTTCAAAATTTGTGTACGACTAGCATTTTCTAACAAACTTGGCTTTAAATTTAATACACTTTAGGTGGGAAGATCGCGCAGTGAGGGAGAAGACTGGCCACCTGCCTTCTGTGCTTAGCCTAAGAAAAGGAAATCACTTTAGAGCACTTTGTATTCATGGCTGCTTGTTAGGGTTAGCTCAGGTGGCGGCTTTTCTTCTTCTAGATAGACTTACTGGTACTTTGAGGAACAGAAAGTTTAGAAAATCAAAAGAGGCTTTGCTCTGACAATGGCATCTGGAAGTGGAAAATCACAGTAGTATGTGTGGAACATCATGCAATCAATAAGCTACTCTGTTCACTTTAGCATTAAGTTGTGTTGTCTTATTTATGAACTTATGGAAAGTTCAGTATTTTATATATGTATGTACGTATGTGTGTTTGTGTATCAAGACACTTCATACAGTGCCTATTAAGGGCCTCCTCTCAAAGCCCTTAGCAGGCACTATTTTAAGTGTCTTGCTATATGCTATCTTTTGGGAGGTGCAGACATGACTATCTGAGCAAAACAGATACATCTTAATGTAGGTTGAAAATACGTGCTGAGCAGTCAAATGAAACGTACATGTATGCAGAGAATCTGTTTGCAAGACTATGGTCCAAACAGGGGAAGCATGATGGGCTCGAGTTGATGTGTGGAATCCATTTGCATATCTCAGAATGCATGACTGTCAGCCCAGTTGACTTAAGACAAGAACACAGATCTCAAGCTTTCTGATGTAAATAAGTAATGCATTTGTTAACACATGATATGTCCATCGACTGAGCGAGGAATCGTGAGGCATAGCCTAAGTTCAGTCCTTCCCAGCTGGAGGCTCTGTTTTACCTGGCAACAAAAAGCCAATGTAGTGTTTCTTACATATATTCTGATACATGCAAGTATATTTTTGTGAAAAAATTTAAATGATTTATTGATTGATGCTTGTCTGAAAAATTATATGATACAATGAAAATTTGCTTTCCAAATAACTGATTAAAACTGCTTTATGTTTTAACTATACATGACACAAGTTACACGAATTTCATTTCACTGGACTTCACATTCACTGATTGTGCCTTTTCAGATATTGATGAATGTCAACGTGGAAAATCCAAATGCAATCAAAATTGCAGCAACACTTATGGATGGTATAACTGCTCCTGTTATGTTGGATATCAACTTGAAAATGAATTCAACTGCATTGGTATAATTATTCTCCTGATTCTGTCATCTGATTTCTATTTTAGTGCTGAAAATATGTTATTTGTTATAAAGACACATTAATTTATGTTATTTTGAGTGAATTAAAACTTTAGGAAATTGTGAATTGCAACTAATTTATCTTGCACATTAACTTGGATGCATCGAGTTTTGCACTACAAAGAAATAATGACTTACAAGTTGCAGCAATCTTAGCCCAGAATGTGCTTCCATTAGAAGACATTTTTTCTGTTGCATAGATTTTCTTTGTCTACATTGGAAGATTTCACAATACTGTAAGGCTTTACTTGGTGCTCCACTTATTGAGCAAGTTGAGTTGCCAGTAACTAGTCATATGCATTAATCGTGCCCACATTTTATATATGTATATTTATTTGCATGTAATTTGTGATAACTATAACTAATCATTCTAATCATTCTATAGAAATTGATGCAAATGTGTATCAGAAGCAATTAAAAGTTACTTACTCACTAACTGACTCATGTGCTTAATATCCTTCACCTCGTTCTGATTTAATCCAATTTAATCAGAGTACTTTTGCATCACTAAAGCTTACCTCATCCAGTCTGTCTATGGTTCAGAATGTTTCCTCTTGCCTGGCTTTGAAGTACACCTCAGAACTGTTGTAAGGGGGCATCAAGAAATTTCAGTTGTATACTGTTGTGCTACTGTATATGGTAATGTAAGAAGTTTTGACTAATGGCCAATATTGAATAGGCCAAATGTTACAAGAGGAATCAGAATCTGGACTGATCAAGTAAAAAGTCTAGCCAATCAACTGGCTTCAGATTTACAGGAGCAGAGTTTGTATTAGCCAGAGTTGAGAGAATTGAGAAAGTTGAAAGAGCATGAGATATATATTTAGATATTTTTTGTCCAAAAATTTAAATGATGTATTAATGCTTAACGTTATTTTTAATGCTTAATGATTAACAGATCAATGTTTTATGTGCAGTTTACTCTTTTAACGTTTTAGATTTAAATTAGAAGTGAACATCTGCAATTGTTTACTAAATGTTGCTCTATTAAAGCATTATAAGCTTGTGGCCCATTCTTAATGTGTTGGGTAGCCAGTGAACACATGTTACTATTTGTGCTTCTTAGAATAAAACAGTTGAATTGGTCTTTAATGGCCTTCATCCAGATTCACATAAGTTGATAATTAGGTACAAGTCATGAAAGAGAGAATCTGTTTGTAAATTGTAAATTGTAAATTTTTGTAAATTGTACACGGTTTTCTAAAGCGACCATATGGATTCCACCCGCGCACGGGTGAGATCCTTCACCACCGCTACACGCCATTTAAGGTCCCCGCGCACGGACCGTACTAGCCCGAGATTCAAATCTCTGAAATAAGCCACGACCGGGACGCGAACCTGGGATCCTCACGCACCGAGGCTTCCTTGGCGTACGCGCTTACTGATGTAGCTAACTAGGCCAGTTGTAGCTAACTAGGCCAGTTTGTTGCCTGTTTACTGCACACTTTCTTTCTTTGTCTTTTGCTTAGATATAAATGAATGTTTCGATAATAATGGAGGATGCCAGCACTACTGTAACAACACAGTAGGCAGCTTCGTCTGTTCTTGTAGACCAGGATATAAGATTGCAACAAAAATTGAAGAACATTATAACTGCACTGGTATGATTAACTTATTCTTATCTTTAATATAGCTTCTTAGAATTAATTAACCTTACCCAAACAAATCCACATTTATGCTGGAAAAAGTTCTGGATATCTACAAACTGACTCTGTAATGTAAATGTAATAAAGTAGTGTATGAATTAAGTCACGTTGTGGTAGTAGGGAGAAGCTGACAGTTCCAGACTGTCAATTTAAATCAGTGCTTATTGATTCAAAGCACAATATTATGGTGCAATGGTTGGTGTGACTCTAGAGTATGTCATAAAGCTATTTGTTCCTGTTCCTATATGATCATTGCATTGTTAGTGAACTGGTCCAGTATGGGGTTGTCCGTAAAGGCAGCCACAACAAATGACGTAATTCGGACCCCTCCTTTTCCCTATCTGCATTTGATCTAATTTGGCATTACCCTGTCCTCTCCCCTTTGCGGATGGCCGTAGTCCAAGTTTACCGTTACTGTTTGATGAGGTCGGGTATGGTGATAATGTTATGCTGAACGAAGAGACTCGACATTTTAATGTATTATGATCCCTATCTGCTGGTATTCAGCCTCAATATTATGACTACAGATAGAAAGAACCGCTGTTCATAATCGTACTTGTAATCCTGAGATTTCTACAGCGCCCAGTGGTAGCTAAGCTGTGGGAAACAGTTTATTCACATGCGCTTAGTCAAAACAGGATCGATAAGCAGGAGGGTCAGGCATTAGACATCCGACTATAGCCAGAGACACAAATACGGCTTTCAGATCTTAGGCTGCTCCTAGCGAAGTTCACTGATGATCCTACCCAGTACAGGCTGTCTGCTGTCTGACTGAAGCTGGTGTTTAAGGCACAGGCTGCACTGAAATTTCTATAAATACCACAATTGGATCTGGATGTTCGCATTGGCATAACATATGGTAACTAAATACCATTTGAAAGCGCTGGCAAGAAGCAACTTTGAGAACAACTTACGAGCAAAGGATGCTATAAAAATATCCAGTTGCATTACATTATACTACATTATATTACACATTATGGACCAGGAAATCAAAGTTCCCTCAAAGACAAGGTCTTGACTTCATCATTGGTTTCTCTGAGCTAACAAGGCCACTGAATTACACCACTGTAATTGTTTTCTTAGTCGTTTTATATGAATTCATTTGTTAGCAGTTAGCGACAGCTGAGGTTTATTAGCAGTCAGTGACAGCAGATGTTGGTTTGAAAGTCTTGTTCCCAACTTGTTGCTTCCAGACATTGATGAATGTACCGAAGGGAATTCTGGCTGTCAACATGAGTGTAATAACACACTGGGTGGATATAACTGCAGTTGTCATTCTGGCTTTCAACTCCATGAAGACCGTCACCAATGCAATGGTGAAATTTCCTATGATCTTTTGGGCTCATATGTTTATCTATTGTTTATTATTATCTATTGTTGTCTGTTCAGAGTTCCTTCACAGTTTGTAAATCTCAACAAGACATTAGCAACATATCATCATCATGCCAAGATGCGTTTTTAAGTGCTGACCTGTTGACAATCTGCCACAAAAACAAAAATTTGGATCTTTATACAATGTAATATATGTGTGTATGTTTTTATATGGGTTTTTGATATAATGCACCTATTAAGAACCTCTCCAACATGCTGAAACATGTCTATCTATCAGATCTAACAAGGTGTGATTTAATATAAGTTGGAAACGTTTCTTCATAATCGTAATCGTAATTCTGAGATTTCTACAGCGCACAGCGAAAGCCACGCCGCGGGGACCAGCTTATTCACAGGCGCTCAGTCAAAACAAAATTGATAGGCAAAAGGGTTCGGTTCCAGGTCAAGATCCAAACGTCAGACGGAAAGACAACATGGCAGCTACGGGGGGTGGTGTTTGGGGTTGGAGAAGAGAGAGATGTAAAAGGAAGAAGGGGTGTCAGGGTACAATCTGTGAAAGAGGAATGTTTTGAGTTTTGAGTGAACGGCCGAAGCAGAAATTGCTAGCGGTGGAGCATCAATGAGTTTGTATGATGGGTCAGAAAACTCGCAATTCTGGGGGAGTTTTTTCCAGAGTGGTGGGGCAGCTATGGCTATGGAGTGATTACCAAATTTTAAGGATGAGGTGACTGGAGGGTGGAGAAGTGTTAGGGCAGAAGAGGAGCGGGTTGAGCAAAGTGGTTGTATTGTAAATAACTGACGAAGATAGGAGGGTTGGTAAGATTGAAGTGTGTTGTAGGTAAGTGATAGGACTTTGTACTCGATTCGTTCAGGTATTTTAAGCCAGTGTAGTGATTTAAGAACAGGAGTGATGTAATGGTGTTTTGGGGTTTTGGTGACAGCACGAGCAAGAACATTCTGTATGGCTTGAAGGTGGCTTATTTGGGTGGAGCCTATTTTCAGGAATAGTGAATTGCAATAGTCTAGTTTAGCATGGACTATGGATGAGGCGATGGTTGATGCAGTTTTAAAGTCAAGCATAGGGCAGATTCTGTGAAGGTCACGGATATGTATAAAGCAAGAGCAGGAGAGATGGGTAATGTGATCGGAGAAGCTGAGGTTTTGGTCGAAGATCACACCTAGGTTACTGAAGGAAAAGAGTTAATGTTAAAGGTGTGTGTGCAGGCAGAGTCCAGGCTGAAAGAGGTAGAGGAATCTGAAATTTTCTTGAGCTGGTCGCGTAGGCCTGTAAGTATGAATTCGGTTTTGGATGGGTTCAAACCCAGGAGATTAGATGTCATCCATGAGGAGATCTGGGTAACCGTACGAAGATCTATGGAGTCGTTGAAACAGTTCGGAGAAAAAGAGATGAACAGTTGAGTATCATCAGCATAAAGGTGATGATCGTCTTTGCTTGCTTTTATAAGTGAACTGAGTGGAGTATTGTAGAGGATAAACAGAGTTTGAGCTGTCTATCTTGGTAGGAACAAAGAAAATGCAGCATTATAATCAGTTTATAACTCTAACTCTTTTCAATTACATTTGCCATAAGAAGCATTTACCTCTTGGATAGTTTGTAGGTAAGTTACCTCCATACCTGTAAACACAAAGTGCTGCTGCTTGGTATCCTTGAAGTGATATTGTTCAATTACATTTTGTTACATTACATTGTAAAGCTTTCAACTTGCAGTTAATTACTTGGCAAAGAAAGTTGATAGATTACCCGGTAAGTAAGCTTGAATTGAAGTTCTAGGCCTTGTCAATGAAATAAGTGATGTTTGTTTTCAGATGTTGATGAATGTGCTGCTAAAACTCATAAATGCTCCCAGAATTGCAAAAATGAATATGGCAACTATTCGTGTTCCTGCACTCCTGGCTACTATAAAGTTGGAGATTTTGACTGCAGTAGTAAGTGCATTTTCAGCTGTACACTTTTACTCATGCAGGCAGATGAGTTCAAATCTGCAGCTGAAGTCTCAAACTTGGTCTGGGTCTTGATTGAAAGAGCATGGCTTCTTGGTGGTGTTGTTGATAACATCGCCAGTTGCACAGCGAAGTTATCATTCACTGCGATGGTCGGCCTATCGCTTTGTTACAATAGTTACCCACTTATTACTTATTTGTGCTGGGGTAGCCATAGGAGGCAGAAGCATTGCAGTTCATTGCCGTAAGACTCGCCTGATGTTGTGGTACCAGTATTCTGATTAACACTGCTGAGTGGCTTGTTCTTTAAGGCGCCATATTAATTCACCAGTATAATAGAGTACAGCATAATACTTGTGCTGGAATTATGGCTGTTTCGTAAATGCACTTGGTATTTCATCTCTGCACTGCACTGCACTGCCCTGCATTTTGTAAAGTTGACTATTCAAGTTCGAGTTGGAAATGTTTTTCTATTGTTGAAAAATGATACTTCAACTCCAGTTACAAGTTTCTGACAACTTGTGTTAATAATTGTGCATAGGAAATGAGTATGATTTTATGAACTTGTTAAGTTGTCAAGTGTTTATGAAGTATGAATCTAATATTAAATATTTGAGGTCACTATACTCATTGTTTTTTCATGAGGACACACAAAATGTGACATATATGTTTAAGGTGTGCCTAAGATGTCAAAAACAAGATCAGGATGTGGAGGTTTTGATCATGTTTTTTTACATGGAACACATTTCTTTGGGTCTTGAAACTAAGCTTAAGAACATCTGTGCTTATCTTGATAGTTGAGATTAAAGGTCTTTTATCTTGGTCTTGGACCTGAAACTGAATTTTTATTCTATATCCTAGTGCAAAAGTCTTGGTCTTTTTAAGATATTTACTGCAATTTGAAATTATTCAGTTTTTGAGCTTCTTATCATAATTATGCAAATGTAGACCTTTTGTTGCTAAACATAAAATAAGGGCTGGCTATAGCATTAACTTTTGCTTTTATCTAGCTCCGTTTTGCATTGTATAATTGTTTATGTTGCTGACGTAAAGTGGCTTCATTTTGTGCAAATATAAATAGAAGTCCAAATATTCAAACTCAGTCATTTTGACCAAAAATAAAGCTACCAGAATATTTCTGAATGTTCATGGAACATATTTCAAAGTGTTTTATCATGTTTTGCATTTCTGTTTGTTTACAGAGGAGCTGCTGGGTATGATTCTTGGAGTGGTCATACTTATACTGATCATTTGGATTGTAATAATTGCTATTATAATTCTGAAAGTCAAGTGAGTATCAGCATTTCTGCATTACTTAAAGTTAAATAAGTCATTTTTTGCTTAAATGCCATTTCATTTTCTAAGTTACAACAATCCTTTGATGTAGTCAGATTTAACAAGAAGTTATGAAGCTATCAGAGAGCTGTAGAAAACCTGAAGTGGCACACATTTTCAAATTTGAAGGTGCTAACTAACAAAAACCAAGCTAGCACTGGTAGCCAAATGGAACATTCACCTGTTGAGTTTGTAATTCATATCCTGGTATGTAATGCAAAATTAGCATTCCTAAAATAATTGCAGTGGGATGGCTTTTGATTTTTCTTTAGACGACTGTTTCCTTTCGATAAGCCAACGTCCTTTAATAACTTTTGGAAAAGAAAACAAGATACAGCTCTTTATGAAAATGGTACAAGAGAACTAACAGGTAGATTACGATGCTTTTAAACCATAAACTACTGATGTTGCAATCATTTTACAGCTTTCAATATTATTGCTATATCTGATGTTAAAAATTAAAGATTGCAGGCACTAACAAATATGCAGAGAATACTACTTTAACTACTCATAGCCTAAGACTCGTATGTTAGTCTTAGAATTTTTAGCCCTTGGATTTAAATAAATAAGTTTCTTTTTTACTGTACGGATGTGTCCCCCTTTCTCTCATGCCATGTCTAATTATTCTAATCCTCCTCAGTATTCATTATCCTCAGCTAGCTGAAATTCACTATGTATTATTCTTGGCATATGTAAAAACAGATGTGTTCAATTCTATCCAGGGCTTAAAGAAACTCCAGTTAAATCAAACTTGCCTCCTGCAGTCACCACAGAGACTGCTGTGAAAAAATTCAAGAAAACGTGCATCGCAATTAAGGACCTTAAGAAGTACATTGAGAAGATTAAATCATCCAGTGGATTTGAAGAGGAATTCAAAGTATGAGTCTATATTTTTATTACAGCTTAGTTATTTCCAGCATAAAATGCTTGCATTTGTTAAGTGCATTGATACATAATTTGCTTTATTAAACATCATAGGTAAATGCTTCTCGGTTATATAATTTGCTTCTTTTTTAAGGAATCTGGTAAGGTTATTGTATTAAAGAATTAACAATTTATAGTTGTTGTTCTGTTATTTAAATTGAAGCGTTGCTTGATTTTGGTTGTTTTTTTACTGTATTGAATTGTCTTTAACTTTGTATCTCTTTTTTGTTGTTGTTTTGTTTTAGTCAATTCCTATGGTTTCTGATCTGTCATATGAATTTGCTCAATCCCAGGCTCTGAAATCTAAAAACCGATTCAAAAACATTCTACCCTGTTAGTTGAAACTCCTAGATTCAAACAGCTTATAAGTAAATTAAACGGATTTATTACTGCTGTTTCTTATTCAGCCTCAACTGTGTAGCAGAAATATTTCTGAGTGCAAATTTCTGCATTGACCAGGAATCAAACTTTGTGCTTTTGAAGTAAAGTAAATAAGGTCCCGTGTCTGTTAGCGGAACTTTAGAGAGGCACTCATGTCCTTTTCATAGGCCCTTGAACTGGCACGAATCCCAAGGTCCTGATAGTGGAACTTGAGACGGTAATATATCTGGACAAAGGGCCAATGCATTGCAGCATAAAATTATACTGTTTGGTGACAGCTTGGTGCCTTTGTAATGTAATGTAACGTCTTGAAACTTCTCTGGTTTGATGCAGTGCTACTCTGGAGAAACGTGCAGTGGGATTCGTCATTATGCTAATCTGAGCCCTCTGAACTTGCTGGAGAAAGAGAGCTTGAAGAATTATAATTATGAGTTTCACATTGATTGAATTTCAACAGAGAAATAACATGGTTTAGAACTGATAGTGACCCTAAACGGTTGTAAAACATTCTATGAATAATGCATATGGGCTTGAAAAGAGTTATGTAGGCTACCTATATCAAAGCCTGATATTGGAGTACATAGCAGATCTGGTGTCTATTCTAAAGAGTCTGATGTTTGAAAATATTTGACAACAGCCACATGCATGTGAAATGATTTTTCAGATGATGAAAATCGAGTAGTTTTGGATGAAGTGAACGATGATCCTCTGACAACCTACATCAATGCGAGCTTCATCAAGGTATTTCATTAGCTTTAATTAAAACTGTTCAGAAAGACGTGCTGCATAAGGTCTAGTCACTTTGGGTTTCAGTTGCATTACACTGAAGGAACTATTTCATTGCAAGTCTCATCAAGGTATATCCTCAGTACCTTGCTTCTGAGAGTTTAGAAGTGTTATGTAATGTTATGTAATGATTAGTGTTGTTTAATATAATTGAACAGTACATTAAATTAAAGAGAGGCATATAAACAAAAATTTAGTTAGTTAGATACTTAATATAGCACCTGTTAGTACCTTAGAAGTGTTGCAACTAGAAAGTGTTACCTTTACCTTTTTATTTTTACCTTTAGTAGAATGTTAGCATGATGTGAGGCTTCTGGAAGTTAGCACCCATGGGTTTCAGTGGTGTCATTGATTCCTGTCCATCATGGGAAGCAGTCCCATTGGTTGGTGTAATCGTGTTTTTGCAGTTCATCTCTAGTTTGGAATCGTCTACATAGATATCAATTCAGCCATCAGTATAATTATGAGTTGTGGATTCTCACTAGGGCACTGCTAGCTTTATGCAATGAGTGGTGTTCCAAAGAGGCCTAAGTTACAAACTTTACAGTTGAGCATAGATGTAGCGTGAGCTTTTAACTGAAACGCTAACATACGCAGCATGTACAAAGGCACTGTTAAAAGTTTTGGTTATGTTGCATTGTATCATTAAATCAGAGAAAACCAACAAAAATGGCAACATAAAGAATTGCTGTTTATGTAACTTAATTGGCTCTTGTAATTTTTATTTTCATTGTCTTAAAAGCAGTTATTGTGTACCAGTACTTTTCTTTGTTTGCTTTCCTTTTGTTGCCTTTTATCTTTGTGGTGTGGGTTTAAATGTGACTTTTGTTTGACTGTCATCTTTTTGCAGGGTTACAGCCCACAGGACAAAATCATTGCTTCTCATGGTAAGCTAGTAATAGCAAGCTTTGCAAAATTACTGCTGTCATTGTTCATCAAGTTAGTCGGTAACAATAAACAGCATTACAACATTAGGAAATAAGTCAATGTATTTTTTTCATATACGAAATAATGACAATTTCTGGAATATATCAAGATTATGAAAATAGATTTTAAAAAATGCTTCAAGTTGTGGTGCATAAGGTGCATATCAGTGTAAAATTTAATTTTAAAATGTTTTGTGTTATGATTGAATCTTGCATTGAGTATTTGAATTAACATTTTTAATAACATCTCTCAAGAAACTTTCAAAAGGAATGTAAAGTCTTAGAATGGAATTATGCCATTTAATATAATTTAATGTAAGGATAGGCCTCTATAATTTTCAACAGAAATCTTTGTGTTGTAAATCATTCAACAGAATAATTAACTGCATGGGATGATGATTAGCAAGGACTGGCAATGTGTTTCCGTTGTTTAGGACCGACTCCAAACACCCTGGACGATTTCTGGAGAATGCTTTGGCAGTATGAAGTTTCGGTTATTGTCATGGTTACCAAGTGTTTGGAAGATGCAAAGGTGAAGCAACAGAACTTCCATCTAATTCCTGCTTTGTAGTTATTTTGTTTGAAAGGCTGTCTTAGTTGTTTGTGGTTGGTCCATCATTATTCAATGGGTCCGCTAGTACTGTACATATATCAGGAATTTCTCGGCTATTTCTGAAATGTTGACGCAAAGGCTAAGAAGCCTGTGCTGACCATGGAACATAATTAGGCTTTTATTGTGCTCCTTTTAAGAGTTCCCCATTACTGCTGCAAGTCATTCTTTATGACAATTAACACATTGCTAATTTTAAATCGTCTTTCCCTTTGAGGACTTTAGTGAGTTTATTTCTAATGCTTGTTATGGAGTGTAATTGAACATATGTATATGTATATATTGCATCTGTATAAAACACTCTGTGATTTTGTTTGTTTATTATATAAACTAATGCATGCAACATAATGTACCATAGCTGAACGTTTACATATGTAGCACCTTGTATTCTAATGTAAATGAACATTCATGCACAAATTAGTGCCTTTAAAGAGAATTCTGTGATTTTCTTTGTTTTCTTCATACAGCGCAAATGTGAGCAGTATTGGCCTCTGGAAGGTTCCGTGGAAAGTGGTGACCTCACCATCTCACATGTTTCAACAGAAAAATGGCCTGACTACATCATCACTCGCCTTAAAGTTATCAAGGTAACCGGGATGCATTTACCTATGATGTTTAAAACCACTTCACTAGACTGTTTTAGGCCATGTGGACTACATGATTCACCCCTTTCTCACATTGTGTTAGAATTACAATAATGATTGTAATAATATAATGACTAACTCTGTGTGACGATTCTCAGCTTTTTGACCAGTTCATATGGAACTGGACTGATTCTAACAGATTTTGATTTCAGAATGTGGTTTGCTAAAAATTGACCATCAATTGATACCTTGTGCTTTGTTGTGGTGCTATGAAAGTTTACAGATTAGATTAGAGACCAAGTTTAAATGTTGAAATAATTTCAGAAGATTGCATGGTACCATTTATTGATGTCTTGAGCACTTTATATCTTTATATCCTTACATATTACATAAGAATGAAATACTTTTCACTATTTACTATACATTACGCAATATTTAAATGAACTTATATTACATTGTGTAATCTTGCAATTATGTTGTTTTATTTGTAGGAAAGCAAATCACGTCTTTTAGTTCATCTTCTGTTTACCACCTGGCCAGATCATGGAGTTCCAGATCATGCCACTTCGCTTTTGTCATTCAGGAGAGCTGCCAGGAATGTCATTGTTGCGAATAAGTTCTTCCTTGTTCACTGCAGGTTTGATTTAGAGAGTTTTCTCTTGCTTTGTGGCAATAGCTGTTCAAGGCAGCTGCTTGAATTCTGCTTGAAAGGCTCTGGTGCCAGGAGGGGCTAAATTCATGAGATTTGGTCTCTGCAGTATTGATCAATTCTCGACATCATGGAATGCATTTTTATGCCCTTATTTGTTCTCTAAAGCTTTCCTCAAAACTACAGCGGACGCCCTTGATAGCAAGAAATTCATCTGTTTGTCCTTGTATCTCATAGTAATTGACGTCATACATATTTTATTGGTACTAATTTGATTAATTATTACATATTTAAATTTATAACTATAGATTATTATTTGTATTTTAATTTTTACAGCATATGTGTATTGGGGAGACAGAAATAGTTGGTGAGACATGTCTCCTTTCCCATTGCTTTTGATGCCTGTGTTGTGTCTGATAGTAGCCATCACAACTCATATACCCTGATGTATAGTTTCAATGACGGGTGGTTTTTATCTAGACTTTATTCAGATCTAGACTTTATTCAGAAACTACCAATATGTTTCATGAAAGAACATTGAACAGAATTCATTTGCTGTTACAACATGAAACGTTTGTGGCTAATACTCCATCTCCAGCACTAAGTGTCTGCTGTAAATCTACCCAGATATACCATAAAGATTTTCCTGATGAGCTGCTGATGAGCTGTTTTTGGCAAAGGTTTGGTCCTCTTCCAAACCCTGCCTTATGTGTTCTGCTTCCGGTGAAATTAGTTGTTGGTTCTGTGCAGTGCTGGAGTTGGACGCACTGGAACTTTCTTGGCAATCGACTTTCTGCTGCAGCAAGCAAAGGACAAGGGAACAGTTGATGTTTACAAATATCTTCAGGGACTTCGTGACCAGCGCATGAATGCTGTTCAGACTCTGGTTGGTTTTAAGGCAATTTTTTCTAAATAAGCATGTATCAGGTACCAATGCAAAGGTGAAACAAATATTGTTCTTTGTCTGCTATAAATTACAGTGGCATTTGCCTTTGCACATTGTATGTGGCTGCAGTTAGTTGCATTTTATGATTAATTATTTGAGCACTGGCATTTGACTGCTGGTATATAAAGCACCTTATAAGTATTTTCTCTAATCTAATCTGGTTCACTAGGGTCGTTAGATGTAGTCTGCTGAGCAGACTCTAACTTGCAATCGTTGGATTACAGATCCAGGTTGCTACTGATTATGCTAGCCTGTTCCATTTCTGATTCATGATAATTATGGAAGGTAAACAATCGTTGTTTTTTAGGATCAGTACGAATTCATTCACCAGGCTCTTTTGGAGGCATTGACTTTGGGAGAGACAGCGGTGTCTTGCTCTGCACTCACTGAACATCGAAAACATCTCAAAAGTTTGAATCCACTTACGGGAAAAACATTCATTCAGACAGAATTCGATGTGAGTCTGTCTTCTTCTAATCTTCTAACTCTAAAATTCCTAGTATGTGCTCTTTTTGTATGCTTTCCTATGTACTTGTTCTAGGTACTTGTTCTTGGTAACAGTACTTTGTCTTGATATTCTTTCTAAGTACCATACTATTTCTAGACATTTCTTACTGTTGTTATTTGAGTTAATTTTTAGGTACTCTATTTAGATACTCCTGGTAGATTCTCATGCTATACAAAGGCTGCATGTGTCTGTTTTTAAGGTTTTTCCTAATGCTAATCTCTGCTAATGACTTGCGTCGGAAGCTTATGAGATGTCCTTGAAAGGTGCTGTACGAAGTGTGTTGATACATACTTATGTGCATACATTCTAAACTTTGTTTTGAATATCCTTATTATAAATTTTGCAGCCTCAGTTGTTTTTGGTCTTGGCTTGCTTTAAACTGCTGAAGTGATGGTTGACTGGTTTAACAGATGCTTCAAGAAATGCATCCACCTTTGTCTGCTGAAGAAGCATCAGTAGCACTTGCAAAAGACAACGTCTCACGAAATCGTGACACAAGATTAGTACCAGGTATGTTTTCTTAGGGCTCTTTTATTTTGAGTTATTTATGCTGCACGAGTCTTGCCCAAGACTTGCCTCTGCTTGACAAGGTCCTCTAACTTTCCCGGCAGGCATGTCATTCTGTGGCTGGTCTGAGACTCTGGTAAATGTTTGCTCTGCAAGGTCTGTGTTGGCCTTTAGATCTTGACTAAAAACTCACATCTTATTGGACTTATTTTCTGCATAGGTTGTTTCTGTCTTCTTAGATTCCTCTTTTGGATTTTGACCAGCCTCAACCTGGAATTTTGCTTGAACAATGCTTTTCCTTAGTTAGTAGCAACCATTGACTGATGCCTTGAGCATTATTACAGTGGCGCTATAGAGGGTCTCATATTAATTATAATTATAATTATTATTGTTATTATAATTGTCTTTTGGTCTTGTCTTGGAAAATTAATATTCGGATGTGAGATGCTTTTGTTGTAATTGTATTATGTGAGTGGCTAGAGTGTACTCTTGCAAATATTGCAATGGAATGCAATGTAACTCAACATTTTACAGTGCCTTTTAAGTATCAGTCGTGGGCGCTCCTGACTAGCCTAAATGATGTTAGAACAGGCTCTCACACATATGCAGAACCCAAATAATGGACTCCTATCCACAGTTAAAAGTTTCACATTTAGGGTCTTTCTCGTTTGCTAATGGGAAAATTGATGGTTATGATTTTGGAAACATTAAGCTACCTCAGATTATTTATTGGAATGACTTTCTTGAAGTATTGAATGTACAGATTTTGTCATTTAGTATGCTAATCTCATGCATGCTAAGCAGTTTGGTGGAAGTTTTCTTTTGTACCTTTGTGTCTGAGTTCTTATATGTTAATTTTCATGCATAGATACATAGTAAGTAAGACATTTGTTAACACGCCATATGTCCATAGATAGATAAATAGGTAGACAGATGGATAGATAAATAGATGGATAGATGGATAGATATATAGATAGATAGATAGATAGATAGATAGATAGATAGATAGATAGATAGATAGATAGATAGATAGATAGATAGATAGATAGATAGATAGATAGATAGATAGATAGATAGATAGATAGATAGATAGATAGATGCATTGGCAGGTACACACATAGACAGAGAGATATTGACTTTTGACTGGTTCACAGTTATCCTTCAGGTCATTTGTTTGTTGTATTTGTGAAGCTGACGTCAATCGTGTCATTTTGAGGGAAACAGAAACTGGAAATGACTACATCAATGCAGTATTTGTTTCAGTAGGTCACTTTTCAAGCCATTACTCTAAGAATTCCTAAGAACTTATGTTAGCTTTATAACAGTGGCCAGTCTATTCTACATTCCCTGACAGCTACGTTCATTGGGCCCACATTGGGCCCATAGCTGGACACCAGTTGCCACCAGTGGCACCAAGAGGGCTTGCAGTGGGGCAAATGAGCCGGCTGTATGGGTTGCAATGTGATTAAATAGTTGCATAACATTCCCTTAAGGAAAACTCTCAGCAACATTCTTTCACAGAAACTAAATGTCATGCAGGCCCTGGGAGTAATTCTGAATTTTTATCTTGAACAGTACTACATAAATTACTTCATGTATTAAATTATATCAGGTTATTGGAATGTTTTGGTGGTTTTAAGAGAATTACATATTTTCTCTAGAGTTATCGCCTTAAAGATGCCTTTATATCGGCCGAGCTTCCACTGAATGAGACTCTGGTAGATTTCTGGACAATGGTTCTCAACAATGAAAGCAAAGTGATTGCCTTCCTTGATACTTCTGGTGCCTCGGATGCAAGTAACTGCTGGTTCACTTAAAGTCAATAGGATTTGCTTGAATAAAATATTTTTCATCAGTATATCACATGAGCTGAAAAGATGCTTGGACACTCAAAAAGGAAATGTCTAATAACTGCTGACGGCAGTGTCACTAGAATATTCTTAGACAATGACCACCTTTGCTGCTTCAGTAGTTTAACCAATTCTTGTTATGTTGGAGTTATAAATATGGTTAAGTAAATTAATGCTAACAGCTGGAATGTATAAAAGCCGTTCATATTGCTGCTTTCAAGTCACGAATGCCTCTAATGATGTTTTCTTGAATCAATGCTCTTCATGCTATGTTATGACGATTAAGGTTATAGTCTAGTAACAAAGGGTTGATATTGATGTTTTTATAGGATTTAAATAATCGTCTTTTGGTGCCAACTAAAACAAAACTATTGGTTGCAAGACATAAAGTTTGGACGCATTCCTTCAAACCAACAAAGCTGTCAGACCACTGCAGCTCCTACTTTGTAGCTGTATACAATCCACCGGATGACGACGAAGATGTCTATGCTAATGCCGAGGTCTTTTCTTTCTCTTCTGCTTTTTCTACATTTGTAGTTTCATGAAATGTTTTGAGTGCATGATAAATTATTTTAAGATGCTTCTTTAATTGTAACTTTATTAATTTTTTATGAGTGCATAACAGTTTATTTTAACTGTTTGGATTATTGATAAAAACCCGCTCTACCGCAGATAACTCTACCGCAGATAACTACCGCAGATAACTGTGTAAACTACACAGGTTTTGAAAACTCCTTGCCCTTTGCCAGCATCATAGCAAAAATTAACATCATCTTCTCTTTCTTGTATTGCAATCTTTAATTTATTTTATTGCAGTCCTTATTCTCTAAACTAATTTAGGTCCCTAATCATCACAAATCAATCATTCATTTATCCATTTTACTACTGTAGCCTAAAATGTACATGTAATTATACACAGTTTTATATAGCGACCGTATGGCCTCGTTTTGCAATGAACGGAGATCCTTCACCACTGCTGCCTATTTGAGTGGGTGCCACACCATTTAAGGTCCCTGTGTATTTAGCAGTCTGAATAGTCGAATTGTCGTGCTGCTGTAAATAGGTTTCTATTGTAAATAAAACTTGAAACAAAAAGATGTTGTTGGTGAGTCTTCGCATCTAACTAGATGCCGAGGAACCCTGAAGCGAAGCAGAATTGATAGCAGCGCTACCACCAAAGCAGGGTTTAGAGTTATGAGCAACAGTCGTTCCAAAACATTGAATGCCTGTATCAAAATTAGTCCTCAGAGACATGGTCATGAGTTTGAAGGATTTCAGCTGAAGCACAGCATGACTGACAGCCGCAGTCCCACAACTTGACAACCTTTTCTTCTTATTCCTTATGAGTTATATTACTTGACAATGAATTATCAGTTTTACAAGTACCAGGATTTGAATCTCAGAAGCAGATGTGTAAGACAATGCATAACTAATTAGCAGCTTTGTTCCAGTGCCTTTGAGAAGTTCTTGAATGGTAATACACCAATATTCAGATACTACTATTACTTCTACTGTTACTTATAATGCTAAAACTATTACTACCACCACCACCTTGCCACCTGTTATCATAAATATGTTGCAGCTACATATTTTCATGTATAATTCATGGGGAATTGGTTGCCAACATGTGCTAATAGTTGCTTTCTTTACAGGATATTCCGTCGTTCAAAGTTCTAGTCCTCCACTTTCACTTGTCGGGTCGCTTAGCCGAACTGTTACCACAGGTGAATGAACAGATCAAAACCAGTTCACAGAACATCAAAGACAATGGACCTGTCGTTATTGTCTCCAGGTAAAAGCAGATGATTACAGCAACGTACAAAGACTGACTCCAAGGCTGAAACATAATAAAATTAAAAGTGTACATTAATTATATCTGTGCATTAAATCTGATGAGTTTATACACCCTTATTCTGGGTGTGACAACTGGAAGTTCTATCTAAGTCTTCATAATACTCTTATTAATGCAAGCACATTTTAAATACGTGAATGCGGTTTACCTTACAGTACATCTGTCATTGATGATTATCATTGAATGAATTACTGTAAGATAAACGTATGATGTACGAGATAATAATGAAAGTATAATTATGAAATAGAACAATTCAAGACAGAGAAATATATCAAAGAAAATGGTGTAACACATTGTATTTACACTTGGACTTGCAACACGGTAGGACGGAAATGTTAATATGGTGGTATGTAATGCTTTTAACATTCTGAAGTTGATTTAGTTTATCTGCATGTCTTACAGAGATGGTGTTAATCCCTCTGGTCAATACATTGCTGTTTCAAACCTTCTGGAGATGGCGACATCACAGCACGAAGTGGACGTTTTTAATGCTGTTCACAACATCAAGAAAACGCAACCGTATTTCATAACATCGCTGGTGAGTCTGTGGCACACAACATACTTCTTGAATTTACTGTCCAGCACCATATGAAGTGAACTGAAATAGCTTTACAGTTCGTTACAATGCTGCATTTGGGAGCCATATGAAGTACTACATTACAACAAATTTTTATCATGTAATGAAGAATTTTACACAGTCGAATTTAAGTTGGGAGCCATATCTCCAGCTGCTTTATTTCAGAATTTCTGTTCTGTTGATGCACGTTACATTGAGGTCTGGTTGATTTATGTAGCACCACTAACGACAAAGTATAACATAGGAAAAGTGTGTTTGAGATTAATTTAAAGTCCCTGTTTTGTAACTGCCAAATAGATTCAGACCTGCACACTCAAAATTGTTGAAGGCAAGTGTTCAGTCAATTGGCCCCATGCCTCTGAACATGAAATAATTGTGGGTATTATTGCTTTACTGAGCTTTTGAAAAGTTTATAATTGTGCATCTGTTTTATATTGTATAGGATGAATATCAAATGATCTTTGATGCACTAGAGGCTGAAGGCGACATGTCAACATATGCCAACGTCTAGCAAAAATGACAGTATAATTTGTTTTTATAACAGAACTGAATTTCATAATGATTCTGTGGAAATTACTAGATTTCATTGTCATAATTTGACGTATTTTGTATAAATTGTAATATCTGAGTATGTTATTGCAGTATTCGTATAATTCTTCCTAGCAGGGTATTAATATAATTCTTCGTAGCAGGATGACGATTGCAGTAATTTTTTTATTGTATTCTTTTTAATTAGCCTACCAGAACTTGGACACAAGTTTTCACTGTATGCATCTTTTCTACCAGGTTGACAATTAATTATGTATATACTTGCATGTACATTATATGTGTAATTCTGTTGCATGACATTATTAAAACTTTATTACTCTGGATAATTTTGTACACTTATACTAGATTGGTTGGATTTGTCTGTCACTTTTAAACTGGTATCAGTAGGTCTTAACATTGCAAAGCACTTTGTGTGAGGACAAGTGATAGGAATGACTTTCAGGATTTCAACTGGTTTCTGCAGTTTTGAGTGGAGTGACATAAAGTGATAATTTTGTAAAATATCCTTTCTTTAATATAAGACAAGGGCTCATATTTTACCGAATAGACAGTTGCTGTAGTTAACAATTACTTTCAGGCAGCAAACACTAAAAGGCCCATCTAGCTAACACTTGCCTCGTATTGGTATATGTGTTTAAAAATATGTAAGGTACTGTAAGTATGATAGACTGAAGTAACAGACCTCATTATAGGCCTAAAATCAATACCCTAATAGGCATGATCCTGCTACTGAAAGATCTTTTGGCATAAATGCAAAGATGACGACAGTAATCTCAGAATTAGACAACTTTATCTTGTTGGTCTGCCATCTTTACATCACACTGGGATTGGAAGCCAGACGCACAGCCACAATTTTTCAAAGGTAGGATTGTACAACATAGCAAACATGATGCATTAAGTGGTAGCAAGGCGTGGGTGGGTAACGCGAGACTGTGTCTGATACCATAACAGGTATCGGTCAGTAATAATACTGTGCTGCTGATAGTCAGGTCAAACTGCTTGAACACTACAGGTACGGCATACCTGAGAGGCTAAAACAGTGCAGCCTTAAGGCTACCTTTGCTGTTTAAGTTACTAGGAAAGTGACTAGATAACACGATGGATCTGCTTAACCATGATGGCTGTGCCTACTGTACATTTTTTTAGAGTGACTTTTTTGCATAGCAGGTTTTTTAGTAATACATGTAACTAATTAGTGTGGGAGTGTTTTTTATACATTTAATTACTTGTAAAATATTGATAGAGATTCATGAAGAACTGGATTCTTGTGCCTGTTTAACATATATTTTGTTGTTCAATGTTTTAAAATGAATCAGTCGTAGACAATGAAAATAAAAATTTTGTGTATTTTCACTAAATCTAAAATGACCTATCCATTGTCAAGAATGAAAGCAAATGTTCATGGCAGGGAAAGGCAGCTTATTTTCTTTGCTCTTTTAAGTTTTAGGAAACATCCCTGAAAATATGTAATAGAAAGAAATTATGAATTACAGAAAAGACAGAACTTGCCTTAGCTATTATGTCTCTATTTGTTAATAAGTTTTATGGAATTTTAGTGTTGTTAATCCAGGCAAGCCATCAGCAGGCAGTATATAAGTGCCAGATGAAACAGAATTCTCTGTTACTTGGAAAAAGACTACAACTATACCGTGTAGAAGTAAGACAAGGCAGTTACAAGAATTTGAAAAACTGAGATGAGAATGACCATAAACATGAACGCTTTGCGTATCAAAGCATGTAAAATCAAAGAACAAGATCAGCACTTTTATTTACTATTTACAAAACCACAAGGTTGACTTTAATCAAAAAGAGTAGCAGAAATCAAATACGCTAATGTACATACAATTAACATATAATATAAACTGGCTGTTGTAACATCGTGAAATCTTAATCGTAAACTTGACATTCCTTCAGTACCAAATCAGCCAAGTCAGAAGAACTAGTTCTTTCAAAGCCTGTTCATTATTGCTTAAAATGCATAATTGTTAAATTACAGGCACTCATTTCAAGCACATTTATTAAAGAAATTATTGTTACGTTTGGTACTGAGTTAAGAAAAGAAGACAGGCAGGAAAATTGATTAGGAAGGAAGAAACAGATGTTGAGTAAAACTTGTTAAAGATAATTTTTCATTTCATCGTAATCGTAATCCCAAGATTTCTACAGCGCCCAACGAAAGCCACGCCTTGGGGACCAGCTTATTCACAGGCGCTCAGTCAAAACAAAATCGATAGGCAAAAGGGTTCGGTTCCGGGTCAAGATCCAAGAGTCAGGCAGAGAGACAGCATGTAAAAGGCCACAGATTAGATTTAGAATGGAGGGCAGTTAGTGACTTGGTCAGTCGATAAGATGGGTCACCAACGCTCAAGATATTTAGTAACTGCAAAAGTTTAAGAAGAATGTGAGGAAAGGAAGAATTAGTGTGAGGTAGATTGAATGAGTTGATCAGAAAGTAACTGATGACTGTTAAATGGCTGGGATTATCATATACGTTTATGAGTCACTAATGAATGAAAGGACTTTTCAAAAATTTTGTTATGCTATTTCTAGCCAACATTTATATTTAAGCACTCGGATGACATGGTGATATTTAAAATTTCATCGGACACATGGTAGCTCTTTCTGAATGGATTAAAGATGATTTGAATGACATCAGTTCAATTTTGTTTTAGGAGACTGCAACGCCTGATATGCAAAATCACTCCTAAATTATAGCCAATTTAGTGTCATAAGACTTTTGTAGTACCTCAGTGATATCCTATATAAAGATCTAGACAGCCAGATTGCTGTTAACACCTACGTGTTAAATGCAACCCCAGATTCCTAATTTCTCATAAAATTAACAAATAAGCAACCTAATTAAAATACATTTGCAGAATCTGATACAATTTAAACAGATAAGGCATGTCTTCTATGACTTTAATTAAGTAAGACACCACCAGTATGTCAGATAAGAAAAAGGGAAGACTATTATAATCTTTTACTAATATTGCAATAAGCTGCCAATCTTTAGTCCAACCACAATAATCCTTCGAAGCTGTAAGGCCACACTATATTAATCAAACATTTACAGGTAACTATAAAAATGTCCACATAAACAAAAACATCAAAATACTGACCGCTAAGATACCTCGGTGTCATGGCAAAAAACTAAGTTTTTTGGTAAACCATCATATGGTCAACTGTTATTTGAAAAAGAGATTGGTCATCTGTTTTAAAGATGAAAGTGGCTTCAGATTTGCAATGAATTTCGCCTTCACATTACTTCATTCCTGCGCTTTGAACCTGTTTTGTACAAGTGCCAAACAATGTAGCTTCAGTGCCACAAGTGAAGCACAAGTTGCCTGCATTTGTGAGACTCTGCATGAAGTATGGTACAAAAACTGAGTGAAATTGCCTTTGCTGATTACTTGCAAAAACGTCATCGCACTTACTGGAAAGGACCTTCTCCGTTGTTTATGATGTCATTTTTTCCAAATCATTACCAGAAATACACACAAACAGCGTAGCAAAACACTCCAACACCAAAATTACAACTGCACATTTCTAATAACATTTTAATATGGTAGACGCACTGCAGGCCATTTTTTAGTGCTTGAGACCACATTTGGTCCACGGGCCACAAGTTCATTGGTAGGTCCAAGGTCCACCACGCAAGGTCAATTTGGCTACAGCGCTCACCATCTGCAATTGCCTTGGTTTTGGCCCCAAAACCCAAACTTACTGCAGCTCTACTTACACTGACGCCATCACCATTTGGCCTTTTTTTACACTGCTTAAGGAGGGCACAATAGTCTAGTTGTAAGCGTGCTGGATGTCAACCGAGAGACTGGGTTTCAAATCCCTGCCAAGACAGAAAAATATTTTAAGATTTCTGTTTCACTAGCACCCTCAAGTGAACTTGCGTTATAAGACCGGGCGGTGAGGGAGAGGACTGGCCACTCGCCTCATGTGCTAAGGCCAAGAAAATGAAGTCGCTAACACGTCACACTCAAGGCTGCCTCATAGGGGTAGCTTAAGGGAAAACCATAGACTTCTTTGGTTATTGCTATAAATCTGGAAAACAGAAAAACATAAAAATATAAAACATAATATCTTACTATCTGTTTGTTCATTGGTCCAAGCTATACTTTCTTTTTTCACAAATACACCACAGAAATTACAATGATTCACATAATCATTACATGAATCATTACAGGATGAAACAGTAGCTTATGGGTTTTTTGCACTCTGAGAGGTACTTAAAAGGCATTGTATTAATTGTCTGAAAAACATACATACCGGGTAACTGTATTATATATAATATCATATACACATATATACACAAGATCATGGAACTGCGTTACAACACTACTTTAGAAGATGCATCAAGTTTTACACTGCATTACAAAGAAGTTTCATTCTAAAGCATAATTAAATTTGCAATCTTTATCCCCGACCAGGCTGCTTCAGAATGTGTGTCATAAAGATGTGTGTTATAAGAAGGTTCCAATATACATATGTTGCAACAAAACATGCCACAGTTGCCAAGTGGTTTAACAGCTACTTTTCAAGGTCACCTAGGTCAAGCATTTTCACTTAAATCTTTCATCAGGTTTATAATTATAATCATAACAAAATATTGTGATGTTACCAATCACAAAGAAATGAGGCAATATTAGAATCACAATAAAATACTGCGATAAAAAGACTTTTGCAACTTAGTTAAGAAGTTTCAAATTCGTCACACACACACAGAATCATTTCATTTTGAAGAATAGTTCCTTTGTCAGCATCGATACAATTGACGGAACCTGTTTCTTTCCAGAATGTTCTTTCTTTCGGGAACGTGACTCAAATTCCAATGCCACGTATCGATTAACACGCGTTAGCATCTGTATGATTTCTTTATCTTTGGCATGCTCCTCAAAAACCTTGCAGAGTGCTTGAATGAACCAAGAACCATTGGTGTTGTTTCGAAATGAATAGTGACCTACATATAAAGACAACATCGATTTTTTAGCACAAAAGCACATGCAACATCTCAAGAGCAAGATTAAGTTAGGTTAGCAATATAGTCACTGTTAATGCTTCTTGTTCTGTGGGACAGATTAGTTCATCATGCACTGAATTTGCTTGATAGAGCTCATATGTTCGGAATTTTATTGCATCGTAGCCCTAAGTCTGTGCTTCAAAGACATTTCCTTATCTCTTTTCATTTTTTGAGCATTCTTGGATGGTTAAATGGTCAAATATCACCACATCCTAACTGTCATTTGAAATTGGTTGACCTGCAACAGGTAAATTGGCTTCTATCTAGGCAGGGTTGAGTCCCAGTATTCAAGTTAAAGTTAGTTACTGAATTCAAAGAACAAAATTTAGATTTAAAGGTTCTGAATTTTCAAAACACTTGAATAAAAACTTTAAAAAGAAGTCAACGTAAATATAGTTGCTTAGTCCAACTTGAAGGCTGAATTCAACGTAGGCAAAAACTTGAGAACAGGTTTTGAATTTCTAAACTTCTTTCATAAAATCTTTTGTACAAATCCCGATAAATTTTGACAGCAGAGTTTCTGTTGTATTACCTGCAGGAGAACTGTATGCATACAGGAAGTCGGCTTCTACAGGAACTTTGTACTTTTTCTCATCCTCTTTACTAATGTCAGGCATAGCATCAGGCACGTCCACACCTTCATCGAGAATAGTACCTCGACAAGCCTAAACATATTAACACGTTACTCATTTTAAACATTATTTTACAGACCTCAGAATCATGGTCCCAAAACCGTAGTACCTTGAGGTTGAATCCTGAACACAGAATAACTGCACAGTGTTTCCAATGGAAGGGCAGCTGATGCTGAGGACAGCCATCATTGTTGTTGCAATCATGTTCGTATTGAAATCGTAATCACGAATTCACATAGCACCTCTAAAGTGATAGTGCTTCCATCCAACAAATTGTAACTTTCATGACAACTGCTAAGAACTGGAGAATTCAGTGGCCCACATAGTAACAATAAGTCATGCACTACATGTAAAAAACACTTGAACTTTGATTTCACATGTTTCCTTGTAACTGTAACCTCAAATCTATATAGTGCCACTTCATAAAAAAACTCATCTAACAACACAAAATCATAATCAAACAGGATGGTTTCCAGTGATTCTAGAATCAGGAACACAAAAAGCCAAATTCCGACATAGCACAACTGGAAGCATGGATCCCAAAATCTTATTTAGCTTCAGAATGTAAGCTCGTTATAAAGATATGATTCCCAAATGCAGTGTTATACGGAGTGTCAAGTGTACGTGTGGTGCAACAAAATCCTAATTTAGAAAATCTTTAATCTGACTGATACCAGATAATGCATACCATAAAAATGTTTCATATCGATACACATGGCAATACCAGAAACTCATTATAACGTCATACAGAATCATTTGTGAAGAATTCTAGTGTACCTGAACGAAGAAGAGCTTTGGCTTTCCAATAAGCGCCTTGCATCCATTGCCTTTCAGTGGAGCAATCAGTTCCTCAAACCTCATGAATCCATCAGTTCCGTAAATGATTCCATCATCACCATGACTGAGAAGGACCATTGCAAAGCAGTCACAGTCTTTATGATTCAGTCCTGCAACTGAGAGTCAATCGAATGACACGTCATTATTCAAATTACAGAACAAAAAGCATATAATTCAAAGTAAAAAAAGAGGTAATGAACCAAAAAATAAGAAATTCATTGAAGAAGAAAATGGGGTTTAATGTCGGTTACTACATTCCATTATAGAACAAATTTAGACTGCCATATCAGGTTGTTTAGTTCTGTTTATAGACTGCTGGACACTGTATTCTGACATTATCAAACTACAAAAAACTCATTCCCATCAATATTGTGTTCATTGGGGCCTTTGAAAAACTGGTTTCCTCAAGGCAGCTTTTTTGGGCACCAAAGAATTGCAAAGTTTACAACTGCAATTTATATCAGCATTTCTGAAGCCAGTAACACACATCTTACTTTAGCTTAATACATGGTTTAAAAACCCACTGAATAACTTGGCAGCTGTAATAAAAATAATTCAATTCAACAAACTCTTGTTACCATTTCACAAGTAGCAAATGACATATGACCTAATTTAATCCTAAGGTATCAACTAATGGCCACTTAAAGTGAAATCGCACTCAAAATCATAATCCATTGGAGAAACCAGGTCGAACTCTGATAGGTCAGAGAAACCAGAAAGGGTACAGTGGGTATACAGGCTGAAAGAGAAGAAAGTGTAGACTTGAATGACATCACAGAACTGACAGAATGAATTTTATATGCAAATCTTGGTCAATCTGTTGAAACATTTGAACAGCTGAGATCCGTTTTCAAAATTTGTGACTCACATTGGCACCAAGCTCCCTCATAAGCAATATGTTACAATGTTTCTACACAAGTAACATTGATGTGAAATACGTACTACGAATCACAAGCTGCAACATTTGAGCAATCGTCTGGTTGTTTTTCAGTTCAACATCAAACCCCAACTTCCGAAACAGGTTATACACATTTGCGGCATCGACATCTGAACCGTTTCGTTCGCCCATTCCTGTCTCCTTTTTGAATTTCGTGTTGTTAATGATGATGCAGTGACCACGCTTTGGGTGATCCATCTTGTAGCGGTACTCTGTATCGACTTCATGACTACTGATGCCACAGCTGGCCTGCATAGAATAGCTGAGGTTATCTTCTGGACTCAAGGAGGATCTCGAGTTATGGCTAAAATACAGTTGCAAATAACATGCTGCATCGTTTACTTATTTGTTTATGTTCATTTGTTTTCATGTACTTGTGTCATGTCACCATCATCTGACAAGACATTAGTTGATGGCAATAAGCAGTTGTGACTGTGCCTGACATGTACCAGCTGAAGTCACACTAATCAAATATGCGAGAAATGCACTCAGAAGTCAGAATGCGATTATGCATGAAATGGGTCTGAAACAGCTTTGTTCATAAGTTTCATACAAATGCCAAATATGTCACTCAAAATGCCTCATGTTACATTTTAGGCCGTATATCTAATTCTGCACGTAAAAAATCTATTTATTAACACTTTGGGCCTTTAATCACCTTTAATCTAACTTAATGAACCTTCAACCTTTAAACTCCATTAATCTAAATTATGGTACAATTTAACTTGTGATTTTTCTTAATTATTCGCATGCACCAGTGAAAAATCACAAACTCAAAGACTTTCCAACTTAAGCCCAGTCATGATCAACAATGCTTAAGAGTGCTAAATTAATACTAATTAACATTAACAAATTAATCAACATTCACTTAAATCATTTCATTTAAACAATAAAAGAGTGAAACAACTTTGTGAACATTTCAGTCCTATTTATCCTTTCTTATATTATTAAGCAAGTCACTACAAGTCACAGTTGGCTGTAAGATCTATAATATGATAGACTGATGAGCAAATGAATATTAAGTAAGTGGTTATTTATATAATTCCTTCTAAGTACCCCTCAAAGGTGCTGTAACAACAGCAATCTAAAAACCGGCACTTTATCTTTATCCACCAACAAATGGCTAATTTCATTCAAAATACTGAGAATCAAGTCCAAGATGCAGTGGAAAAATTGCTGACAAATTAACAAGTTTCACTTACTCTTCAAACCCCAGCCTGTTATAAACCTAACTGGTGTTAGAAAATAAAAAACCACAAAGTCCACTATTAACCTTGCATATCCAGAGTCACCCATGCTTCCCATGTTCTCTGCTGCCTTTTGATAATGCTGTAAGTCATTTTGTGATCCTGAATGCAACGAGATGTTGCCTTCTTTCCCTCCCCACGAGGATAGTCCAGAGGCTCCTTCAGATTCCTGCACACTTAATGATTCTTGCACTGGAAAATCTGAAGACTTCTGCTTTGTTTTCTCTGCAGCATATTTCTGTGGCACTTTGGATGCCCCTTTGGTGCCATGCACGGGTTTAGCATCTGTTCCATCCATCACTAGTAGCAATTAAAAACAGATTTTGTCACTAGAATTGCGGTATTATGTCATTTAAGATATCTATACAACTGAGTTACTGTTAATTACTGTTAACTTGAAACAGGGACCAGGTTTTGTATAAGACTGTAGCTTTTTATCTCACTCCTGTTGCACTGTTGCTGTGAGCTTATTACTGCTGCTGTAAAATCATTCTGACTGCAGTAAAACATTAAGTTATTTTATGCTATACTACAAATATACAATAAAATATTGTGTTGTTATGTTATCATGTTATGTTAGAATACACATTTAACAACTCTTAAACATTAACTCTAGTTGACTCACAAAAGTCTGAAAGTGTTTTACAACTACAGTAGTTATTTAGTAAATTACCTGCACTTTTGATAAATCACTGAATGCTGGGCTCAAGAGAACCCTGAAAGCTTTATCATCTTAGTACACTTACATTCAATAGGTCATTCAATAGGTCATATACGATGATGACAAATTTAACTTTCTTGGATAAATCATGCATTGAGGAAAACCACAACATACGTTTAATCTTATAACCACAGCTTGCTAGCATACTGGATATAATCATATAACCACGGTTGCTAGCATACTGGATTACTAATCTTCATCCACTGGATATTTATGTTGCACATTTAGTAATCTAGCATGCTAGCAACTGCTGTGGTTATATGATTAAACATATGTTGTGGTTTAATATTAATGGAAGTTCTGCAAACATGATGTACATTGGCATATTAGCCATAATATTTATGCATATTTTTCAAAAAACCACATTATTTTATTGCAATTCAACAAATTTAGTTAGTCACTATTAAGTGGTTATTGCCAATTCATCTTTAGAATCACATAATCATTCGACTTCTGCTAAGCGATTGAAAGTATAAATAATAAAATCAAAGTTAAGACTTTCGTTAAGATTTTAAGTTTCAGATGATCTAAAGACAACTGTGAACATGAGTCACTATGGTTTGTAGGCAACCGGACGTGGTTCTTGACATGGCATCTTTGGACAACCCCACTGATTTGACGCAGCGCTAGTGAATAGACTGGCGTCCTACGCTTAGCTCTTAAACAGAGCTTTACAATTTTCGAGTTTACTATTACGATACGAAATGTGATAAACTGATAACCCTACATCAAGGCAGTTGTGAGCGCCAAGTTAAACCACACAAGTAAAATAAATCACCTAAATAACGTCACTTTATGAACAGTATGAACAGATCGACATACCTAAACACTGTTCAATATCTCAGCCAGATGACAGTTACTTTTCAGATTAAAAGAAGCCAGTTAGCGAACAATTTCTCCTATTTTCTCTTACACATCAGGAATTTCCGCGCATCAGCAGACGCAAAACCTTTGCAGTGGTAAAGTTTGTCATCAGCCTACGGAAGCCCGAGAGGGTCAGAAATACGAAGTAAGTTAGCTAACTAAGAAATATACCTAAAATATAATAGATAGGCCTATTACGATTAAACAGAAACACGTACTACATATTAACAGTAAATGGTAAGCTGTAATTTGTAGTACCGACCTCGTTCTCCTGCGTGAGTTTTGTAGATTTTAGCTTGTAGGAGATGACATGGAGGAACATGTAAGAGCGTCCACACAAAACTGGAGCCCAACGCTGAGCCCGTTGGCAGAGTCGTGGAAATGGCAATACTCCGGAGGGGGTACGCCACTGATGATGACGATGACGACGATGATGATGACACTAGCAATGGAAATAACGCCGCCGGAATTTGCTGTAAACTTCGTAAAGGAAAAACGTTGAGAATTTCTCCCTGAGGCTTTTTAAAGCACTTTCTACAAATTCTTAAAAATTATCATACGTCACTTTTCAGGAAATAACCTGCTATGTGTAGCCTATGAACTGCGGAATTAGTAATTATTCCCAACCTTCGAGCCTGTGTGGTTGTCGTGCGTGTAGCTGGAGCTTACACACACGCTATAGTAAGCTCTAGCTAATCGCTAATTAGGCCTATTCTTACAGAACATGAGCCACCTAAATAGCGAATTCCCAAATTCTCGAAAGAGATGCCATATTGCATTGTTAAATTGTATGAGATCGGAGGTCCTTGCATTCATGTAGGCTAACTTGATAAGTCTCTAGCCTTGTGTTCCGTTTAGTAATTAGGTCTACTTAGCCTACAGCATTTGCTTACAATTAGGCTAATGGAAACGTCAATTCCCAGACAACCCCGTTCATTGAACGAGTAGCGGGCCTGTTTGGTACCACGGGCACGATGTGGGCCCAGGAAACGTGGCTGTCAGGGTTATCCAATCAGGTCTCTCGTTCATTGGCTATGTCACATGCCTATTCTAATCTACATGTAGATTCCGAGGGGTAGACCTATTAAACATGTATCATGTTGGCATGTGCAGGGGCGTAGCAATAGATTGTGCAGGTTGTGCAAAGCACAAGGGCCCACGAGGCCAGGGGCCGCCTGGGTCACCAAGGGGCCAAGGCCCGGTTGCTCAATTACGTAGAGCAAAATAACCAAAGTTCAGTTTGCACAAGGGCCCTCGGAAGGCTAGCTACGCCACTGGGCATGTGTATGTGCGTAAACATTTATGTAGCGTCTTTAAAGAACCTCTCAAAAGCGTTGCATACTGATCTAAAAAGGTGCAAGTTGATTCCTAACTAATGTAGCAGAAGATATGCTTGTGTCAGTAATTAGCCCAACCATAGCAGTCGCCATCAGTAGTTTTCTGCTGTGTACAACGGTGCCTGCTCTGTGAGCTGATGTTGGATTAACAAGTTAACCAAACACACACAAATGGTATTAGACCATTGTTGTGAATAATTCTGATTACTTCTGTGATGATGGTCGGATAGAACTATGGAGTATATATGAGCAAATCAGGATTTCAGTTAATGAATGAACAACTGATGCAAGTTATTGCTATTACAGAGCACATTTTCCAGAATCTGTAAGTTCATCTAGTAGCTACAAAAGGAGTTCACGTTTTCTGAAAGTAGTCACTAAGCACTCGTTAAACTACTTTAAAAGTAGTCAAAAATACTACTTTTACGGTAGTTAGTGTCCATCTTTGGGTGGCAGCTGGAATGAGTTTGCCTCGTTAACAGTAAAAAGTACTTTTAACACTTCTCTACAAGTAAAATTACTAATCTTTTACTTAAGTAACACATTACCAATACTTTGTTACTGTTCAACACTGGTCAACAAGCATCAAAATCTGGTATTGTAGCAGCATACATCAGCGAGGAAGTAGGCTAAACTGATCCCATGAACAGGAACTTGGGGTGTGTCCACTACCAGAGTGCTTGAGTAGGAAATGAGCGCCTCCCCTACATTCCACTGTTGGATATTTGTTACTTTTACTTTACTTTTCAAGTGAAAAATTTGCTGCCACGCCATGACAATAAAAAATCGTCAATTTTCTATCTTATTAAAACTGCTTCGGTGTCTGCATTCACTTTATGGAGAGTAGCTCTGCTCTCAACAGTTCAGTAGCCAGCAGCAAAGAAATTAGGCTGTGTTCATAATATTTGTGCTAAGGCACCAGCGTTACATTGGCAGTTTTCTTTGCCTGCATTGGTCCCACTTGGTGGAATCGTCTCCCTCTAGAATTGCGACTTGATCTCCTTTCTCTCCCCTCTCAGTGTTCCGTAGGCTCCTGAAGACTGTACTGTTTAACAGTGATTTTACTCCTTCGGGTCGGAAGCACCTCTATTGAGTTTATCCTCTAAGAGGTGCTTTAAAAATCTCCAATTACAATTACATGCGGCCTGTTCTGACTGTACTAATGGGGCCAAGGACCAAGTGTGGACATGTCTAAGCATATAATTATATTGAAGATGAAACAAGACAACACAAGACGTCACAGTATCTTCCTCCATGAGCCAATAGAAATATTGCTACTACGAACATTAACACTTCCCAAGAAATCACATTTAGAAGCATGATATAGTTAACAGATCATAAACACTTGGGAAGCATCAAAGTACTTATAACATGTTTTCAGGAGTAGTAATGCTAGTTTGTTTCCATCAGATCAAATAAACAAATTTTCCAAAAAATCCTTGTTAGGGCAACAAAATCAGATCTTCCAAGCAGTTTATAAAAAAATTGTATTTGAAAACCTGTGTTGACGCTAAATGAATGGAAGCATTTCATAAAACATGCAAGAAAACAATATTTGCAATAATAATAAAGTATTGGTTTATATTGTAACTTGTGTGCTGCTATTTCACTGCAGTGAAATTGGAGAATTTGCATTGTGCAAATTTTGGGCATTAGTCATCTCAACAATGCAGCAATTAAATCAACAGGAAAACAGCAAACAGAAATAAACCAAATAATAACTGAATGCATAATAGTATTAAAAAACATTAACCAACTGAAATTTAAAAAAAAATGAATAATAATAAAACAATATAAAACTGAATTAAATTAACGTGTGATCTGGCAAGCTAACAGTGAGTCAAATGCCAAATCAACCAGATCTCTAGAAATAAAGAGTTTGAATTTTATGTGGCTCCAAAACAGCACAAAAAGAACTGTCATACAAATATTTTGTTAAAAAAAATCAGAATCAGATCATTGTTGACAAAAGATCATAATGCATAGAATTATTATGATTATTATTATTAATTGGACATTTATATAGTAATACCCAACAAATTCTTCTCAAAGTGCAGAATATTTGTTAAATTAAAAAAATATAGATATTGTTTCTACCTACAATGAGATACTTGAGTCATGGAGAGTGATTAAAGAAAGGTCACAGGTATTTGAATAAAGATTTCCCAGTTGTACACGTACAAGCTGCAGCCATTCTTTTCACCATCAAATGTGAAGGCGCTGACACCTCAAAGATTAGCAAGTACCAAAAGATAATCTATTTATCACACATAAAAATCAACATTTGCACTTCATCAATTTATAAGCTCTTTTAAGATTTGTTAGGCACTGCAAGAAGAAATCGGAACAATCTTACTACCATCATCCATCATATTCAAATTTTGAACAGAAATGCAATTATGATTGTAAAAAAAGAACACCCGAATGAATAGCAGAAAAATCACATAGCAATAAGGTGACAGTTCTTGCACAAACTTTCATATATTACTAATAACTCAAACGTAAAAATCTAAATCAGATCTGTGAAGGGTTAAACATCCCAACAGATCTTTCTGGAAAGAGATGGTAAACAACTACGGTACAATATCGATAAAAGGACAACTTCAAAAGCCACAACAGATATGACTGAGCAGTGTTACAAAGGAGACACTGCATTTTAAAGGTTAACTTCTACAAGAATCTACAGTTTATAGAATCTGTTAACCATCCTTAATCCCAAAATGTTCTTATGAGTCCACCTCGTATCGACATTTTAGCACAGTTGATTCGTTGCAAACAAAAACCATTAATTGCAAGCAAATGGATAAGGAGTTCAAAAGTAAAACTCCTGGAGAAAACTGTTAAGGGTCTAGTATCAATGGAGTAGATTTTCGGTCTTCAAGCCTCAGTTTGTATCTGTGTCCTCAAATTTCATATATGTACATCTTATGTTGTACACACAGGTACAAGCCCCACAGTCGTTGGGAAAGCACATCGTTACATGGACCTGTTTCTCGTTCCTAAGTCAGTATTGAGTTAAACGAGGCTCGAGATAGGTAGATCATCAGGAGCAAGGAAACAAGGTGAAATACAGATAACGTTTTCCAGATGGGGGGTGCAGAGTTGTAGTATTCGCAGTATGGACACTGGAAGGAGCCACATACTTGGCAGATGTGGTACTGGAAAAGTGTGAAGGTGTTATACGCACTCAGCTTCTGCAGTCCTGTCAGATAAAGACAAAAGAAATGCACTTTATTTAACTGAAAACTGACACAACGTAGAAATTAACAACTAAACCATATGATTAGTTTCCAAGAAGTGCAGCTTATATCACCTGGGCAGTCACAAGAAGCAACTCTGAGCGCTTCATAAAAAGGTGATATATAAATACTCAGAACACACATACAAACACACACACACACACACACACATGGATACACATAAACAACTACATTACAATAAAGAAAATGGTTGTTGAAATCAGAATTTTCTAAGTACTTAAAACAATTTTCACATTTAATAATTAAATTAAAATATGGAGTTTTGCTAAATTCAATTAACCTGTCTGTTATTATAAAAAAACAAAGCAAAGAGCAGGATTCCAACTTGCTGAATTCAAAGCTTCCATCAGGCAGACTTGCAGTGTTATACAAATCCTAGGTTATATTATAATATTTATCCAGTTCAACTACATTAACTAAAAACAGAACAGAAGCCACAGAAATGCAGTTAACTGCAAACTGAAAGCATGCAAATTTAGAGTTTATGAGACTTGACTGCATTTCCTATAATTCTGAGCTTGCAAAATTCTGATGAAAGACCAGAAACCAAGACTAGTGCTAAGAACGTGATATCCGATACCAAAGTCTTTCACAAAACACAATTCACAACAGAAATCCTACAACTGGCGACCTCCTTACCATATTCTGAATATTCTCTTATCATGAGCAAATGTGCGATGGATGTGTTGGCCACTGGATACCATCGATCCGCCACAAAACTAAAGCACGTCCTGTTTGGCGTCACCTAAGAAAACAAAAACAAAAACAAGAAAAGTTCAACCACATAAACATATGAATACCACTTCATACAGCAGTAATGTATATTGAGTCAGGCAGTGATACAGCACATTTTTACAGAATCCTAACAAACATTTAAAGAACAAAACAGTTAAACATCCAAATGTAACTGGTTTTGCTTCACTCAGTCTTCTGATCCAACCTACTCTTACAAAAAAAGAAAAATGTTTGTGACCTAATTTCTGAAGGTAAAAGTAATTCTACTATCCCTCAAAAGCCTAACCCCCTAAATCCAAGACATTCTTCCTTTGGGATTTAGAACTACAAAACTTTCCTTTTACTGTTCAATGACCTGACTTTCATTGAATTGGTATTTATAGACCTATAGCTTTTCAGCATCCAGCCTTTCTAAGACTTATCAGAAAACTATGGTTTCTGTTATGCACTTACATATTCAAAGAAAGTGATCAGCTGCTGTTCATAGAACTGAGTCCTCTTCATTCCTGTAAATCCAGCTGTGTACATCCACTCAATCGTATCACGGCTGATGATATATCCAGTTGGAATGTCGATGACGACGACTGCCATTCCACTGACTGGAGCCAGGTCAGTTCGAAGCCACCTGGAGTCAGAGAAAAGCTCAGTTTAGCCAACAAATGGTAGAAACAGTGTGATTTTTTTAAACTGAACCACACATCTGGTAGAACCAGCCCAACGAAGGTGAAAGGCAAGTGGTTGAACCCCAGTACATGACAGGATTTCAATGTTAGTTATTTCATCCACAAGGCGTTATTTCTTGAGTTTGAATCATGAAGTATGATGGCAAACTAGCAAATAACTGTCAGAAAATGAAACTGTTGACAAAGGTTGACTCTTAAAAGTAATTTGGAAAAAACATAGACACAACTGGAAAAACACAGCAGTCATTGTGGGCAATTTGTGGCCCACAGCCAGCAACTTGTTTGACTGAGTCTTCCATCCTCACTAGTTACTGTTAATATCTTGGGAGTTGAAAAAAGCAAAACAAGCATCTGCACTTTTTGCATTTTGCATATCTTTTCCTCATCCAACCTAACCTATATATATCTCTGTTACCTGTTTCTAAGTGCTTATTCTCATTAGGATATCTGTCCCTGTCCCATCATACTGATCTCCTGAAATTCACGGTTGATTAAATTAAATTAACTGGATGATTATAAACTGGCACTGGCATGTCATCGATTGTTTCCTTGTTCATTATATCAACTCAGCTACAGAAGTCAAAGATTAGATCAGATTATAAATTAATAAATTAGACAATAAGTGGTTAATTAAATCATAACCACTAATTTGAGTGAAGACAGCTCAAGTTCCTACTTAAAGCAGATACTCATTTCCATGTGACTGGCATTTCGTCCCCAGAACCTCTGAGAGTCAAGGGTGAGATCAAAAGATGGAAACGGTGGTCCAATTGCTTCCACCTGGTAAGGCTTCTCCAGGTGAACAGTTGTATCCATCTGGCAAAAACAACACTTCACTGATCAATACATACCACTTGGTATATGTCCATACAAATGCACTCTAATAACACATTCACTCCAATAGCATTAACTATAATAACACAGTAACATATTCACTGTACTACAATATTAATTCTAATAAACTTTGACATTAAGGTTCTGTTTAAGCAACTCTAAAGTTAATAAAATCCCAATCTGTATCAGTTTGTTCCTAGAATATCTTGCTGTTGAAAAGTTTGGCTCTACTTTGCCATCGCAGAGAAGAAACTCCAAATTCAATGAGCTTGAATTTGAGTTGATAACTCAAAAATGATCTTGAAAATGAGCTTTGTGATGTTATCATCAGATCTAGATTTCTGGTGCTAGGAGTTGCATTGAATGTGAAATTGGCTTTCCACGTGCATTTCACAAAGATTCAACCTAATTATAAACACCTAATGTAACAATGTATCTGGCATTCACTGAGTTAATACGTACGCCGATAAAGGCATATCCAGTCCCCGTTGCACGCGTCTTCACCTGACCAAATGCAGGCTCAATCTAGTTCATAAGCAAAATTCACGTTTTTACATTCTTTCTAAAACGGGTTACACAAAAATCTATCAACTTAATACCAAAGCTGAGTGCAGCACTCTGCATCTAGTTAAACCAAAATAAAGAAAACATTAATAAACAAGTAATCAATTAATAAGAGGCAGGTCAAAGGGAGAAAATGCATAAGTAACTTTTAGATGATAGTATCATCTCATTGGACACTATCACAACTTTTATGAAGAAGCTATGAAGGATTGGCTACTAAACATTCCTGGTTAATTCGTAGTGGTTCTAACACAAGTTACATGTCTTCTGAACCACTTAAAACCCTTGTTATGTTATGTTTTATTATAAATTGAACAAGAATTTTCCAAAATTTGCAACTGTTATTGTTCAATCTACATGCCCTAATTACTGGTACAGAAGCAATTATATTACACTTAGTGGCAAATTAAAATTTGCTTACTCAGTCATTACAATCAAAACTACGTCACTTCCATAACTATAAATTAGAATCTAACAACAAAGTAAGCATTGCTTATTTAATCTGTTACAATTAAAAGTATCTCTGAGTCATACCTTGAACGAGTAGAGGTCAGCAAAGTTGGTTTTGTTCAGCTTGACCATGTGAGTCCATGACGCGTTGGACGAACATACAAACTCCAGCTGAAGACTGTAGAAATCACGATTCGTCTGACGATATGAGAACTCAGTCATTGCCTCAAGAGCAAGAAGGGTGTCCTGCAATTTAAATGATTGGCAGGCAGGTCAACTAATGGTTTTCTCAATATCATTTTCCTCCATAGGTAGGTAAGGTATTCACTCATACATAATACACCTTCATCAGCAACAGTTCTCAAAGGTATGGTATTAGGGATTGTAATAACTTCTGGCACATCAAAGACATTTCCGCATTAGTCCTTTTAGACAGTTGTCTACTTCTGCATGTTGTACAGCTTAAAAATACCTAGTACACAAAAGTCGTGCAAGAATTTATAAAGAGTTTGGGCAGAAATTCAACCAGCAAACATAATTCTTTTTATATTTTAATTTGAGGCATCTTTTTAGTCAAAAGCTTTGACCAATATATACTTAGAGATTTATTGCCCCTGAAAACCTAAATTAGAAGTGTCATTCAGCTATGAGAGGAAAAGACTCCATCGTGACATAACAAAACCGCAAAACAATAAAATTAAGTTTTTACAATGACCTGTGTTGAAGACCAGCCAAAGACTCGCAAAACAATAAAATCAAGTTTTTACAATGACCTGTGTTGAAGACCAGCCAAAGACTCGCAAAACAATAAAATCAAGTTTTTACAATGACCTGTGTTGAAGACCAGCCAAAGACTCGCAAAACAATAAAATCAAGTTTCTACAATGACCTGTGTTGAAGACCAGCCAAAGACTCGCAAAACAATAAAATCAAGTTTCTACAATGACCTGTGTTGAAGACCAGCCAAAGACTCGCAAAACAATAAAATCAAGTTTCTACAATGACCTGTGTTGAAGACCAGCCAAAGACTCGCAAAACAATAAAATCAAGTTTCTACAATGACCTGTGTTGAAGACCAGCCAAAGACTCGCAAAACAATAAAATCAAGTTTCTACAATGACCTGTGTTGAAGACCAGCCAAAGACTCGCAAAACAATAAAATCAAGTTTCTACAATGACCTGTGTTGAAGACCAGCCAAAGACTCGCAAAACAATAAAATTAAGTTTCTACAATGACCTGTGTTGAAGACCAGCCAAAGACTCGCAAAACAATAAAATTAAGTTTCTACAATGACCTGTGTTGAAGACCAGCCAAAGACTCGCAAAACAATAAAATCAAGTTTCTACAATGACCTGTGTTGAAGACCAGCCAAAGACTCGATAGTGTTGCGATCCAATCCACTTCATGATCGGAACAGCGCTTGTGACGTCATTATGAGCCAGGTAACACAACATCGCATAGGACGTTGCCATGACAGCGTTACCAACATTTGGGTGATACTGCCTCTCATACTGGAACTCAACGTTGTTGATCCTCTCTGATGGATTCGGGGCAATTGGAACAGCGGCCCAGTAAAGGAATTCAGCTGCAAATAAGTATAAACATCTCGCTAAAGCTCTGTTGAAATTATTTCACTTCACATTTTTAAAATGCCAAAATCCTATATCTGGTACCAAATTTTAGTAAATATTTTCTTCCCATTTATTCTATGCCAAAACCAGCTGTAGCATTCTAGTAACCTATTTTAATTTTAGTTTAGTAATTTGATTTTCCTCAAACTTCTGAAATTCTAAACCAGTTATAGTGTACGTAGTTTTAGTAATTATTTTCCTACACATTTCTAAAATACTCGAGCCAGAGCCTGTGAGCCCAATCTGAGTATTCATGGTGGTCAAACATTTACAGAAAGCTGTTCTTACATCTGATGGCCATGCTCCTCAGCATAATGTAGGCGTCGTCCTTCTTATTGTGGTGAGACACCTGGAGAGCATAGGCCGTTATGGCCATCTGGAAAGGGTCACTGATGTACTCCAGCTGTGATGCCAAGTAATTCGACCCAGAAACTCTCGCTCTGTCTGCCCTCTGCTTTGCATCCTACAACATGAAACACATCTTTCAAGCGTCATGACTGCACAATCAATAGGGTAAAACAGTTAGTCAGAAGATATGTAGTCCTTCGTGCTAACTCTGAGAGGCAACCATGGTTATGAAGTGTAAACGACTTCATTTTTCTTAGCCTCAGCACATGACAGAAAGTGGCCAGTGTTCTCCCTCGCCCCTTTCCATTAAAAGTTTTCGGTCAATGGGGTCATTTTATAGCCAAGTTTGCCATGGACAAAAGGGAGCATAAATCTCAAAACGTCTTTCTGCTCTAACGAGGATTTGAACCTACGATCAGTCTAGCATGCTAGCCACTACATTAACATGCATCTCATTTACAGCCGTCGATATCAACATCAGAAGCCTAAGGTTAAAGTAGAAAAATGACAACAGCAATTCGTAAAAGGAAACGCATCCCTCGTGTGAATGTGAAATCTCAATTTCTAACCTTAGGTGAGCAAGGAACGTGCCACAACAGAGATAATGTAGCAAAAGAAATGTACTACTGCAACTTACTCCAGTCAGTCGAGTAGCCAGAGCGAGTGATATTGTGGCTTGTGCAGTGGTAGCAATGTGCAGGGTTCGATTCACACCCTTTTTGTCTGTTGAGACTGGCTATAAAATAATAAACAATGGTGTTGACCACTACTGCTTCATCTGTACAATTAGAATTACAATCTTGAGTCACTAACTTTGCAGTTTTCAATAACCAAAGAACCACCTTATTCACTGGCACTCACCTAAGGAAAACTATTATGAAATTATTACTTACTGGATAATTTGTGATCCAAGTCAAAAATATTTTGTATGGTAGGCGAGAAGACAGTGAAACAACTATGATAAATTCTCCTTGGAATTTGTCGTCAGCAACGTAAAGAAGTCTTGGAACGAACCTCAACACAACATTTTATCTAATTAATTGTCACACTGTGATTCAGACTCCGAATGTTGCGACCTAACATATCCACAGTTGGCATGGACATACCAAACTGTGACCCAGCACAACCACTAACCATCACCAGTGGAAGCATTGGGCTGCAGTAAAGGTTTGTTCCATTCTGAGACAATTGACAGATTGTGTATGTGTGATTATTATCATTGCTGCATTTATTAAGCACCACTATCTAATGACTAAGTATCAACCGATGGCACTGAGCAATTGACTGAAGGACTTGCTCAAGGTCCCCACACAGTAACCGTCTCAGGGAAGGCTCAAACCCATACTCTCCGTCTTACAAACCAAGCACTCTATCCAATCGGATACCCTGCCCCACTTAACCACATGCAGTCTAGCACTTATACAGCACTACTTCAAGTAACAGCAATACAGTAGACCTGACCTATGACCTATGTCTGGCAATGTGCTAAAATTAACCTGGAAGCTTCTGTCGTAATAGTAATTGGCCGTTTCGATGAACTTTCCATCTGTGTCCTGTTGTGATGTCAGCCATATTGCTATGTTGTTCAGTATGTCAACCGGTACATAGACGATCTCAGACCAAGTACTCACGAGAGCAGCATGCAAATACTTCAGAGCCATTGATGTCAGGCTGTTAAAAATGAGCAAAGACGTCTCAACTAATCTTTTAAAGAATAATCCGGCTATTCAAAGCTTAAAACTAAACCAGTATTACATACTGGTAATCTACTGATGAATTGCTGTACAATCAATAACTAATATTAGAGAAACTAAGTAACTGGTTTACTGTGTCAAAGCATCAGCTGAAAGCTGATGGTAATAACTGCAACAATGTGGTCAGACGTGGAAAATAATAATAGTGATGATGATCAAGATGAGAGCAGTGAAAATGCTCTGCATCTCATGATTCTACTATTGAAGATGAAGAAAATGATGCTAACAATAAAGATGATAAGAACTCATCAATTCTGGCTGATTCTACCCACAGGAAAGTGAATACAGAATGCAATTTACTTGTCAAGATCGTCATGCACATCTTATAATAATGTTGCTATAGAAGTTCCAGATTAGACTAAATAAGGATAACATCATATACGCTCAATTCTCACTAAAGGCATGGACTCTGTGCACGACGAAACATCTTGAACGATCCGTCATCCTGCATGTATGCATACTGACGAGCAAGAACTGAAAGAAGACAAAGAAGAATGAAAATAACATCCAGCAAGAAAACACCACAAAACAACTTAATAAATGATACTCAAAAATTTCGATAGCACCACTGTAATGATGGTTGAGAAATCAATCGATGGTTGTTGCTAAGCAAAGTTGGTGTGCATTCCAGGGAAAGTGCAGTCAACAGCCAAGAGGAAAATCATAGGAAACACGGAAACAGCCTACAAAGGAAACGAGTCCAGGAAAAGATGGTTATGCTTTTATATCTCAAATGATCCATCAAGATTTTTAAAATTCTCCTGAGAACAAAGAAAGTTTTGCTAACGTCATTTGAAAAAACTAAACTCTGCTGTGATACGCTTACCAAACAGATTCCTAATTGTACCAGGTTCAACTGCCAGCCAGGAAAATATTAATTACATACTGCTTTTTAGAAACTGTGCCTTTAAGAAGGCCTCTAAAATGCTACATAATTGTCCAGCTATATAAACACATACACCTGATCTATACTTTCGTCAGTTACCTGTTTTGAAATTCACTCATATAAAATCAACAGAACGAAAACTCTCCACATCAAGAAACTCTGAGAAAAACAGAACTGACCGGCTTGCATATACTCGAGCCCCTGATTCAGCTGTTCGTCCTCCAGCAGATGAAGCGTCTGCAGGTAGTTGAGTGTCTGAAGATTGACTGCAAAATCATACAGGTATCCCTCGGCCGAGTCATGTGGCAAAAAAACTGTGTTGCCAGCTGTCAGATGGTCCGTGAACATACCAGGAGACACCATATCACCTTAACAACAGAAAAACAACCAAATCACCTTAACAACAGAAAAATAACCATCTCACCTTAACAAAAGAAAAATAACCATATCACCTTAACAACAGAAAAATAACCATCTCACCTTAACAACAGAAAAATAACCATCTCAACTTAACAACAGAAAAATAACCATATCACCTTAACAACAGAAAAACAACCAAATCACCTTAATAACAGAAAAATAACCATATCACCTTAACAACAGAAAAATAACCATCTCAACTTAACAACAGAAAAATAACCATATCACCTTAACAACAGAAAAATAACTGATTACAACTGTGCATTATCCATTTGCCATTATTTCCAGTGCTCCTTCAACATACCTATGCTGATGAAATCTACATAAACTGAGCTTAGTCACATCCATCATATAATGTTGCCTTGTATTAGGTCTAACTCATCAATCAGCACATGATAACTTGAACTAGCATTATTACTATTACACTATGGCTAAATGAATAACCAAATAATAACAAGGTTTATTAAATTTAATTCGTGGTCCATATGTTCCAACCATGTTATACCAGATGAAGTGTGTGATAAAAAGACCCCAGTGTATTAGTATTCCTATTATATTATTTTGAATCGATGTAAAGCTGTAAAGATCCTAACAAATGTCTTACTTACTTACTTAAGCCACTACAAGAAGGCAAACCCAAAACGATGACATTAAGCAACTGTGCATGAATGACTTGCTAAAGATTCTAACAATACCAAGCGACCAAAGCATTCAACTAGCTGGCCATCATGTCACATGCCTAAGTATGTATGTGCCTTCGTTATGTAGAAATTAATAAAAGAATCGCAATTACTCACACTCTCATCATGCAACAGAAAATGTAACATGTAGAATCTAATGATTTCTACTCTATTGTTATTAATAACCAGCAGTGCGAAACGCCAAAAGACTGACAAATTCAAAAAATTAGTTCATAAAATGACAGCAAAAATTGGGCAGGCCGACTTAATCTTTATTTCAAGCAAATGTGGTAAACGCAAAAGCAGTTTAAAGAAATTAACTGAAACATTTTCGTGCTTTTACCATAACTATTTACACTTTGTGCAACAACCCCAGACAAGTTGTTCACGCAAATTTACCTCATGCCTCACACTCAGATTTACTGACCTCGTGTGCATAATAATTTCAATAAACAAATAAAAATCAATAAATAATTAAAAACCCTACCATTAGGACAATAACAGTTTAAACCACGTACCATATACGTAGAGCGTGGCTTCATTTGAATAAGGAATGTAGTACAGATCGCGAGCGCCTGGATCGACGAATCTCTCCGATATGTTCAACTTCAGGTCAGGAATGATCAAGGATCCTGTATTTACAAGATCCACCAGATAAGGAGTGTGTCTGACACGACCGATAACACCATCGTACTGCAAAGTCAAAAACAAACCATAAATAAATCTGCAAAACAAATGCAATTCACCATAAATTAAGTATCATTATCATAAAAAACCAAAATCCCCCAGTAGAGTCATCTTCCGCATCACACATACATGTACGTATCTAGACTTTTTAAGAGCCCCTCAAATGCATTCTAGTCTAATCTGGAAACATCTACAGTGTCATTACGGTAAAGCACAAGACATCAGTTGATGTTGTTTCTAAGCAAAACTGCATTCTGAAATCAGTTTTTTGTACATAACAAGTCCAGATCCAGGAGGATCCCACAAAAGACAAGAAGGCAGCCTAACCCAGACTTGAGCGTAAGGACATAACCCAACAAAATGCAAACAGGAACTTACGACAACTTTAATTGGAATTTCCTCTCGATCAATTCGTTGGCTGCTGTATGTTGTAATTCGGACGGTTATGTCACCCGATGCAATTGTGGGAACAATTGGAATCATCAGATATGTACTTTCCATGTTGCCTTTGATCTAACCAGATAAGAAAGGTGTTTTCTTAACGTGGCTCACTTATTATTCAATCATTCATTCAGCATCCATTCACCCATCCATTTACCTATCATCTGTTTAGTCATCTTTCTTTTAATCATATAGAGTAAAACTGTAATTATTACATATGTAAGGTCAGTAAACATTAATCTGAGGCATGAGACGATTGCAGAAGAACTTGTCTAGCATTATCGTACCTAGTCCATGCACCAAGATCAAACCCGCAATCGTTGGATTACAGGCCTAGTTTGCTACCAAACAGATCACTGCACCACAAAAAATAGCAACAATCAGCATCATCTCATATCGCTCATTCCGATCCATCAAGCCATCCATTTACCTATCAATTCACCTTTCACTTTTATCAACAATAAAAGTCTAAGGGGTAGCAACAATCACATTTCCACAACTAGTTCTCTCTCAAGAAACCTTTCGAAATATCTTGTCATCACTGACACAAACTTAAATTCTACTTATTTAAATATGTATAACTTTAACAACGTGTCATTGTATCAAATGTATAACTTTAGCAATGTGTCATTGTATCAAATACCGAGAGCATGGTCTGGACATCTCCCTGGAAGGTTCTTGGATTATAGGACACAACATATCCAAAATCTTCCACAATGATGAACTTGTAGGTTGGATCACCATGAAGTAGAATAAGAACCTGCACAGAAAGCAAAGCCAGCCCTAGAATTTCTCAAATAAATCAAAAAAGAACATAGCTCATTAACCTAGCATACTTTACGAATGCCAAGTGCTGTAGGGTAATTAAAAAAGAAACCAAAGAATCAAGCACAGGCAAAAATCCAAATAAATGTAACGTGATGTTCAGTGTAACTATTTCAGAACATAGAATATTGTTAGATTTGCTCAAACTTGTGGGAAAACCAATAAGGAAACAGAACGCATCACATGGCCAAGACGGTGATGTAGGGAAGGAAACAGAACGCATCACACGGCCAAGACGGTGATGTAGGGAAAGCTGTTGGTCTTCTCACCTCAAGGTCCTGGTCCCAGTAGTTGTAGACATCCAGACGGAGACCAATCTGCTCACCCCTCCGGATGACATCAGGATTTTCCACGGTAACAAAGAATTTTCGCGACGTGTCATGCTAATATACATTCATGAACATTCACAGTCAGTTGAATCATAAATGAGAAAAACATAATGAAAATTTCTAATACCTGTGAAGACACGAATTAAGAAAATCAAAACAACTCTGAATTATTTTTAAATATAAAACCTGATTTTAAACGGATCATTCTGATTCAAAAGAAAATTTTCGCTGCTGATACACATGACAACAATGAAAAAAGATGATGGTGATGACTACATTAGCATGAGGCCTCAACAATGACATCATAGTTATTCCAATTATCCAAGAACAATAGTAACCTTTGATTGTCTGATAATAAGAGAGTACCAGTAATATTTATTTATTTAAAGCACTTATTACATTTGCTACGTAAGTTAGTCTCACTCAGCTGAGATGTGGATATATGTTTGCTAGGGGCCAAGACAGAGTTATGTGAAGGCCAGTGTAAAAAGTGAGACTTAACAAGTGATTCGATAGTGACAAGACAGGGAGTTGACAAGTCAGACTGTCTGCGGTAGACGATTCCACTGTCACTTTTCTACGGAGTTGACAGATAGTTCAAGAGATACCTGAACATATTCTTTGGCTAAGAAGAGACCTTGATCTGGATGCATGAAGTATGCAGACAAAACCAATGGATCCATCAGTTCATCTTGCAATATTCGCATTTCACCCTGGCCCACTTGCCTACAAGCAAAACCGGTATACATCTACACACCACGGAAACAGTGAACCATGGATTATTACATGCCAAACTCAAAGACATGTAATCTAATGTAATCTAGTATAATAAGCAAATGTAAAGTAATATATGCATAAGGTGACCACATTAAAAAAAGAAATGATGGCTGTGACTGGTATTTGAAACTGCAACATGGCCATAAAAAAAGCTTGCACCAAAACATAATAATAGTAGGAAACCATATTACCCGTAACAGCAAGCCTGGGAAAAGTAATTCTAGACAATACACTACTTAATAATGAATAAAAAGCTGCAAAGACGACTTACTTAATGTAGGTTGACTGCCAGAAAGGAGCCCAGTTGTCTTGGAAACGGCTGTTCCAGAATAAAGTGTACAATTCATTGGGCCTTGCCTGATAGATCTCTTCTGCTGGCTGAGAACCTGTTACACAATTATATATATAATTACATATATTTACATATACACACAAATATATACAGTATATATATTAGAAATTTTATCTATACACCACAAACCTAAATTATGAATACATAATCTCTCCCCCCTAAATATGAGTATTCATATATAAATCTACAAAATCAATAAAAAACATATACAGATACAAGATCACATGTAAATACTCATGTTACTACATAGCATTATTCTTTTATACAAAAAACAAACAATCTTCATAGCTTCTCATATTTTGTTTCATGGCTAGAATGAATTATGTACCTAGCAGTTCACATTAAAACTGATCTAGAATCTGAACAGATTAAATTAGCATGTACGTGACGAAAAACATGACATAAACTTAGAACTTACAAGAAATTTCGTCAAATCCGTCCAGGCAGTCAATGACGCCATCACACGTTCTCCTTAGTTCGTAACACTGATTTGTCAAGGGGCAGATACCCAGACCGAGTGACCTGTTACATGCCGAAAAATCTGCAACAACACAGATTAACACAATCTAAACAATGCCAATGCATATTTTATTATAACCAAAGAAATATATGGAAAAATTTACAATATACCTAAACAAGAATTTATTAAGGAAATTGTAAATATGAGTTTTGCAGATGTATGATACAGAATCTACTAATTTCAGCTGTAAGACTACTGTGCGGACTTCATGATGAATTTTCACAAGGAAAATTTTTTAACCGTCTTCTTTCATGTCAGGATTAGCCTACAAAAATGGCAGCTACATAAATCCCCCAAAACACAAGAACTGAGACTGAATGCCACTTTTAAATTTTGGGACCATTCAAATGTTAACTAGGACCAAGACTGCAAAACAACAAAAACAAAGACCACACAGAGCCAAAAAACTGCACCACATCATAGGACTGTAACGTAAGATCAGCATTGCGTCCAGTGACAAGTAATCAAGATCTATATAATCACCTTGTCTGATAGTGATGTTGGCATCACTCATGATGATCATTCCAGCAGCCTAAAACACAATGTCTGGACTATAATGTAAAATATCTAATCTAATCAAATCTAAAGACTTATAAAACAATGCTAACACACAATGCATCAATTGCTTGTCACTCTGAAGAGAACAAAATTAAAACAACCAACAGCTTATAATGTAGCATTTATATAGCACCATCCCAAGATAACCTCAAACATGACAGCTTAAAATTATAGTAAAAGTCTGGTAACACATGGACGATAAGAGTCAAGCCATCAGAACCGCAGACAGTGGAAAACGCGCTACTGAATTATGCTGGCAAATCTCAGAATCTGCATATCACATATTCCTCCATAGGAATTTTTCTTATACACATTAACAGTGCCCTGAATGTAGACCTACTGATGGAATAAACAACTGCATTAGCTATCAAAGAACAGAAGAAAATGGATTCCTACAAATGCTGTAGTGTTGGTGTCCATTCCAGTGTCTGCTGCTGGGAAGAAGACCGTTTTCTCCCAGTACTCATCGTTGACCCACCACGTGTGTTGGTAAGGACCCTGTGCAAGGGCATCGTATGACAACAGCTCATGTATCACCTACAAAGAAACACAAGAATCATGCAAAATCTCTAAGCAACGTTGTCAGTTTGTAAACTGCAGTACCGAAGTGCTAAAACACTGTATTAGAACATTTCCAGTACATCCAGTATGCTGAAAAACTGGCAGAGCATGTTCGTTTGGTAATGTACAAACATGGCGCCTCATTGCTTGAGTACTAGGCCTGTACTGGCACAGTACTGCAGACTGTGTGGGTTCAAGTCTTGTCAAAAAGGTCACTGCACAGCAACCTTAACCAAGTCAACAACTGTTTAGAGCCATCGACTGATGCCATTTCAATAGATAAAGGCTTTACACAACCATCAGTGATAACAAAAATAATAATAATAATAATAATAGTAATAGTAATAATAATAATAACATCAAAGTAATCATAATATGACACAAAACATAAAACAAATAAATATTAATAATAACAATAATAATACAATAAAATTTAAATTCTAAAAGGCAACGAAAATAATTACATCCAAACTCTTTTTCATAAACACTACCAATTTGTTTCATTTTAACATGTGCTCTCACTTTTTGTTCCGTAATAAATGGAAGACCACCACGAAGCATGAATTCGTAGTCAACTGCGTTCATTGCTACGTAGCCACCTGGTGGACCTCGAGCCAGAATTTCAATTGTGTCCTGTGTGAAGTCTTTTCCATAGTTAATCAAAATGTACGGCTGTAAAACAAACAGAAATCACTAAAATACAACGCTAATTACTCAAATCTAATCAACTGTATAATTTGTAACGCAGCTATCATAATTTTGCCAATGTTAAATTTATAAGCAATAATAATTAAACAGCATTTAATTTTAATTGTTAAAATTTATTCTAAACCTAATGCTTGCTTTGGTCATATTGCGTGTAAGATTAGAGCATGAAGCAGAATCCTAATAGGAGTCACTAGAAAACTGTTACCAATACAGGACATATTTCTTTAAAACATTGACAGCAGCCACCCAGAAAGGCATTAGACAACACAAATAGCATTAAAGCATTTGTGTGAATACAGAATTGCATTTTTTCCTTAAAATTCTATCTCGCACAGAACATCTGCGCAAAAGTTTGGCAAAATATCCTTTCTAGGGAAAATCTCCTGCTGGTCCCCATCAACTCCAACCTTTTTGTAGTTATATTACTCAAGAGATGCTGCTGGCATAATCATCTTTTCTGAACGAAAAACTAAATGGACCACACATCTTAGGCTATTAATATATTATAGACAACACAGACATTCTATGTGTATGCCCACTCCCTTCCCTCTCCCTGGTCAAGTGCAAAGAAATTACTTCGTTCTCATATTATTCACAAGGTGGCGCTGTCACTTTGTGTCACCTTCTCGAAGTGTATTAAATGGATCATGGACTATGGATGCGCCTTAGGCTATAATTATACAGATTAATCAACCTGATTCCTTACCTGCATCAGTTTGGCATCTCGAACAAAGAAAGCTATTGAGTCCATGATGACTTCTCCATCCACGATGCAGTAGGCAAGAATATGGGCAGCTGGTGCCATCTGGCGAGAAAGAGCCACAGCAAACGTCTTCTGCCGAGAGTTCATGACAAGTTTGCTGCCCAAGAGAATACTACCTCCAGCCCCAATCTACAATTTTAAAAAGATATGCTGTGCAATGTTACCAAAACCCTTACGTAGAATGTTAGCAACCACATAAGTGGATACTATCACCAAACATATAAGTGCTATAAAAAACGAGATGACTGAGACTTTCTGACGCTCTGAAGTACTGTAAAATAAACTGCATATTCAAATGATCTGGTCATAAAGCCCAGCACGTGATGCACCAAAAGACCAAGCTTTATGGGGCACAGTTTGAGCTCTCGGTTTGTAATGCGGAGACTTTGTGTCGAGCCTTTTCCGAACTGGCTCTTGAGCAAGCTCTTCACTTGCAGCTGCTCCGCACCATCAACTGATGCTCAGTCATTAGATAGTGGCGCTCAATGAATGCCAAAATAAGAACAGCTTGTAGGCATTTGCAAAGTCCAAACAAAAATCCTCTCACTGAACAAAGCAACTCGTTCTTTGATTTTTCTTTAGTTCCAATGTGTCATCAAGCAAAAATACTTAAAACAAAGTCATTATGTTTTCATAGTAAACAACATTTAAAAAATAACAAGATCAAGTCAGTGCAAGGTCAGTTCTAAAGCATAATATCCAGTTGGTAGCAAAAGTGACAAACATACCATGTTCATAAAAAATTAAATTAAAACTAACCAGATAATTCACTTCAGAGACATAAAAATTGGCTCGCACTGTAAAGGTCATGTAAGATTCGGTCTAAAATAACAAAAAACAATGAACTGTATACCCTATAATTATTTGTGCTTTCAACAATAATAAACATTCTCTAGATAAGTCCTATTTGAGAAAGCAACAACTCCTAACAGACAGACTCAAAATCTAAACCACAAATTCATAGCTCTGAAACATTTGTCAAGTCCAAGTGGCTAAGGAAGTCCTTTACCACTTCAAAGCAACATAGATATAACATGAAGTTCTAAATCTTTTAAACTCTTAGAACGCAAACAAAACAAAATCTTGGACTATTTAATACACAGTTATTTATAAATTTAAATTAGAACCTTAGCATTCATTCACTAAAAGCATTTCTATAAGTGGTATGCAGTTTATAAAATTAATTAAAGAAGTTTCTTCAGTAATGTTTAAATATTTCAAAAACTATATTCAATTACTTATGCGTGGAAGAACTATAGGCCAAGATTTCACATCGTCAAACAAAATTATTCATTGTAATTGTAATTTGAGATTTATAAAGCGCCCCTTAGAGGATAAACTCAACAGAGGTGCTTCCGACCCGAAGGAGTAAAATCACCGTTAAACAGTAGTCTTCAGGTGCCTACGGAACACTGAGAGGGGGAGAGAAAGGAGCTCAAGTCGCAATTCTTGAGGGAGATGATTCCAGCAAGTGGGACCAACGTAGGCGAAGCTTCTGGACTGGGCAGTAGCGGTGCGCATTCGAGGGACAGACAGGAGATCCTGAGTGGCCGAGCGAAGGGTGCTACGGCCCGGCAACGAGGAGACCAAAGTGCAGAAGTCAATGAGGTAAAGGGGAGCAGAGCCAACAACACAACTGCGCATGAGGGAGAGGAATTAAATTTATATATTTAAAAACCTATAAGAATCATTACTGCATGTAAATCAAAACTCAAGATTCATTGAAGGACATAAGCATCTAGCCATAAAATAGACTTACGCAGGTCTATCAAAAGTAAGAATAATTCCTAATTAGATACACAAAAATAAAATAAAGAATCTCTTGCATTGGTCTTACCTGTGGATCTGAAGTGGAGGAAGTCAGCGCAAGGTAATGATTCCTCTGGCTGTAGTATCTGTAGCACCTCAGCTCAACTGACTGGCCAGACTGTTTGTGCTCAATCTGATAGAATCGAGTTATTTTATTTAAATCGCTTATTATGTACGGAGTCAGTCAATCTGAATCATAGTCATGCCACAGTAAACATAATCCACCACTGCACTTTTGACAGAGTGAAGTATAATTTACCACTGCTGGTCAATCCATAACAAAATCATAATGGATGTGGATGTAGTTACAAAAATTGAATCTCAAATAATTTTAAATTGTTGTTAACATTCTTTCACCAGTAGATTCAGTACATTTCTCTACAACTTCTATACTGAAAGCTGATAGCTTGTCACACAACAAATTTGCTACACGTTTGAGAGGAGTAGTGCATTTGGGGAAAATGGGGACTCTGGTGTTTTTATTACTGAAAAAGCTGTTTGAAGGTTTGCTATTTGAAACAAAAGACTACAAGAAACCTTTTACAGGTTGCATTTACCTTAAATTTAATGGCAGTAATTGTGATAGAGTATGTCTTACTAACATTGACTCTTATAAGGCGGTCATCTGGACCAGGGATGATTTCATAGTTGAGGATGTTGTCATCTGGGATGATCTGCTTATCTTCTGGAATCGTTGTTGTGGAGCTCGTGCCTTCCATAGCAACTGAAACGACCAGCTGGCGATCATAGAATCCGTCATATTTCGTTCCATCTGACCTCATCACGGCAACCTGAACAAAGTACAGAAATGTAAGTATATGTAAGTAAGTAAATATATTCTTTATTAACCAATAGCTAAGCGCACATCGGTTTACAAGTACTTAAGAACACAAGAAAAACTTAATATGCATACAATATCCTAACAATAAAACATTTACGCTTTAAATTATCAGCGGGAGGAATAATACAGTCATGGGTGTGGGTGTGTCATATGTGTATGTATCTGTGTGTGCGTGGTATGCATGTATGTGTCTGGGCATTTCCACAGTGACTTCTAAGTATCTAATGCCCTAAATAATGTTAAAGATTTAAGAGAATGACAAGTTTGTCTGTATATGAATGATACTCCGGCAGCTGGAGAAGGTCTCCACTGGCAGTCTTTGCATGTGCAGACACGTAGAGGTCAACCATTGAACTGCCATCCATGACTTACATAACATACACCTAACTGCATATTGACTGGTTCACTGATTTTGCTACTGTACATTAATAGTTAACAAAGCTTAATAACTTTGCTTATCTAAAAATTAAATAGTTAATGATTTTTGCTCCTGTACTAATAAATAAGTAATAACTTAAAAAAATGAAAATACGATACCTGAAGATATTTTGTTACCTGAATGTTGAAAGGTACTGATGGTTTGAACGTCCGAATTCTGCGTCCAAGGACCTTGAGGCGGATTCCGTCCTTGTAGACGTGTGTTATGCCAGTCCCCGTCAGTGATTCCATGTAATAGTAGTCATACAATGTTCCGAGAAAGTAGAGATCCTTTCCCGCCGGATCCCCCCATTTCTGTCGAATCTCATCCAGTGAAAATGCAAAACTCTTCGTGGAATACATCTGCAAATAACATCAACGAAAGCTATCAAATTAAGAAACAATAAGACACACAGCTTCTGGAAAGGTCTTCTTACTTTGATACAACTTAAAAGTAATTCTTGTCAGAAGAAAGATTAAATAAAACAGCCCATTAGTTTCACAATGTGTGTTTGTACCTGACTATTGTACAGCATCGTTTAAGCGACATGCCACCCAACAAATGTACATGTGTATCGAAGGGTATGGGCCATCGTGACAAAAATACAGACTGGGAAGCCATCGAATTGGCTACAGCTGAATCTGTCAAAAATGCATTTAAAAATGGCCGAGCACACAGCTGCACACTGAACCTAGAATACATTGTAACCCAGATGTGGTTTATTCAAAGAGATCTGATCATCAAGAAACTCACGTATCCCAAATCTTTTGAGATTTCACCATCATGGAAGGTTCCATCTTGATTCATTAACTTCACTGTTATGTTACCAATGCCGTATCCTGGTTCCCCACTCACATGCCTGCATAAGGACAACTCACACTGTACCCAAATCAACGCAATATTCATAGATAAAATCTGTATCAAGACACAATACATGTATCAAGCATTCACATATTCAAATGCTTGAAATGCTGCTGATTTTCTAGACTTGAAATTCACTGTGTTTTGGGACAAATCTGATTGACTCCAACTTTCCAATAATACTTCAGATGACTACTGCACCACTAGCGGCTAAGGGGTTTGTCAAAAAGACGTTGGGCTCAGACTGAATATTGCAGCAACTTTTACTGTGGTGATAAATGCCACCAAATGATGATGGATGGAAAGAATAATGAACGTCTGCTATATAAATGATGATCTAATATTAACAACAAAATGTTGCAGAGACTGAATTAGACAGTTCAATATACTAATTAATAATAATAAGAAGCAACTTACTCTCCATATAAGAGTCCCATGATGCCCCATTCAGAGTCATACATGAAGATAGGAATCGTAACATTCAGCTCAACTGACCTTTGCCCTAAAATGCCAGTGAACAGATGAACTCAACTTAAAAACTGTTTAGATTAACAAGATTACAAAAACACATTATTTAAATGTATGCAAAGTCAGTGAGTTCATTTCTGAACTGAAGCCCTGTTATGATTATAGAAGAGTTTTAGATAATATCGAACATTAACACTTTGTAATTCAGCTCACAAGCAAATTTTGATCTAAGTAATGACTGCATTTTGTCCAGTCACTGCATTTGAAAGGAACGCAACACACTGAATAAATTCAGAAATTAAATCATGTTTTTACTACAGAACAGCCACTTTTTCATTTTTAACCAAGGTTGTCAAAAGAAACCCCAGCAATGAATCTGTTATTCATAAAACTCTGAACAAATAGGAAAACTATGTGCAGCAACAATTTCTCTCCCTCATTCCAAGTTACCCTCAGAATAAGTGTTTTAAATTTACGGAAGATTCTCTCAAATATTCCGATCAGTTTACTTCCCTTTCACAAATTACCATATGAGGCAAATCACTTCGTTTTATAACAGAACTACGAAAACAACTTACACCAAAACCGAACTTCAAAAGGGTGTTCATATCGAAATCCCTGAAAAAACACATAACCTTTATTAAATATTTTGAGGAAAGGCAATTTTAAGCATTATTTATCAAATAACTGGCTTTTAGGCTGAATGCATGTTTCTTTCATTAACCTCAAAATCGTGGATTCAAATTCCTGTTTTAATTTTTTTTATTCAGGGTGTACATGCATATTGAAATTTGAAATGTTTTGAATTTGGATTCAAATTCCAGTGCAAAGTAAGGAATTTGAATCCAAATTCAAAACATTTCAAATTTCAATATGCATGTACACCCTGAATAGAAAAAATTAAAACTAAAATTATTCCATTATTAATGAAAATTACTATTCAGCGTTAATCCAAACCAGAAGAAGTTTGGTTCAATAGCTGGACATTTCAGGTAACTGTATTTTAACTATAATTTATGTTTGAAATGTCTTCCTGCAAACTCAATGGAGACCTCAAAGCACACACATCACTGACTCGTGGCAACATCATTTACCAGCTGATCGCCACTTTGCAGGGTATATTTCTACAAATGTTACATCACTTTTACACATAGACAGTTAATAATTTTAAATTTAACTGCAATTGTAGTCATGATTAAAACAGTTTTAGTTTTCTTAAAATTTGAAAATATTTACTTTGTTAATTTACCAGTAATACATTAAGGGTTCATTTTATTTCCATGTACAGTGAACAAAAAACGAAGACTACTTCTGTGATAAAATGTTTCATACATGCAGAGAAGCCATAAATTGGATATCTAAGAAGACACAAGTATGCTGACACCAAATGTCTCATTTAGTTAGAAAATACACATCCTTCAAATACACTTACAAAGGCATCCACAACAATTGCCCAATCGCCAACATTAACAGGGTATTCAATGTCAAAGCCACCTTCATACATTCCTAAAAAAAGAACAGACACAGAATTATAACATCCCTCCAGCTCCAAACAACTATCTAGATTCACTATGCAAAACTGGCTGCAGAATTTTTCAACTGATGTTAAATACCAGTTCACCACACGAAATCGGTGAATTTTTTAAACTTAAAACTCCAGGATGGTACAAGTGCTTCAAAGCAACTCAATCCTGAGAGCAGTACTGGAAGGAAGAACGGAGGGAAGGAAAGCCACAGGACGAATGAGAACCACGCTGCTGGAATAAACGATGGATAAAAGAGAGGAAGTAGACCACACAGAAGTAAAGTAAAAGAGCAAAGAACAGAGAAGAGAAGAACAAAAGAAAGAACAAAAAATAAAAGAAAGAAACTGAAGTCAAACTATTACAAGTCATAACAAATTCAGTAAAGCTGAATACCGAAATTCAACTGTCGCTGAATCCATCTTCTAACAAAATTGCCGTTGGAATCCTGTTGACAGTTGAAAACAGAATCATTACAGGTTCATCAAATATCCAAATTTGCTACTAAAATATCTGTTACAGCCAAAAAAACCACAGCAAAGCTGCAGTAATTTAAACAAAATCTGTAACTTTACGCATGATTTATTAAAGAATCTTCTTCAATTTTTTGCAAAATAAGCTGGGCAATTTTATTCCACCTATGTTATACTGTGCTCTTCGAGATGTCAAATAGTTCCTTTACTGCAGTCTCTTTACCATCTTTTTATCTGTTCTCTTTCATCAAAAATGGCTGGAAGCACCTCTGAGTAGACATCTTAAGGTGTGATATATAAATGCTCCAAATTAATTAATTAATGAATGAACCTCTGTTGGTTACTTGTTTACCAATAATTACCAATACTGCTCAGCCTATGTAAGTCACAAGGCATCGATAAGTCAAACAAAAGTCACAAGGCGTCGACAAGTCAAACAATAATGAAAGTTTTTTCCAGTATCACAAGGGGTTTAAAGTTGTTCAACTTGTTACAATGTCACAGTTACACCATGGTTTGACACTGGGGCCATCTGAAGTAATATGAAGCACACGCAGCATCTAACTTATTTAAAGTTGCATCTCTGGATGATAAGTTTTGTCTTTACAAAATTGCATTCTCGAATGGAGCATTGAGAATTGTAAGTTCACTTACACGGACATAAACAGTCATAGAACCAGGGGCTGGTAGCAGGTCAGGGGTCACAGCAACAATTCTGTACTGAACTGAAAACACACAAATAATTTTACTAATTACTTCACAATTAATCTTAAAACATGTTCAAGTAATTTCGGATTTTATGCCATTTTGAGACCAATCTTGGGAAACCTTCAGATACAAAAATGCAGATGATCAAAATTCTTCAAATGTGGATTTCAAGTAAACTTGACTATATACACACATTCAGAAAGCCTGATTTAAACATGTTTTAGGTTCACTTGAGTCAACAGCCTCCAGGGTAATCTCAACCCCACAGGGTAAAAATTGCAAAGCCAACATATTAATAATAAGCTGCCCCCCAACTAAAAGAATATATTTGACCACATCTAGAATACTGTATCCAGGTTTGCAGTCCCTATTACAAAAAAGCCATCGAATGCCTGGAAAAAGTACAAAAAAGAGCTACTAAACTCATCAGAAGTCTAGCTAGGATGTCATATGAACAAAGATTTCAAAAGCTGGGTTTATTTTCCATCGAAAGAAGAAGATTGAGAGGTGACCTTATTGAAACCTTCAAAATTGTACATGGATACGAGAATATAGGCGAGCAAATCTTCTTCCAGAGGGCAGCAATGAAACATTTAAGAGGACACAGTCTGAAACTTTATCATAAGAGGGTGCAACTGGACACTAGAAAATTTGTCTTCAGCCAGAAGATTGCAGAGCACTGGAACGGGCTACCGGAAGAAGTAATATCTGCACCAAGCTTGAACAGTTTCAAAAAAGAGCTTGACAGCTGGATGGATAGATATAGGCACTAAAAGCCAATATAGCTTACTTAGCCTATTAACTGTAACTGTAACAGAACTGTAACAATTCTCACAAATTCAAACGAGTTAAGTAAGACTTATGGTATACAAACAGTATTTATGATAGTACACCATCACAAGTAGTGTCTCGTATGAGCAAACACTAAGTGGTGTGAACTGCCATATACATCAACTTTCTGGTAGTAATATAATTAAGGCAGTGAACGTGGCCTACAGGGTCTTTTGACGCAATTAGACAACAGCGTCTGGGTGTAAGCAACAGTAAATGTGCTTAACACCAGATAGTTCACATCAGTGAATGCTCTCATCATACTGATTTATGCTGTTATAAGTGTATAGAGGGGTCAACGGTTTCGCAGTAAACAATGCTTCACTGCTGACATTTCTGCAAATACCTCATAAAAATTTCAGTTACTGAACACTTTGGAAATTCAAATGCATCAAGAAAGCATCAAGTGTCCTATAAAACTAAAAATAGTCTCACAGCAGTACAAGTACCAGAGTATTGTGCAAGTCTTAAGCGATAACGAGATCACTTCAGAAAAACAAAGGCAAGACAAGAAATTGAAGGAACAAAGGAAATTCTCAGAACACTTGCAGACAAAGGATCTTTGTGCTTCCTTAATTTTTAACATTTCTTTCTCTACAGCATTTTTATCACAGTTATTAAAAATTGCACAGTTACAATATAAAACTAAATCATGTGCACAATTTAAACAAAACAAAGTAAAATCGCCACTTAGTTCAATAAAAGAAATTCACTAAGATTCAACCCATCACTCTAGCGCTGGTGTCCAATGCACAAGGCATCAACCGATGGCACACCAAATTCAAGTCGCAGTCAGGCAAATATTCAGAAAGTCAGCCACTGTGGTGATTGTTGTTATCCTTGATCAAAATTTTCCAACACATGTGACCTGCTACAGATTATGCAGCACAGACTGCAAATATTACTTTGCATGCAAAACATTTCAGACTAGACAGAATATTTAAATCTAAGAGCCCATCATAAGGACTCAAATAGTAAACAAAAGTTAATAATGGCTCAAACAATCTTGCAAGCAAAACTCACCACTAGAGGGCACAACATAAGTGGGTCGGTCGGTGACAACGAAGAGGGAGACGTATTTTGGGCTGAAGAAGACGTAGGACTCATTGTGGAAGATTGGAAGATACGAATCGTACGAGAAAACGTTGGAAATGTTACTTGAAACAGCTGCACGTGTAGCTGGATTCTGGACAAGACCCTCAACGATAAGTTTGTGTGTTCCAGGTCGAACAGTAACTGGAACCTACGCAAGAAAAATTGCCTTTGTATCAGGTTCATTATCAGGATGTGTATTTTCTAATTAAATGAAACATATGGTGTCAGCATTATTGAACAACATTTTCAACTACTGTCATTGCTAGTTGTGTAACTCAACAGAGAATTGCTAATTTAACCTGAAACATTGGAATTCAACACCGGGAGAAGATATAGCAGATTGCAGCTAAGCAATTCTTGGTCATAAGATAACCATGAAGATATCACAGGGTGTAAATAACATGTAGGAAATAAATACCCTCACGATACAAACATGCAAGAAAACTCACTGGAGAAATGAAAATAATGGCAGTTGGTTGTTGTGTTGCAGTCATCCATTTATGTAGTGGTATTTCATACATACATATCCTTGCAATTCCAATCATGCAAGAAAGGACATCCAGATTATACTCTTTATTTCCATTAACAGCAGCAATATTGTTATTCTAAGCATTAAGGCATTTTAGCCATACCCCCGACACTTATCCATCAGCATAACTTTGATACAGCGTACTTTGGATTTTATGGTAATCTGTAAAGTATCGGAAACTGAAATGCTTACAATCCTGGCATTACTGCAACGGAAAGTTTCAGAAAACAACTCTGCCTAGTCTGAATTTTCAAACAATGCTTCTACAAGAAACTGAAATCAGTCTGCTCTGGAGAAGCATACTGGCACTTCTGAAGTACTACCATCTTGGCAGGAACTCATCTTTCTTTAATTGCTACTAGCAAAATGCAGGGTTTTATTGTACTGATTTGTACTGTGTTGTGATCCCAAGTCCCCACACATCTTCAGTCTTCCTACCTTCAACTGGATGACCTTTGTGCCGACCTCGTTGAATGGAACTTTCCCAGACACATATTCAGCACCGTTGTTGCTTAGAACGGCCGTCACAAGCATGTTCGAGTAAAATTTTCGGTTCAGCGTGATGTGAACTTCGTAGATCTGATCTGGTCGGACGGTTTTTGGCGCCAGGATCAAAAACTCCCTGAAACATGTTTAGAAATTTTGAACTCACAAGTTAAATAATTCTGTAATGTACATTATTTTGAGGGTGGGTTTAGAAACGATATTCCATTAGGAAAATCGTGCACAGATCTCTAAGACTTCATATAAAACTTCTACTGCTAATTTCACCATTCGTTCACTAGTTTTGCCCAAAAATGAAGTATTTTTGCAATGTTGAGGCTCAAAGAAGGACTTTATAAATATATCATAATATTTAATAAATTCCACTATAAAATAACAGTTCATTCAGCTTCAGCATTTAAATCATATCAGGAGCTCAGACTGGAACAATAGACAAGTTTTCTGTGTGTCTGTTGATGCAAGCGTTGAATGATGAAGAACAGCAGTCCGAAGAATCAGCCATGTGTAAGAAGTGTTAGCAACTTCAGTTTTCTGAACCTCGACACATGAAGGCGGGTGGCGAGCTCTCTCCCACATCGCTTGATCTTTCCACGAACAGTGTACGGTCAGAATACTCATTATAGATGAGTAGGCTAGAGGTGCAAGTTGAGCCAAAATCTTGAAACAAATTTCTGCCCCGGTGAGATTTGAACCCCTAACCTTACAATTGACTGTCCAGCATGCTAACCAACAGACTATTGTGCCCCATTGATTGACGACTTGTGGCTCATTACAGCGGTACTATAGAAGTTTTCAGATTAAATTTGATGATGGATGTACCTGATGACCGACCATCTGGAAGGAATTTTCAACCGAAGAAAACCTTGCATGCAAAATAAACTTACATGAACGACAGGATACAGGAATAAGAAACTCACTGGAATGTTGGCAAACGATATCCATTGTCTTGTGTTTCAACTTGTGGTACAGAAATTACCATCAGAGAAAGAACAGCTGTTGTCACAACAGACAACATTTTCTTTCTTCAGCTTATTTCCTTCTTCTCTTATTACCTGACAGAAAAAACAGAAGAACCCTTCTAAATTGAGACACAATGCAAACAAGGAAACTTCTAAGAGGCACAACTCCTATGAAATAAATTGAGTAGCAAATGGAAGACTGATTTCTTATAGCTGAAGCACTCATTAGCACTAGATAGCAACAACTCACTAAATATTTAAGTCTTCTTAAGCATACACCTCCATTTCTTATTACACACTGAAGTAATCATTAACTCCTTCCTCACAAAAACACCAATATATGTATATATTTTTTAAAACATATAAACCAAAGTACTCTAAATTAGAAGCATGGGCCAGTTCTTATATAAGCTTGTAGTTTCTTCTGGCTCCTGTTAAACTGTTATGTGCTCATTACTGTTGCTGCAAAATTTCTGAGTGTAAATATATTAAAAAGCAAATATATTAAAAACAACATTCTAACATAATATAACATTTTGCAATTTTTCAAGACAAAAAACAAGAGCTGAGAAAAAAGCTGACACTCAACCAAAACAAGTCCACAGATACAAAGTTGTTTGGTCAGTTTGAAAATTATTCTCATACAGCCTTATTGGTTGGTAGATATATAACAATCAACATCTGTCTGCTCAGTACCTGTGTTACTCTCTACCTGCCCTAAAATATGTTTGTTCAATTATCAGCATCTTCCTTTCCCAGGAGCCTCTTTGTCTCTGAACTTATTTTACTATAATAGAACTACAGCTAAGTCCTTGAGTGCAAGTTTGTATGGTCAGTTTCAATAATTCTTTACATCTAATAGTTAATGTTTCAGATTTAATGTTGGTAACTACTTGATTATGATAACAATGTATATGAAAACATTGATGAACCCTTATTATCTCAAGAAATGATAAGTTCCCTATAATGGTCAACGACTCAGTCGGATAGCGAACATAGAATCTCTTATTGTACGCGCTTTACCGATTTCTGGATACATTACAACACGGGTGTACACGTGTGGCAAAACAAACAACGACAGAAAAACGTCCTATACAGGCAACTACGAATTCAACGTATGATTGGGTGATCGTCAATCGAAAAGGTAACAACAACGATCTGTCCAACTGCTAGCCTTTGCTAAATCTTCTTAAACGCGCAGGGTCTGCATAACTTTTGTACGCAAACGCATTCACTTAATCAATCTTCATATTCGGAATAAGGCGAATGCAAGATGTCCGCGGACGGACCATTTTTTGTCACACGCAACGTTCCTAATCCTACATTCATAAATATAAGCAATCCAGAACCAGAAAACAAATGAAGCAACTCTATCGATAGACTGTATTACTTGTTGGAACGAAGGATGACGGATCGTGTAGTTTTAAGCGATCGCATCCATTTCCCACACCTGTATACCTAGTAAATTGGTTTCTATCGCCTGGTCGGTTACGCGCTCAGGTGTATACATAAACGTTAAGATTGGCGAGAACAGGTGTCACGTGAGTGAATGAATTGCGTCTTTTAGGCTATCCGGGCGTCTGGCGACCAAGGAGGTCATAGATAAATATAAATAAATGTAAATGTGCACGTTTTTCTGTTGCGACAGTATGGCCTCGAACCCGCGTAGTTTTCAATGAATTAATCGGGTGGCATCCTTCATCACCGTTGCCTCTTTGAATGGGCGCCACGCTAGTTAAAGGTCCTGCCTCTGTGAACAAGCTGGTCCCCGTGACGGCTTTCGTTGGGCTCTGTAGAAATCTCGGCATTACAATTACGATCCCTGTTAAAGGACCGTGCTAGCCCGATATTCAAATCGCTTAAATAAGCCACGACTGGGACGCGATGCCCTCTACTGTAATCTCATTGAGCATGGGATCAGATAATGTACATATAAATCTCAGCGCCACAGAGCATCCGCATACCCGTTTAACCTCCGGCGCTATCAAACGAAATCCGTTAGAACACACTGGCCTATTTAGCTTATTTCGTGGCTTATTTCAGAGATTTGAATTTCGGATTAGTACGGTTTGTACGCGGGGACCTTAAATGGCGCCCATTCAAACGGGCAGCGGTGATAAAATATATCGCCCGATAAATTCGTTGCAAACTGAGCAGTCTAGGCCATACAGTCGCCATATAAAACCGTGTAGGCCTACATATAAATTTTACATTTATTTGGCACACAACATGTGTCATGTTCGTAATAGGAGCTCCCTGCAGTGACCCTACTTGTTGAGTGTTGAAACACCCAAGTTACTGGATCCAGCTTAAGCGCAGGCGCATAGTACAAAAACGAAACAAATGTGTAAACGCAGTGTAAATCTCAGCATTTCCTAATGCAACCCAAAAGTCGCATCAGGGAGACAAGCTTATTTGCAGGTGCGATAGAAAATCAAGCCCACAAGAGACAGGTTGCTTGGTCAGTATCAGGTATTCCGGAACCGAGACGCGTCTGGTTACGCTTGGTTCTGGGCCAAAATCCAATAGACAGGTGTGAAAGCAAATGGTTGCAGTTGACGGTGTTTGGAAATGGAGACTGGAGAGACGCAAAAGATAAGAAAAGCAAGAGCCAGGATAGGATTTTCTAAGAGTTGCTTAAGGTTTGACTCAATCCTTGAATACCCAGTTATACTGTTTCTCTTCCTATTTATAAAAGCAACTGACTAGACAAACAAGAATTCTGCATTAAATTTATTTTTTGCTGTTTAAGCAAAATTACATATTTAAAAATTCACAAAACTGCTCAGCTCACCAACGGGTGAACCTAAATAACTCATTAAATCACATTTTCTTCCACACAATAACACACATATGCAAATGCAAAATGTCTGGCATATAGTGGCGCATGCTTTCCACAACGTCGTCAAAAATATCGGTGAACTGTGATGGAGAAAGATTAACACCAATTCACTTGTCTTTACTTGACAATGGACAACTAACCCAATTCAGTTCTTTCAGCATAAAATTCATTGTAATGCGATTTAATTTCTCCAAAACATCTGAATCCTCTTTAAAAGTCTCTTGGTACCTCAGTATTCTTCGCAATTTCTTTTAAGCGGCACTTCCAGTACATAATCGTTCGCTTATGGTTGTGAATACCTGGCACAAGTCATTGTTCTGTTGGTTTTCAATCAGTCATATTTTGACCAGTGCATCAGAAATTGGCACAAGTAACTGCATCAGTCATAAATTTTATGTAATCATATCAGATTCTAGGTCATTTCAGCGTGAAGTCAAACTTCTTGAATCCTTGTCGAAATTTTGACACCATTTTAGTTTCTTCGTCTTTTGATATCTGACAGTTTTTCCAGTCTGCTCTGTCAGGCATGTTCAGAATTGATGAAAGTGCAAGAGCTTCCCTGAAAAAAGACCATAAATAAAACACTTAATCACCAAAGTATACTAGGTATTCTTCAACAGTCCTTAAAATTCTGGTCTGTCCTTTTACACACACACACACACACACACACACACACACACACACACACACACACACACACACACACACAAACACACGCATCAATATCTTTAATCTGAACATTTACATAGTTTGAGTAAACCTGCTTCTTATTCTGAAGCAAAATTCTTCTAAATATCTAAAAGTATGGCTGTGCAATACCTAGTGGTTATACTGGAAAAGATTTAGGGCACTGAGTTAAATGTATACCAATGAGTCAAGTGGTTTTTAGCACAACAGATACTGAAAAAGTTGCATGAATGGGTTTGTAATGCACAACTGTACATGTATTACTGTCAAGTTTCATAGAATATTGTTTGTTCACAACTACATATGTTGGTCACAATTTCGTGCATGAAAAAATATCCAAATACAAAAACACTGCCATCTAAAAGAAGAGGTCCATCATGAAAAACAAGGGGCTGAACCAAGGCTTAAGCAAAATATCTAGCCATTAATCTATAGTGAAAGAAAACCTAACGGTGAGAACTGTACAAATCTTTTTTCTATTGACGTCAATGGTTTTTGATGCCATAAAATGCTGGTGAGGATTTGAACTCCCAACCTTATGAATCCACATGACTAAACGTGAGGGCACATTGGTTGTCATTATGAAGTGGGTCCTTCGTTGTGGCAACCAAGTTCACCTGAAATACTGGGTGAATGACAGTAAATTAAACAAAACTGAGAATTCTCTGATCAGAACTTACCTGCCGAACTGGATTGGAAATCCTTTCTTTATTCTGTGCAGATATCTCTCACCATCAGGAAATTCGATGAAAAAGTATGGTGCCATACCGGGTACTATCTACATGCCAAAACATTCATCAGTTAAATAACAGAATGAAAAGAAACTAAACAACCTCAGAATGCAAAAAAGAAACAGAATGCTGTCCAAGAAAATAATTATCTATTTTCTTTATAAAAAGCATATAAAACATATGATAAGAAATCAAAGCATGATCAAGGAATAATAAATACAGTATACATCAGGAAAGGATAGACTGTAAAAGGAAGCAAGGAAGAAAACTATTCATCTCTGAAAAATTACCCTAGATTACAAAATTAATGCAGCATACAAAATAGGAAGATATGTGAAATAAGAACAAAATAATAGATAATTATCAATTTAAAAAACCTTTAATTAAGAAACAAAGGAAGTATATAACTGACATATGCAAAAATAAGAATAAAATAATAGATAATATGTAACTGGGATATATAGAAATGGTTCTTGCTCATCATTATCATCATATTATTATTATCTTTGCTTAATTTCATAAATCACCACCATAGTTAACACTCATCAGTAACCACCACCACCACCACCACTATCTTTTGCATCTTGCCAAACAAGCATTCAGTAAAACTGGATGCATGATTGAACATGTTGCAGTGTCTAGAGAGATCTTTGACGGCTATTCCCTCCAACAGCTCTTGCCTTCCGGTAAGCATTATAGGTTGCTCACCTTTAAATGCTGCAATATCTTAAGCAGATCTTTGATTGGATAAACAATATTTTAAGAATCCAGTTTTGTATGTACAAATATTTGGCAATATTCGGCAAAAAAATTATATCACAGTGAGCAGGGCAGCTCATCATCAGCCGACTGACCTGTCTGAGATCAGAGTACTGGGGAACCTGAGCAAGTTCAATATCCTGAGCTACCGCGTAATTTACAACGTTTTCCACAAGATCTCGACAGACGCTGTGCGGCACGGGAACTGCCTAAACACAAACAAAAAGATTTAATATGCACTGGCTAAATACAAAAATTCATAAAACGCCAAGAAACTAATGATTCAAAGATACTGGCTTCTGGATCATCAAGGAAGAACTACTCCTTCAATGGCTGCCATTCTATAATTTCATAGCCTTCTGAGATTAGGGTTTAGCTCATACTTACCTAAAGTAAATATGCCACCCTTTGGAACAGTAAGTGAAAGATTCAAATGATCGATGTATGGGGTGTTTTCATACAAACAGCTTCACACATTTTCAATTACCAGTACATTGTAATGTATTGTGATTAGTCATTTATCAGCTCCTTCTAAGACAATCTTTAAAAAGCAGTCCCACAGGTGAGCCCAAAGAGGCAGCCTTGAGTATGAAGTGTTAGCGTGTTCATTATTTTTAGCCTCGGCATGTAATGCTGGGTGGCAAGTTATCTCCCTCGCCACTTCATCTTCCAACAAACAGTGTGCAGTCAGTGTACTCATTATAACTAAGTTCGCTAGGGTGTAAGTGGAGCTAAAATCTCAAACCTTCTGCCCTGGTGAGGATTTGAACTCCCAACCTTATGAACGACAGCCCACCATGCACTATTGGGCATTTACATAATAATCAATGTGAGATGTGTGACCACTTATGAAGAGAAATAATTCCAAGGCAACAAATAAAAAAAGTGTTATGCTTTGAACTTTTACTAGAATAACATTAACTTGCAGTAACGTCAAAAACCTTTACCTGAATTTGTAAATGTTGTGTCTTGTAATTTCTTTCAAAGTACACGACTTCCTTACCCTGAGACGAAAAATACTTTCTAAGCGAACATTTGTAACTGATCACAAATTAAGTTCAAAATACATTTATTAATATAAAAGATGTATCAATGCTTAAATATTTATCGCACCACTTGTCAGAATCAGTAAATGAATGATAGCTAGTTTAAAGCTGAACAGGAATATTTAATTAGGATTGGATTGTTTTGAAAACTGGAACAAACTCTGATTTTTCAGAGGTTTTTTATACTTCTTAAATAATTTTCCATTCTTGAGGGTCTACTTTTACATTAAATAATAAACATTATCATAAAAATGATGATCATTATCATCTTAATAATAAAAATCATTATAACAATAATAATAAAGTTTTTCCAAAAAGCAGAATCATTAATCCAGTGCAGAGTGGTCAAATTTCTTTCTAAGACAAACAATGTCCTCAATCAACAACAATAATTGTAAATGTATACAGTTTTCTGTAGTGACCATATGGCCTTGACCCTGTTTGGGCAAGATCCTTCACCACCGTTGCCTGTACGAATGGGCGCCACACCATTTAAGGTCCCTGTGCACAGACTGTGCTAGCCTCAGGTTCAAATCTCCTTCAGGTTGCGACCCATCCTCACGCACAGAGCCTCCCTGGCGTATGTGTTTACGGATGCAGCTAACTAGGCAATAGGCTAGTAAACGATAATGATAATGATACAGTAAGAAAGGAATATAAACTGTTTTGAGTCAAAGCTAAGCTGTACAAAGGATACTTTTCAATTTCTGCAAGAGTTTCATCAGGTGCTGACGTTGTTGACTGATCATGTCCAATTGGAATAATTAGACAATGATCTGGTGTCAGACCTCCCTTAGCAAGGGCCAAATAACACTATGAAACAGACCAGGATAGTATATACAACCAAAGTTAAGCACAGTTCATCAGTAAACGTTAGTTGCACGGGTGTCTTTCACAGATAATCAGAAAATGTTAAACATGCAACACATTACGTGGCATGAGCTCTTTCACAATATACATCACATTTTTGGACAAGCTGCAATAGCAAGAGGCCCATGTGATATTCTTAACAACATAAGTGAAAACACAACAAATACAAAACATGTTAAAGGGGCATGAATTATTTCACATTATACATCACATTTCGGGACAAGCTGTAATAGCATGGGGCCAAAGTGATATTCTTAGCAAAGTAAAAAGTCAAAACTCAAAACAGCCACAAATATATTTCCTTTAAGAACTTGATTACGCATTTACGAAAGTCAAAGCGTAAACATAAGAGTAAAGGGCTGTATGTAAATGCCCAGTTAAGTTACCTGTTGGCCAACGCTGATTACGAGATGCTTTTCGACTTCTGGACTTCCAAGACAGAACCAACAGGGACCAGTGGGCTGAGCTAAACCCCCACAAGAGAAACACGTTACAAATCATTTCCAAACAGCTACACTTTAGCAGCACATAATCATCAATTAATTTAAAAGTTTCTTTATCACATTACATGAAATTAAACCAAACTGACCTAAGAAAGGTGTGCAGCTTGTCATTGGCTGCTAAGCTGAAATTAGAGTGCAAATGCCACCTAACAAATAACATGTTGGTGATGCAACAGTCTACCTGTTGACATCACTGACAATGAAATCTCACTAAACATTTACATAAATTGGCTGAAAATTCACTTGTACTGACTTGCCTTTGCTGACAGATCACATGAACCACTCATGTCTAGTCACCTTCCTCATTCAACTGATGGATATATGGTGTGTTTTACTTACTTACTTACTCGCTCACTTCTCTGGGCACTGAAGAAGATTAATAAAATCTGGTAGGTCTTCTAATGCTAAAACTTATATAACACTCATTTCATAAGCACCTCTTTTACCTCCAGTTACAATACACACAAAACATTTTCAACAACATTTAACTACCAACATCTATTTACTTTAACAACTATGTCAGCCACTTTTAGCACTTGTGAGAGGTATTAGAAGACCCCACTACTCTATATATATTCAAAAGCAAAACATAAGGGGAAGATAGAGAAGTAAAACCCAAACATTACATTAATTAAAATTTAAAACTAAATGCATAATAATATTTGTAACCTGGTTTTTTGAACGGCCGTTCTGAACTTGCATCGTGTCGTCGTTTTTTGCCTTCCAATGCCTTCTGGTCATAAAAGAACTGCTGTTGCTTCTCTTCCTTTTTAAAACAAAAACAATCACAATACAGGAAAGCTTAAACAATTCCACATTCTATATAATGCTGACTGCATTTATTATTCAACAAATTTTTCAATTGTGTTCCTTGGTCCTAAGATTCCTTCCAATCTGGTGACTTTTTACATTTAATGCTACTGTAACATCCAAAAGCTCTAAACTGTGTTATAATGAACTGCATTATGAAGAAGGCCTTGTGTATAACCATATCATAAGCAAATAAATGAACTAAGTACTGCTAAAGATAAAACATTTGAGGTCCTCACCTTCTGAGCGCTTGATTTGAAAAGAGAAGAATCTACTCGATATGGACATTCGGTGGCATCAGGCGGCTGTTTCCTCAGTTCAGCGGTGTCAATGTGTTTCAGTGGACAGATCGTAAAAGCATACAAGTACTAAACACAAAATGTACAAAGGGTGCTGTAATACACATGACAGATATCAGGGTAAAGGAGTGATTCCTATTTATCTTTGTAAGCAAATTCTTAAGCTGGGAAATTTAAAATATACTGCATTGTACTTTTTAAATTTATATTGTGCATCTTACAAAACAAACTAATCAGCGGTGTTTGTTTCCACTTCTCATGGAAAATGGTGAGTCTTGAAGCTGCAATGCTCCTGCCTCTAACACTCACCTGTGCAAGAACAGAGGGAGAAACTGAATCTATTCTAATTTGAGAACTTTTATAGTGACCTTATCATAACACACAAGGCATCAGTTCATACCTGATGCTCATTTCTGTTAGATCTACTTAATGTTACAATCTTCCATTGCAGCCAATACCTGCTGCATCACCTTTTCAACCCTAGATTTTGCCACGTGAAATTTATAAATAGTTTTTGAACACAGCAGGAAAAGTCTGGATGCTGGACTGCTCTTATATTTCTGGCAACTGTATTTCTGAGGCATTTATAAAAAGCAATTACCTTTGCAAACTGTTTGACAAAATCAGGTATTATAAAGCCACACATTACACAGCTTTTGTGCTTAAGTGAAGTGTAAAGTAATTGCAAGATTTATATACAGCCATCCACAGAACCTACTCAGAGACAATCAGCAGTGTAAGAGCGTGGTCCTTTTTTAAAGTGACAGTTTGATATTAGGTCCTTAAAGGTACATAGGCTCTTAAATTGTGTGTGCAAACATCTAACTATAAGTCTTCTATAAGGGTCTTCTTCTTCCGAAAGGTGGCGATTGGAAAAGCCGCAATGAATGGACTAGAAAAAATATGGAAAGACAAACATGTGAGCACAGACACGAAAAAAAGATTGGTGAGGGCCTTGATTATACCAACAGTAACATACGGCAGTGAGACGTGGACAATGACCAAGAAAATAGAGAAAAAAATCAATGCTTGTGAAATGTGGATATGGAGGAAGATGCTGAGAACATCATGGACGGAGAAAAGGACTAATGAATGGGTACGCAGGGCGATTGGAATTGAGCAAGATGAGACGTTACAACAAACAGTGCTAAAATCAAAGCTGAGGTTCTTTGGACATGTTATGAGATCAGATGGATTGGAAAAAGAAATGATGCTGGCTTGTGGAGAGGGAAAGAGAAAACAAGGGAGACCAAGGAAAAAATGGATGGACAAGATACACGAAGCAACTGGAATGAACTTGGCACAACTAAGGGACGCGACATTGGAAAGAAAGAAATGGAGAAGATTGATCATGACGGTCGCTAGAGCTCAAAGAGCTGACAGCACAAGGTGACAAGGTGATAAGATGCTTACTGATACCTTACGCTTTTCTTTGTTACCGACGTCTGCCAGAGCTATGAAGCGAGTTACATGTTCAGGAGATCCTTGCAAGACTCGGTGATTCCTAAAATCAAAGATTTATAATCAATAACTACAGCTAATCAGTAACTACATTTTAACTTGGACTACTTTAAATAGAACCCTTCAGTACGACACCACAGAGTGCCATTGTTCCATGCTTTGTCATTTGATAGTAAGCATGCCATCTAAGAAATAAATAGTGAACATTTGTTTGACATATTTTAATTTACTCCCAAAACTGTCATTCATTGTTTTCTTTAGGTTTGAAAAAGTCACCTACCGATACGGAACACGTTCGTAAGACACCCCTTCTAAAGCACAGAAGTGATAGCGTGGTTTCAATGACAAAGCCAACTGAGAGACAAGAGCTGAGCCTCTTATGGCTTTCACATCGGCCTCCTGGGTCAGAAATTGAACAAACAAAATTCAAGCATGTATACTGTAGGTGTCAATAATGCATTCTATTTAAAAGCTTCTTTGAAAGCCTTAAAGCACTTTAATATCTGTTTCTTACATTTAAAAAATAAACTTTATACAAAATATCAAACAAAATTCTAAGTTTAGATGATAAAATATTCTGTATACATGTCTATTACAGAAAAATTTTAATGTTCACCCTTTTAGCAAACATGTTTCATTTTCAATACAATACAGTCTTTAATTCTTTAAATCACCCAAAGTTTTATCAAATTCCATAGAAACCGACAAAGAACTGCACTCGAGTACTGAAATACGCGTACTCACAATGTTGTTGCCATACTTGTCGACTCCTTGGGGCCACTGACTGGTAAGCAGAATGTCTATTCCTTTGAACTCAGCATTTGACGTCATCGGCAAACGAATCTTGTCAAGATCATCGGAAATGAATCGAACGTCAGTGTCTGAAAGGTTGTCAGTGCCTTTTTCAAGACCACTCAGGTATGCCACTGTCAGTCCAGAACTAAACGTGTACGTTCCTCCACGGCCTAAAAGAACAGCAGTTCTCAAAACATATGAATAAATTCAAATAATTTCAGGTCTACTGCTGTCATCTTATGCTTTAAGTAAAGTGTCTTATCTCACGAGACAGATACCAAGGCTACATCTTTCTCCTGTCAGGAAAAGTGATTTCTTCAAATTGCAAAACAGATTCCTCCAATTTAAGCAACAGAGAACTGAAACTTTATTCTGACCATTTTCTACACCTTCTTCCTCAAGCAGAGGGCAAGGCTTAAATCTGGTGCATCTTTGGCTGCACTCCAAATGTCCTGCCCATAAATTACTGCCGATAACCAGCCATTTTTTTAAACTAATCTTATGATATTGAAATAGATTTCTTCTGAAGTACAAAAAATCCCGAAAAAGATAGCCTTAGATATGTTCTTTGAGCACCTTCAGGCAGGAAATACTTCTTAAAGGAGCAGTGTTTTAGTCAGCTGCTATGATTTTTAATTTCTCCATGAAAAACATTCAGCTTCAGTCAGAACTCTCCCAACACATCGCTTGTTTCAGCAAATGTAAGCATTGAATTATCTGAAACAGTTTGGTATAAATCTGGCAATCTCTTTTACTTACCAAGGTATGTGATATTATGAGACAGGTCACAACCGCTCAAGTCACTTATGTACTTCTTGCTCTCTGGATTCAGTGGTCCCAAAACGTAAGTAGGCAGAGAAACTGCAAAACAACATTTCAGTATAAATTATATGAACTTAATTTAACATGAATTCACAACATATGACCTTCTAAAAATTACACCTATTTTTCTCATATACAACTTCAGATGCAACACTACTACAGCATATAATTTACAGATGTGAAGTCTGAAGTCTGTAAATTGTAATACAACACTTGTGCAAACTAGCTAAGAGCCTCTTAGAGATGTTCCGTACAGGGCTATTACTCATATAGAAAAGGTAGTGTCTAAAACACTAGAGTGACATAAACAACTCGTTATTCCGGTTAATCTGCACTTCATTACATACAATTCAAAAATTCCATGATTTAAACAAGAATTAAACTTTGAATTGCTCACCCTCAATTTCTCTCTTCTGAACAGCTTGCCACTCTGTGTCACTCTCTGCATTAAAAAATTCTCCAACACATAACAGCATCTGCAAAATGGTAAACTTAAAAATTGTCATGTGCAAAGTGAGTTCAGGAAACATTGCAAATTAAAGAAACTGATTGGTTTGGAGTACAAAGCAAAAAAGACCTGACTTCTAATTCCAGGCATTTTAACAGCTTCAACAGATGGTCCAAATACCATAAAAGTAAGAAAACAAAGACCAGAGCATAAATGACACTGACAAGAAGACAAAATACAGTTAAAACTACAGTTAAAAGTAAAAGTAACTCACTGTGTATGGCCCTGTCTTCTTGTTTACAGTATCAACACGGTTGAACAGTGTCTTGAACTGTCCTTGGACATCACCGCACACCAATCTAAGATAAAAAAATATCTGATTCAAAGCCAATACTCTGACATCTTACAAAGTTCATGCAGACAAAGGAAACAAAACACCTTACCATCTAAACACAGGATATGTATTTTTCGAATAAAACAATTACTAATATTTTTAAATGCACAACTGCCACCTGTTGCTACATAGTTCTACAGTTGTACATAGAAATGCAGAAAACTAACTTCTTGAAATATTTCATTTGTTCTGTCTTTTGTCACAAGCAGCACAGCAAACTAATATGGTTGCAAAGAGAAAACAGCAAAGTCTAAACTTGACACATAAAGACCCCCCCCCCAAAAAAATAATAAACCGAAACCAATATCACAATATTTAGAAAAATCAAAACCAAACCAACTGAAAAAAAAGAAAAACTGAAAACCAATACTGACTTTAAAAACTGATACCAACTCAATCTATTGTATTGTATTGTATTTGATAACTTATATACCGCTTCTTACAGAACAAACTACTCAGAGGCGCTTCCAGCGTGAGAGCCCCTGGGAAATAAGAACGTCTTTAAACAACGAGCTGACTGAGCTCTATTAACAATCTAGTTGATAGAGGTGTATAATATAATTACATAAGCGGTAAATATTGGATCTGGTGATCTCAATCCTTTCCTTGACAGAGATCGTTCAATGATGTCGCATATTACATGGCTGGGCAGGACCAGTTTTGCAATCCTGAGACAACTGAGGTCTGTCTGCCAGTCTTTCACAAACGATGTCACCCGCCAACTTATGCAAAGTTTCATCCAGAGCCGAACCGATTACTACAATTTTGACTTTGCTGGCTTGTCAAAGTGCAGTATCATTCGCCTTCAGGTGGTTATCAACCCCGCTGCCTATCTGGCCGTCCGAATAAAAAGTTCGACCTCATCACGCCTGTACTACAAGACCAACTTCAGTGGTTCAGGATCGCCAAGCTTTGCTTTCTCCCATACAAGTGTCTGCACAACTGCACATGGGGCTATCTCGCGGACTGCATCAAACCGCTGAGACCCTGATCGACTACGGTGGATATCGTAAAAGCTTTCCGATGTCGTCGTACCAGCAACTAAGTCTTAAATGGGCGATCGGGCTATTCGGGTCGTTGGCCGCGTGCTTGGAACAGCCTTCCGGCACATATCCATTAAGCCAAAAGTATTAACGCTTTAAAACAACAATTGATATTCTATTTACTATGTAACTACTAGTACTTGCGCAAAGCACCCTAGAAGTAGACCGATATTGATGACGCTACATAAAACTTGTAATTACATTTCATTACATTATAAATGTAAAATACCAGTTCGCTTGCACAAAAATCACGCTTATCCTAATGTTTCTATAAAACTTACATTTTCAAAGACTGAGACATTCTTGTGAACGACTCAAAACTGGTAAATTACAGAAGAAAACAAAACAAGAAATACACAAAACCACTTCACCATAGAAATCATTAATGGATAAAATAGTAATAGTCGTACAGTTTATAGCCATTTCCGGTTTCGGATGCAGTTTGGGCAAACTCCACTACTACAGTTATCGAGTGGCAATCGTAATTATAAACCGCGAGATTTCCCAATGAAAGCCAAGTGCAGTAAACTTATTATCTATAGATGACAGAAATCAAGCTTACTGTGCGACAAGCAGTGCTCTTTCACAAAAATTACACTACATATTTGGCAACGTTAAAATCGCGCAGTTTTTTCTTTGTACATTAGTATATTATTTTTTTCCGTGGGACGCGGTGGTGTAGTGGTATGGTCCGTGCCTAGTAACCGGAGGGTCGCGGGTTCGAATCTGCCTCAAACCATTGCGTAGCGACCTTGGACATGTTGTTCACCCACAATTGTCTGTGAGTAAGGCAAAGGGAAATCACCTCATTCATCCCATTCCCGGGTGGCATAAAGCCAATGAACCTGTCTTAAGGCAGAGAACATTACCATTAATATATTATTAATATTCTATCAAAGTAGGCACAGAACAGGTCCATAGATTAACCATTCAAACAATGTATCATTATCATAACAATATGAATACAAATTTATATTACTGAATTATTGTTGAGTGAGAGGCAGCTAATGATTAAAGGCATAAGCATAATTTTCTGAAAATATTAACATAACCACGCCCACTTAGACACCGGAACGCGCGGTGTCGTTTATTTTGCTTCGCTACGTCAGTGTGCGTACGGGTCGAATAAAATCTCGTTTTTGCACGAGAAACATCGTTTTATCGTGATTTATTTCTAAAGATTTAGTTGGAAGAATTTTGAAAATGGCCCAGTCGCAGGTCAGGCAGAATTTCCACGTTGAAAGTGAAGCAGCGCTCAACAAGCAGATCAACATCGAGCTGCACGCCAGCTACGTTTACATGTCAATGGTCAGTCAACTACAAACCAATTAAAATTCTACGTATTTTAAAGTTGAGTCTGCTAAACGCTTTCTGTTTATATAAAGGAGAAGAACAGTCCTTTAATCTAACCCCCAAGAGGCAGCATTGGTAATACGAAGTGGGTATGATGTGTTACTTCATTTTTATTGGGTGAGGTTGGATGGCCATTCCTTTCCTTCGCCGTCTGATCTTAACACCGACAGCGGTCAGAGGTAATTTAGGTATTAGTGTCTCAGCTTATTGACGCAATTATCTGTGGCGCTTTAACATCAAATTGAAAATCGATTTGTTCGTTTACTAAATGAGTGTACAAGTAAAACAATCTGACAAGAGAAATTATCATTTAAAATGTAGTATTTTTTCAGAACAAAACAATCTGAAAAGTAATTAATATTGAACTGCTTCACACAGTACAAGCTTAAGGATCTGGTGTATTATGATTATCATTGAAGCTAGATTTCTTATGATTGTAACACAGTACCTACATGCAAACAACTCCAAAATATATGCACATATGTATGTTTATATATACATTTTACACACAGGTTTATAGATATGCTGTATCCATGTTTTAGGCTTGGTACTTTGATCGTGATGATGTGGCACTTCCTGGTTTTCATAAATTCTTCAAGAAGTGTTCTGAAGAGGAGCGTGAACATGCTGAGAAAATGATGAAGTATCAGAACATGCGCGGTGGAACAGTTGTGCTGCAGAATGTTGAGGTATGATGTTGATTTTGCAAATAAGGACACTCAATTCTTACCGATACCTATGCATTTCACGCATACTTACAGGTATGCAGTCAAAATGAAACTGATAAGGTAAGGTAAGGTTAGCTACATTTTACACACCTCTGTCATGTGCTGTGTGTTGTGATGCATGCTGCTAGGTTGATTGACTTTAGGTAGGTAAGTTATTAATGCATTTGGTAACTGAGGCATGGACTGGAGAAGCACAATGCAGCTGCCAGACAACCTTTCCTTAGAGATGACATGGCTCAAATATATGTTGTGAATTATATCATTGTTCTGGCAGTTGATCTCTAGATGTTTAGGGAATGGCGAACTGCCACTGTGCTATCCAAAGTGGCATAGATTGGAGCATTAGGTAAACGAGGTGCGTATGAAATGTGTTAGTTCAGATGATGTACTGTAAAATAAATTCTATTCTGATGTAGTTTAATTCTTGTAAATTATACTGTACCATTCATTCTTAGAGTGTCAGTGTTTAGGGTCCACTAGACCGAGACAGCATGATAAGTGCACGTATGTGTGTAGGTATCTGTGTATGGTTGTTTATATGTATTTGTTTATCTGTATGTATGTATCTCTGTATGAGGACATTATTTAGCACCTTTTACTTTACCTTTTTACCATTTTAGTAGGTTATTGTCTGCATACTGCTTTTGTAGAAGCCCCCTAGTGAGACGTGGGGATCTGGATTGGACGCAATGCAGACTGCTCTGCAGCTTCAGAAAAGTGTCAATCAGTCACTGCTTGATTTAGACAAACTGGCATCAACTCATGATGATGCACAGGTACAAATAATCTTGTTTTATATATTTTCTTAGGCTTGCATAGGTAATTGGTCGTGCAAATTCCCTACACAGTGACCATCTCAGGACAAGTTTGAACAGTTTGAACCTGCATGTCACGTTGTATTTTAATGCAGAACCTCTATCGTAAATGTGTTCTGTTTCTACTGCTACTAGAGCGTCACTGGAACCTCGTACAAACAGGATCAAATATTGCTCTTGTTCTGTTCGACTTCAAACATTTTTTTGCTAGTGAGGAGTGCCTCTGAGAAGTTCTTAAAGATGCTCTGGAAATGCCAAGATACATTTAGTGTTGAAATATTTGAATCATTAAAGAATGCTAGGTTAATGTTCCAGTGGATCAGTGATCAGTGGATCAGAAACTGAGACGTGCTTGCTTCATATGGGTTAGTGGATGTATAAGTTTGGAATGAATTTGAGATCTGTTAGAAAGGAGAAATGTGTAATGAATATTACCTTCCCTGAAACATCGACACAGTCATCCCAGAGGAGAGCAGATGTGTTACACGGCTTTTTGAGATCTTTAAGAAAGGAGAAATTTGTAATACCATTTTTTGTGGATTTATTATTTTGGTGGGAATTGAATTTTATTCATGCTGTTTATTTCTTGCTTTATTTTTAAGATGTGTGACTGGCTAGAAGGCAACTTCCTTAAGGAACAAGTGGAATCTATTAAGCAGCTAAGTGACTACATCACCAATCTGAAGCGTGTTGGACCAGGCCTTGGAGAATACATGTTTGACAAGGAAACCCTTGCTGACTAAATGGTTCCAAGAAAACTCAAATACTAAAGAATTCTGTAGTCATATACTAAAGAATTCTGCATACCTTACCACGGAGTTTGTGGCATTTTCGATTTTCTTTAGATTCTTAAGTTCTTAACATCTTTGTATCAGAACTCCTGTTCAGTATTAGTGTAGAAAAAATCACATAAAAAACAAACTTGCATATGAGTATGACTGTGTTCCATTTATAATTACTGTGTTCCATTTATAATTATTTATTCATTCCTAAGTATGGGGCATTCGTGTAATTTAATGTTAAATATATTGCTAAAGAAACCAATGCACACAAGTGTTGTTTTTGAAATGTGCATATATAACAAATTCCTTTGAAAATCAAAATATGCTGGAAAGCACAAAACAGCATTGTAGTCAAGTCTGTGACATGGATACACCTGCTATAATGTACTACTTATTTTTGTGACTGTGAATTGTGTTTTTAATTCTGATGGCCATCGTAATTAAGATCTCAATCATTTCCGCAATTAACGAAACTGTATTTGCAGTATAGTCATTTAAATTGAGTCATATGACTGTTGAGTGTGTATGTTAAAGATTAGGTCTTTACTACATTTGACTTCCAGAGTTTGAATATATCTTTGTGTTGCTTGTTTTTGCATTTTTTTATTTGTGGTGAGATTAAACTTCAATTTGTAGTCAACTAAATTTGCATTCAAGCATTATTTTTTCTGGATTATTCAGTTGCAGATACCTCATTCAGATCTATTGTATGTCATCTACTACCGAAATAGTTTGTGTACTTTTATAGAATGATTGAAATACAAAGTATGTCATGAAAATGGAAGCCAAAGCTTTTTTTATTGAAAACCAGCTTATAAATTTAAAAATAGGTCCTAAAAATATAAGAATGTTGATTTTGATACATAATACTTAAGAGCCAAAACAATGACTGAAAAAGATATACACGTAACACATGAAATCTACATTAAGCAATTACCGGTATTTATAAAAACAACATGTCAAATTTTAATTTATCAAAATAATGACAACAGATAGTTTATATATTTCAGTCTTGTAAAAACTATACAGTGTGAAATTTTAGAAACAATTTCTTGACTTGCTTGATATTGTCTTTCTGCATACGTTTTTCTAATATTTTAAACAATGACATTAAAAGTAAAAACATATAATCTAAAAAGGATAGTTGTAACAAATTATGTCCCAATGACATAGCTTTTGAGGGCAACAGACAACGAAGGTAAACGTACCTTGGGAATGATTATAAGTGGTAGGAAACAACTTTGTACCTTGGGAATCATTATAAGTGGCAGGAAGCATTTATGGGAGGCAGTGCATGTGAAATATATTCAGAAATCCATTGTTAAGCCACAATGCCTGTAAGGGTGGCATTCAGAACGTACCTGAAACTTAAATGGGCTAAATTTTACGACCAATCACATTACAGGACATTATATTGAATTCCCAGGACTATAAGAAAGTTTAGTTACAAGTTTGGTATAATGGAGATGTGACAGAAATAGTGCACCCAGTATGGTTCAGACTACTTTTTTATGCTGGCGACACCTAGTGTCAATTTCTGCAGTTGCTCACCGAGTCTCCCATTATCACAACAGTAGGCTACCACCATGGTCATGCACTTCATGAGGTGCCAACTAGTGTAACACTCATCCTTCCTCCAAGACAGTTGTAAATGACACTGGGTTTTGCCAACCTAAAGAGTAATCTAAACTGCAGTCGACATTTTTGACACATCCACATAGTCCCCCATTATAGTAATTAGATTCTGGACAACAACTGGTCTCATATTACATTACATGGCAACTAAAGCATCGACAACTGCTTGGAAAAGCAAAGAACAAAAAGCATACACAAATTAATGCATACTTACGAGGTACAACCCATAATTCATGAGCTAGAATTGAAGAAAATCTAAACTAATGACAGGAAAATCGATAACGTAAAGCAACATGATTTAGCAGTTTCCATGCTTTAACAGTCTTCTAAGTTTGTCATTGTGCTGCTTTTAATTGTTCCACTGAAAACTGGCCAGTGATGGTTTAATATTTAGGAAACTTCTTTTGAAAAAGAATATGAAATTAATGGGTTAAATACAAAAACATCAGCAGTCAGCTTACAAGGCATCTTAGATGAGTGCCTCCTTTAAAATAGATAATTAAACCTCAAGTCTAAAAAATTAAGGAATTTTGATTGATCATGCTAAGTCTTTCAAAAACACTCAAAATTCAAACAATTGGTATAATAAGGGTAACATTTCAAAGGTGTAAAGGATGGAAAATAATTTTAATTACCGGTACAAGTCAATTGTTTACACCATGATAAATAAAATAACAAGCACTGATATGGTTAATTACTTAAACACTAATTCCTGTAAATAATTGGAATTTGACTCATAATTTGACTCAGAAGGCAAGTGGGCACTCAAGCCCAAAGCTGCAACAAAGCAGACTAGCTGCAGTGATGAACTAAACCCTTTCCTCTTTTGTTGTGGGATTGACGTATGACGTGATGCCTTCTATGAGGCAGTCAAGAGCACGGCCAACATTTGCCACGTCAAACACTTCATCACTGACATTGCTCTCTGTAAGACAAAACTGACATTTAACTTTACGGACAATATTATTTATGATTCTACAAAAATTTCACACCTCTCTCTCATCAGTATTATAAGATCATCCGAACAGTTTTACTTTAAAGCAACCATTAACTGAAGCTTTTTATGTTGGCATACTGGTGCTACAAACATCTCTAGAATCAATTAGATAGTTTAGGTCTGTTATCTTTGCAGATGGCATAGTGAAGTACACTTATCTCACCAACAATGCATAACGAATTTAAATCCTATTATGTCAAGTGTATTAAGAAATCCATATTGTTGCGCCACAACATCTGTAAGGAAAGGTCCTTCCATTGGGTGCATTGTTGTCTTACACGCCACATATTGTAGTAAATATCTAGCACAATGTGGCTTCTGTACTTCATAACATTAAATTTACATTGCATACATAGTGTCTAGGCTCAGTAATGTAGCTGCAATTGATAACATGAAATTACCCGAATTGTGTTCAAGTGAATCTAGTCTTTGTCCTCCATGAACAGAGTTATCCCTTTCCAGGCTGCTCTGACTGGCCAGTGGTTGTTCTTAGAGAAATATTAAATGCACACTGACAGATGACACGTAAAGAGATAAGTAATCCCATATTTACATTGTGTGTCTGCTATATAAATGCCCAGGTACTTACATACATGCATGTACATAGAATGATACAGTGTACTCTCTTAGATCAGGAGCCATTTGTGATCCATATCAAGGACTATATCACAAGGAGAGCAGCACAATTGAATAGACAGTTAATTCTTTCCTAACTGCATCACCATCTAAATATTAGCCAGATAACAAGTATACAAAGATGCCTTAAGGAATTAAATCTAAGTTACTGCTGAGGAGGGTTTAAAATAAATGCACACTTTGCTTAACAGATTTGCTTTATCACTGGCTCATCAATATTTGTAAAAGGACTGAATCAAAGACATGAACAAAAATGACTGCACACTATCATAGTAACGGAAAGCAATAGAAAATTTCTATAGCTCCATACAGACATCAGTCAAAAACATAATCAAAAACGTGGTCAAAAATCAAAATCAATGAGCCAGTTATAGTTAGGTCCAGTTCAAAGTTCAGACTCAAGGTTAGGCAGGTAGACAGACAGACAGCTACTGTGGACGGTATTTGGAATTGGAGCATCTAGACTGGAAGGAGAAGAAGAATCGGGATAGGGATTTTAAAAGTATTGTTTTCTGCCCTGTTTTTCAGTTTTGCATAATTTTGTTCAGATGTACTCAATTATTGAACCTTAGCCTTACTGATCATCAACTACTGGCATTTGCAACAATAGTTATAACATAATATAACAAGACATTTGCTAACCTAAAGCACTTAAGCAGCGGATTTGACTGTAAGTCACCTACCCTTCAGTGACTGATGACTGCAGCGCATGCTTGATGAAAAACTTGGTGGTCCCCTCCTAGGCAATGAATTCTGGGATGACGCTGAGGACATTGCAGGCACCGTCATCGTCTGTGTCAGAGGATAGACGATCGAATGATACGAAGAACCCGACTAGAAACAGAAATGAGGATGAAGCAAAATAAAATGCAATAATATGTCATGACATTACTTATTTAGTGCCACTTTAAGGCAACTCCGAAGTAGTGCTCCTAACCTGGCAACACTAATTGCTAATTATTTATTTATTTTGTAATACTGATGTAGCAACAATATCCAATAAATATGCCATATACTGGGAGGGGACTCTTTCTTACAAACAATCGCCAAAGGAAAACTGAAGGAAGGAAAAGAGTAAGAAAGAAAATTATGATACTGTATGTTGACTGGTCGATGCAGCAAGTGGAAGGAAGGCTCAGCCAAATTATGACTGTACTTAACAGATTTGTGTCTTGAGCAAGTATGGCCCATACATACACACTACAGGGACCTAAACGGTTTGGTAACCTCTCATAAAAGAGAGATTTGTGATGAACCTCACCCAAGGAAATCATTTTAAAATTACTTATGACAAATAAAGGGGCCACATCTTGCGCACACACACTGGAAAGACAGAAAGACAAACAATTTCACTTCAGATGCTGGAAAGATACAAACTTCGTTAACAGGTGCTACAAGAGATGCTACATATGTGTTCATTTAGATTTTGCTACACTACATGTTACATTACATTAAAGAAAAAAAGTACCTGATCAGAGAGCAGCTGACGGAGTCGCTGCAGCTGTGAGTTTAGACGACTGTTGTGGTCTTCAAGAATTTCCATTCTAGTCTCAAGTCGCTCCTTGTACAAGCGAAGTATCTTGGCCTCTGCAATCATCTCCAAGTCCGGATTCTGACCTTCAGCACTTTGCATTTCATCACTGTTGTTGTTGTCATAAGTGCCCTTTGACCCTAGGCATTTGCTCTCTTGTCTCAAAAGATCGTACTCGGCTTGCAACATTCTGAAAGTATCGTCAAAAAGGTTTTCAGTAATTATTTTGTAAAAAATTATCAACCAAACAAATAAAACTGCAATGATGTTCAAACAATTTATTCAAACAATTTTGTCATTAATTTGTAACTTATACAAACAGAATCTGCAGATATATTTTAAAAAGTTCACTGTTTCTTTAAAATTACTATCCCTACAAGCAGAACGCAGGTTAGCAAGGCCCAAAGATAGGGACCTTAAATGACGCGGCATCATTCAAATGGGTAGTGGTGGTGAAGGATCTCACCCGATAAATTCATTTTAAAATATGAGGAGGGTCGAGGTTATATGGTTACTATAGCAAACTGTGTATACTTACATTTACATTTAACTAGCAATGCTCTGAAGGTGGTATTTAAACAGCGGCCCATCTCTAACATTTGCTCTGCCTTCCAAGTTCTATTCACATTAATGAAGATGGACTGGAGCATATAAGCTGACATTATGGTAAAGTCTCTTCCTTTTTCTACACATTTAAATCATTAGACAAAAGCTACAACTTGTAGTTTCACAACAATGATCAAACAACTGGACTCACCTTGTGTTTCAAAAACAGCTAGCTAATTTTAATGACATACTTGCATATTGTAAACCTTGGTTAAGCAATATAGGAAAGGATATTTGAAAGAGGTGCAGAGCCAGAATGCCATTAAGACTTGCTTATTAAACAGAAGTTTCAAATCAAGAGCATGCAAAAGTCAAACTAGTTCCTCTATAAAAAACTTTTCCACAACATTACAAAATATTGTGTAACGTCTTACTGAGCAGAAAGAGAGAGGGTCTGATTAACCTGTTTTCCTCTTCTAGTTCCCTCATAACGTTATCCAGTTCAGACTTCTGGTCAGAGTCCAAAGCCATCATGATCTGCATCGGACTCTGCAACTGAAACTTAAATCAAAATAATAAAAATAATAATAATTATAACAACGACAACATAAAGAGGAGGAGGAAGAAGAAGAGAAGCCTCTTAAGCCCTGAGAGGCAGCCATGGGAATGAAGTGTTAATGACTTCATTTTTCTTAGTCTTGCAATAATATGGCAGATGGCCAGTCCTCCTCCTCCTCGCAGCCTTACTTTCACACTGACAGTGTACAGTGTACTCATTACAGTTTGTTAATATTACAATAATTTTCCAGATTTACTTCTGAATGAAGCAGTACAATCAATTTCTCTTTAGGACTTACCGAATGGGTGGAGCCACCTCCCAGACTGTGACACAGCTGGCCAATCAACTCATGTTCATCCTCACTAACAAAAATGTAAACACAGATAGAATGTTACATGTACTTTAATTGGTAAACTAGTTTTCCACAAAGGCCTCAAACCAGTCACTTCCTTCTCCTAAATTCTGTAAAAGGTTATTCACATTACATTACATTATCAAATTTTATATTTAAAAGTTTGAAATTTTAAACAGGAATCTCATATTGATCTCACAAACAAACTCAGAAAAATCCTAACCATTCTGACAACGATGGCTTTCTTTTCTCCAGCTCTGCCAACCTACGACACAAATTGACATCTGAATATAATACAAATTACAAAACCTGGTAATTCAAAACCCACAAACAAAAGTGGAAATGCAAGGTCACAACCTGGAATCGAACCTGACCTCACCTGCCTATCAATTTTGTTTTGACTGTAGACTGAAGAAGCTGGTTCCCGCAACTTAGCTTTCTCTGAGTGCTGTATAAATCTGGAGATTATGAATACGATTACAATGGTATACTCAGCCTCTCCAGGACTAAGTCCTTGAACAGACTCCAGAACCTCTACTAATTGCCAGAAGTCACCTAGAGTTAAATGATATGGCCACTGCAGAAGCACTCACTGCTTCTCCTTTCTATGCCTCTATTTCACGGGTGGTTGAAGACCATTCTGTTCGATTGTGGTCTTGTATTGTCAGGTTCAGAGCACATGCGATGAGTTTTATAAAAATGCACTTACAATTTAAAAAATTACAATTAGAATCTCATCTAATCTAATTTAGATTGTGGAACTATCTTCCTTTATCTGTTTGTTGCTTATGTCATTTCATTCTCAACTTAATTTGCTTATCCTCCACAGGCTTCCTCTCTGTCTTAGTGGACTGATCTTCTGGATATTGACCTGATTGTGGCTTGGTTCTGGTGTGCCATCGGTTGATGCCTTGTGCATTAGACACAACAGAAGTTATTAAATAATTAATAACAATAATAATTATCTACTTTCTGCAGCATAGCACAGTAATGCTCAAGGCATCAATCAATAGTCGCTGCTATGAAAAATTTGTGTGGCGAATTCAGCACTGAAAATATCCAGTTGCTGGATTTCTTTGATCTTGTTTGTGCTTTACTGAGACTACACTTCTGAGCAATGTCTGTTAAGGCATGTTAAACAGTGTTTGTTTCACCTGTCTTTCTGTTTACCTGCTTGCATAGAGTTCGAGGCGTGAATGCATTTCAAGTGTAGTCGTACTGTTGCTCGTCTGCTGAGAAGCCAAAGCAAGGCTGAAAAGATTTCCAGAATGTTATTAATTTGTGAGGAATACTTCAAAAGGTACTAACACAACTTTTTTGATGAAATAGTTGTCGTTTACTCACAGCAAATGTTTCATTTATATCATGACCTCAAGAAAAAATCTCACCTTTTAAATTAATTAAAAAACAGTTTTATTGCATAAAAGTTTCAAAACAAGAGAAGTAGTATTTTCACAAAAGCGAACAAAAATTAGACGAAAAACAAAATTAAATTGTTCCCCGCTTCCATGGTTATGCTATTAGCACTTCAAATAGATGACTTTAAGAGGTGCTATATAAATGCTCCAAATGAATGAATGAATGATGGAAACTGCCACACATTTCTATTTAAACAGGAATTTGATAACTAAAGACAAACATAATTTATTGGTAACTAGATGGCAAATATGGTAACAAGGCAAGTGAAACAAAAACATAATGTAAAAGGACTGAAGTACCAATATTTAAAGATGTCTATGTCTATTCAGACATGTGCTCTGCTCACCCATAACACAAACAAAAAATTTGCTGATTAGAGTTAAGACATTTTCCAGATTGCCATTTTCATTGGGCCCATAGATGGCCCTTACCGTGCCACTGGTGGCCAGCTATGGGTCCAATGGGGCCCTAATGCATGTTGCCGTCAGGGTTACGTAGTACATAATTCAGCATTTATAGACCTTTCCTTCGGAGCAAGATCTGTTGCCGACTGGACAGGCAGATAGCCAAGGCGTGGATGTCTCTTGTAGTATTGTTGAGACCGAAATTTGTTCTTCAAGACTTTTGAGATGTCACGCATGTCTTCACCTGATGTCGTCTACAACATACAACAACCTTAATTTAAAAATGTAATTGTATTTTAATACACCTATTATATAAATAATATTACAATACAATTAAAATACGTGATAGATTTTGTCATACACATGTAGTAGTTTTAAATTAATGAATGTACTAATTAATCAGTAGTACAATCACTGCACAAAGCACACATGCTGTATACCATTAATTTAATCTGACCTAGTGACCTCCAAACAGCATCACACAGTGTATCCTACATACAACATGTAACATCAGATACTTACTGGTCTCAGAAGATGGCTCTATCATAAACATCATAAGACAATTATGTAGAATTTATACATCTTATCAGTGATAGCCATGATAGGATCATCTTATCATACTTGTCATACATACAAATGAAGAGTGACAGTGCTAACAAGTAAACGATAACACTGATGATGACAACAAAGAGAATTTATTGACGAAGATAAAGATAAAACAGCCAAAGATCAGGACATAGTACCGGTGTAGCGTATTCCTGCATAGGATGTGTTAAGTTATGGCCTTTGACAGTACGACCCAGGAAAAAGCAACTCTGGCACATGTCAAAGCTGAAGCACCTCAGGCACCGATACCTAAATTCACAGAACAAACCGTTTCCCATTAAAGCCATCGTTAACATCATATCTCTACTATCACAGACGGATGGTATTTCACTGGCCAGCTATTACATTGTCACTTGCCTCTACCTTGCACAGTATCTGTGCTTTAGTTCAGCAAAATGTCTCTTCCAGGGAAAATCCTCTGTTACTCCCCATTAACAAGAGGACACAAGAGTAATAGCAACATGCTGCCCCAATTCTGAGAACTTTACCCCAGCATACCACTTTTTCTGCACAACCTATTTTTCTCTCATTTTATTTGCCAATAGTGTCAGCAATCACCACACAAACTGTACATACTGTCAGACAATGTACACATCCATCTCAGAAGATTATTATATATCTTATTTGCAAAGGTTCAAAAAGCTGAGGTCATTTCCAGTTCACTTCATAGTTATTCAGCTATAGATAAACTGAACTGGTAAACCATCCAATTTTTCACACTGTCAAGAATGTCAGTAAAAATTGCAGTTGTCAACTCTTGCCTCGTCAGCGTATGATTTGAGTTGACTCATTGTACTTACCAAACACGGTAGATTCGACAACTTCCTGATAAGGCTTACCTGAGTCCTATGAATGGGCTAGTCTTACAGACACTGCATCTGGCTTGGTGCGAGGTCTGTTCCGTCTCAGTCAAGCGGTGCATTACAGAAATCCAGACCAAGGACTGTGGTTCAAGTTTCATCCAGTTGATAAAATGCCTTACATCCACGCCAACACGATTGTTAACCTTACAAAAGAAAACCAACAACGAAAATACTATGTTCCTGAGTTCATGGACAAAGCTGCATCAAAGATGACAATAACAATGGACAATGATGTCCACGGTACATGACAGCACCACCATCCAGCAGTAGATGGTAGAACATAATGTTCAGAAATCTCCCAAGCGAGACAGGCATTTGTTGCTGGTTGCAGTACCTCTCGGTGGTTGACGGTCAATGCCATTCTTCCAACCCTTCCATCACTGAATCCAAGATTTCCTGATCAAAAATGGCGCAAGTATGTCTGCGTAACAGAAACTTGATGTCTGGCTGAGAACCCAATCAACCATTGAAAAGTGAAAAGGACCAATTTTGGGGAGGCTTCAGTGACATGCAACCCAACGATGTTGGAAAACAGATTGTTGTATGCGGAATTAAAAGGTAAATCCGAAAAACCAACTCATCCACATGGAGATGAACAATTTGCTGAAATGACCGAGTGAGAAAACATGTGGCAACATAGCCACAGACATGTGCACATGCATGTGTACCATAAAGAAAACAACTTAACAGAGAACCCTTCAACACATCTGTTTATAAGTGCTCTGAATATAATACTGTGATACAATAAACTCAGCTTCAAATGAAAAACTGAAATCCTCTCGTACTTTTTCAAAACAACTGTTGACAGTGGCATCGACATTAGTTCCTCCAAAGGCTGCAGCCTCACCCAGCTGCTTAGGAATGAGAACGATATCTTGGAGTAGAAGACTCAGTCGAAACTGGTCAATAGTACCCGTCTGATCAGCAATCACATTGAAAATAGCTGCAGAAAAAACATAACAAAGAAATTAAATGAGGTTTTTGTGTTTTATGGTAAAAATTCATAAGATAGCTCCTAATAAGGAAATGATTACCCTAACTTACTAAATTGCAAAATTCACATGAGACAAACAGCAGAACAGAATTACCTTGAAAAGTGGCAGTTAATTGGTAAGTGTAAGGTAAGTTTGGGTATAGTACCAGTTGCCAGTTTTCTAAGAACCAAGGCCATTTCATTTGAAGTTTAAACAAGACAACAGGAATTTGACAAATGGACAACCACTTATGGTATGTACCTATCCGAATATTTGCATAGTACCTCTCAAGAACTTCTGACAGACCTTAAAAGTATATCTTTAGAAAAGCTGAATAGGTTTCTTGTGCATCAGCCAAACAGTTAGGAATTTCAGCAGAAGATTGTTTCAGAAAGACTGTCCAATGCATGAGAAAGTGAGTCTTGCATGAGTCACCATAACATAACATGACCTGATTGACTCAAAACTGCAATACATAGCTCCTGGATATAGTCTTGGGCTGCTCTGACTGTAGTGACTTGTCCAAAGAGGAACATCTTGAATCTAATTCTATCCTTGACAGGGAGCCAATGCATTATGGGTCACCTGGATTGATATGAGATGAAATTTCAGACAACAAGAAATCGGATTCCAGATGAAGATACTTTACCATCATTTTCTCACATCACGTCACCTGAAGTTTTGGCCACCATATTTTGTATCTAAAGCTTCATATAGCTCATTTTGAAGCCTAACAAATCTCTCTTAATGACTCTGTATGGTTCGTGTTGTTGACTGTGTGTGAGCAACTGAGTTTCATAGAAGCACCCAGCCTGAGCATTACTAAAGCTGGCAATCATAAAGAAAACTGGATTTAGGCATAAGTTTTAATGCACTTTTCCAACACAAACAGAAACCTCGGTATTTGTCATCCAGAGATCCACTCGACATGAGCAGAAGAGCTACTTTAAAAGACGCTGGCCAGACATTTCCAGTTCTTGACCTAAAGAACAGAATAACTTTTACATTTTAACTGAGAAGCAACAACAAACTAACTCTTGAAGTAACTTAACTTATTTTGTGTTCATACTTTACATTGCAGTTAAATTTGCCATCTCTCAAAATATATCTGTAATAAGATGGCCGTCTATTATTCTTCTAGGCTTTACATTTCAGTGGAAAAAGTTATAAAATTCAGAAGCATTACTTACTTCCAATCACCTGCAACAGTTAACCGTATACAGAAGTGCTTCAGAAAGGTGCTTAAAACACATACATACATACATAAATACATACAAACACAAACACACATATATACAAGCATACATACATATGTCTATAAATAGTAAATGAACAGAATACATGAACTCACCTATCAAAAACATTTAGCAGCCAGTTAAGCACTAAGTCGATGGCCAGAGGAACATTGAACTTGGAATCATCTGTTTTGAGGTCGCCAAATGCTGACGTCAGACATTTCACCATATCGGTCACTGTCATGGGTCGATCGTTTGAACCTAGGCCCTGCTGCTTAAACAGCTCAAGTAACTTGGCTCCATTCAGCTTACCAACTGAAATCAATCAAATCAAGTAAAAACTGAAAGATCAGAAATATATGATTCAAGCCGTCTGATGCTAAAACACTCGTTCGTTGTAACGATTTCAATGTGTTTTGATGTCCAGAATTAATTCCCAGTGAGCATGTATGCAAAAGTCACTATAATTACGTTGTACATATTACATTAATATAAGAAATATAAAAGTATGTGTCGTTATCTTTGGACCATTCTGGACCCACCAGCTAAAGCACGCCTAAGTCACCCTAAGACTAAGCTGCTGAACAATAGCAACGCTCACCACCAAACTACAGGAAAAAGACTGTGTTCACCTAAGGATCCTTTTGTCAACGTGGACAAGGACAAAAAATCTTTCTTCCAGTATATGCCCCCTCCCCCCCGTCAGGCATGCCTATGTGAAAAGTTTGTATCCAACAACCCATCTGGAATGTACCATAACCTTTTAAAATAGCCTCTACTGATTTACACAGGAGATATTAAATGATTTTTGAATCAGCAATAACTATGTAACAGACCAGCTTTATAAAACCATACTTTAAAAAATCACAAATGTCAAGCTACATAATAATTCCGCTAACGTGAAAGTCGCTTTTGTAGAATGCGAAGCTTCATTGCTGTTCTGTATGCCGAGAATTTGATGTTGTTCAGTTCATCTGAGCAATGCACAGCAATGCATTTTATATTTTAAGTCAGTTTCATTTGAAATAGCAATTAAGTTACATAAAAGAAACTATCTTTGTCTTTGAATCTTATAGCTCCTTATGAAATGTTGCTAACAACTGCAGTAAAAGTCTCTGAAGTGTTATGACAACCATTATGAGAACCGTTATGACGAACACGTAGCATAATGATTTTCAAGTGATTACTTGCAGTGAAAAATCACTGAGGTCTCAAGTGATCACTGTACAGCCATACACTAAATGGCTTCTAAATGTCATGCAAAGCCCAGTCCAATTCTTGAATTAGACTGGCCAGCACATATTATGTGATAGAAAATAAAAAAACAACTGCAGAAAGAAGAGAAATAGGAAAGAAAGAGAAATGTGTGATGTGTACCTAGTTGAACCACCAAAAGGCAATTCAACTAGGTAAACAAACTAACACACACACACGCGCTGTGATGTTTATATCTGATCCACTGTTTTCCATCTCATGGAAGTTCAAAGTAACCATCTTCAACCCATACTGTTGAATTCATCTTTTATCACACTGATAAAAGTTGTGAAAGTAAGCCACTACAAGCTCCAGACCATAGCGAATGGCTATTTTTTAAATAGCGACTGATATGGCTTTTGACATTAATGACAGACTGAAGGACTAATCAGACTTACTTATTTCTTGAAGAGAGCTCAACTTGAAAGACTACTTGTCTTTCTCCGAGGAACAGCCTCCTTGGCTCTGACTGAATTTACTACTAGGTTTTTTCATAGTTACATTATTCATGAATGAATGCCTCATTCATTACAAACTGACAAAGTCATCATTTTAGATTAGAGCTGTTGTTTTGCTGATAAATTGCTGGGTGCAAAGCAGGACAGAGTCACAGAACTCAATTACATTTTGCATATATCATCATTGTATCTATTTTTCACACAAACAAAGGCAAGCCGATATAGAGAAAGGGAAAGAGAGAGACAAACCAAGGCAGAGAAAGAGTAAAAGAAATATATACAGAAGACACAGAAAAAGACAGAAAGAATGAGAAAGACAGAGAGAAAGGCTGAGAGAAAAGAGACAGAGATAGAGAATATGACAGTAGCATAACATACCAAGGGACTGTATGATGCTTGCCATCTCTGGATGATTCCATTGGGTCGTCTCAGAATCATGGCTGCAGCATAAAAATCAGACTATGGAATGCAAATCAGCAGCAAGTCACCCATGTCTCTAAACATATTCTTGAATTTCTGCCATTTTAGTGTCTGCCACCAAGTTCAAACCATATCTGTACCTGTTGTAGGATTCTGCTAACCCTAGAAGCCCATTTCCAAGGACTATTGCTGATACTAGAATGCAGTAAAACGTAAAACCATGCTTAACAAACCTCATCTTCCTTAAATCATTTGCAGCATCACAATAACTGCAGACTTTTAAGAAAATTTCTGGTACTGTTTTTTAAGAAATTCATTATCAAACTATTGAATGAAGTAGCCGATGATACTAAAGTAAGAAGAAGAAAAACAGAAGTCTCTTAATCTGACCCCAAGGGGCAACCATGGGTGTGAAGTGCTTGCTACTTCATTTTGTGGCCTTGGCATACAGAGATAGGTGCCCAGTCCTCTCTCACCACCTGATCTTCCCACTGACAGTGTACAGTCGATGTACCCATTTTAATGCTGAGTTCACTAGGGGTCTTAGAGGAACAATATCTTGAAATATCTTTCTGCTGGGAATTTTAACCTCTCACCTCTGGGTCCTGCAAGCTAACCATTAGACTACTGTGCACCCCTACAGTAAGCAGAAGTATAAAATGAATTTTAGTCAGACATATGTCATCTCAAAGACAGTAATTCACTAAGCTAACTTAAATCTGAGTGCAATTATCTTGGCCTTGTCTCGAGACAAATAGTAGACGCTCACTTGATATAGTAAGGCACATGTTTACCATCAGTAACAGCTCGCTTCCAAGGGTATGTCACAGTAACTGGAAACACAACATATGGCACGATTTAACGTAATTGTAATCTCAGGATTTCTTGAGCATCTAAAAAACTAAGTCATAAAAACCAGCTTATTCACAGATACTTAGTCAAAAACATTTATGCTTTCTACTCAGGTAATTAAATCTGTTACCATCTTTATGTTTTACCTTTTCCTCTTCTGATGCAACCACTGAAACATGGGCCATTAAGTCTTAAAGATCCCAGAGCTTCAGGAAAAGGCACTTCTTACACTACTCCTTTCAACCCCTGTGTGTCTTAGACACAGGTCGCTTCTTGAACCGAGTAACAAGAGGATCACAGGCTTCTATATATTTTGCTCTATGGTGCTTGCACATATCTGAACATTTATATAGAGCCTTTGCAACACTCTCAGTGGCTCTCAACTCATCTGAAATCTCATTCTTTGAATGACACTATACATGTAGAGGCTTTGTCTATGCCTTTAAAGCAATAATGAATATTGAGTAAAATCAAATCTGCACAGTTCTGATGGCTATCAAGTCACTCTTGCAAAATGTTGCTGGTCCACTTGACTTTCCAAATAAGACTAGGATACAGGGCAAAATCTGCTGGTTGCTGTCGTGCACATGCCAATCGTTAGCTAAGCTATGCAACCTCAGTATTGTATTGTTAGCAGTTAGATTAGTCATATAAAATAAATAATCAAAATAAACAATTTCAGTTCACAAAATCAAATAAATCTTCCTGAGTCAATTCACACATGAAATGTTAGGCATAAACCAAATTTCTTCAAGCCATGGATGCTAAAAACGATCTTTTTCAGAACTTGAAACTGTTTTCTTCAGCCTAGGCTGGGCTATATAAATGCTGTGAATAAATAAATAGATTCTTGGATCCACAGAAAAACACATGAAGAGCAGCATTGTACTGAGTGTTCAGTGAAACAAAGACTTAGAACGAAAGACCTCACATCATATAAAACGAGTAAACTTTGAAATCAAATGCTGAAACGTACGTGCCAACTGGTGCTGAGTGGCTGGATCAATTTTCTTCAGTGCAGCAATCATTAAAAGATTCAAGCGTTCTTCTACAACACTCTCTAGGGTGTTCAACCTAAAGAAGACAAGATCAAGTAAACAACGGTAAGATAAACGAAGGTAAAGCCATCACTCACTTAATTTGGATCAGCATGTCTGAGAAGTTTAGTAGAAATGTGTTGCACGTAATCATGTTTACAAATTTATATATGTTTTCACACATGTATGATTTATAAATTAACAATCAGACAACACAACAACTATACAACACACTTATATTTTATATATAAGTGATCAGCAGTGCACTACTATCTGAAACAGTAAAAGCCGAATTGCAGCTGGTACTTCTAGCAACCCAAACGATTGAAGTTCGTAATTACTGTTCACACCTGATTACAATAAAAATCAAATTTAAGCCACAGTTAAGGTCCTTTATTACCATACAATTCAAGAAGGGCTGAATTAAGATTTCAGGAGGAACAGCTGCTCATGCAGAAATTCCGAATCCATACTAAGCACTGCATGCTATAACTTGCTACCCCAAGCTGCTCACTTTCCTACAATTAATAATGAATGCACAGCACGTAGGTAAAGGATTTCGGCCTTTAAATCTTCTATTTACATTAGCGTCTGCAGTTAAAGCAAATGTCAATTTTTAATACAATGCAAAAAAGCTTGCCTTTGGTTGATGTCTTCCAGCTGATCTGCATTCTTCTCTGATGCAGTCAGATTGTTGTTTTGCAGTAACTTAACAGCAGCATTGCACTCGCTGACCTTCACCTTAAGAGGTATCAACTCAGACTCAAAAAACTGAAACGACACAACATGAAACGGCAATTAGACCTCATCAGAAATTGTACAAGAACACAAGAGTAGAGCAGAAGACAGCCACAAAATATTCTAGCAACTTTTACAATCTACAGCACTGTTATTGATATATTATATATCCAGCATTCATAAGCCAAGGTTTAAAATGTCTTCACTGGCTGCAGAATAACACTTACAACAAAAACGACACAAAACATCAGCAGTAACAACAACATTATATATCACTAGTAATTTAATAATATCACTTACTTTTATTAGCTACTATTATTTTTTCCATATATGCAGGGTACACATAATCCTTTATGACTTAAAAACAATCTAGAGGAATTGAAGTGTCTCGATTTGCTAAACCTCGTCTAGTTCTCCCTGACAGCAAGTATCATTTGTATAATTGTTTACTGGTCTTCAAAAGTATCACAGTAAAGGCAATAAAAAGTCAATTCAAAGCAAACAATTAACAAACAATATTGCAGAGTCAATCTATAATGTTTTAATGGCTAAAAGTCATCAAGTTCGGGCAGCACAAAAGAACTTGAAAACGCTACAGAATTAATCACAAACAACCACTGCTAAAATTTTGTAAACAGCAGTAACAATGATAGAAGATATACCACGCACTTTTGTGACATACCAAGAGGCGCTTGGTACATACCAACATACCAGTGACACCTGAAAACTGATACCTGAAAATTAATTAAGTGAAAATGATTCCTCTATTGTGTCTTACACGTGTCTGATTCACAGCCGCTTGCAGGTTGGTTGGGATTATGTCATCCACTGGCAACCATTTTGACTTGGTTCCATCCAACAAATCAAGAAGCTGCTTTGCTTCGGCCAACTTTGTCTCCATGACTTCCAGTCTCTGTTCAATTGAGAAAAAGCCAAGGCAAATTTTTGAACAATATTTAAACGTAAATCTCAAAATTTCTTTATGTAAATAAAATTACCTCATTCCATTTAGTCATTATTTTGATAATCAGTCCTACATTTATATCATATTCCTAAATGTCAATTTTTTTCAATCGTATTTCAATGTAAATTGCTAATTTTTTGTTAAGATATTCTTCAACAATAACAGTATGGCAAGATTAGTTCAACTACCAAAACTATTTGTAGGACTAGTCCAACTACAAATAACATCTTAGGACTAGTCCTAACCAAGGACATTGGTATATGTTTAAAGTTTGTACAGTGCCTACTGAGAACTTCTCAACGGCGCTCAGAACTTCTCAGTTATTATTATTAATTAGTAACTTTCATTGCACAAGGCATCAACCAATAGCACACCAAAGCCAAGCAGCAACCTGGTCAATATCCAAAAGGCCAGTTCACTAAAACAGAGAGGCAGCCTAAGGTTATTAAGCAATTTGAAAAAGGTAAGTCTTAAGTCGAGAACGAAATGACATGAGAGACTCAGCATAGCAAATAGACACAGGGAGGGCCTTCCAAAAAAGTGCTCATTCACCAAAACAGTTCTAGTCTTAGATATGACTCTCAAAGGAACAGTCCAAACACTACAATTTCTTTTAAGACTACTAGTAGTCCAAACACCAAGAAATTTGTAGGACTACAATAGTCCTAACACCCAGCACTAATTTGTGCACAATATGTGGCACTCAGTAAGTGCTCTTTTCTTACATTAATGGCACCATAGACGCCCACTTGCTGTTCCCTTAGTATTTCTCTGATGTACATCCACTTCCCCTCCATCTGAGTAAGATGTTCACCAACAGTATCTGACAGGAGTCGCATTTCTGTAAAGAAAAGAACAAACCCTGGTTTCCCTATTTTCAATTTCCCCCAGTGAAACTCTAGATCTAAAGAGAAAATATGCCTGCTTGTTGGATTGCTTGAGTTTATTGTAGTTTTTGTCAGCCCCTTCGACTGTAGCAACCCAACAACTTGACGACTTCTTAAATCTCAAGTGGAACAAAACAAGACCCAAAATTTGTTAAATTTACCCTTAAGAAGCTGGTTTCTGTTGACTTGTTTTTCAGAACAACGAAGAAATGTAGAGCTTATAAGCACAACCATAAATCTTTCTTTGCAGGCTGCACAGTGTTCAATACTACTCTTAGCTGCACAGATTTGCATAGTGATGCTGAAATAACCCCAAAAATTGTATTTAGAGTATCTTGTCCTTCAAGCTGCTTTGATTCCATTAAGTCCACCAACCTTCAGGATCTGAACTGGCTTGTTCTGACACTTTTTCAAGGCTCTGTTTTCCAAGCCGCAGATAGTTTTCCACCTGTGAAGCTTTTGATTCCAGTTGCTGCCACAAATCCTGATAATAAAAAACAAAATAAGTCAATTCAAAAATTAAAATGTGTAAAATAACATATTCACGTAGGTTTTTTTTTGTTTTGTAATCTACCGTAAAGATTTCAGTTTGAGACAGAAAGATAGAAAATGACACTGTGAGAATCCCAAAGAAAACCTCCAAAGTGACATGCATAAACCACTAAATAATGTGATAATGCATTGCATAATGCAATCCTTGGACAATGCATTCTGTTTTACACTTGAGCTTGCAAGTGGGAGCAAGTGTGCTCAGCTAAAATAGCAGAAAATCAGGTTTTACACTTCACTGGAAATCTGATGGTGAGGAAAGAACCAGGTCAAACACCCACATACATCAATGCCACAGAATGAAGTTGGGAACACTTCATACCTATGACTGCCCCTCACGATCAATCATGGCTTGATCTTCTTCCTTGCACTTGATAAATTCTTGCATGTTGCGCACAACAGCCTAGAATTTCTTTCAGCAAACAACATCAATCACGCTTTTTAAACTGATGAAAGATGAAAGCAATCTTCTGACTCACCCTATATCGATCTGCCTGTTTGTTCAGCACAGTCAAATCGCTACCGCGCACCGTCAGCTCACAGAGCTCGTCCTCAATGCATTTTAACCAGACATCCAGTTCAATCAACTTCTGCAGCAGTAGATTGAAGGCTTTTAATTGCTTCTCCTGACGAAGTCTGCAATCAAAATGTAATCTAATGTACCTGAATATTCTAGAGCACCATCTCTGATGTGCTCCTTGCTTTCAGTGCATAAAACACTTTCAGTGCATAATTATGTGGCTAATTCTGTTGACCCTAATAGAAAACCCAATGTTTTCAGTGCCTTTTGAATTGCACACACTATTATAATGCAGCATTCAGGGCACATCGGCAGACCTTGGGCAGGGATGAGGACAGTTTGTTCTGGTTAGTTCTTGCACCTGCACACAGCTTTTTGCTCTTAAGCACCTCAGAGTAAACACTAAATAAATACATAACAACTTTAAAGTTTAAACTTTTTCACAAGAGTAAAAATTCAAATTATTTTTATTATTATTTCTGCATTTATTAAGTGCCACTATCTAATGTATAAGCATCAGTCAATGGTGCTGAGCAATTCTGATTGAAGGACTTGCTCAAGTCAGTACAAAGCAAACGTCTCAGGCTCGAACCTATACTCTCAGTGTTACAAGTCAAGCACTCTAACCAATCGGCTACTGTGCCCCACAACTGTAGCCAGAATAAAGTGCATCTCAGGAATTACCAACTGAAATATTTTATTCAAAGCTGACTAAATTTGCCATGGCACTGACCTCGTTTCGAACTTTTGTATAGTTTCACATCTTGCCCTTAGTTTATTCCATCGTTGGTTTAAGTCATCCAACTGAGTCTGTAGTGATGCTTTTCCATCTGATTGAAGTCCAAAGATCATCTGGTTCCCTGTTGAGTTGAGTGACTCAAGAATCTTCTCATGAGCATCCATCTCTGAATAAACACTCTAGTCACAAAAGCAACAGACAGACAAATACAATTCAATAAAATACAACAAAATTCAGCAAGTATATCAGAATGGTCCCAAAAAGTTAACTGCGAATACACATTCTAGTCACAAAAACAACAGATTGACAAATACAATAAAGTACAGTATACTATAATAACGCAGCTGAAACCATTTTAGGTGCATATTAGAACCTTCTCTGCAGTGCTCTATAGTAAAATCATGTGGCCATTAATTAATTCAGTTAAACCCGCTATAGGAGCAAAGGTGCATCTTCTTTACAGATGATTATAACTGTAAAAGTAGTTGATAGTGATAGCGCCATAAAAGTTCATTCTCACGGTTTCCTTGATCACCGTTAACTAAGCTGATTCCATCACGTTATTAATTTATTGTCACTTCAGAATATTGTTTGCATTGCACTGCAGTAAATAATATTCTATACAATAGTAACTGTTCATGCACTTATTAATATTTACCACTATATGCATATCAATTACAATTTCAAACACTTATACCGACATACATGAGACAAATCACAATAAGATCAACAGACCATCTTTATTTATAGAACAACTTGAAATGAAGAAAAAAATTTCATGTCTATTTACAGCACATATAAAGTCGCTATAATGAGTTTTAAAGTCGTTGTTACAACTTCTAAATTATAATATTAACAACGATGCTTCAGACAACAATATCACTCAACAATGTACAGTTGAGTGTCAAGCAAATATTTACACATCGCACCTTGACCTAGATAGGACGTGCATCAATGCATTGCATGCTTCATGCGCAAATTTAAACGAAGACCCTTAAGCCTGCACCAAGAAGCAGTCATAAATTCTCAATTCCTTTGCTTGTCACTGCAATCCCTTCTGGACTCACATTCCGCCTCTGTCTCTTCGTGGAACACCGATTCAGTGCTCCCTTTCAATCCTAATCCCCCTACCTTACAGTCACTTCTCTCAATTTTTCTTCCAGTCTCTGAATTATAAGTATCTTGCCTTCCAAATTCTCTCCCCAAAAAACAATGCAAAACTTGATCCTATTCCTACTTTTCTTCTCAAAGACTGTGCCTCTGTCCTTTTTCCGAATATCACGAAAATAAAATCCACCTTTTCTCTCTGTTGGTTACTTTTCCCTGGCTTTCAAATATTCTCTTGTCACTCCCCTTTACCATCCAATCTTCCTGTTCTTCCTTTTCCCTCACTCTTCCCCGCCCCTCTATAACTACTCATCCAAAGTTCTCTAACCAATCCATTTACCACACTGCACCGTGACTCTGGAATGATCGCCCTCCTGAATTTCGCAAATTCTATGTTCCTATATCAACCTAAACACAACCTATATTAACAAAGAAGCCTTGAGAATAACCAAGTCCGGTTGCCAGAAGACCAACAAGAGAAGGGGATCAAGGCTTCTTCGGGTAGCCCCTCTGACTCGTGAATAAGCTGGTGCCCTGTACTCAGCTTTTGAGTAGCGTTTTAGACATTTCTGAGATTATGATTATGATTACCCATAACTGCTTCATGATGCTAGCTTAAGGGTCTTAAATTAAATTTGTGCATAAAGCATGCAATCTTTGATCGCAAAGCTTATTTAGTTCAAGATGTGATGCGTAAATATTTGCTTGACACTCAACTCTACAATGTCAAGTGATGTTGCAGTCTAAAGTATTATTATTATTATTATTATTATTATTTCAGTGTTCGAGAAAGAAACCTTACCTTAGGGGTGATTTAAAACCTGTACCTGTTTTGAGAAGAGATAAAACCAGTACCTGTTTTGAGGTTAACTAGTTAAAAGCTGTCTTTGTTTTGAGTGAGTTAAAACTTGCCTCCTTTTTACTAGTATCATTATTATTATTTTTACCCAAGACAAGTGCAATTATTATTATTATTCATAATAATAATATTATTATTATCATCATCATTTTCTAACTTAATTTTAATAATTTTTTTAAGTCAGCTTTCAAAAGAAAACTGTTGCTAATAGTAAAATACTCTCATTAATATGTCAGATACTACATCATCATGTTTACAATCTCAATCAATGTTGGGAGGAGAAGGTGACAAAAGCCAGTAGTTGAAGTGCCTATAGTCATCACGAGGGGTTACCCAGGTGTAATATTTTTTCAGACAAAGGAACTGCCTGTCGTTTGTATTAGCACAACTGTTTCCCTCGCCACCAGGCGGCAGCACAGACACTAGAACCCAGAAACAGACCAAGTAAGACAGACACAGACATATTAGCTGATAAAACCAGTCAACTCTTTGAGCAGACAAGACAATTTATTAAGCAATGAGGGAAATTGCTTATTTCTGTCAGTCTCATTTTTCAGTAATGGAACTCCAGGGGATGAGAAAGGGCAGAAAAGAACAGAACACAGACAGACCTACAGAAGGCTTTTCCATTAAAACTACCTTTGAGCTAGAATTTCCAATGCTAAGTCAACTGACAGCGGCAGACCTAATGAGGGATCCAGGCACACAAACCACTGTCTTAAAATGGAAAGCCATAGCTGTTGGCAGAGAAGCTGGGTATAAACAAATCTGTCTAAAATGCTAGTGGCAGATTTAAATGGGAGACTGTGGCTTGCTAAGCTTCTGCCACGTAAATGTAGAATATAAACGTACATGTTTTTCAACAGCGACCATGTAGCCTCGGCCCTGCTCATTTTTCAATGAATTTGTTGGGTGAGATCCTTCACCATTTCTGTCTGCTTGAATGGGCACCGTGCCATTTAAGGTCCCCGTGTACAGACCGTGCTAGCCTGATATTAAAATCCCTGAAATACAGCCACTACCAGTATATGAACCGGAATCTTCATGCACTGAGGCGCTTTGACATACGCTTTAACCAATGTAGCTGACCAGGCCATTCTCAGATGGCACCAGTTCTAATGTGAAGTCTGGGATACATAAACTACAACTCCAAATGCACAGTCCAACAATGCAGTCAGTGAAAATGGCAAAACCAAAAACCTCCCAATGTATTAGTGAGAGAAATAAATTTTCTTGATGAACTTAAATTTCTTAAAGAGGACTTCAGTAAGATTCGACCATTTTTCAGATTCAACCCAAGCGACCTGAAATAATATCACAGTCAGATTTCTGTGTGTCCTGTGCAATGAATACCAGTTCTATTGAAGCTCATACATAATTTGAAGAGAGATCTACTGAAGCATAAGATGAGTACATGTCAGATTTGTTCAGCTGAAGGTCTACAGAGATCAGTTCAAGTCTCTTTACCTTAGTCAGGTGCAATCTCTTCTATCTAATCCAGTATATCACTTATAGAGCAAACTTTATTCAGTTGGAACATGATGATCACGATAATATACTGATTCAAAAACAACTGGAAAAAAACTAAATTTCCTTATGCATGTGAAAATCTCAGAAGCATGATCCAGAGCTGGAAGGATCTCGTCTGAACAGTAAACAAGAAACATAACCACAGCAATCCAACAAAAGGACTCCCCCTTAACATCCGAATTTACAGTGGAACCTACACACTGACCTCAAAAGAATGAAGGGCTGAGTTGGCCCATATGGCATGGTATTCCACACATGGTCACCGATCCAAGTACTAACCATGCTTGGCATTGCTTTACTTCACTGTGCTTGTCAGTTTCATATCCACAGCACTAAGACTGTCATTGTATAATGGAACTACCGGTAAACAAAAGAAAATAAATAAATGCGAACCATATTAGAGCAAGAATTATCTGGACAAAGAGCATCAGTTCATTAGGCCAACCATGTCAGCCAAAAACGTTTATGGCCTCAATGTATGATGGTAAGTGGCCATTTATTTCCATCTTTGTTTGATCTCCCATTGACAGTGTCCATTCATACACTCAATGTTTATCCAAGTCCACTAAAGGATGCTAGTGGAACACAGATCTTGAAATGCCTTTCTGTCCTGGCCAAGAATAATATTGAACACTTGACCCAAACACTAACTACTACACTTCAGCATCAATGAATTTAAGTTAATGCCAGCTTTTGTTCACTGACTACAACTCGCTGTTTCTGTCCTGGCTTTCTTCTTGGATAAGCAATGGAAGACACAAATGCTTTCCAGTAATCCTTCATAACAATTATACCTGACTGAGTCTATGCACACACCAAAGGCATGACTTGCATTCCAGAAATCCTGCTAATAAACATTGAAAAAACTGGCAGTCAAGTCCAAGCCCCGAAGAAAACAGCTACGTAAGCTCCTTCCATCTCTCTCACCAGCTTCACCCCTTTATGACTCTAACCCCATCAGTCTACCCACGGGGAAAACAAACCAACCTTGATAGAAAGGCAGCCCAGAATGGAATAATACCTGCTGTATATCTCATAAGAGGTCCATCTGTGCCGAATCCACACGGGTGCACAAAAGCTTTCAGGAATACCCTCGGGGCCAGTAAAACCTTGTTAAAACTACTCCTGGTCTCAGTTCAGTAGTAAAACCAAGTTAAAATTACAGTCTAACTTGCCTTCAGTGCTTGTGAAACAGCAAAACTTCGTTGAAATAACAACTCAACCTTAAGGTGAGGTTAGCATAACAACTTAAAACTCCACCATCCACCTATAGGACTTTCTGTCAAAGGCAAGACAAATTCTAGAATGAGGATAAATATGTAATTTCATTTGGGAGTGCTACCAATCAATACCTTTATAACTTACATTTCTAGTGTCACTGAGGACTGATTACCTGGATTTTCATCAAACTGACACCAGATTATGACCTGAACACTGCAGATATCTTCAGCATCTTGAACATGTACAGAAGTTCTTAAATTGAACTAGATTAGATCGATAATATGCACACATATCTCTTTTGACCGCAGCATAAAGAGTATAGAACAACTCTCCTCATATGTCACATCTTAACAATGAATTGTCAATTATGTATCAAGCCGGTATAAGTATGCAAACAAGCACGCATGTGTGTGTGCGTACTGGATTTTAAGGAAGCACTTATATCAAAGATTATGGCCTCCAAGGTTGCGCAGTTCTATATGATCTATGCCAATTTCACATTATGGATTCGGATTCAAACCCCGTCCGCTGAGATGAAAAGCCAACACATTAGCCACTCAGCCACAACGCCACCTCATGCATGTATAGATTTCTATACTAATCTATTAGACGCAGTGCATCTGGGCGCTAGTTGGGCAAAATGTCCCTCATGGAGAAAATCCCCATTGCTCCCCATTTCTCCCTCTCCTCATTCTCCCCACTAACTATCTGGACCACCAAAATGGAATGGACAACCATAATGAAATAGACCACCCACCGACTGAATAACCCGTATAACTGTTCCAAACTGACCAGGAACAATGGACACACATCTTAGCATTTATTATATACAGATTCTTGTCAGAAACGTATGTTTTATAATTGAACATTTGTAGCACCAAAACCTTCTTATAACAGAACCTTCAGAGCCAGGTCATTATAAAGAGGTCTTGTGATAACAACGTTGCATCCTAATGGTGAATTAAATTTGCCTCAAATAGCCCAACCATGATAATGATGTGTTATTCCTACCTTGACTGATTTTCGGAATTCCCCAGCATCAGATCCATCTGTGCTCAGGGAATTCTGGGTAACTTCATCAAGATACTGGAGAGTGGTCTCCATCTTTCCAAGCCACAGAACAAAATCCTTGAGGTTGGCATCAAAGCCATAGAATGCATTCAGCTTTGTTTCCAGGAACTTGGCTTGACCTTTGAGACTAACAAAAAATTAATCAACATAGACCAAAGGTAAGGTAAGGTAATTACTCCCTTATTATCCATATACTTTCCTTAACAATAAGAGTTTCTCAACTTTGAAGGATGCTTTGGTTCAAGCATAAACATTGCAATACCAGTCTCAAAATAAGATAACCCTTCCTAATGCATTTTCTGACCTAATACCAAAATCATTAATTCTGGATTTATTAAGTGCCACTATCTAATGACTAAACATCAGTCAATGGCATTGAGCAACTGTGAGTGAAGGACCTGTTCAAGGTCGCTACACATAACCATCTAAGGGAGGCTCTAACCCGTACTCTATGCATTACACGTCAAGCACTCTATCCAATCAGTTGCTGTGCTCCAAATGAAATGAAGAATCACAAAATACAGCAATTGGACTGTTGGGTGACCAGAGTTTAAGTGGGAGCTCAAAATGCACCAACACCAACATTAAAGATTAAGTACTAGAACCCAGATAAAATGTTTTCAGGTGACCAGTGTCAAGAGTGGTCAATCAACAGGAACATAGGGCTAAACAGTGTTCAGCATTGTCAGAAAAGCAGTTTGCCAGTACGAAAACCAAGAACAATTAGATACCATACGCTTAAGGCAGTAGTAATATTTGCATGACTTTTTCATCAGCAGTCCATGGCTCAAGCATTATGTGTATATGGCTAGTCTTATAGTGCCATTAGGAACCTCAAAAGCCATTACAACATGGCTACATAGCGGAAGCATGGATCTGGGGTTGAAGGATATATCATCATGACAAAAGTAAAGAATAAACTATACATAATCTCTCCTTCTGTGTCAATTTCACATGGCAAACCAGGATTCAAATCTTGCTGACAGGGTAGCAATCTGCCATTTTGTCATCCTGGGTAGTCCAGTGAGGTTAATTTTGTTTTCGCATCAACATAATTAAGAAATTAACTAGAAATTGGAATCAGGATATGTTTACCATGTTCCCAGATGAAAGCAAAACACCGTTAAGTGTACCCTGAACAACAGCATAGTGCCTTATGACATTTTCTGGCGCTTTATTGGTCTGTATCTATAATGGACTGGCTCATACAACACTCTTAAATCATACCAAAAATATGAGCTTCACTAATTATTATGAGTTCAGTGAAGAGCAACAGTGAACAGAATGCAGGCGCAGCTGATGTAATCTGATGGCAGATGCAAAATGAACACCGTGGTTTATGGTGTTTTCCTGGAGGCTTTTCAGCTTCTTACTATACAAAATCAACTGTGATAGTAACCCTGTCATACATGACAATATAAAGCAAAGATTACTCAATAAAAGCCAAAGGAATTGTGATGTACACGTTTATGTAATTTGACGGCAGATATGACAAGATTGGACAAGAGTTAGGATTCGAAGGTGACTGATTATGTGCCTTTGTCCCATTCTTTATATCTGGCTTTGTGGCTGTGCATCTTCCTCTGTTTGCTTGCTGTCTCAAGTATTTAATTGCTTGTGTGTCTGTCCACACCTACGACTCCTCACTCTGCCGATGGACATATGGCATGTTAACAAATGCATTACTTACTCACTTACTTACATGAAGGGTGTGCTTTTTGGCATTTCTCCTGTGCAGTTTTTTTCTGCTTGAAATCTAATTATGATTGATCCATCTGGAGCTCCCAACATATTATTTGGCTCGCTTCTTGATTGCTGAAGCCGGAATTAACAAGCAGTTGTTAGCGGCTGCAGAGACGGAAATGCTAGTTGCACCAAGAGTTGGCAACAAATCAAACCAATACCAAACGTGATGCTGCATCCAAAGTAGGTGATTTTCGAAATACGATATCATTAATTCTATTTTACTGGACATTAAGCAGCAAGCTTAGACAAATGATAATAGTAAATTGTAATTTGCAACTTCTCTAGAACCATTGTCTAATGCACAAGGCATCAACCAATGGCACACCAAATTCAACCTGGAGTCACATAAATATCCAGAAAGCCAGTCCACTGAAAAAGAGAGGCAGCCTACGGTGGATAAGCCAACTGAAAAAGGTAAGTCTTAAGTTGAGACTGAAATTACACAAGAAACTGAGCAGAATGAACAGATGCAGAAAGAGAGTTCCAAAATCTAGGCCTGGCAAGCAAAACAGACTGTTCACCAAGAAAAGTTCTAATCCAAGGTATGACCAGAGAAAGACAACCAGGTGACCTGGCTGAATAATGATAAGTCTTGGAATGAGGACTGATTCTAAGTAATGTGGTTTGCCCGAGTTCAAAGTTTATCAACTATAAGCCCAATTTGAAACAAATCCTTTGCTGAACAGGAAGCCAATGCAAAGATTTAAGTATAGAGGTTATATGCTCATGTTTGGATATATAAGTCATGGCTCTATCCAAAGAGTTCTGAACTCTTTTGAGTTTCTGCATCTTTTACTTTGTGATACCAGTAAGAAGTGAACTGCAGTAATGAAGGCAGCCAGAGACCAATGTGTTCGCCAGAAATATCTCATGACATCGAGACCTTCTGATATTCAGACCTTTTCGTGATGATCCTCTGAAAGGTCCCATAACTACGCTGGTGCCATGCATTTCACTTTCAGTAATAATGGCATCATTACCAAGATCTCATATTGCATTACTTGACTTTGGCCTAATCTAACAATATTATTGTAAGGGGACAGCTGTCGGCTGATAAATCATTCTAGAGTGCAGCAGTCTTCAGATGACATGCAAACCAATGTCATGGCTTCATTACCACTCATCTTCGATTACACGCACCATGACAGCATTGCACACAAATCTGTCACTTTCACCCTCATATATAGGTACTATAGATATAATCAATTTGGATTGTGCATCCAACCAGGCCACAGGCTAGTGCTGAACTCTGTACTGAAGCCAACATCTTCCTAGGTTCATAGGTCAAATGACGTCATGGGTGGCAGAAAGTTTAGCTTTACACGATTATCACCTGCACCCATGGGAAAGTTTAGTGTATTTTAAACTCAGCTGATTAGTTAAGTGTAAATTCATCGAAAATTGTTTCAAAGGGAAGAAAATAATTTGAGACAGTAACAACGGTATTGTGAATTATAACTTTATTAAAATTTTGTTTGATATCCATGCTAAAGAAGGATTACATGCCAGAAACAAGTTGAAAAAGCATCATATCATCATCATCTATGGCCTGCCCTGCTCCGTAGTGTAGCCATTTCCACAAAACGCCTCGAGCCACCCCTCTCTGTTCTGGGCACATGTCCACACCAGGTAAAGTCATATGGAATGGCAGAAACAAACAATGTAAGTGAAATTAACTGCTCAGCAGTAGTGTTGCACATGCATTTGAATTTTGTGCAGAACAACTGAACCTAAAAAACTTTCAATGATGACAGGCTACAACTTTTGTTAAGGTTTTCGTTCCTTAACACCCAAAATATTCTAGGAAAAGCTTTCAAGCAACCACATCAATCAGAAACCAGTTTCTTGATCTGGCTTCCATGTTTCTCTTGAATTTGAAAGATGATGATGGAAAATTTATGCATGAGACTAATAGGAAAACTGGTTTTATTGGATTTGTGACCTGCTTGCAAAGTGTGATACAGTACAGCAGAATGGTACTTATTTTTATTTATTTTTTAAAGCATTTATATTACACACAATGTCAGTACACCTGAATCTGAGGCACGGATCTAGCAACAGTAATTCAAAAGTTTTGCTGATACACAAGTTTATTCAGGATCACCGTGAAATGTTTTTCATGTGATCTGAAGTCAAGGTTGATATAACAATAATCTCATAAATTCATGTCAACGTACAAGCAGCCGGTAGTTCATCATGCTCTTAGAAACATCATGTCTGGCAATTGTTCGGACCAAGGTACTACAGGCATTCCACATATCTATTTCAAGTTCATCAGTTATAATTAATCATTGAGAATGGCGATTGTAAGACTACGAGAGTGATTGAAAAATTATGAATTTACAACTAGTACTCAAGCAGCAACCAAAGCAAATCACACGCAGATTTGCCAGTGGAGGACAACCATGTCATCTCGATGACTAATCTGATTACAGACTCTTATCTTGATGTCTTGGTTCACTACATCAGTAGTGCAGAAACAACCTGATTTCAAGGGACCGAGTTTGAAACAATTTAACAACACTTATTCTTAATAGGAATCAAAAGGTTCACTAAACTGGACATAAGTTCAATTAGGTGTGTACACTCGACCTATGATGATTAACTACATCGCTGGAATAAAGATAAACAGTCCAGTTATATTTGATTTTCTGAACAAATTTTATTTGTAGAAAATACAGTTGTTAATTGTGAATGTGATCTCACCAGTACACAAATGATTGATAGGCAATAGACCTATAAATAGGACTACAGTAACTGGTTCCAGAGGCATGTAATTTTTACACTAATTCTAAATTTTACAAATCATAGCATTATTACAATTATCTTGCTACATAATATATAGTGAAATTTTTAATATATATTTTAAATTTACAGAAAAATTACAGGTGGTCTGTCTGTAATTATATAAAAAAACTACAACATAACTAAAATTATTTTAATATAAATTTTGCAGGGAAGAATTCATTTTAATCATTTTCACCATTCAAGATCTGGATTGTATATTTTTAAATATAATAATATATGCCTCATTTTCTTCGTTTTCTACTGTTAGCCTAAAAGCAGCATTACTAAAATTATTTGGTTAATGTAGACATATAAATTTCACAATAAATACTAGTACTTCTCTCTATACATTTTCATTGTACAGACTGCTTTTTGCCACTCAAGACGTCATTGGCAAATATAGATGTTGGCTTGTGACATGTGGCTGTACGCTGCATCCGGTAATATTATCTCTACGGCACACACGCGCACGCGCGCACACACACACATGTGTGCAAAGACATTCAAGCCCTTCTGGCTTGTAATATAAAGCAGCTGTACATTTATATACAGCAGCACTTGAACAAATGCAAGCACTTCTGCCTGTAATGTACTGTAATTGGATATTTATATAGCTCCACAAGAGGGAAAATCATCCACAACATTTCTTTTTCATTTAGAAAACTTTAGCAGTGATACCCCTGCCTATCATAATCTCAAGCCTATAAATGACTGGATTCTCTATGCAAAGGTCCAAATATAAGCTGTATCATCAAAACTGAACTCAGTTTGCCAGTTCAGTTGCATACTTGCATGCATGTATGTATATAAGTACATATGTATGTATGTATGTGTGTATGTATTTATCAAGACAGATGATAAAGCACCTTTTAAGACCTCACAAAAGGGAACACTAATCAGAAACCAAACTATAACTATATATTATTATGTTCCTTGCGTAAACTCAAGCTAAACTATTAACAACTGAATATATAATTCAAAAGTCATGAACAGAACTGTAGCTTGTCTTGCTAACCAACCTGCAAAGAACGTGATTCCATTTCTGGTCAGTCGCTTCCAGAAAGCCTTTCACTCTTTTGGCATCAGTCGTTTGGCACAACTGAACCAATTCATCTGCAATCGAGTGCAGAACATGAAGCTGATCCTTTTGTGACGTGAACGCAGACTCAAGTTTCTGCCGCACACATAATATGTAAATACAACCATCAGAAATCAATACTCTGCTCCCTAAACACAAAGCACACATTATTAATAAAAGAAATACATACACAAACAGCTTACTAATCATAGATCCACAGAGTCCTCACAATATGGCAGTTGTGGATTTAGCTGTAGGCATGAGGGCAGTTCACCCCGCCACTCTTGGTTACATGCCGGGCCCCCTCAGACCAGACCCATGCATGGTGGACTGCCAGAATGAGGCACCCTTCTGAAAATGATCTTGCCCACCCATGCAAACAATACTGGAGCCGCCACTGCAATACTTGGATCTGCAAACTGCTTAAACCAATCTGTGAATCAAAAAAATACACAATGCATTGACTGAAGAGATAATATAAACTGTTTAATGAACAAAAAGATACAAATTGCTAAATAAACGGAAATATTTTTTCAGGAGGCTACCTATACAGGAATACAAAACTACTCAATCAACAGAAAAAGATCATTTAGGAAGATGCTGCTTTCAGTCTTGCATAACCCACACCAGAAATTAATTGACAGACATTTTCTGACTAACTTGTTACAAAGCCAATCATATAAAAGGAAATGGAATAGAAGTGATGTGGGAAAATGAAGAATAATTTAAACTTTGAAACTGAACTGAGAAGCCAAACGCCAGAATTGAACTTTTAAGTAAAAATTAAAATTTAACTTCAGGAACTGTGCTAAAGAAATTCATTCATAAGAGAACTTCCCTAACTGTTTAGCATGATAATTATTCTCTCTGGAAGCGGCCAGATACGCGCCTCTCCACCCTCACTCCATACAGGAATACAAAACTACTCAATCCTTGCCTGGTAGAAGCAGATGATAACAAAACAAACATAATAATCTTATGTTTGAACAAACTTCAAGGGGATCATCTTTAACTACAAGACAAACAGCCAGAGTGCTAATTAATCAGTAAGCTGCAGGCAGTCAAGTGATTCTAATTACAGACAAGGTAAACTGGCCTTTGTGCTGGATTTAAAATCTAAGGTAAAAAACATGACTGATTAGCCCAGTCATTATCAGATGGTGCATTAAATAAATATTTGGTAAAAGCAAGAAAAGTGAGAAACATAACATAAAAGGAACTCTTACTAGTAAAATGGGAAGTATAAGAAAACTTAAATGATTTATCCAAAAGGATCTCTGCATCCAACCTATCATAATCGAAATTTCAGATTTCTAGAGCACCTAGCGAAAGCTAAGTCACTGAAGCAGCTTATTTACAGGCGCTCAGTCAAAACAAAATCGAAAGGCAGATAGTGTTCGGTTCTAGGTCCAGATCCTGGAGTTAGGCAGGCAGACAGTCGGACGGCTATGGTGGATGGTGTTTGAAACCGGAGCAGGAAGAGAAATAAGGGGAAGAGGAAGAATCAGGATAAGATTTTTGAAAAGTAGTGTTTTCAGTTTTGAGCGAAAGAGTAGACTAGACTAGACCAAGACTTAAAACTCACAGAACATGATGTTCATAAGCACAAAACATGGCATAGTATTGTTGCCTACATTCAGAAACATCTGTCTGAATTCTACAATGGCAAAAACTTGTATGGCTGTAGTTCACAGTGAATGACTTTAATTGAAATGTAACCATAAAGGTAAAGTAAATGTAACAAACTCATTCACAAGCCTCAGTTGACAATCTTCAGAGTTTGGTCTTTGGTTTGAATAATTTCTCATTTCAACACAAACATGACCACAAATATTGAAATATGACCACAATAATCTAACAGCAGGACACATTTTCATCTCACATCTAATGTGGCCACTCATTTACTGACCCTGAAAAGATGGTGGGTTTAGTGTGTCCAAATGGCGGGTCCATTTCGATATGAAGTTGTACATAAAAGATCTGTCGACTGAGAGTATTGTCAGATTACAAAATCATTTCAAAGGATTTTGACAGGTCAAAGTTGATCAGTACTGATAAAGCTCAATTGGTGTATGCAGAACACGATGATAATCCTATGGCTACTGATCTAAGACAAATGAAAAACCACTGCCCAAGACTGAAGTAAAAGTGACCTTCATATGCTTATGGCCATCAACCTTAAAAATGGTCACTGGCAGTGTCCAGTTTCTATTTTTTTTTAAATCGGGAATGATTAAAAACATTGCATGAATGTGTGCATAGAGGAAATTTAGCATATAGTAAGTCCATACAATTCACTAGCCTTTCTGTATTTGGAATATTGCATTGAGTTATTCATATATTCTGTGTTTATTTAGCATTATTACTTATTCAGAAAGCACCAATCAATGGTGCTGAACAATAATGTGCAAGAAGGATCTGCTCAACACTTTCTAACTATGGTTTCACTCTGTGCAACCACCGATTGGTCCCTTGTGCATCATGATAATTGCGCCCCCCCAAAGTCATTAGATAAGAGAAGATTAGATTAGATTAGTGCCTACAAAGTAGCCATCTCAGAGGAGGCTTGAACCTCCATCCTTCATCTTACACTGTGGGTGTTACTGAGGCACGCAGTGACCACTTCACTGAACATCACTCTATTAATCTGGCAGGTTCACAACTAGACAAAGAAGATGCTTAAGAGATGTTGATTCATCCGTATAAAGAGAGACTCAGGAAATTACGACTTCAACGACTTCAACAAATGTAGGCAAAGGCGATTAGAAGTGACATTATGGCAACCGTCAACATTTTGAAAAGGATTGATTATATAGGTCTAAGTAAGTTCTTCTCAATTAACTGTGGAAAGTGAAGCTTGATTTTAAACAGAACTGAAGTGAGAAACCATGATTCTTCTCACAGGGTAGTGGATGTTTGGAAACCTGCCACAATTTACCAGCAGTTGAGCCAAGGAACTAGAATAATGACATATACAGGCAGCAGCCCTCCTCCTGCCCCTGCTCCTGCTACTTATGCCACCTCACGGGATGGCACTGTCAAATTGATGAATAACCCTGCATTGATATTTAAGCAAAAGCTCGGGAGCCAAACCAATCAATGACTGAGCTATAATGAGGTTGTCACAAACTGGTTTGCAGATTTATAGATGCACACACTGAAAACCTGGATGCAGAATCCAAGCACGTATTGACCAAATCTGTGCTGTGATTTGTATGTGCCAAATTCCAGTGATAACTGAAGTCATTCTATATTAAACGCATGCTATACAGAGTTTGAAGAAGGTTTCAGGGTTAGGTGTTTATAAAGTCTTCTGGATATTAAGCATATTTAAATGGCTACCTCATATGCAAAGGATCTAACATAATGCAATGGAGTGTCATGTAATGTAATGTAATCAGACATTTATACATATACAGAGAGCAAATACATTTCTTACTAAACTACACTAGATGCTCATTTTAACTGAAAGGTGTGAATATGTGCACATTAATAAATTTTCTTGTTAATTCATAATTAAATTATTAATTAATAAACATTAATTAAATTTCCCCAACCATGTTATAATAAAATTCATACTGTAATGAGGCAGAGAGGATCCGGTACACCAACTAAAAACAGTCTTCAACCAACTTGAAAAAATGAAGGAATTAAATTAGAAAAGTCTTTAACAACTCTAAAAAGTTAATAAAGGTAAAGAAATCACTCCTCTTCATGTATGCCTCTATAGAAAATCTTGAAAAGTCTGGTTCCAAAGTTGAAGGATCTTCCATGACTCTGAAAGCCGCGTTCACTGGGTCCAAGTTATAGCCATAGCTGGCTACCAACTGCCATGAGTGGCACAGTGCATGAGATCAATGAACGAGGCTGTCTGGGAAATACAAATATAGCAATCGATCAGCAGGACAACTTTTTAAATTTCCCACTTCTGCTGTCACTTATTTACTGACTTTGAAAGGATGGCAGGCTTAGTTATGGCCTATTCTCTCATGGATACTTTTCTCTCATGGATACTTTTGGATAGTCAGCCATCCACGTTCTAATCAAACTCTGAACTAGCAAACCACCAAACTGTTCAGTGTGGTAGAGAAAAACTCATGTAAGTCAATATGGCCTCAGTATGTCAATAATGAATCCAACCTTGTTAGACTCGAGCAATTTCTCAATATCTGCAGTTGTATAAGCAAGAGCAGACTTCTGCTGTGTTTCAAATGCCCTCTCGAAGAAATCTATGTGGCAATGGAGCTCGACATTTTTGCATTCCAACTCCTGCCACTTCTGAGAGACGAGATCCGGATGGAGCACAACATTCTGCGTAGTCACTTCTCCATTGACTTTCTCTTCCACTGCAGCACGCAGACTTTCCACTAGGAGAAATTAACATAATCAATTTATAATCAAATAAATATGTCAGTGAATCTAGTAATTTAATAAAAGCTAACAACTTAACACTCCAATTTAAATAAAATTACTTAAATTGTAATGATAACAAACAAATTGAGATAAAAATAATCTTAACTGAAAATAAAATCCATAATCGACAAATTGAAATGCAAAACTGTGGTAGACACAAACATAAAGAACTTCTTTGTAACATCAAGAATTTCTTTGTATGAACTCATTCATGGATGCATGTATGTAAGTATGGTTGTGCTCCATCTTTCTTGTCTCAGGTAGTCAATGATGCCAAGCTTAACTTAAACCTTACCACACAAGTTCAAGTCTTCTCTGCAAGTCTTAGTCAGTAGCTAGGGCAGTGGCCGAAACCATGCAGTAGCACTATAAAAAGCAGTGATTTTAAACTTGTAACAGACCGTGATGAAGATCGTTTCTGTATGTACCAAGCTGTGCGTCACAAATAAATGTCTCAATAAATACTGATTGTCGTCTTTAGTCTACTGGAACGCACTCTGCCAGTGGCCAGTCAAACCTGCTCTCAAATGTCATACACTCATTACTGCTACATTCAGGATGTCAGCAAGGCTGACCTCCGTTCATTACTATTCCTTTACAGTTCATTGCACAGCATTACTTTACTGGTACATCACATTGTACTAGGCCAGGTTACATTAAATTAAGGTCTTGTGGGTTGAGGCTTTCTTGGCTAGGTGAAGTTTTGTTTATTTTTTGCCTTGAAAATATTCTGTATTCTGTGACTAACAAGATATTAATAAAAGAGCTAATAAACCATCATAGATGCATGTAACAGCTAACAGGAAGCCTGGCCAGGTCAGAAAAGTGCAGATGGTTGCTATTAGCTGATTCAGGATATAACTGGATTCTTTGGTCCAATAGAAAGGAATCGGATTCGAAGGATACACATAAAAAACAACCACCTATTGCAACAGAGATATAGCCTATTTTTCACAGCAGCGACCTTTCATGGGAGGTTGAGGAGTGTAGATCTTGGGGCGTGGCATGTGTGGATGTCTCTAGATAATAAGATGGACCAAGGTGTTGTGGCCTAGTTATCTACAGTGGTTAAAGCATGTGTCTCAGGCTAGCACAGTCCATAAAATGGGCCCATTCAAACCAGCGGCGTTGGTGAAGGGTCTCACCCTATAAATTTACTGAAAAGTGAGCAGGGTCGAGGCCATACAGTCGCTATAGAAAACCATGTAGGCCCTATGTGTACACTGCAACCAGAATGACAAAAGAATCTAAATCAGGTTCCGTAGAAGTATGTATGCCCCAACTGCTTAGTATCATTATATATCATTATATTCCACATCCAATGATAATTTTACCCCTCAAATTTCAAATCCTAGATCTGCCTGAACATATTCAGGACCAAAAGAGAGAAGAATGTGGAGGTATGTGGAAAGAAGTGGAGGCAAAGAAAAGACGGTTCAACACCAACAACAACAACAACAACAACAACAGCAGCAACACCAACACCACCAACAACAACAACGGCTGCAGGAAATTGAGCAGGAAGTAAGTGGCTATACAACACTGCGTGGCGTAGGCCTATACACTGTACAGACGCACAAAGCCGGGAAAGGGCTTGTGCACGACTGAGGCAACATTTTAAAAAATTGGTACCTGGTCATGCTAAAATTAAACGAAATAAATTGGAACAGATTCGCCGACATGGTCCAGGTAATCTCGAAAGAAAGTGGCAAAGATAAAAAAGACGAGAAAAAAGCAAAATCAGAAGGAAGCACACTAACAATGTTTACCGTCTGCACATCGACTGGTACCCCGCACAGCCCACGATCTTCTCAGCTGTAAATAACAGCTACCAGCTCTTCCCACCTAAATTTCGTCCAACACACGTGAAACCATAACAATCAATAACTGGAACTACGACTCTGCAATGCACTGGCGCTGCAAGCAGTTGCAAGGCATCTGGAAAGGTACATCCAGGAAGGTAGGCCTACCTGGAAAAATTTTAATATAGAAAATTTGTAAGATTTACAAAACAACAACCAGACATCGAGATCAACGTCCTACCGTTCTTCAGTATTAGATCGTGTTCGTTTAACGATTGCAGATCCTGAGGCATTTTGCCAATGCCACTGACGATCGGTCTAACTGACAGTCCGACAACTGAGTCCCACTTATGAACGTCGTTGCCTCCACATTGCAAAGAAATCAATAAAATCCAATGTTCAACGTGCGCTCACGCTGGTTCCCTGACGACCGTGATGTCATTCTATATTATTCCGCTGGTTGTGCTATATCGGTACTGATTCCACAACTTGCGTCACGCTGGTTCTCTGACAACAACATTACTTAATGCGCATGAAGGCCTATGCACTTATTACCATAATTATGCTTTTTCGAATAAAGAACGCGTAGCTTCGATCATGCAAACTTTCTAAATAAAGATGGCAGTTTGCCATGGCAAAAGTGTTTTTGCGACACTAAAGATTTTCTGTTATTTTAAGGGTAAATAAGATGTCAACATAGTTGCCATGCCTTTTGCAATAAAATTACTGTCATCCCCTCTTTCTCATATACGGACGGCCAGTTTTTTACGGCTAGTCTCCGTTTTATTTCACCGGAACTTTGACCTGCGACTTTTCTTATTTTTATGGGGATTTCCGTTCATTTTACAGCAACTCAGCGTATTTAGACGACGAATGTCCGTGTATCAGCAGTGATTAGCCTAAGTTTTACAGAGATTAGTCTACTATTAAGGACGTTTTACCTGAATTTACGGTAAATTGCCTTTAATTAACGGCGCTTTGCTTTATTTGTCGATGCGAACACTCCTCTGCACGCCCTTTCATGCAGCTTTTCACTTAAGACAGAATACGATTGCGATTACGATTATTGAACTCTTCCAGCTATCCTATCCTGCTTCTACTTCTGCTTCATCTCATTACCGCTATCACGAAACTATTTCCGCCGTAGCACCACGCTGTCTCCTCGGATCGACTCCCTGAATTTTGACCTGGTCCCGAAAATGACCAAAAAACCTGGTTCATGCGGTTTCGACTTGATATATGGCGTTTGTACATAAGCTGGTCTCTCTGACGCAGATTTTGTGTGGCGCTGAGAAATGTTGTGGATTTACCTATTAATGATTATGATGTCAGTTTCTGGCTCAAGACTATCCAAATCCATTGACTGCATCTTCGTTTCATAAAGTTGACCGTTAGGTCACAACCAGAAATAACTCTGTCTTTCTAATCACGTTTCTTCTTATAAGTCCGCAAAAATGATCTACTTTGGACCTCTCCCATCCCCTTGTCCACATTTGGCCCTCCCAATGCGGATGACGGCACTCCAATGGAATACAAAGACCTACATCTGTGTATGAATTAGGTCTACAAATTGCCTTACGTTTTATTATATTAATTGCAGCATTGATTGCAAAGTCATGATGAGTTTAAACAAAAAGAAGAAACTGAAAAACTTCAATGGCATAGTCCAATGGCGGATCCAGGATTGCTCGCGTGGAATCGGGCAAGAGCATTTCCAGAGGGGTGCCACATTCTGGCAGTCCACCATGCACGGGTCTGGTCTGATGGGCGCCGGCATATTACCAAGAGGAGCGCGGGGGGACACCCCACACGCCTATAGCTAAATCCACCACTGGCATAGTCTTTCATCAGCCTCTTCTAACTTGGTTTGTGCATGATTTACTCCATGTGTTTATATGGAACTAAACTTTGCTTGGGAGAGGTAAAGTAAACCAGACAGGCCACAAGGTTTAATTGGGATGGTCATGCTCGAGTCCGAAGTATATGGAAGTAAGCAAGAAGCAGGTGTTCATCGGATGTTGCAAACAACAATGTAACAGCTTTTTACACCCAAAACTCGTGAACAAGGAGAGGGCATGATCAACCCCTGTGCTTGTAACCATAACCTACGAGCCTACTGCATGTTTAAACAATATTATCCAAGTTTACATAGGCCTACACTTAGCTGTAGCATATATATTGTATGATAGGCCTACCTTTATTTAGGCCTCTACTTCCGTGTACGCCTACAATCACAACAAAACAGTTCTTGTCAAAAGGAATCTTTGTGACAGGTCTGTTTCGCTTGGCCAGTGACACATGCAGTCATTTGCATATGTAGTCCAGACTTACATCGTGTTTGGTGCATTTATTGGCAGTTAAGATGGGGTTTAAACTAAAGCTGACACGCCTCAGTGGCCTTCAGACATGCTTGAGGAAGCAGCAAACTGCTAAATTGCAGGCTCCAAATCTAGACTGACAATAGAGGAGAATGTGCTTCAGTCTTTGTTGGGGCCATGCTGTGCGAAACAGGATTTCTGCAATAGCATGACTATACAGAGCCTGAGGACTACGAAATAGGGGCTTGGGTCCAGAATACAACAAGGACTGGGCATACAGACCCCAAAGATTAAAAACTTAAAGAACTGAGGACTAAGATCGCTCTTGGTAGCCCTTCATCAGGAATACTTGAAATATAACGTTTTAAGGATAGGTTTCAAGGATATACAGTAGTTGAATGAAATGCTGAAATCTAATTTTACTGAGAATAGTAGTTGAAGTTTAGCTGACGGATCTACCTTAACACAGCATCGGCCTAGTGAGAAGAATGAAGAAGTATTTCCTTATAGGAACGTTTCTGCTCGTGATCGTTTGCATTACTCACAAGTCAAGTGGTGATTCTTTACAGGTGAGAAATCTCAGAAGTTTGAGTGTGTATAGTAACTCTAAAATCAATATGCGGGATGAGTTAATTTGGGTAATATTAAGCATTATTCAACAACTGCTGCTTTGGGGGAAAACTTAGAAAATTAAGTTTAACAGCTATGCAAAAAATAGAAGTACTAAAAGATGTGGCTATGTTCTCTTAATTTCTTTGCAGGTTAAATAATTTCTTGCATTTTCTATACCGTAGGCCTACATGTGTCCAAGAAACTTTTCTAATGTACATATACCTGTTTGCTAATCTTATTTGCCATAAATGATGTTCAATTCAAATTACGTATAGTGCTTTATAAAATAGTAACAGTTACAACTACCTGTCATAACAATGGGGATAGCAGCAATTAAAACTAACTTTAAGAAAGAAACAGTGAGTGTACTACGTAAATTGCATATATGCCTTTTGAACATATGGACAAAACATTCGATAAAATTGCTTAAACAAACATAAATAAATGTCAAATACTGTAATCCATTGCTATATTACTTCATACAATCCTATCTATAATTATAGCCATCGATCCTGACAACAAGAATGGCAGCAGTTTAAATTTAGGAATGACACAGAAAGAAACACATAAATTACATTTAAATAGTAGGCATATCGTACTCAGGAAACAGCCAAACACTGTTTATTGGCTTAATGCAGGTGAGATAGGGCAAAGTAACCATTCGTCATCTTTACATGCCTCATCAACAGTCACGAGAGAGAGAGAGAGAGAGAGAGAGAGAGAGAGAGAGAGAGAGAGAGAGAGAGAGAGAGAGAGAGAGAGAGAGAGAGAGAGAGTTTGTAGCTGCACGATTCTTTGAGCACAACAAAAACATTCCAGGCAACGTTTCTTACTCATTATGTTTTTGGAGCAGAATACTATAATCGGGATCCATACAAGCTGAACAAGTGAAAAGCTTATGTCTCCCTTTGTTCGGAAATAGACGAGACATGAATGACTTTTTAAAGTTTTAACAATAGTATGACCCAAATGCTCAAAAACTGTCTCATTGTTAAGTACAGCAAGAAACATGACTGCAAACAAGCAATTACTGCAAAATGGCCCATTAGGCCTACTATTTGACTTCTGACTGCTTTATTACTAGGCTGTAAACGCTTTTTTGGACGCAAATTTTACTAAATGACTGTGAACATTTAAGACACATTTGAGTTTATTGTTATAAAGCTACTTCTCTGAGTAAAAGTTCAGGAATTGTTCAGGTCCAGAGATAGAAGAATCATTTATCATTTCCCCTACTTTTTTGATAGGGCTGCATTGCGAAATGTGGAGTATACAATTACAATTATAGAAATCTAATGACAGGATATTTTTTAACCTCTTGTACTGATGCTAGTTTACTGACCTTGAAAAAAATGGACGGTTGAATGGCTACCATTTGGTGTCGTATTACTCGGACATCCAATCATCCAAATACTTCCCGAATTCCGTACATTCTTAACTTGAGACTTAGGCCTACTCTGCCAACTAGGCTGCCAGCATCATCTCAGCATCATCTCTTTTGTTTTGACTGAGCGCCTGTAAATAAGCTGGTCCCCGTGACGTGACTTTCGTTGGGCGCTTTAGAAATCTCGGGATTACGATTACGATTACTCAGTGGTCATTAGCTGCATGAGTGCCCATACCAAGCACAGTTGGAGAGGATATTGGTAGCCGCACTTGTAGGGTAGGACTAGTGGAAGACGGGCGCAAACCCCAAAAAGCAATGTCATAAATTACAAGGACATATGACGCCCACACAGGAATATAGTCATATGGGCTTCATTATTCTTTATGCATTTATTAGGCGCCACTATATAATAACTAAGCATTAATCGATGGCGCCGAGCAATTGTGAGTGAAGGACTTGCTCAAGGTCCCTACACGGTAAGGAGGAGGCTCGAACCCCTACTCTCTGCGTAACAACCCGAGCGCTCTATCCAATATGCTACCGTGCCCCACCTAATGTGCCCTACATACGACGTTCCTGTTGTGGACGCTTGCTAAACCGTCCTCATAGTCCTGCAGCCTAAATAATTTCTAATCAAAGCAATAGGCGTCAGCTTAAGTCGATGAGCAGTAAAGCGCTAGCCCTTCCGATAATAATCTAGGCGCAAGAGCGGTCATGGTTTAAGCTTCCTGTCCGATATTTTATTAAAATAACTTCATAACACTGGTGGTAAGAGAAAGACTTGGGCCGGAACGATTAAACTTAACCACACTGGTTGTTTAACTTCCTGAACAGAATTTGTCATGCAGCGTTTCAACTCCTTGGAATCGAATTCGTAGAGGAGGTTGGGAAGTCTAAGGTCAAGACTCAGTGCCATGGATCAAATTGCGTAATGATACTGAAATGAAACTTAGGCCTAGGCGTAGGCCTACATCAACGATCGAAGTTATTGCACGAATCTCACTCTCGAGTCATTTGCGAAAATGCTCTAGAGGCTTATATCGTACGGTAGTGACACATTATTTAAAACAAAAATGGCGATTTTAATTTCACGCACGGTTTTGAATTAAACACAATATCATACACCGCTGTTTTGTTCACTGGCGCGCAAATAATATTTCTTTGTGGATTTAAGTCAACAAAATTTAGTTAGTCGACGTCAACACCTCGGCCAACGAGGAGGGGGTATCAGATGTTAAAAATTGGATAGCCTGCTACGAAGTCAGTCGTGTGCATCGCTCTTCAGTCTGCCGAAATTTGTACCCGTATCATGTAACTACGCGTCTCATAAATCTATCTTATGTACAAATCTACAGAGGTGCAACTTAAGCTGCCCATAAATTGGGGGGAAAAATTTTTAAATGTCTAATTTTAAGAATGTCATGACTTACTATGACTTTTTTGCTTTTCTTTATGATGCATTATAGGGAGATGATCTGCAGTTTCAATGCCCACCAGGTCAGCCAACTTTTCATGTACCTAAATATCTATGTTATTTTTAGAAATTTATATTAATTTTAAAAATAAGATTAATGCTACTTTCTTCTTTCTCAGATTGTCGTTCTTCTCATATTCTTTTCTTGTAAACTGCTGAACCTGATTTCTCAGTTCCATTAGATTTCTTTACATTGCATCTTCTTGTGAAGGAATTTGTTTTTACATTCTTGTAAATCAGATACTTAGGTTCTCAGTTATTTAATGTCATCAGTTTAAGGTGAACTAGCTCATCCTTTGCATTTGCTTGTATGATTTGAATGAAACAAATGACTGCAGACTGGGCACAAGATGGACCGTACTGCTACAAGTATTTCAAATTCAAAGCTTCCTATCAGTCAGCTAAGGAAACATGTCACAGGTATGCATCTGTTGGTGTAAACATGCAGAGAATAATGTTTAAAAAGTTGCTAAAATCAGATCCTGTTAGATCATTTTTGTAATTTTGAGTAAACCATTCTGTCCTGGTGGATTTCAAAGTTTTTCCATGACTGTGAGCTCTGTATTGCATTGGAATCCAGAGTGGTTGGTCACAATCAGAAAGGTGATGTTCCATTACATTGCATTTGTGAACACTTTATATAGACCCTTTCCTGCTAAGTCCCCGGTTACAACTGACACCAATGCAAGCCTCAGTGTATTTTAAATAAGTTTAACAAAAAAATTGTGTGAAGTGCACTGTTCAATGCTTTATTGTATTGTAAGCATCTTGGATCAATGCTGCAAACTTTTTGTGGCTATACTTCACTGTTTTTCACTGTTCCCAAGTATGTTTGCAGCCATGCAGTGTGTGAATAAGTGATCTAACACCATAAAACACGCTAAGTAATTTTTATGGCATCTTATATGAGCTTTCTTTGGGAGGTGCTGCACCATTATAGAAGATATATGACCAAGAGACTCTGCTGCTCATATTATATACAGTGTACTAAATTGTGTGGGGTCAAATAGAAAAGCGAATGAACAGCAGTTTAGGGCATCATGCAGTTTTGAATTGTAGAGTTACCTTTAAACTAATTTTACCCTGTATCAATTTGTTTGTATGCAATATGAACGTTAAGTTAAGGTTTTCAGTTGTTAACTATTGCTAATAAGTTGACCAAACACTGATGCAGTGCTAGCTAATCTTGATGCCTTGCACACTACACGTACTCATACCTATGTTCGACACTGATAACTGGGGTACTGTGCCAGACAAACATTATGGGTTCTGATACTTAATTTTTGGGGATACTGAGAATCCTGTCTGTTGCTTAAAACTGAAAAACATAGTCTGGTGTAAAGTGGAAGGTTGAGGAGCTGTCAAATTCTATCTCTTAGGCCTTTGAGTGAGCAAGAGATAATACCTAAAGACTGGAATTTCTCCAGTAGTTTACTGACACTTGTAAAATAGACAAGTTGTCAAAGCATTCAAACCATTTAACTCTAAACCATAAGATCATTCAGTTGCAGAACGATGCCTCTGAGACCTGTTTTGAATTAACTAAGTATTTGCTGATTTATTAGTACCTTATATTATCTGACATGCAGTTCAGGTTGTAATTGTAATTTGAAATTTGTATAGCACCTCTTCAAGATAAACATATCAGAGGCACTCTCTGTGCTAACCATGTTAAATGTCATTAAGAACGGAACATTCATCCATTAGTAAGCATTACTCAGATGACTAGAAGAGTCTCCAATGGCAAGCTCGCACACACACACGCAAAGCCAAACCAACAGGTTCCCAGCTAGAGTTGAATGATGACACCATGTTCGGAGTTTCTGAAGCATGGTCAGATGTTTTGAGCATTGTGTTCTTAGCACTGATGCCATTTATGCTGACACTGACTCTTTTTCTGGGTTCATTCCAGATATGGGGCTGCTTTGGTGGACGTGAGTGATGCAACAGAGAACCAGTTGGTTGGTGAGGTGGTGGCCAACAGCACAGATGGAACTGGAGAGGGACAGATCTACTGGATTGGTAATATTAACTGATTGATACGCTTAGAAAGCTTTCCATTTAAACTACCGTAGTTTACCACGTTCTCCATTTTACGTATCAAACCATCTGGTGAAACAACCTGCAGAGATAATGCAGTGACCTGATGTATGTAAGTAAGACATGTTAGTTTTCATATAATATGTGAAGTAGTATTTATACCATAATCATTTATTATTATTAACGATTAAAGATTGCAAATAATATCAACAGTGAGTGTCCCTTTCACTAATGCCTGCCAAAAGTGGTTATAGATATGCGTACGGTACATAAACGTACTTGTGAGAATGTAGATTATTATGCTTAGATAAATAAATTTTAAACTAGTTTTCCCACTTTTGCACTGTTTTGGCTTGTATGAGGCTAAGTTTTTAAACAGTGAATGGCTGAATAACCTAACGTATGAAAATATTTGAATGCTACCATCACTGTTTTAAGCTTACGGTTGCTGCTTTCAGCTGTTTTGTGTCATAAGCTGTGCCCTTCCACTGATCTGTCAAATTATGGAATTCACTTCAGCCCAAGCTGTTTGGATTTATGGTGGTACCAATGGGTTCTGTACTTAGTCCTCGTCATCTCCTTTTCACTCTTTACGCTGTGCTACTTGCTGACTGATTGCTGAACTACCACCTATTTGCTGATGACATTTGGCTTCTGATTTCTTTTGGCAGTTCCTCTTCTACTCCCTCGATCCCATTACTCTCATCAGTTTATGGAGATAAGCCAGCTTGAATTGCATTCAGTAAGCTTCTTTTGAAACTTTCCAAACTAAATTCCTTCTTTTGGGGGTTCAAGCCAGCGGTTGCACAAGTTCAACTGGCTTCCATTCATAATAACTTCCACCCACTTTGGAGGACTAGTTGTCATCACTGGGTCATCTGGGTTATATTATTTTGGACATCCTATTTGATACAAACATGCCTTTATCAGAGCATTTTAAGACTATTTTGAATCTGTTCCCTTTCATGTATGAGAAATTTGAAGATTCAGGCCTCATATGCCACAGAATGTTTTAGTTTCAATGGCTAGCCTCCTAGTTTCAAGTCATGCTGATTATTGTAACTGACTTCTAACCAGTGTCACAAAGAGAATTTCGTTCAGATTACACATGCTTTACAACACTTTGGCCAGGACCATAACAAATTCAAACAGATCGTCCACATATTGCAAGCTTCCCACTGAACAGAAGAATCCAGTTGAAAACAATTTACAAGTTAATGCACTTTGGCCAGCACAATTACCTTTCACCCTTGCTCATCCCCAGACTCATAAGCATTGCACTTGCTAATCATATGCTTTGACTCTTGTTGCAACACAAACAATACCAAAAAGTGCTAGTTTCTCAGTCACTGGCCTAAGGCTTTGGAATTCATGATTGTTTTTGTCTGCTCTGGACATTCTGTTGTGGTTAGATCAGGACTGAAATTCCATCTTCTATTTTTGCTTATATTTCTCAGCTTGTCTTCTGGTCTTTGAGACCTCATGATTGTGAAATTTGGAATGCGGTTTTTCTTAGCCATAATTTGATGTCTTGTGCATTACAGTATCAGCGATAGTAGTTTCCAGATTAGATCAGATTAAAGACAGTTGAAATACAGTAATTTCTTGTGTGACAGTTTTGCACTACTTTGTCTTATGTTTAAATGTTTAGAAATAAGGTGGTGGCCTACCACAGCTTATTCAGGATTTCAAGAGGGTCCGCCAGCAGGAAACAACTGTACAATTGTTGCCATCAACAAGACCGAACTATACAAATATTCAATGCGAAAGTCAAACTGCGAGAAGGAATATGGTTTTGTCTGCAAAATGAATGCTTGCCTTACTGGTAAATCCATCTATTTATCATCTGAAATTGATTTCTTAATTATTTTATTACAAAGTTGTTATTTTTGGTAGAAAAATCTTTCACTGCTTTTCTTTATTCCTTTCTCTTTTGGCTCACATTTGTTGCACAGAATCTTGGCTCATGTTAATAAAAGTTCAGTTCTGTTTAGTGGGCGTCGTTTCTTGTCATGCATGAATTGATTCAGGGAAGTTTCAGAGTTTGAAGTGATGCTCTAGAAATCTTTGAGCCATGACTTTATCTGCTTTGAGCTAAGTGTGGACTAGAGTTAAGGAAAGTCATAAATTATTCTTCTGTGTTATTCTCTTTTTAAACAGAGCACATACTGTATATGATTAATGTTCGGTGCATTGCTTAGTGTAATACCAGCAGCTTTTTGTGCACTGTGGAATAGTTGATGTAACCATGCATTTGTTACGCCCATTTGTCAGCTTTAGTTTTCGTTTCTGGTTAAGCTGGTTATATGTATTCAGCTTTTATGGAGACACTGAAGAAGTTCAAAGACTGTGATTGCAAAGGAGCATATCCCCAACAGCAACATCATATGTAGGACATATGTAGCCCATATTACATATCAGTATCTTATGTCCTATCATATGGAACTATATGTAGGACATATGGGAATATTGTCACAGTTCATATGTCCTGCATATGATGTTGCTGTTGGGGAGAGTTTTGGTTTGCTCGCTGTTTCAGTTGAGGCTCAGACGCATAACAGCAGACATCCAACGTCGCTGAAACCTGTTGTACAAATCAGTGTCTAACTGCAATTCAAGTTGGCCATGGCACTGAGGAATTTAGTGCAACGATATGATACATTTCCTTAAATTCATGGACTCACAATCCGTTGGTATCGATTGCACACCGCCACTTGTTTATGCATCCTAAAAGTCTTATCTGATTGTGGCTTGGCTTTTGTTTGCCATCAGATGATGCCTTGTGCATCAGACACCTGCACGATAGAAAATACTAATTACAATGTCTGTCCACTGCATACTTCATTGTTTTTCCAATACCTTCCTGCCATGCACCACCACGGCCGTGTCCATACGATCGATTTCTGTCTTTTTACTTTGTTTTACAGTCAGTAGTATCTGCACCTGCACCCTATCACCAACATTCCTTTATTCAGGCTAGGAACTGGCACAGATTAACAAGTAATAAATTGTTAATAGAAGAATTTGAATTATATTGTGGCATCTAATGTTTTAGGGTTGTTTCTTTGTGCCAACGGTCGTTGTATTAAGAACACCGTCTGTGACTCAGTCGATGACTGCGGCGACTACTCGGATGAAAGAAACTGCTGTGAGTAGCGATTATAATATTTCCGCTCTTCATCCTCTTTCTCCTCCTGCTTCTACTGTACTGTGATGATCTCAGTCATCATGTGATAGTTTTAACAAGACCTTCAGTTAAGCAATTCCTTCAGACATTTATTTATCTGTAAGTTACTGAGCCTTGAAAGTGATGGTGATTGCAGCAGCATTGGTGAGGATGATTATTATTGTTATTGTTATTAATAAAAATTTTAACATACGCAGAGTCACACAGAAATGCAAATACAAGATGCGGTTAGTCTGTTGCCAGGTGAAACGCAGTTAGATATCCAGATTTTTGAAAGCCAGTGAGAAATAGTGAGATGTTGACGACGACGATGATGTCAAAGAAGCAATGCTGAATGGCTATAGCTATTAATAATTGGCTCTGGCTTGTTTTGACAGCCTCTCAGTGTACATCAGTGCAACAGGGAACCAGTGGAACAATTAATGGTGTAAACAAAGACTGCATGTGGACAATCGAGGGCCCTTCTGACTCTCGTATCATACTCACTGTAAGAATATACATTAGTAATGCTTGTAATAATGTCTTTGGTAGGTCAGAGAAAACATTTGTTTATGACTGTACACGCCTCTTTCAGCAAGCTCTTCGGAACCTTCTTATCATATATTAGGCTACATTATAACACAAATTGTGATGTAAAAAGGTTAAGCACGATAGTGCTGACAGATTGAAATGTTGTCCTCGGGGCATACGTACTCTTGCCGTGCCCTGTACCCAAAGAGTATTGTGTTCTCGGACCTTCTCAGTAGCTGGTCCAAAGCTTTGGAATTCACTGCCCAGTTCAGTACATTCTCTCAGTTCTTTGATGTCATTCAGGTCTAAACTAAAGATGCTTCTCTTTCAACTTGCTTACCCACTGTAACCTGGTTTCTGGTTTCTCTGACCTATTGAAATTCGACCTGGCTTTTCCAAAAGATTACGAGTTTGAATGCCATTTTCACTTGAAGCAACCATCGATTGATGTCATGTCATGTCATGTCATGTAATCATCTCAGGACTGGATCCAGTCATTGATTTCTCTATGACATCCCTCCACAAATCTCGTTTCCCGGCCATCTCTTCAAGGGTCATTCTCCGTCTGCCCTCCGTTTTCCCATAGATAGTAACTCTGGCACCTTTCAGATCCTCTTCAAGGCAATCTATCCATCTTCTTTTCGGTCTTCCCACTGTTCTCTTTCCGTCCGGTTTGTATTTATAGATTTTCTTTGGATTACGGTTCTCCTCCATCCTCAGGACATGTCCTGCCCACTTCATTCTTCTTTTCTTGATCACATTGATTATCAGTGGTTGTTGTGTTCGCTGTCTAATACTTTCATTCGATTGATGCCTTGGGCATTATATAATAACGTCAATATAGAAGTCATTAGGTTAAATTGGATTAGATCAGATTAGATTAGATATCAGTTTCATAAAGGCAGTAATGAGTTTGTTAATCAGTTGGTAAATTTTAAAGTAAAATATTAAGAATTATATAACGTAAAGTAATTCAATCATTCATTAAGTGAGTTGATCTGTCAGCCTGCTGACTTAATTGACCAATCAATAACTCAATCACATCAGGCAGCTTTGTAGCTTATTTTAAGACTATCATAGCCAAGGATATATTATGCATTCGTAGAAACATTTTCTGTACAGATGTTTTAGGATTAGCAGCACTGCAGGTACTTGTGCTGCAGAACTTTATTACAGTTGATTCATTATTTACAAAAGTTTTATTACAAAAAACTTTAAAAAACTTTTAGAAAAAACTATTACAGTTGTTCCGCAGCATACTTACCGGTAATTCCTGTGCAACTTTTTTTCCAGTTGAGTGGTCTGTCATTGGCACAGGGAGAGGGTTATGTGGAGGCTTGGGTTGGCGGTCGCACCCTTTCCACTAGTACTCCTGTGAAGCGGTTCTATGGAACTCTGACTGACGACAGAACTGTTAACAGCACCAACAATTTCATGATCTTAGTCTACTCAAGCTATGGAATCTCTAGTAACAGTTTTTCTGCTCAGTGGACGGCAGGTTGGAAATTTAATTCATTACAATCTACTTTGTATCTATCATTAAATTTATTGGTGTTAATAGTTATAGGCTTATAGTAATTGTTTGAAAAGTAATCTCAAAGAAATGAAGTGTAGGCCTGTCATTGGATATCTAGAGGCCCGGGTTCCCACCTGAACCATAGGCCTGGACCTCCAGACACCTATTGACAGGTCTGGACTTGATTTTTTTAGATTGCTTTTCATACTTGTCGCTCTTCACGCTCTGGACACCCAAATTTTGCAGCTAATTGTCTGTTGATTAATATATTAACTTTTAAATTTAATTATGTAGTTTAGTTGATTCATTTTAAGTAAGCATGTTACATTGTTTTTCTCTTCAAGCATCGTATGTGGCTGGTGATCCCACTGACCTTGTAGCAACATATGATGACAAGACTATCGATTATGTATCACCCATCGATGCCCCTTACGTCACAACAAAGATCTGGATCATCCGACTTGGAGTGAAGATAGAGACGATACTTACCGTAACAGTGAGCATTTGGTGATGTCTTTGTATCAGCATCAGATTTGTTTATGTAACAAGCTATTTATTTAGTACTTGCCTCTTAGGAACCTCACAAGGTTCTGAAGCATGACTGTCTAACAGATTTAATGGTGTGTGGTATAGGGTGAAAATATTCCTTGAAGTGGTAAAGATTTGATGCTTAGATTACATTTATCCACTTTAGTTGCTTTGCTTACTGATGTAAATTGCTTATGAATATTCAGGAAATATTGTGCGGCATTGGTTTTAGGTTTTGAACATGTCCCTCGATTCCGGTGATACTATATCATTCTATGATGGTGAGTCAGCTGGAGGTAGCCAACTGTACAAGTTAACTTCGTCTGATGCCGCATCAGGGGTCTATCCCTTCATGTCTGTGTCAAGTGTCATGAGAATAGTCCTGCAAAAGAGCAGGAGTTCTCTGAGGAATTCCATCAGCTTCAGCTACACTGCAGGTAACACTAGTGAAAACATAGGTCAGTTGGTAACACATTGGGCTTGTATCATTGATTACCAGACATTGAAATCATAATTTTACTATTATTAGCTAAAATCATTTCATCTGAATGAATTTACAGAAATTTGACAACTTATGCATTGGTGTAAGCAGTTTTTATTTGCTAACTTAACATTTAAAAAATACATGGCATTTTGGCTCTTACAACTTGCTACATAAATGTTTCTTACATTACATTACCACACATATAGATGACTGAAGCATGCAATGTATATTTAGGCTGTAAAAGCGTGATATCAGCCGCTCGTGGTATCATTCGTTCACCTGGTTATTCATCCGTCAGCTACCCAAACAACATCAACTGTAGCTGGCTGGTTGCATCAAAGAACAATGACCGCCTCACCTTGAGCATAGATGACATATACCTAAATAATACGTATACGATATCACTAGACGGACTAGTGGTAAGTTTTTACTTTATTATTATTGTGACTACTAATTAATTTACTAGCTTATCCTGCATAGGACGTCTGCACTCTAGTTCTACAAATTGTCCTTTCTAGGGAAAATACTCGGTACTCCAAGTTGTTGGCCATGAAAGCAATTGCAAAAAACTGTCCTGATGTTTTAGAACTTCACCCCAGCATGTTTTTCCTGTCCTCTATACTGTATGCTGTGTGAGCTATGAGCACTGACTCAGCCTTTGACTCAGCCTTTGACTCAGCCTTTGACTCAGCCTTTGACTCAGCCTTTGACTCAGCCTTTGACTCAGCCTTTGACTCAGCCTGGTCAATTCCAAGGGTCAGTCCAGTGAGACAGAAAGGCACACCTAAGTGGATACACAGTCAACAGCAGCAAGATACCAAAAACCCAGCTGAGCAAGCAGATTGTGGAACTGCATATGCTGAGAAGATGCCTAAACATCACCAGTGTAATGAATCTTAATGTAATGTAACATTTATTTAGCTCACTGAGATCCTTTTAACAGAAATATAGATTGCATGCACCATACTGATAGGTAGAGGTCTTTGGATGAACACTTGTGAACAGTTGTGCCACAAAGTAGCTTTGGTTAGTTGGATGGTGCATGTGCCAATTTATCAATACAGTTTTCAGTCATTGCATACAGTGAGAGAGCAGTGTCAGTAAAAGGTGCTGTATAAATGCTCAGATAAATATATATGTGTACAATAACATATAGATACTTTTATGGTGTAACTGAAACAGAAGTTAAATACATTTCTAATTATACTTATTTATGATCATAATACTGTGAAATCTGTACTGATGCAAAATTTGCGAATTTAGGTTTCCCCTAAAATGCAGAGTCTGTCTCTGAATTAATGTAAGATGATCTGTCTGAGCAGTTAAGGTAAAGATTTGGGTTTTCTGCTTGACATCATAAAAGTATCTGTATGTTATTGTTAAGGTTCATGACTTTCTTGTAGATATTTTTGGGTTCTGACACAAATGCACCGAAGTTTGACCTGATCAGTAAAGATGTCTTTGTTTTGGAAAATGGGACCTTTCTTCTTCATTTCAATTCGTCCGCCCTCTTCAATGGCCCTGGGTTCCAGGCAACTTTCTCTACTGGTCAGCCTCATCTCTGCTTTTCATTTTTTAGTTTGTTCAGGCTGATCTAGTATGAACCAACGTTCTTAAATACCAGTAATCTAACCTTAAACATCTATTATACAAGTGAAACCAATCACACACAGTTATAAATTTGTAAATGGTCTCCCAATTACCAAAAGTATCTTTGAAAGATATTTAAATTTTAATAGTTGATTTTCTATTGTAAAAATTACATTTTCTGTAGGCCTATATTTGGAAAGATTGTTATACACTGGATTATTGTAATCTCAAGCAGGCTAAGAATTGTTTTTCCAACGAAGTTTTTTGTAACTGTATTAAAACTATTTTTTTACAATTTTTAGTATAATGTAATATTGTGGTATATTTTCATGAATTATGAATGTGCATGTATTATAAATTAAGTATTTGAATCATCAATTGTTATTTTAGACTGTCCAACTCTGACATTCAACAACTTGACTATTGCGAATGGTCCACTAAATACAACGTTAGGATCAACTATACATCTGTCCTGTCCCACTGGCTACTATTTTGCACAGGAAGAGTTCATGTATAATACAGTTGTAGTACTTGTCTGCTCAATGAGTGGCTGGAAACAAATTTATGACAATGCTATAATAAACCGAACTCCCAAATGTTTCCGTAAGTAAACCTGGGTTCTTTTTTGAATGGTGTAAGAAGTTAAAAGTGTAAAACAGTGTGCCTTCTTGAATTCAATAATCAAGTCAATAATAAAGTCAATAATAAAGACTGACTGAGCACTTCATAAGTCAATTTTCTAATAATAAACATTATGGAATGTTAATGTTATGTTTGTGCTTGAGCTAAAAGATATTACAAACCCAAACCTTTGAGAATGATAGAAATAAATGATTATTCATACAGCCTTGGTTCTCTGACCTTGATTTGCCTGCCTATAGAAGTTGTGGCCACAAATTTAAAATGGAGATAAGAATATTGTTTCTTTCTAATCCTTAGGTCATTACTGTGGCCAGCCAGATGGCATTCGAAATGGATACATAGTGGATGCAACTGGAGTTCAGTATGGAGACAATGTCACCTACAGTTGCTATCCAGACTTCCAAATGGAGGGTTCAAAGTCAATAACTTGTCTTGCAAGTGGATACTGGTCGCTTGGTCCAAGTTGTAGTGGTAGGTGAATTGAAATTGTAATAGTAAATTTATGTTGTGCCACTTCAAGAGAAACTCGTCAGAATTCGTCATCTTTTTAGAATTCTTTATGTCTTCAAGGGGTCCACAAGATAGGCCCAGGAGATCAGCTGTGGATTTATGAACATTTTCCACAAACCCCTTTCAGGATTGGCAAATACAATGGATGTTGTTTCTATTCCTACTCTTTCTCCGTTATGACATTGGAAACCTCATCCCAGTCATACCCTCTCACTGGTGTAGTTCCACAAGGATCTGTTTCTGGACCTCTTATGTTTATCCTTTACACTACCCCATTCTGTTCAATCATTAAAGCACGCTCATTTTCATAATCACCTCTATGCTGACAACTCCTATTTATTCATCTCTCTCTCTCTGAACTGTTTCACCAACTCTGTAGATCATTTTCTTCATGCGGGTGTAAAGATGCCATATTCTGGGCAGTTGGCATAGATCGCCAACAGAGTTGAATGTGCCTGCAGCATGCCATCTAGAGATGAACCTTTAACTAGAAAGGCACCCAAAAGAGTGAGTGCCTCATGGTTGACACATTGGAATTCTGATGGGTAGTTAACTGTTCTACAATATTTGTATCTATTCTACTGTGTCAACAGTAGCTGTTGTCAAGTGAGATTTATGAATCAAGATTGCCCCTTACTCTTTTGCTCAATTAATGTGTGCAGTAAGACCTGGCTCTAACAAAGTATGATTTAGGTTAGGTTATAATAATTAGAAACTACTAATGTGCCGGTGTCTAATGCACTAGGCATCAATCGATGGCACAGCGACATCATTATGTATATCATTATATGATATATTATGGGTATCATTAGGGCTCAATTCATCTTTTTTTGTCAAGGGAAGAAATTTAAAATGCTTCTGTTTGTTTTCTTTGTCTGATCAGGTTGTGTATGTCCAGCTGTTTCAATTTCAAATGGAAACTTCACATACAAGGCACTGAACAGTTCAGAATGTGGAGCAGTAGTCTACTTTAGCTGTGATCCTGGTTACCAACTGAACGGTTCAGTTACAGTCGTCTGTCGAAACGATTCCTGGACTCCACCTCTTCCGAAATGCGAGAGTAGGAACATAATATTCACACTGAATATCATTATATTGGCCTTAGTTTTAAATGAACTGTATGTAGGCAACTGTAAATATAAATTTAAATCTGCAAAATTTCTCAGTGTCACACAAAAGGCGTGTCAGGCAGACAAGCTTTTTCACTGGTTCTAAATCATATCAAGTCTGCAAGAACCAGTTGTTGGGTCAGTTTTGGTGCCAGGTAGGAATCTTGGGGTGAAGCCAGGGGTGACAGTGTGGTGCCAAGGTGGAAAGCTAATATGTGTGTATCTGGCTTTTAATATAGCCATTAGAATCTTTTAAAGGCACTAATATGACATTACTTTAGAATATAAAGCCTGATCTTAAATTCTACTGAACTCAAATGCTGAAATGATCTTGATAATAATTCATAGAATTAATTATTGGTATAAATATAACAGCATTTCAACATTTTGCTCAGCATAAAGCACAGCCTTAATGAATGTTATAATTAGATAATGTACTAAAGTCAATATTTCCATGGGAACAAAAGGTGTAATTAATTAAGTAATGGTCTTGTAATTCAAAACCTGTGTTAAGTGATTAAATTTGCTGTAGGTTTTATTTTTTTGTCTCTTGACTTGAAATTCTTATTTCTACATTAATGCAATTATTAAATAGAAAATTTAACCTTTGCAATTTTTTGGCATTGTAGAGGTGTTATGTCTGGTGCCTACTATGATTCCGCACAGCAGCTTCCAACCGTCTTCAAAATACATTGCTTTTCAGGAATCGATTTCTGTGAAATGTGATGATGGCTACAGCTTGAACAATGCTACTGATGTGTTTCTCTCTTGCACAGCCAACCAGAGTCTTGATGTACCTGATGCGAAATGTCAAGGTAGAGAAATACATGTATTCTGAACTGGCCTGTCCCAGGCAGAGCACCTGCACACTAGCTCAGCCAACTGTTGCTTCTGGGGAAAATCCCTGTTGCTACCGTTAGCTACGGGTCATGAAGGAAATTGCCAAAAACTGTATCTATCTTGAGCACCAGATTTCACAATCACATTCATACCTATTTGTTCTCATATTGTTTGTCAGTTGGTCTCGGTGTTCACCATCTTGTATGTACAGCTGTACCATGCATGCATTCATGAACGTTTCTAAGGCTGTTATTGTATAGATCCTTCTTGAGATACGCTGTTACACTAATGAGTAAATAATGGCTGCTAGTGCTAATAAGAGCCATGACTGAATTTAATTTGTGCAGTTATAAAGTTCATAGTTTAAAAATCTTTCCTCGGATACATGGCAAACGTTAAGCAAAAGATTAAGAGCTGTTGGCAAATGACTGCCAAAGAGTAAGTCTTCTAGATGGACGGATGTAGATGAATGCGTTGAAATGCCCTTTATCTGTTTATGAACACTTAATGATTGAATGAATGCCAGGAAGTAACTCTTGTGCCCTAATTACGTAGATGTAGATGAATGCGTTGAAATGCCCTTTATCTGTGGAACCAACAGCACCTGTATGAACACACAGGGCAGCTACAAATGTACTTGTGAAGGAGGATTCTCATCTTCCAATGGTGCCAACTGTACAGGTAGGCAATTGTTCCTACTTCACTTAGTATTTACTTGCAGTGTAATGTAACAAGATTGCTATACCCTTTGAAGTGCACAGTAAACTAGAATGTGTAATTGTAGTGTCTGACTTGTAAATCCAGTATATTCTTGGTGTGTGGATGTGTCAGAAGACTGATTATGACATCAGTCATGATGATGTCCATCACCACATGTGTTTTACTTGTGTTATGCTTCACATATAGTTTGGATATGTGTTTCATCAGCTGTCATATACCGCTTTTCCTTGGGTTTGTTAATTTGATTTCTGTATATTATATTATTTTCCAGTTTATTTTATTTCTCTCTGTGATGAAATTATTTTCTAGATATTGACGAATGTAGCAGCAACCAACATAAATGTAGTGATTTCTGTAACAATACGATTGGATCGTACAGTTGTGGTTGTTTACCTTCTCATGTTCTCTACACAAAAAATGGAACAAGCAGTTATTATCTTCCAACCTATGAGGATGGTCTGTCACCACTGGATAAATATTACATCAACTATACGTGTGTCCGTAAGTATCGTAATCAGTAAATGTATCCGTATGTGTCAATGTATTGAAATTCACATATAGCATCTTTTGAACACATTTCCAAGATGCTTGATTTTTATAGTAAGCTGTTTCTTGTCTTCTTTGTTTGTCCTACTTAATTTCGACCAGGTTGACCCTGGATTTTGTCCTACTTAATTTTTACCAGGTTGACCCTGGATTTTGACTATCAACTCAGCTTAGCAGTAACTGATGCATGGGTGCACTGTTGTAGTAACAGTGTGGCAGATTTTAGCCTGTATTAGATTTCATTGGTTTCTTTAATTATTCATTATTTATATTTCTTAAATTAGATTTCATTGGTTGCATTAATTATTCATTATTAAATTGGGTTGCATTAATTATTCATTATTAAATTGGTTTTGAAAGTTTTAGTCAGTGCTGTGTGAGCATCAAAACAGTGTGATGATGTGATAGTTTCAGACCTTGTTGCTAATTAGCTACTGATGAAACTATACACATGACCACAGTAGCATCGTTAAATTCATAGATATTTGATCTGCAAGTCTTGACAGTGCAGATTTATCAGTAAAGTTCTTATGATGCAAATCATTATAAATACAGATTCCTAAACAGTTTGGTAATCAATGTGGATCACAAACTTAATTAATCTTAAGAACGTTGATCTCATTATAGCAAATTGTGTTAATATACACTAATAATTAGCAACTTCCTTAGTGCCAATGTTTTATGCCCAGTACCTGAAATGGCTCCAAAGGCAGTGCTATAAGGAAGGTTGAGTGTAACATAAGTAACATTGATAATTAATCTCCTGTTGCAATTTCAGCCATCTCCTGTCAACCAATCCCACCTCTGACAAATGGCTTCATCAACACAACTCAGACTGTTTTCCATTACGAAGATAGTGTGAAATTTGGCTGCAACCTCGGCTATACATTGAATGGCACAAATTTCACTGTTTGCAAATCAGATGGAAATTGGTCTTTTCCTTTCCCGTCTTGTGAAGGTAAAGAGAATTCCATAGCTTCATTTATTTCAGTTTAAGTGTAATTAATTTGAATTATAACTGTTTACTATGGAACACTGATATAGTTCCTTAAAAGAGCCTCTTAGAGGCACACTATGTACTTTGCTTTCCCGTTTATGTGCGACCAGTTTATGTGCGAATCTGTTTAACATGCAGTTATGTCATGGCTCGCACCAATACCTATTTAGCACTTGAGATGTGTTAGCACGCAATACTATGAATACGCACACTGCACTGGCTAATATTCTAATATTCAGTCCCATTGTCATTATGTTGGACAACCTGTATCAGCTGTAATAGCTGTCTCATTGGGTGGCCATAGTTGCTGGCTACAGCTGGCTTTAGCCCTGCAGAGGGCAGCACAGTTTCAAACAAGGTGAAATTAATATAGCTGCAAACCCAGCAGCCCAGCTCTGCCCCAGGCAGGAGCTTAGCTGCTTGCCCTCTCAGCCAAGTTACAGCATCAGTTGCAATGATGCCAATGGTCAACAGTGTCAAAATGCAAGAATATAATAAAATTGACATGACTTTGTGTTCTTATCTCAGTTTGGCTCAATGAAACATGTCACTAACTGGAATAAAATTCTTTTTATTTTAGTGGTTGCTTGTCCTGTTCCACCAAATTCCTCTCTGTCCAATCTGACTGCACCACCAACATTTTCCACAAGTGCTCCGGTTTACTATGGACAGTCTGTTTCGTTCACATGCGGACGCTACCGTTCTGTTCCTCTGACTCTTAGCAGAACGTGCGTCTATGACTTGAAAACTGACAGCTATCGTCTTGGCTTAAATCGAGATTGGGAATGTCCAGGTAGGAGGTCCTTCTATGTGTATTCGAATACTTGTACAGAGTTAACGCAAAATAGGTAATTGCAGGCCTGAATCAGCATTATGATAGTCCTCCAAGTGAAAGTTTGAAGCACAAATGCAACAGTAGTTGTATTTATGCTTCCATAACTACGTCAACTTTTCTTCATCAGCTGACATAGTTACGTGCATTTCACATGGTAATTATGGGATGTGAACCTCAGCTGCATTTGTGAAAGATTGCCCAAATGTATAGCGACTGTGTGAATTGTTTGTATAATTTTGAGAAACACAAGAAGACTACAAGAAGTTTCAGATGAAAATATAATGCAGTGTTCCAGAAGACTTTCACTGCACCTCTTCAGAAGTTCTGCAACTGAAGAATAGGGTCCCTGTCCACCAGGATTTTGTTGAAAACCCCTATGGGGTGAAGGATCCTACTTAGAGGGCACCACATTTTGGTCCTGTATTGTTAGTTGAACATCTAAATAAGCAAGTGACTGGTATATTTTTTAAAACAGTCAACAGGGCCAACTTGTAATGCTTCTGCTTATGATATAGTATCATCATAAGTATCGTCATATGATAATCATAAGATGTGATCCCTACTTGGGATGCATCTTGATATGTTTTCACATAAGGTGTGTTTTAAAATACGGTTACTGGCCGTGTTATGTAGAATTCATGCTTTTTTCATATGTTAAAATATTTAACAAATTATTTGGCTAAGTTCTAAGGTGAATTGAATTTGAATCAAATGTCCCTGACTGTTAAATAGAATTCATGCTTTTATGGTTTCTTAAAATGTTTAACAGATTTATATGAATTCCATATCAGTGTTATATAGGATTTGAGGATAAAACGATCTGTTAAAATATTAAAGAAAACTACCTCCATAGTGCCTAACCGTATGTTGCTGGTTTTTTAAGTGGTCGATTGTGGTCCTCAGCCTATCATTCCAGGTGCTCAGCTGACAGCACCAGTGAATTGGGTCTACAAAGGAAGTGGATGGTACACTGTTCTTAACACATACTACAACGCTTCGTTTTCTGTGTCTTGTCCTCCATCATATGTGAAGTTGGGAAGCACTGGAAACAACGATTCAAGCCTTGTTGTTTGTGGAAGTGATGGAAGGTGGATAACTGGAGACATCCGATGTGATGGTTATTATCACGTTCATCGTCTATTTAACGTTATAATTATCTTTTAGAACTTGAAGTATCTTATCCAAAGATTAAAATACAAAAATAAATTTTTTGGAAGCTGTGTGAATCGGATTGGCTTGTCCTTTCTTTACTGACTTGTTGAAGTTCTCATTGTCATAGATAGCTGTTGGAACTTGAATGGGACCTCCATCTTTTCTTCATATCACTTACAAATCTTTATTGTTGTTGTTGTTTTTGTTGAGCTTACCAGTCTAATTTATTAATAATGTTTTATGGACGATTTTTGTTCATTTTAGGCAGTAGTTAAATTTTTGAATAGTTAAATTTTTCCTGTTTATTTAAAGCACTTATAATGCATGCAATGTCAGTACACCTGAATCTGAGGCTAAATATAGAGGCAGTTCATGTAGTAACACTATAGTAGTTATTGTGTTTTGGTGTTATTTTTCATAAGTTTGTTCTAAATGTGAAGAATGATTATTGCCTTATAATTTTTTATAGCTATATTTTTTTATATCAATGTACATAAATAATTTTAAATTTAAAGTCAATCAGTGCCAGTTTTTGCCAACTGACACCTTGAGAATTGAAACTGATGATGAAGAAGAAGATGATGATGATGATGTTGATGATGACGACGATGATGATGTTGATGATGATGAAGATGATGATGAAGATGATGATGATGCTGATGTTGATGATGATGATGATAACAAGGACAATGTTGATTATGATAACAAATAGCGATGATGATCATTATGATGATTATGATGATCATTATGATGATTATATGATTGATGACCAATGGTGACAACAACGATGATGTTATTTTCAGGTCCAGCATGCACAGATCCTGGTACTCCTCCAGGTGCCAGGCAGATTGTACCTTTCTCCTATGAATCAAATTACTTGGTTAGCTTCATGTGTGAGAGGGATGACTTCACTCCGAGCTATCCTTATCCAATGAAGTGTATTCCTGGCATTAATCCTTCGTGGAATAGCAGTCTTCCAAGCTGCAGAGGTAGGATGCAAACCTGAATTTTGGTAGAAATCTTAGTACATTTAATAACATTTGTTCATTGGTCTTACATGTACTATGCACGTAGCTGTTTTATTTGGTCACAACAGGTGTAAGTGGTGTATTAGAAATGTGATAGCGCATCTGTAATAGCTGATCTGCTCCACCTAGTTGAAAGATCTTCTTGACCTGGTGTGAATGATTCAGAGCAACCAGAAGTACAGGAAATCTCTGATCCTTGCGATGAACTTGCCAACTCTGTTCTGTGTTATATCCATGAGCAGCAACACCTTAGTGGAAATAGTTATTTCCAGTGCAGCGCTAAAATAAGTTAGCTCTTTGGACTTTTGTATAGGGCCTTCTAAGAACCTCTTTCTCACTTCTCGTTAGCATAAATGATGTAATAGTTTTATATGAATGAAAAGTGCATCTATGAGGGAATGATGCAGTCTCTTTTGGCAGGCTTTGGCACACACTGTGATGTAAGTAGGTATGATATATATGTATTACTTTATCTTACTTTACATTTTCTGCCAGACTCTACGCCGCCAAAATGGACCAACTGTCCATCAAATACCATTACAATGGACAAGTATGAAGCAGCGAACTTCACACCTCCTGTTGCAGACGATAAGTCTGGATTGGTTCAGAGGGTGACTGTGCTGGCTTATCCAAAGACACCAGGTTTAATACGACCGTACTTTGATCCAAAGGTTGTTCTGGATCAGTCATACCAGGTCAACTATACCGCCTATGACTCAAGGAACAATTCAGGCGTCTGCACCGTCGAAATAATAGTCAGAGGTAACCAGTCCTAACCTCATTTACACTTGTAATTTGTATACGTAATACAATGTAAGTTGAAATCTATATAATGTCTTTTGCCTTATGTGTGATGTAACCATTTTTGATTGGTTTATTGCAGTCTACTGATCAAAATAAGTTTTCCAGGTAATTTCATATATCCATTCATGTATGTTATGTTGGAGTTACATAATATTACTGCAGTTAAATTTCAAACAGACATTGCATTAATGCCATTACATTAATTACCCAGTCTTTTTAACGTCATTCAGGCATTACATGTTACAACAATCTACTACAGTACATCACATTAGGATATCTTATGTTACTTTTTAGGATATCTTATGACTGCAGTTGATTTTTGAACCCTTGTACAGCACCCTTTTCTTCGGCCTCGGCTGTGCTACGGCGCTATATAAATTGTCTTATTATTATTATTATTATTATTATTAACTTCATGCATATTTAGAACTTATTCATAATGTTATCCTGCGAAATACTGCATGTATTTAATAGTTTTTTATATAATACAAACTTCATACTGCACTGTAGGCTTACACCTCCTTGAGCAAACCACTTAACCATATGCAAGTACTGGAAGGATCTCCCTCTGAAATGATGTGTACATGGCAGTATTTAAACAAGTGCAACTTGCTGAAGGTACAGGTTGAGTTGAGTCAGAAAAAATGGTACATAACAGCTGTCGGTCCCTTATCTTCTAGACTAACATCACTAACCTAAAAGCTACCTATAATCTTTCACTTGAAGTAAAGTGGCCTATCTCTAGATTAAACACTTTTTTCCTTTTAAATTCTGCATTAACATCTTCTCCAAGAAACGTCTATCAGCTGTCAACAATCACCATTATGAAGGACTAACCATCTACCAACTAACTTTAAATCTGTATACAAACAGACATATATACACCTTTACACTGAAACCCAACCCCTCTGTCCACCTGAACACAACAACGAATGTGCTTCCAAGCCGCGCACACGCTCGCATTTCCCCATTCCATCCATCTCACTTCAACCATAAAGACCAATGCTGACAACAGCAATGGCTGCTGTTTATTATTTATTATTACTGTTTATTGTTTAGTATTTTTATTTAGTTGTGATTATTACTTATATTGTCTATTTGATTTCAGACAATCGTCCTCCTACCATCAACTGCTTTACCAAATACCTTACAGCGAGGGACACTGGCATCCTAGAATACACATTCACAAAATCAAACGTCACGGTGGGAAACTATCCTTCGGCTTCGGCAGATGACGTGTCTGTTTCTTTTGATCCTCAAGTGGTTGTTGCTTCCATTGGCAGCATTGGAAGGTCGAGTATTATCACTGCTACAGCAAAGAATTCTGATGGAAACATAGCCACTTGCAGATTTACAGCCATTATCAAGGGTAAAAGAATGCACAATATTGTATGTTTATGTGAAGATTTTCTGAAAATTTTAACTGTACAAATAACTTGTCACAGACTGCACCTCTTCAAGAGACTCGTCAGAGGTACTTCAAAGATATTTGCAATGTTAGCATTTGTGAATTGCCTCTAAAATGGACAGACATGTATTCGTAAAACATTATGTATTTTTAATGTTGGCCCTGAGATATAGTGACTATGCAGATGCGTTAAAGCGTGACTTCTTAATGCACTTATGCTGACCAGCCAAAGCATATCTGAGCTCATCTTGTGATCTAACAATGGCAAGTTCAAATCTGCTGAGCAGACTGTGTATTGACCTTTGGCAAGTTGTTCATGCATAACTGCATCAGTATTCAAGCTTTAGAATTATTACTGGCTTTGGCTGGGGGTCAGAGGTCCATGTGTGGCTCCAGAAGTGTTTAAGACATGGTTTAAGCAGCTGATTTTGGGTGTGGTCTGTCAAATGGCTGCAATAGTGCTCTTGCACTTGAGGGTTAAACTGTATATATGCCACCAGTGTAAAGTGGTGTGAGCCTTGCTATAAAAAAGGGGATGAATTTGACTCTTCAACTCCGTCTTTTGTAAAATTGACTCTTTTTTGTCAACCGATGTATCCTACAATGAATGGGTGTCTGATTGTTGGGTTTCTTTGTCATATTTGTGCTGTTCACCTTAAATGGGTTTCAGTTCCATGTCTCTGAGGATTTCTGTTGAAGGAGGCATGTAGGTAAAGGTGCAGTTGTGCTGCCTGGCTCTACCAGTCATAGGCCGATGTTTGTTGATGAAGATATTGTAACTGTTTTTCAAGATTGTCTTTTAAGATTAAGTGCTCAGCTATGTACTAGGCTGATAGCCTCGCAGTGGTTTTCAGTTACTACATATGTATGATTGTTAACAATTTGGAAATCATTACTTTTAAATTCTGTAAAAAATGTACTCTAAGCATTCAGAATCACAACTGAAATTCTGTGGTGTAATTGAATTACATCAGCAATTCATTTTTTAAGTGAGCAAGACACTCATCTGATATACATGTTGTTGTTATGTTGTTGCATCGCATTTGCAACAATGGTGAATTGTCTGCTGAGTTTTCATGTCAGGACTCTGGTTTTCATAATTTGATATAAATCGTTTTTTCCAGCTGCTCCATGTTCTGCATATTCACTATCACGTCCTGTCAATGCGACGGTCTCTTGCAATCCGCCCTCTAATGGATCCAATTCATGCAACGTTACCTGTTTTCCTGGTCACTTCTTCTATAACTATGCGTTGGATGCCAGTGGAAAAACCAAGATCTATAGCTGCTCAGGTGGCCAATGGTCGCCATCAGCTGTGGCAGCAGACTGCATGGGTAGGATTTCTGTTGTTGTTTACTGTCTCGGGGTGTTGTTTGGGTGTTATATTCAATACTAATATCAAACCTAAAGTATAAATGTAAATGTAAATCTCCTAAATTTTTACCAGCACCACACAAAAGTCGCATAAAGAAGACCAGCTTATTCTCCAGCACTATATCGATTCAAGTCTGCGAGTGTCAGGTTGATGGTCAGTTTTGGTGCTAGATTAGTAACCAGGGGTTCAAGTGGGGAAGACAACATGATGCTACTGTAGAAGTTGTTGGTGATGGTGGTCATGGGATGGTGCAGGAGCAGAAGCAGGATGGAATAGCTTGAAAAGTTCGGTGTCAGTCTTTTGTTAAAACTGCAGGAGAGAGGGCAAGCAGGGAAGTGCTCAGACTGATAGGCAAGAGAGGGAGATGAACAAACTGGCAAAGATCTTTTGGCAGTTTGTTCCAAAGAGCTGGCACCATGCAGTTTATGGAGGAGTTGTAGAATCTGAGAGAGGAGACTAGCAGCATTCTTGATACTTCTATTTACTGGTATATAATCAGTATGTAATCAATCAGTGATGTGTGAAAATTTCTGTTGTATCAAGAGCGTGTCAGGTCTACTAGGCAAATGTTCAACCAATAAACTAGCCATGTGTCAATGGTTGTACTTCTGCAGAGTTAAAGGCTGGTCACAGAACACTGAGCAGTCATTTTAGCACTTTTCTGATGGACCTTTTACTGAAAATGAAATTAAAACTGATAAAGTAATTGCTTTCTGACAGTATTATTGTGGCAATATGATTATTTGTTGCTTATTTCAGAGCCAACCTTTGCTCGCTTTGTTCCAACGTATTCATTAGTGTTTAACGTTCAGCAGAGTGGAAGCCAGGAATGTTATGCGTTGGCTGTTCAAGGCTGGTTGGGAAATGCTGCTCTGACACTTCAGAATTCCTTCCAGACTTTGGTTGATACCACCGTCTTTGTCTCACCAGGAACACCTGTTCAGACTAACAACATCACTATGCTATCATCTCAACAGGTAGTCAGTCAGAACTTGTCACACTTCAGAAGGCTAAAATGGAATGTAGCATATAGGTTTCTGAACGTTGCCTGGCTTACCAAGGTAAGGTATGGTAGTTTAGTGTTGGGTAGAGTGGGGTAGGGTAAGGTAGGGTATCTTAATTTAAGGGAAGGGAATGGAATAGTATGACAAGATGTGTTTTCTCAATAGTGATAGGAGTTAAAAAGTATATACTCAAAAATAAATGCTTGTGTAATATGTTCCTTTGTTACCGATGGTCCTCAGGGGCAAGATCCTTGTTTTAAGATTTGTTCAACAATCACTCAACCTTCCCTGTAGGCACAGTGACAGCCTTTGCAGTTACCCTACTATAACTTACTTTCCTTACTTTACTTTCTGTCCATTGATTTGAACTCTTTCTTAGCAAGTTCCTTAGCCAAAAATTGAACTGGAGAACTTTTATTCTAGGTTGGAATTCTTATGTCATAATAAGGTCGGGTGTATTTAGAAAAACCAGACTCATTGAATTGACTATCAGAGGAGCTTTGTTAATGTTGTTCTAGATAAGAGTCAATGTTGGATTTGACATCTCGACAAGTAACATGTCTGCTACGACACTGAACTCGTATGGGGAGTGGGCAGCTTCACGCATAAATGGCACAACAGCTCAGGCAGCTGACTGCTCACTTACTTTCCAACCAGCTGCAAATCTCATCTATCCCAACTACAGCTGCCTACCATACAATCTTCATCAGCAAACGTATGGCGATATCAAGTACTGCTGTAAGCTGCTTTCAGTTTTCAGTTAAATAAATTATGTCATAATAATATTGAATAATTAGGTACATATTGTTTATTTATCAGCTTAGTAATCATTGGTCATATTTCTGTAATGAAAGCTTCATCTCTAACAAGGTGGGGCATGGTAGCTCTGCTGGCTTGTAACCTGGAGAGTATGGGTTTGAGCCTCCCCTGAGATGGCTACTGTTTAGGGACCTTGAGCAAGTCCTTCACTCACAATTGCTCAATGCCATCGATTGATGCTTAGTCATTAGATAGTGGCACCAAATAAATACAGAAATAATAATAATTAGCTGCACTTTGGGTATGATGTTATTAGTAATAAAGCAATGCTTTAAATCATCATTATGCTAATGATCCCTGTCATCTCATCGTCATCATAATAATACTCATGATAACATTTGTCTGATCATGAGGGTTTATACATGACAACCTACATTTGGATAAGAACAAAATTGTAAACAATAAAAATATTAACACCAACTATGATAATAGTAATAATGCCTTTAAGTACCTTATTCCAGATCTATCCTGAGTTAAATCCAGGATAGAAAGGACTAATAACTCAGTTTAATGGAAGAATATACGCATGGTGTATAGTGAACATACTGTAAGCATTTATTTATGTCGCTGAACAGAGTTCAGTTCTTCCTTGATGCCACCTTTGCTAAATTTTGTATAAAATGTTACATGTAATTCTAACATGGTTCCTAAAAGGAACTTTATAAATGTCCAACTACATATGTGTGTAAATGTAAAAGCATTTGTTATAGACTGCAGTGGTATTAGTGCAGGCACAGTGTATCTGGTGACATGCCCTGAGCCTAGGAAAATGGGCTTTTTACCATCTGTAAGTTTTAATTCTGAAATTTTAACTTTGTGAGGTAGTTTTGGAGGTCACTGAGTGAAAATCTGGCAATGATTGGCTTGTTGGTAATGACCCCCAAATACCAAAAATGGTGTTTTTGTCTACTACCCAAACTGAGAGCAAAGAGGTGCTTAACGAATGAAAAAATGAATTACTTTAAGATACTTTAGTAACTTAGTTGTCACTCCATAGTTTGGGAACAAACTTTCACTAACAGTTCTAACTCTGCTGCCACAAACAGCTCAAGAAACATTTTCAGCTTATATTAGGTCATACCTTATAGAAGTTCTAGGTTGCTCTTTGTGGTTCTTGAAATGTGTGATATAAACGTTCAAATACATTCATGTATATTTATATGCATACAACATACATAAATGCATGACTTACCTTTACTCTTTGATTGTGTGTCTTCTTTAGTTCCATGTCCCAGAGGATTCTACTTCAACAGAACCACTGGCTGCATTCCATGTGATATTGGAACCTACCAAGACCAACCTGGATTTGGCCCTTGTAAACTCTGTCCAGCGAACACAACAACGGCATCATCTGGAAGTACCAGCCAGGATGACTGCCAACGTCTGTAGCATCAAATTACTGAATCACATAATGTACATCATCTGTAATTCTGTAATGCTGGCTATACTAATAGTCTAAACAGTGTTATTAGGAATGAAAAGTTCATCACTCATCAGTAAGCAAACAGTGTTCAGTTACAACTGGTGGACTGCAGCGTATAAACAGCTTAGCCAAGATTATCCTGGCCTTTCCATCTGGGGCTTAACAATGACCAGCTGGGAAAGTGTCCACCCTCTGAACAGGTGGAACAGTCCAACAGACTGTTTGATGACATGCGATCAAGCACCTTTTGAAAATTCATGAAATCCATGGCAGAATAAAGAAAAATGCAGACTCAGTTGCAGTAGAAGTCTGAACATATGAGGGTTATCGAGCAAATTCCATGTATGACCAACTAATTCCACCAAAAGACACTGTAAGCATTACAAGAGCCAACATGGCTACCAGACATATGCTTATCAGTAGTGGCAGTTTCTAAAGGCCTTCTTAGTTCTGCATTAAATTGCACAATTTGCATTACGTAATATCGCGTGGTATATCGCAGCACATTGCATTGCATTTCATCGTGTGTTTGAAGCCTGAAATGTTGAAGAGTTCAATTGTAAAGTTTGATTTTGCATTTGTGTCTACAGGTCTCTGTTCCAATAGGAGTCCTGGAATGTATAGTCCTACAACAAAAATTGCTCCTTGCTTTGACTGCCCAGCGGATAAGTATGCTGCCAATGACACCTGTGTTGCTTGTGCACCATTTACTCACACCCGTGGAACAGGGAAAAGCTCTTCTGATGACTGTCACTGTAAATACCTGTGATGCTATCAGATATTTCTCATGTTGTTCAGCTGATTGTGTTTCGGTACAAATAGCATATCACTAGACGATTTATGTTTTAGATGGATGTTGTCTGTTTGAAATGTACTTAGAAATTTGATGAAACGCATAGATATTTCAGTTCTGGAAAATGCTTAAAATGCAGATTGAGAGAACTTTTGAACTTTGCCCTCTTCTAAGAATTTTCTGCTTCATCGGGAAGAAAATGCCAAAAATAGCCCAAAAGGAATTTTGCATCTCTGTCAAGTTAACATAAAAATATACCCTGGTACCTTTTCGTTGTCTTTTGTCATTGTCTTTTTATAAGATATTTTGTTTACATTACATTGCAGTAATCAGTTGCTATCTCAGTCACTCAGTACATACTTGTAGTCATATACATATAGTTTTGCAGTCATATACTTGCGAGTTTGACTTAAGGTAGTAACATTGACACTTTTCTACAAACTGAATGCATTCTGAACTTAGTTGAAAACTGCTATCTCGTGATTAAATTTGAAATAAGAAATTAGAATTATAATATAAATGCTACCAGTAATTATTACTACTGGTAATTTAAATCAAAATCAGATTTTTAGAGCAGGACTTGAATAAAACACTCAGTGTAATTATTCATAGCAGTAATTATAATCATGTTGCTAATTTTCTAATTCTTTGTATGCTTTTAGTGTAAGTGCCATGATGATGCAACTGTGTTTTAATGACTGGTCTGATGTAATTTTTCTTTGATGCAATCAGCTGAGTGCCGTCCGGGAGAGTATTCAGAATGGGGTGTGGAGCCATGCAAAAAGTGCCCTCAGCACTTCTACTCTTCAACAAATCGCAGCACTTATTGTGTTGAATGTGGTTCGAACAGAGCCACAGCCGGCATAGGCTCAACTGAATGCTTCAGTGAGAGTAAGAGTGCCTGTGTAATTCAGTGTACCCTTAAACAACAATAAGTGTTATTGTGTGGCAAATGCTTATGGACAGAAATTGTTTGGTAATTCAGCACAGCTAGGTACTTTTGTCTTATTACCATGAATGGCCATGATATTCTTCTGGCTATAGGTCTACAGTGCTGACTCCATATCAGGTAATATATTTATTGAGCATCGTATGTCGTTAAGCTACGTTCATATTGCAACACCGTTTGATGTCAAACAACTGTCCCACTGCCATTCAGTTAGTGGGCTTTACTGCCAGGCAAAATATGTTTGTGATCACTAAGGCCTCACATGTATTTTGGACTAAACACAATTACCTAACTTTTATTGATAATCAGTTTGCTCTAATAACAGTATTTGTTGCCATAAGGTGAATGCAAAAATCAAACAGTATGAGGCCCTTACAATTTATATACTGTATAACACTATTTGAAGCCCTAAAATGAAGTACTAGTTGTTGCCATATTTGTCCCAATGTGCTCCATATGTGTTCCAATGTGTTTCAGAACACATTACCAGTAAAATTACATTTAAGCCATACTCTGTAATAAATTATTTGAAAATTGACAAATGTAACCATTACCCTCAATTTTTATGGCTTTCAAATGATTAGAATGTCTGGCTGCTTTAACAATCAGATATTTGGAGTGATTTTGCATAACAAGTTTGAGACTCAGCTGGAAGCCAGTATACTGTACTTGCTCATTTGTTCTGGTGCCATGTTTTGATGTTTCCACTTTCATGAGACTAGTGTCTTTTGTTGCAGCTGTTATCTGCAACGTGACAGAGCCTTGTCAGAACAATGGCACATGTGTAGCTGTCAATCATCAGATCCATTGCAATTGCCTCCCAGGTAGGTACCTTTGATGGATTAAGTGCAGTAATGAAGTGTGGTAATCCAGCAAAGAACTTTTCCTTCTGGTTTACATGACTTGACAGTGAGTTTTAACCGTCAGTCTATACAACTTATATGTTGACAGTCTTCATAGTTGTCAACGATCAGGCTTTGAATCCTGGTGCATAATGTGAAATTGACCAATCATTAAGCTGTGCAGCTCTTTAGGAAAGTTTCTTCAGTAGTTGGATTGCTATTGCCATGGTTGAGCCAAAATACGCTTCATCCTGAGGACCAGCCATCTAAACACTAGCGTCTAAAGAGGCCTGTAATAAATGAATTATTACGTTCCCTTACCACACCTTCCATCAGACTGAACAGAATAGGAGAACTAAATTCTGAAAATTGATGATTGACTGAAAAAGACAGTCCAATAGAACTCTTTAAATACAAAAAATATATATATCTGCTGAATGAAGTTGTTTCTGTGGTCGAGTGTCAATGCTTTAAATTGTTGAGGTTTTACTGGAGTGCGATGTGAAACACAGATCAACTACTGCATTTCAAATCCTTGCTACTACAACGGGCGTTGCGTTCCACAACTGAACTCCTACGTTTGTGACTGTCCACAGGGTATGTTGATCTGGGCAGCATTAGCTTATCTATTTAACAACAGAATGAAAGACATTGTCTATGAATTTGTTGCGTGCTCCATGCTGAATTTTAATCAAATAATTTTACATGTTATGGTGCCCTTAGAAGCCTTATAAAACTTAAGCCTACACATTCACAGCATGATAAAAAAGTTATGATGGCATTTCAATTTCATTTGAAGGAGGCTTCTTTGCTGTTAGAATTGACTGCACTCTGATATGTATCTGCTCTTTCTTCTCTGAAAATACCTGTACATGGTAAAGCATGCAAGTGATGTCTGGTTTTAGGTTTCTGCTATATTTCTGGTTTTTAGGTTTCTGCCATATGTCTGGTTTTTAGGTTTCTGCTATATGTCTGGTTTTTAGGTTTCTGCTATATGTCTGGTTTTTAGGTTTCTGCTATATTTCTGGTTTTTAGGTTTCTGCTATATTTCTGGTTTTTAGGTTTCTGCTATATGTCTGGTTTTTAGGTTTCTGCTATATGTCTGGTTTTTAGGTTTCTGCTATATTTCTGGTTTTTAGGTTTCTGCTATATTTCTGGTTTTTAGGTTTCTGCCATATGTCTGGTTTTTAGGTTTCTGCTATATGTCTGGTTTTTAGGTTTCTGCTATATGTCTGGTTTTTAGGTTTCTGCTATATTTCTGGTTTTTAGGTTTCTGCCATATGTCTGGTTTTTAGGTTTCTGCTATATGTCTGGTTTTTAGGTTTCTGCTATATGTCTGGTTTTTAGGTTTCTGCTATATGTCTGGTTTTTAGGTTTCTGCTATATGTCTGGTTTTTAGGTTTCTGCTATATGTCTGGTTTTTAGGTTTCTGCTATATTTCTGGTTTTTAGGTTTCTGCTATATTTCTGGTTTTTAGGTTTCTGCCATATGTCTGGTTTTTAGGTTTCTGCTATATGTCTGGTTTTTAGGTTTCTGCTATATGTCTGGTTTTTAGGTTTCTGCTATATTTCTGGTTTTTAGGTTTCTGCTATATGTCTGGTTTTTAGGTTTCTGCTATATGTCTGGTTTTTAGGTTTCTGCTATATGTCTGGTTTTTAGGTTTCTGCTATATTTCTGGTTTTTAGGTTTCTGCTATATTTCTGGTTTTTAGGTTTCTGCCATATGTCTGGTTTTTAGGTTTCTGCTATATGTCTGGTTTTTAGGTTTCTGCTATATGTCTGGTTTTTAGGTTTCTGCTATATTTCTGGTTTTTAGGTTTCTGCTATATGTCTGGTTTTTAGGTTTCTGCTATATGTCTGGTTTTTAGGTTTCTGCTATATGTCTGGTTTTTAGGTTTCTGCTATATGTCTGGTTTTTAGGTTTCTGCTATATGTCTGGTTTTTAGGTTTCTGCTATATGTCTGGTTTTTAGGTTTCTGCTATATTTCTGGTTTTTAGGTTTCTGCTATATTTCTGGTTTTTAGGTTTCTGCCATATGTCTGGTTTTTAGGTTTCTGCTATATGTCTGGTTTTTAGGTTTCTGCTATATGTCTGGTTTTTAGGTTTCTGCTATATTTCTGGTTTTTAGGTTTCTGCTATATGTCTGGTTTTTAGGTTTCTGCTATATGTCTGGTTTTTAGGTTTCTGCTATATGTCTGGTTTTTAGGTTTCTGCTATATTTCTGGTTTTTAGGTTTCTGCTATATTTCTGGTTTTTAGGTTTCTGCCATATGTCTGGTTTTTAGGTTTCTGCTATATGTCTGGTTTTTAGGTTTCTGCTATATGTCTGGTTTTTAGGTTTCTGCTATATTTCTGGTTTTTAGGTTTCTGCTATATGTCTGGTTTTTAGGTTTCTGCTATATGTCTGGTTTTTAGGTTTCTGCTATATGTCTGGTTTTTAGGTTTCTGCTATATGTCTGGTTTTTAGGTTTCTGCTATATTTCTGGTTTTTAGGTTTCTGCTATATTTCTGGTTTTTAGGTTTCTGCTATATGTCTGGTTTTTAGGTTTCTGCTATATGTCTGGTTTTTAGGTTTCTGCCATATGTCTGGTTTTTAGGTTTCTGCTATATGTCTGGTTTTTAGGTTTCTGCTATGGCACATACCATCAGTTACTTAATAGTTCATACGCTTTTGAACGCAGTGAACTTAAGGTAGCAACCAGTGAGGACGACTGCAAGGCAAAGTGCATCACTGATCGGAACTGCTATGGAATTGACTGGAATTTTGCAAATTCCAGTTGCTGGTTTACCACCACTGAAAACCCCACTATCATCAACAGTAAAAATGTTACACACTGGGTGTTGAAACGGGACCCATACAACTGTAAGTACTTTTGGGGGTTTGTTCGGGTGACCTTCAAATGTCAACTGGGGATGGGAATAAGTTGGTTGATATATGCCTGTGTGGGCCAGTGGTGCCATTGGTGACTTTTCTAGTTATAAGAGAACTATTTGCACACTGACGAACACTTTTGTTCTGAATGAATTTAAATGTCGTATAGCCTAGCGTAAACGGCACTTTTATAAGGTACTTAAAGGTCATGTATTATCATTATTTAGATTCTTGTATGTAATTTATCTGCTTTGTCTAGGGTGATGTTAGCGGAATTGCTGTGGCAATCATTTGTTCACAATTGTATGCCGTTAGAGACTGACACTTTGCTCACAAATAATATTTGTCTGGCTGGAATGTAACTTCAAAGTAGGTGTTAAAAATTAAAAGGAAAGGGTTTTGGTTTAAGGTACATCTGGGCGCCATTGTGAAGTGGACTTCAGCAGCTGTGCTTCTTCTTCCTGTCAAAATGGCGGCTTTTGTAGGAAAGTGCCTCCATTCTCGACAAATAGTCCAGAATGCATTTGTAAACTTGGATTTACTGGGTTAAAGTAAGAACTTCTTTTAGCTCATTAGCTCATTAGTTAATTGTTAAATAGCTCTCTGAGAGGTCACAAAGTTGTGTATAAACTAATCATCAATCACATATATAGGCTTGTAAATGTAAATGTATAGGTTTTATATAGCGACCTTATGGCCTCGACCCTGCTCATTTTGCAAAGAATTTATCAGGTGAGATCCTTCACCACCGCTCCCCATTTGAATGGGCGCCACGCCATTTAAAGTCCCCATGCACGGACTGTACTAGCCCGAGACGCGAACCTGGGATCCTCATGCACAGGGGCTCCTTGGCGCACCCACTTACCGATGTAGCTAAATAGGTCAGTCATGTGTTTCATGTCTGCTTTGTTTATACCCTGGGTGTTCTGTGAGTGACCTAAATATATTCCTGTGAAATGTTCCTTGTTTGCATGGTGCATACTGAGAGCAGACATTGCATATAGCCTGGGTTTCTTTCAGTTTAGTTAAGTGATTGATAATAAATCAGAGCTTTGTAATTTTAATAATAGAAATTATAGTAAAATTTTGTATCTTTTTCTGACAGTCGCACAGGTAGAGGGTAACCGTTATTTGGCGACATCCTCATAACCACTGTTTTAAAGGTTTCCTTGGAAATTTTACTTCAGATTAAAATAGCTGATGATGCATGAACTGGCTTAACTATTAGATGTTCAAGACAATTAAAAAACGCATTTGGTTTGATAGATGTGAAGCTACTATGACCAACCTGTGTGACCGGAAAAATTGCAGTGGTCACGGTTTCTGTAGCCCAGTGAATTCCGTGAGATATCAGTGCAACTGCGTGAGTGGATACACAGGAGCTGACTGCAGTATCAACATCGGTGAGATAATTGACCACCAGTTCTATTATGTCGAAACAAAGCCTTATCTCTCTGCTCCGCTTCACTCAATCTTGAGAAAATGTGTTGTCCTTTCAGAAATTCAATCTGAACATCCAACATAATTAAAGAGATTGATTTTCTTAAATCATGTCAAGTTTTAAGTTGGATGTTCATAACCTCAGGTTTTGTTTATCTGAAACTTAAACCATAATCCAGTATGGTCTGAATTTTCGCTTGTACCATTTTTTAGTGTACTATTGAAAGAGATGCCATCTACTATTTGCCACTAATTTTTCACAATTTTGTTGAACTTAAAACAAATATCCCCGTTGTGGACAAATTTTTCTTTTGATGGTATATAATTTTTCCCACACCCATTATCAATTTAACTGCTTTATTGAGTGAAATAAGAAAACAGATAAAATGCAGTTGAAGTAATAAAATTGCATTCCAAGGTTTAAGTCATGGAGTGAAGTGTAACTGTAATTTGAGTTGCTAATTGAACTACTTGCAGTTCCGGTGTAGCATTGTATTTTCTTGTATTACACAGATGACTGTGTCTCCAATCCATGTCTGTATGGGGGAACTTGTGTTGATGGTGTCAATGGCTACACATGTAACTGTTCCAGTGGATTCACAGGGCTACGGTGCCAGAATCGTTCAAACCCTTGTGCTGACAGCCCATGTGGGCAGACCGGAAAATGTGTGGATGACTATGCCAACAGTGATTACTTTTGTCTGTGCAATGATGGGTATAAGCCTCGTCCTAGTCCAACCGACGGTAAGCAAAACATTCTGCAGTTGAGATTATTGGATAAGCTGTGATAATTGTAAGCTATGAGGTACAGCAGTGCATTCCTAGTGTGCCATTTGCACCAGAAGTGATCAATGCATGCTCAATGCATCATTAATGACCCAATGACCAATGTGTAAACACACACAGCTTGTGTGTGATTCTGTGGAACACTGGCAGCCAATGAAGAGTTTTCCGGATGATAGTAATATGGTAATTGTAAATGCAAATGTACAGCATGTGTCTATTACAACCATATATCCTACTCATATTTCAGTGAATTGATCCAGTGAGATCTTTCACCACTGCTGCTCATTTGAATGGGTGCCACGCCATTTAAGGTCACTGTGGGCAGACCATACTAGCCCCCCATTAAAATCTGTGAATATTTTGTCTTAAGGGCCTATCCTGATAACAGATCTGGCCACAGCTCTCTGAACCCTTTGTGATGATTCAGCAGTATTCTTTAAACACCTTCAGCATCAGACTAAGTCCAGGTAATGAGGTTATTCTCATGTGCCGAATTGATGAGTCTTTATGCCAGAGACTGGGTGAGACAAAGTTCAGTTTGGATCAAACTACACAATGCCAGACAAGACTCCCAGGGATGTGCCATTCATTAATCAATCACTGTGGATTACAGTCTTGGACTGCATTTTGAATTCAAAGTGGTTGTCAGCTGGTGCCTTGCTTATTATGATATTGGCACTATAGAAGTCTTCAGATTAGATTAGATTATTATGTTCTGTATTCAGACTCGGTTTCATTGTGCAATCTCTATTTCTTTCGTGCAGTTAATTAATTATATAAGAGAACAACTTCTGGTAGCTTGACTCCTGTACCTAAGGTGTTTCTTTTTTATGGGTACATGGAAGTAAGCAACGTTTCACAGACTGTTGAATGAAAGGAACAGAACTTGTTTTCTCTAGTTTTTAATGTGGTATTTAAGTTATATGTATTTAAGTTGTGTGTATATGTGTCTATGTCTACATGTCTACTGTATACGTATCAAGACACTTACTTATAACCTTTCAGAAGTGCTGCATACAGGGCTATTTAACTGATTTAACCAAATGTGAAATGTAATTTTCACATTGCTGATAGTATTGAGGGAAGTACGTTATTATGCTGTTATTGTGCTGCAGTTTTCATGTGGTAAATATGTTACATGACACATAATTACCACAATGCTGAAAGTACAGTGTTATGCAATCTGAGTTACATGTCTGTGTGTGTTGTATTGTTTTAGTCTGCTCAGTGTCTTTCACAATGTTGCCTGGTGTTGGGTCTGAAAGGGGAACATTTGCCAGTGGTTTGAGGACACCTTCTGCTTGTCAGCAGTTTTGCGTGAATCTGACTTCCTGTGTGGCAGTGGATTATAACACAGCATCCGATTTTTGTTATTACCACACAGACCCTAATGCCTTGGCCTCGTCAAGATATTATAATGATCCCTATATCTACCAGTATGTCATAAATCGCTGTCCTGCAGAGGGTAAGATAGTCATCTTTTAATGTTCAGTTCATAACTGTTTAATACTGAGAATCATTTGTTTCGCAGCTTTAGCTCTTGAACATGAATGGATGGCTGGCTTTCATGCATCACTATGAATTCAGCTAGCAGAAAATTTCAAAGCAATAATGTGTTTTGCACAATACAAAATATACAATACTGAACATTAGTATGTATGCATGTATGTGTATACATGCATGTATATGTGTGTGTATTAACATATGTATCTGAACATTTATAAAATATCTTTGAGAGGCTCTTCATTGGCACTACAGGTCAAATGAAAACCTACTTGATAAGTTTGAAGTAGTGTTGAAGAAACTTTGTGTGGTTTGCTGTGAAATTTTCTGTGTTCTGTTACAAAAATGCAGCAATTTTCATACGATGGTTGTCACCTTTAGAAATACAGCACCTTTAAAATATATGTATGTATGGATGTATGCTTCTAGACATTTCATATAACACCTTTTAAATACCTCACACGAGCACTGCCTATGCTAGCTTATATGATATTAAAGTCATTAAGAACAAAAGTTTCATCAGTAAGCAGTGCTCAGGTGACTAGAACAGTCACCACTGGTTGGCTCATGCAGACACACAGAGCCCCACTGACGGATTCCCTTCCAGAATTGATAAGCTGACAGCATGCACAGAGTTCTTGGACCGCATTGCATCATTGCATCAATGACAGCCAATGATATCTGCTGCACACAGTTACTCCACCTTCCAGCAGTTCCTCGTAGATGGAAAAAGATGCAGTATTTAGATACCCCGTCATCGATCAGGTCTCTGTGGGACAGGCATTTGTCAGCAGCTGGATGCTTTGGAAAACATTGGACACTGTTGCCTAGAGTCACTTACCTTCTGAACTGCCTTATTTGTTCTTCATTCTTTAAAAGTGGCTCTGTTTTGTTGCTGAAATTCACACAGGGACAGATCTTAGTGAATGTGAATTTGTGTATATAAAAGTTTTTCTTAAGTGCTTTCAGATAGATGTTGTTTTCTTGGAGCGTTTTGTAGGTTGCAATTTATTTTCATAAATTCTTTGTTCTAGTGTATATGCGTTCAGCTTACTCCACTCGTATGAACCAGTGTATGTACTTGCTTATCTATGGATATAATAATTATAATTGTAATCATAATCAAACATTTAGTAGTGTCAACTTTTGAAAACTTAGAGGTACTCGTGACCTGGCTGCTCCAACCCACAAGAATGTTTTCCAACAGCTAGTGAAACAAGGCAAAGGAAGATTAAGGAGCTCTTATTGGCTTTTTTGTCTTTAATCACGAAATATTCTGTTTAAAGGAACCGAGAAGCAGTGTATCAAAAAGGACTTCTGTAGTGAAGAACCTTGCAAGAATGGTGGAACCTGCACCTGGAGTTCATCTGGATCTCTGTGCATCTGTCCTGCTGGATACACTGGCTCCCTGTGCCAGAAGAATATTGATGACTGTGCTAGCAGGCCTTGCCAAAGTGGTGGAACATGTGTCGATGGAGTCAATGGCTATATCTGCCAGTGCCCAGTTGGATACAATGGTACGATAGAAAACTTTTTGTCAACTTTTAGAAATTTATCAAAAGTAAGCTAAATACTAAAGAAAGGAATGGAAAAGTCAAAGCTCGGTAAGATACAAAAAAAGAAAATTGGGTTAAATGGTCTCTGACAAAGCAACAGCAATTCAGTAAGTGAACAAATTTACAGTAATTGACAGCAGGCAGTCGTATCAGAAAGTAAGCAATAAGAAAACAGAAGCCTAGAGGTTGTATTTGAGCCCAATAAACTAAAAATAAACAATAAATAAGTGAGTAAGTAAGTAATGCATTTGTTTACATGCCGTATGCCCATCAGCTGTGTGAGGAATCATAGACATGGGTGGGTCACGATGATCAGACAAAAAATGCAAGACAGGACAGATAGTTGAAGACCACAGTTTGTTTTTGACAGGATGTTTAATTTCTGTTCAGTGTTGCAGGAATAATGTCATAATAGTAATGTAGTAATAATAATAGTAATAATGTCAGCTTCATTGAGTCACTTTAGCATAATCTTACTTTTACTTAACTGGAGGAAGTGAGGGTCAGTTTTTTCATGGGTATAGTGTGGCAGGTGCTTGTGGAACCTTGAAGCATCTGCCAATTTACCATTAGCACAACCAGCTTGAATGCTGCAGAGTGGTTTTTCTTTTGTATTTAGGTACACAATGTGAAAGAGCGGCAAATGCCTGCAGCTTAAATCCATGTAACATAACTGGTTCTGAGAGATGCGAGAATCTTGTGACAAGCCACAAATGCCACTGCAGACCTGGCTACACTGGAGTCAACTGTTCTGTTAGTGATGGACACTAAGTGGTCCTTCTCTTCTCCTTTTCCCAGGCCAAACATACTCTGTGTACTAATTATGTCTTAATCATATCTCAGAATCAGTGATGTGTGTATCTGGATATTTATATATATATATATAATATATATATATATATAATTTATGTATATATATATAAATTTATATATATATATATATATATTCTAAAAGGCTCCAGAGGATTCAAAACTCTCTTTCTTTGATTGTTACATGTTCTTCTTCATCAACTGCATTAGATCACTTCATGAACTTCACTGGCTTCCTGTTGAATGGTGTATTAAGTTTATGCATGTATGTATGTATATATTTCTATTAACAAAGGGTACATAGTATATATTTGTATAAAAACATTTAATAGTGTCACTTTAAAGGCTTTTTATTTGTGATAGGATTGCCTATGGCCACTAGCAACATATGTTGGCATGTTCTTCATTGTATGCTGTCCCCATGTCTGGTAATTTCGATGTTTGTTCTGTTAAGGGTAAAGGACCTGTATAAGGAAGTTGAGCACCTGTGTGTGTGAGAAGAAGTGTTTGCAAAAGGCAAAATAGAAATGCCTAGATACATAGCCTATACACATATAGATGTCTTGCAGTATGCTGGCCCATGACCAGGACATTGACATTCTACTAAGGGGGGTAAAAAGAGGAAATGGGTACTGAACTATTGCAGTCCAAGTCCAATTGTGGCACTTGGGAGACTACCTTACTTTAAAGTACGGGTAATGGTATAGTACTGTTGCTAAATGCATGGTATGTGGGAATGAAGAAGGTAGGACTGTGTGGAAGCTATACAGCGTAGACTGAAGATGATGAGGAGGAGGAGAAGAGCTGATGCATGCATGCGATGCTTCTACAGATGGCTAGCAAGCCCTGAGATTTGTAGTTGAAACAAAAGGTTCATACTATAGGCAAGTATTAGGCATTAAGACCACTCAAAGAGTTAAAAGAAGTGGAACAACCTGTCTATGTCTGAAGATAATTTCATGTAAAAAACATTGCTAAACATTGAGAAAATAGAAAATGTGAAATAATGTGCCGTGCATATGCTGACTTTCTGCATGACACACGAATACTGTCAATGACGATATTTTGTTACTCAGGTTGAGATTGATGAGTGCCTCAGCCTTCCCTGTCTTCATGGTGGAATTTGCCAGAATAAGGTCAATGGATACTCATGCAACTGTTCCACTGGTTGGAAAGGACCACGATGTGAAAACGTCATTGACTACTGCTCTCCGAATCCCTGCCTCAACGGTGGAACATGCCACACCACACTGGCTGACTACTATTGCGTGTAAGTCCTCCCTCCAGAATCCAGTGTTTATTTTTGATTTAAGTGCTTTTGTAAGTTAATCTGATGTACATTATTTATAACAAAGCTATGTGGAAGTAATTAATGCCACCTTGAAATCGGTTAGCAAGAAAGGTCATGACCCTTCAGTTTCAACTTTTAGGACTGAACTATAACGTTATAGCATTATTATTGCTATTATAGCATTCAGTTAAGGCTTCATTCAATCAATTGATCTCGTCTAATCTTATCACTCTAATTTTGGAATTTCTGTAGCACTACTGTTATCTAATCTACCTAAACTAATCTAATGACTTCTGTAGCACTGTTCTCAAAATGCCCAAGGCATCCATCAATCAATGGTTGCTTTAAAAAAATCATAGTCGTTTGAAGAAGCACGTGCAATAGATCAGAGAAACCAGAAGTTAGGTTATGGTGGGTAAACAAGCTGACAGTTCAGTCTTAAGTTTAGATCTGAAGGACATCAAAGAAATGACAAAACGAACTGGACTGAACAGGGAATTCCAAACTTTGGACGAGCTGCCGAAAACCCCCAAGAACCCAACACTGCCCTGTTACGAGGCACAATGAGTAAAAATGCAGCAACTGTAAATATGCATCAGATATCAATGGTATCAGATGTCAGCAATGCAATGTAAGACATTTGACTGGCAGAAATTTGAAATGAGTCCAATTGAACTTCACCAGAACAGTCAGTATGAATCCAAGCAGATTAATCCAGAATTTGTGACTTCAGTTCCTGACGAGTTCTGATGGGTGTTTCAAAATGTCTGAGCGACCAACATCTTTTGATGACATCAACTGCAGACCTCAACTGTAAGTGGGAAATGAAATGGTGAAGGAGAGTACAGGTCACTTACCTGTATCTGCCAAGACTCAGTGTCACTAATATTGCATAGCCATAGATACCTTTCAGTATTTAATTACATTACCTGTCTGATATTTTGTCTTTTGTTAAACTTAAACATATCCGTTGATTTGCTAAAGAAGCAGCGGGAGAATTCCTTGCTATTGCCATTATTCAGTTGTGGTAGCTGGTGAAGTATGTCTTTCATCTAGGTGTTCTAGAGGATCCTTTGGAAGGAACTGTGAGCTAAACTACCACAGTTGCAACATTACCTTTCCCTGCATCACTAAGGGAAGTGTTTGTACCGAGAATCAAGGCGAGGACCCAACCTGCACCTGTTCTCCTGGTAAGGACAGTGAAAATTTAACATAGCTAGCTGTCTGAGAATGTTAGTGGCATGAAAACAGGAAGCATGTAAAGAAACATTACTTTGATCAAAATGCTATTTTTATTAGTCATCCTGATAAAATTTATGTGTGTCATGGCCTGAGATGAGATTTATAAAGCATATGCATTTTTAATCTATAAGGAAAATTTTCCTGTTAGTGGATAAGTGTTTTGTATTTATACTAGTGTCAACCAATCAAAAAATTGTTGGCAAGTTTTTAGAAATAACTTTTAAATATAGCGTTCCATAGATACTTGCATTTAAGTTGAAAAATTTTGGATAATTTTGAAAGTTCGAGTTTGGAGATTTTCTTATACGAGGGTCAAGCAAAGATCGCAAGGATTGGTTGGAACACCTAACGCAGAAAACTCAGAAATTGGTGATGATGATGATGATGAAACTGACATTTACATAGATAGCCCAGAAAAAATGAAGAGACATTTAATTTACTTTTTTGATGATAATGATAACTCTGATTTTGAAGGTGTTGAATAAATCTTCTGATTTGTAAATAAAAGGACATGTTCCAAGCATCAAATGATTGTGATAATTGAGTTTTTTTAAATGTGCTGGCTATATAATATTTTGCCTTCCTCCATATACCAGATTCTTCGTCTTGACATCATAACTTCTGCCGTGATTTTTAAATTAGAAATATAAAGTCGTCAATTATTTGCAAGATGCTGATAAATGGCAAAAATTGTTTTATTGTAGGCCGTTAACCTTAACTTTTAAATTACATACACTGGTAATTTAAAGGTAGTATGATTAGATAATTTATTTGATAGCACTTGTTTTTGGTGAAGCACATGTTCACATGGCATGTGTACTTATCTTAGTATCTAATTTGGTGCCTTTGTTTGGTGTTAAAGTGCTATAAAATGTCCAGATATGTATAAAAACATGCATCAGTTTAAATTGCCATAAAATTTCATGTTAGAACACACAACAACTTACACTTGGGTGATAGACTTTTTCCCTCTCTAAGGTCAAAAATTTAGAGGTCGATTTGTATGTGATATCAACTTATACATGGATACCTATGGTAAATTTAATTTTATTGTTATTTTTCTTTGTATTGCATGGTTGCTGTCTGTTTTTGTTTGCAGAAAACACTGGCAGAGGTTGTCAGCTGAGCAAGAATTTCTGCAAATCTTCTGGTGGCATATGCCAGAATGGTGCTGAATGCATCTCTAAACTTGATGACTATGAATGTCACTGTGTTCAAAGTAAGTTTCTAGGATTGGTTCAATGCTTTGCTTCTTTCATTTATCATGCACACTTAGTCAATGAATCTTAATCTGAGGTGTCTTAGCTGAATGTGGTTTTGATTCGTAGAGGGTTATTCTCCAGGGTTATTGGATCCAGCACTCTGCCACTTACCCTATTATATATATGCAGATATATGTATATATATTTATGTTTTTATATTCTAATAGTATATGCCAGAATGACATATATATGTCACATTAAATTACACTTACCAAGTTGCCTGGAAGTTAGACTGGAATGGCGATAGTACCTGTCTCTGCATGGGCTTCTGAAGACAAGGACCATCGGAGATTCCGTGGGACTGCAAGAAGAAACCCCAAAGATCTGAGATGACCACATGGCCGACCCAGGACTACATGGACTTGAGTCACGGTGAAGGACCTGTCAGCTCTAAATTTCAGCCTTCATACAGCACGAAAGAAGAATTAAGGCAGAAGAACTTGGCATCGTTTTGTTGACACGGATTTGTTCAGCTGAGTTTGCCATTAGAGAGAGACTAAGTTACCACGTGTTACGTAGTATGCAAATAATAAATTGCTGCTTACCTTTCCGTTTTCTTAATTTACAAATAATAAATCGTGCTTAAATTACCTTACCTTATCATTGATTTAGTGTAAGCAAACTAATACACTGCTGGGTAAGCTGCAAAACGTGGTACAGACCGGCACAGAAACTGACAGAAAATCTGTACCTCTTTTCAGAGTACTCTGGTAGAAATTGTGACGATATTGCTGATAGCTGCCAACAGGCTGGCTGTGTAGCAGGAAAATGTGTCAAGAAATACAGTGGCCACTCCTGTCAGTGTAACCTTAACTTCACTACACCAAACTGTCAGAAGGGTCAGTATCAGACACTGAAGTTTTATGTCTAGTGTACTAATTTCACAACTGTAAAGGTAGACTTGTTAAACTGTTTATAATTGTGCAGCGTTTTACTGACATTGTGTTACTTTTTTGCTGTTTGTAGGCACTGTTGTTATAAAGTGTGGGCGTTTGTCTCGTGCTAAAGAAAGATCACTTACTCACTTACTGAACTGTAACTTCAGTCTTAAATGTTGCACACTATTTGTGCCCAAAAGAAACAAGAGAATAAAATTTTATCACAGTGGCTGAATCACAGAATAATCTTTCAGACAATGGTTTAGTCAGATTTGGCTTTGTATGTTATGATATAAAGCAAAAACTGAACTTGGCCTATGTTTGTACAAACAATGTGATGTTTATTAAGTAAGGCCAATGCATCGCAGGACTTAACCATTTACTCTTATGCAGCTTATGCCACACCAAATTATACAGCTTATGACAGAGTGTGCATGAACAACTGCTCAGGGCTGTTAGGCTGCAGGCTTGAACCCAAAATCATTTGTTGATAGACAACCTTGGTACCAAACAGACCACTGTGTTTGCACTTATTAATTAGATACTTATGAATGGGTTGTCTTATGACTCGCCATTCGGATCTTAGTTGATCTTTGCATCTTTTGCTTAATTTATTTGCTTTTGTGAACTTGCAGAACTGAGCAGTGATTTCGATCTTCACTTCAGTGATCCAAGCGGAACATCATATGCTGTGCAGTCTTACACTTTTGAACTCCGATCTTCTCAGATCACTTGTGCATTTTTCATTCGATATGATCAGATTGGCAAGTCAGGAGGATACTTCTCACTCTATGGGCAGCAGTAAGGCTCCTCTTCTTTCTGCGACAGAGAATTTAAGCACGAGTGAAAGCATCTGCCACCCTTCCACCAGTTACACTCCACTCATGCTTTTGATATAATTTATGTTACAATGGAAGCCCAATGTAATATGTGTGAAAATTCGTATAGGGCCTTACAGGGAAACTATTTTCAAGACGGGACTAGGGCTACACATTGTTTTTGTGTGCTAGTTTTGTCTCGCCCAACCAGAAGCAGAAATGCCTGCTTAAAGCACATTGTTTGATGGAATTAGGTAAATTAATGTAAGGTGATCACTCTTCTTACCTGCCAATTATTATTCCTATAGGTATGGTCCTGAGGTTGAAAGGTAGCCTTCCCTATTAATTACATGGCTCAACAAACCAAGTTTCAATTTGACTTGGTACACTGGAATTTAAACCCAAGATGTAGACATGAATGGCTCTTGCTTAGCTATTTTATATTTTAAAAATGTATGATGTATTCATCTGAACACATTATCGGTGCATTTTATGAACATTTTAGAATTGATGTTAACACAATCATGTTGAACAAGAAATATGGGAATTATTGATGCTGTTTCATCTAGGGATTGGCCCGTTGGATCACCCTTGTATCCTCTGGTTGAGATGAACAATAGTGCAGTCGTGTTCATTGTTTGGAATGGTGCCAAAAATATTTCAAAAACCTTGAAGATGAGTCTGGATGTTGTTCTCAATGACACCAACTGGCATCATGTGGCTATCCTCTGGAACTGTGTGACTGGATGGACTGAATTGTGGATTGACTCCAGACGAAGTGCTTACCAGAACTTCACCGACTCCATCGGTTACACTCTGCCACCATAGTAAGTTATGTGTCAAGAACTTTCGTAAGATGTGTCGTGGAAGACTGTGAAGTAGTTAGAAGAAATCATAGCATGTCTCATGTCTCTTGGCAAAAGATTTTCTGGAGATTGAGGTTTAACCTCTTTTCTTCTAATTCAGTTATCTTTAACACAGTAACTATGAAACTTGGCTTCCGAATCATACTGCGTTTTCTTTAGAGTCAGGTTTACTTTCTGGTACACACAGACAGCCTGATTAAACAAGTTTTAAAAGCTGAAGTTATTTTATGGTCGGATAGGGTAATTGGCCATGTAGCACTGACTGTCAACAACTGCACTTGTTATTAAAGGCTTGATATGGGGTTTGCTAGATCTATTCACATTCAGATGCTTACTTAATGTTAAAAGTATTTTAGATGAGGTAAGACACCATGACATGCAAACATTTCATTAGAAAAGTGCGTAATCTGACAAATGACTGAAAAGAATTGAGATCTTGCATTTGCAGGCATCGTTGGCAAATGGCTGGTGAAACTGATGATGTGATAAAGTATTAGTGAATGGGGTGGTCCTGGGTTTACTCATAGTAACTGCTGAGTAACTGTTTTTCAGTGGTCTTGTTGTCCTTGGTTCAAGACTGACAACAATTGCAGACCAATACACACTTCTTAAACCTGGCTCTGGTGGTGGATTCGAGGGCTACATGAGTCAGGTGAACATCTGGTCAAGAGTGCTGAGTACACCCACTGAGGTTCCTCAGCTGCTGAACTGGAAAGATTTAATCTACAATGGACTAGTTGCAAGATGGGGCAATTACGAGTGGAAAGGGTTAATTGTGCGAGTGCAGCCTAGTACAGTGGGCCAGAGAAGCCCCACCACTGTGGGTGAGTGACTCAGTGTTGCTTTTCATGTTTGTCACATGTGTTTTTGCTGAATTGCTTGTGTAACAGATTCTTTAAATTGAATTAAAACAGAAAGAAAAATCACGGCTAGGTTGTAAAGTTCTTTAATGCCAATATTTTTTCATGAGTATGGATCTGTTGATGATCTTTCCAAAACGAGGGCATTAGTGAATTTGTGGATTGCAAAAGATTAATCTTTGGAGTCTTAGTGTAAGATCCATGGTTAATAATATTATTAGGAACTGGTATTTATTAACAGTTTTGGTTTTGCAAATAGCATGTACATAGTAAAGCTTTTTTAATGCCTGCAAAGAGAATGAATCTGAGGCTTCATGACACTTGTATAGCACTCTCAGAGGCATTCTTCACTAGCCTGTATGATGGTGGAGTTTAAGAATGACAAGTTTCTCAGAAGTAAAATGATGATTTTGAGACACCTTCAAAAGGTGCTGTATGAATTATACATGTATACTTTGTTGGAGAAGGTTCTTAATGGTAAGCTGTTGCACACATTTCAAAACAACCAACAAAATCCCATCTATGTTTAACACTTGATGTTGCATTTAGAGTTCCTAAATTATGTGCTTAAAGAACGGCATGCAGAGTAAATATTTACTGCTCGTGTGAGTCAGACTGCTATGCTTGTTGCTTAGGGCATTCATAACCTGTTCATCCGTATACCATTTTTGAGGAAAAGGTACTATGCATTCTTTGCTCTATCTGGGGAACAATTCTGTGACTAGATATATTTCTTGATACAAACCTTCTGCTGCATCTTAAGATTTGAAAATTGTCTGCGATATCTCAAGATTTCTTCAGCACCAAACGAGGGCCAAGTCATAGGAACAAGCTTAGGCTTAGATGCTCAGTCTAAAGTAGACTTCTCTCCTTCAAAATCAATTAAATGTAAATCACAGATGCTAATAATACAGAAGTTTGTTGATTAATTCCTGAATTTATTAAATGTTCAAATACATGGGCATTCAATTATGAATTTGTTACTGCAGTGAAGGAACTGCCAGAATTTGACTCGTGTCCTGATGATCAAATTATTCTAAGCAGCGACGAACGAAGTGCAAAGTATACACTTCAGAAGGAACCACAACCTAAACAGCGTACATCAAACTCGCAAAGAAAGCTTACCATCAAGTCAAAATACAAAGCAGGTCTGTCATACCCAAGCTGACGGGTTTAGATTTTAAAACTGTAGATCCAATCACGGAGTAATTGTTTAAATTACATCTTCCAGCATGGGCTTAATTTAAAGTTGCTGTACTGATATCTAACATAGCTCTTCATTCATTGTCTCCCACCGAACTACCTTGCCGACTGGTTCATTTCAAGCATACTTAATACTGCCAGTTTGGACTTAGAATCAGCTCCACTGGGCTGTTGTTTGACCCATCCTTCTAAAGAGAGCAACAGTTTCCACATAATTTTTCTCATTGGGGCAACTCCATGGTATTCATGGCCTCCAACTTTGCATTACTTTCCTCTTTATTTTTTCCAGGTAGACTTTTGAGGGATAGTCATTCATTGTTGCAATGGAAATGTATGGATAATAATGATTATTATGGTTGTCATGTTGTAATAATGGTGCACTTCTGTGAAGGTCTTGCTAAATAAATACATGGTTAGTAAGGTTGCAATACCCTGCAATATATATTCACATCACGATCATATATGTTGCAGGTCAAACTCTAGCCTTTGGCAGATACGTCAACACGTATGCCATCCTTGATGATGACGGAAATGCAGTTACATGTAGCTTCAGCATCTACGTTCAAAGTCAGTTGCATTTCTGTCTTAACTTGAGTGCACCAAGCATACTCTGAATATATTTTAAGCAGAAAATTATATATGCTGTGTTCAGATTCATTCTGAGTATGATGACTGCTCACCTACTGCAACTCTGTACTCTATGATCTCCATGACTGCACACTGCTTACCCTAAATTTCTCTTTATGATGCACTAAGATTTAAATGCAGACTCACCTATGGAAACCTAAGACATATAGCATTCAGCCTCTGCATCCCCTGTTATTTTTCATGTAGCAACAGAACTTTCATTGGCTGTAACTCTGCACCTCTGAAAGTACCACACAGATATTTGGTTAGAGTAACTTATGCATCAACTTTTATGTACAAAGGGTCTTTTTAGGAAAGGAGCAGCTCTGTCTTGATCCGAAATATGCCGCGGCTGATTTCAGTGCTAACTGCCCAGCCCTTGGGTACTTCAAAGCATGTTCGTCGCAGTGTCCTGGTAACAGAATACAGTCCATTGAATATCCCAGCATATACACTTGTGGCCCTGAGGGAAGATACAACACCTGGGACCCCAACAGACGCCTGAGTCTTCCGAGTTGCTCACGTGAGTACATAACAGAAGCTGATTTCTAGCTGAGATTCTAGATATGCACTGCAACATTAATCAGCTGTTCTTCCACACTCACACAAAACTTCCGTCAGATTATTCTTCCTTTCACCTCTCATAATGATAGGCATTCACTTTCCATAATACTCCTCTGCTGTGGCTGGACATGATTGCTCGTCAATCCAACAGGCAACCTGTAGTTCTGTTTTTTATTGTGAATGATGAAAATTACTGGAAAAGAATAAGCTAATTAGTAATGGATTCAGTGGGAAAGTCAGTTGTTTTTATCTCATGATTTTGGAACAAATGATGCTGATCAAAATTATTAAGGCAAAAAGATTCATGTGATTTTGGGAAATAGGAAATGTTCCTATTGTTATTTAAAAATTAACAACATGTGTGAAAGATTATACTGCAGCTCCATGAGTGGAAAGAGTGCTTAAGTTGTAATATAATTTTTTAAAAAGCTAAGATGGACTGAATAATCTTAATTTTCTGTTTCAAAATTAAGGGTGAAATTTTTTAACTGTGCTGTCTAAACTATTCATTGATTTGCTTGAGGGTTTAAAAGTTGTATAAAAATCAGTTGATCAGTGACAGAATAAATGAATCAGTCAGTATTTTTGTTTTAGGTCCTGTAAAAGCAAAGGTTCGTGTATACATCCGTTACATCTATCGAAAACTTCCAAACTGTGAGGATCAACGAGGCTTTGGCAACATAAGGACCAATCTGCTGAATGCCATCAAAGCTTTGAGCACGCGCTGGAGAGGACTGTGCACCAGTGACTGTGAGACTGTGACCAAAGTGAATTTGACTTGTGGAGGATCAACCAATGATCGAAGAAAGCGAAGCCCCGCAGCCGACATGGATGTGTTGGTCATAATAGACGACGTTGAGTTAGAACATAATTTATTCATTTACTGTTTTATAGCACACAGCTAAGAATAGCAGTACCTTTAACAAAGCAAACACATTTGTATACAATTAGTGTTTATGAAATGTCCACAGACTGTTCTTGTTTATCCAAAAAAACTGTGTTGCAAGTTGGTGTAGTTGAGCCAACAGAAACAGTTTCATAGGTTGTAACATTAAAATTATACCAACTATGCCGTCTTGATATCTGATGGCTAATGCTGTGGCCTTTCTTTCACCGCTGAACCGGGATTGTAATTTCTGGTGTGTAATGTGAAACTAACAACTCTTCTGCTAACATGTTGGCATGCAGTGCTGCATATGTATGTATGTATGTATGTATGTATCTAGTCTTTTATATAGTGCATTTTAAGAACCTCTCCAAGCGCTGTGAACATGGCTACCCAGTTAATTTAAACAAGTAAGTCTTGACTAACGAAGAGAATGTTTCTTGGGCCAAATTAACAGAAATAGAATGAATGTTTATAGGAAGACTGTTCCACAGGGAAGGACCCATGCAGGACAATGCACGGTGCTGATGTACCGCAGCGAGGAACATATGATATGGCATATGATATGCAACTCACTGTAAGGAAAGGTCCAATTATTGGACTGTTGTTGCCATCTTGCACTTCAGCTGGAAATAGTCTAGTTTTACTATGTCATTTTTGAGAAATAATTTTGATATGGGCATTTTATTGGTAAGCAGAAATACCTTACCTTATGTAACTGGTGTAATGGTTTTAGGACTTTATTGACCTCCACTAAATTTGCTTATCTGAAACTGCCTCCTGTGGATGTAGTGACTGCAGACATTTACGACAACAAATCCATCAACTTTGACTATCAGGTAAGGAAAAGTCATATTTTTCTGTGAATTCTTAGTTTTTGATAAAATTCAATCATTTGAATCAGTCCAGTTTTCATATTTTCATATGACTGGACTCTTGGAGGCATAACCTCATCAGGATGAAGTCGTTAGGACAATGCATGATATTTTTCTAAAGGAGTTTAGGTGTCATTTTCTTGCAGGAGAAGATATTTGTGGCCTTTTTGTTTCATTAAAAATTGGTATGTAACAAAGAAATTCACAGATGTTTCATTAATTGATAGCCTAATGTGTAAATCGAGTGGGCATGTGGCTGTTGGAATGCATTATGTTCGTCATGTTGTTTAGCTGTTGCAATGTGACTTCTTTCTTAGGGCAACATCATTCCTGGTACAATTCCAGATCCCAGCACAATCAATGTTTCTTATTCCTACGTCTGCAATACAACTGCCCCCCTCCAGGGCTCTGATTGTGGTAAGTTTGGTTGTGGTATAAAATGTTTGTGATAATATTCTCAGTTTTGATAACATATAACATAACTTAACGAGGATTTTAAGTGGTTCAGAAGACGTGCAATCTGTGTTAGAACTGAATTCAATCAGAAAATGAATCCAAAATTTCATTCATTCTTATAACATGATCTTATTTGTAGCATTTATAGAATCATGAGCTCATTTGTGGTGCCTGATATATGACTCCCAAAGGTATGCTTATAATAGGGGACCTGTGTATTTATGTTAAATGTGCCATTATTTGTTAATGATTGGTCTACAATATGAACATGCAATGCTTGTTGTTTGATGTTCACTTTAGCCAAAAGTACTGTTTAACACTTTTTATTAAAGATGCTGTATATGAGTAACCCATTACACATATTTAGTTAAATATTTAATAATAATCAATTACACTCATTACGTTGCCTTATCTTAATTCCTGTTAAGGCTCAATGGTATTGGACTGCATTTTTTCATTCAACACTGAACAAGGTGTGCCTGTCATCTACCAGGAAAAGGATATACTGTTGTTTGTGGTCTATTCCAGAGAGCTTATCTTTCTCAGGAATTCTTGAATTAAACGAACATTCTAACTGAACGCTTTAGTCATTTGGTGTGCTTTAAAATGACATTTGGGATTCCACGTTGTTGTGTGAAGTGTAAACACTGGATTTGATTCCACTGGGTTCTCGGGCCAGAAGTGTGTGTGAGTAGTTTCTGTTCTGTAATGCAGTACAGTACCATACAATAAAACTATGGGTTTTTTAAATTTATGGTTACTTTGTAGTACATTATACAATTTATAAAAATGACTTAAATTTGGTTTCTCTGTCTTTCAGTTGCATGTACTGAAGGTTCGTATTTTGACAACACAACTGGCAAATGCTCCCCATGTCCTATTGGCCAATATCAGAACTTGACTGAACAAACCTCTTGCATTCTGTGTCCAGGTGGTAATACCACTGAGTCTGAAGGATCCAGGTTTCTAGCCGATTGTGTCAGTAAGTATCTGCTTTTGTCAGTAAGTATAACCATTACGTTAGTGTTTAGGAGTTTTTCGATTAATTTAAGGCCATTAATTCATCTTCAGTGTCTGAAAGTATTTTATATGCATTTGTGACTTTGCCAAAAGATCCTTACATCTCAGAATCATTTTATGAGGGCTTTTGTCGATGAATCTGTGTCCACCTTACTTTATCTGCCTTGCAATCAACCTCATTTGGATAACTTGTCAAAAGGCCAAAGGTGACAGTAACCCTATTATAGCCCTGTGAAGGTAAGTGTAAGTGTATATTCAATAATATCATTACAATCCATATCCCTGTAATGCAAATTTTTTTAAAGTTTGGGACATGAATCTGATGTGGAATTTGTGCTAGGAATCAAATTTCACTGAGGACATTTCATTATGAAACAGTATTTGGCATAAAGACCCTCCAGTGTTAAATTGCTGTTAAGTTGTTGATGCCCTGAGCATTATTACATTGGTGCTATAGAGGCTCTTCTTTTATTGGATTGTTATTATCGTAAAGACCCTCCAGTGTTAAATTGCTGTTCCAGTTTCTTTGTCTGAAACTTGCAAACTGTACTGTTTTCTTGTTGGGTTTGCAGTTTGAAATTTCTCGTTGTCAGATTGGAAAGGGACACCAAGGAATTTTCTAAAGTAGTGCCATAGAAATACTCAGTTTCAATACCTTTAAATCTGCTCACTGGTTCTGTTTGTAGAGAGATGCCCAGCTGGGTCCTTTTATGATAATGCAGTGCGGGACTGTCAGTTGTGTCCCTTCAGTTTCTACCAGACCAGAACTGGCCAGTTCAACTGCAACCCTTGCCCACCCACAAAGGAATCCTTTGTCAATGGTTCCACCAGCGACATTAACTGCACTGGTAAATTCAGTCTGTTCTTGTTAGCGTACAATTTGCACTAGGCCATATAATGGAGTTCATCCAGGCAATGAAAGCAAGAATTGAAAATCACTGGGCAATGTGACGAATGCCCTGTCCCTAGACACATTCAAGTCACGGCTCAAGACATATCTTTTTAAGATGTCTATGACTGTTGTTGATTTTTGAACTCATGTACAATGCCCTTTCTTCTGCCTCGGCCGTTCAGTGGCACTATATAAATTGTCTTACCGTTATTAACAATGTATTTGAAACAGCTACAATGAAACATCTTTGAGTAATATAATGAAATTCCTGTTTTAAACCAGCAAGAACTAAAAACCACTGCGCAGTGAAATTAATTAATTAATTCAAATGTTTGCCAAGACACTTTTGATTTGTTTGTACAGATATTTGTCCAGAGGGATCCCAGCTGATGGATGGGACATGCGTGAACTGTACTGTTGGTACCTACAGAGACTCCTCGGCTGAGTACTGTAAAACTTGTCCAACAGGTTGGACAACAGATGGAGAGGGTGCAGCACATCTGTGGCAATGTTCAGTTCGTTAGTAACATTTGTTGTAAAATTATCCTATTAAGCAATGTTTTAAATTTGCACTTTGACCTCTTTTAGTTGGTCGGTAGTGGGCTTAGATGCTGCTATTTGATCAGCTGTCTATATGCAGAAACAGAAGCTCAAAACTCAGAAGTTCTTATCAGCAATTACTTGCTTTTTCTCTTTGAATTGCTACATCTTTAGCGTTTTATAATTAGCAACTTCTGTACCGCCAGTGTCTAGTGCACAGGGCATCAACTGCTGGCACACCCAAACCAGGCTGTAGTCAGGACACTAGCCAGAAACTCAATCCACATCCGTCTAACCTTCAGATTTATATTTATTTTGTTGAATTTCAAAGTGGATGGAATAAATAAATAAATGAGCTCTGGTGTATGTGAAGTGAAAAGTTTGGTTGCTGAGAGTGAGTTGTTCTTGATTGCCTACACATGGCCATGTCTCACAATTCAAGATCCCATCCTGTGTTCCCTTCTTCACTGACCGATCCTTCGAGCAGCAACAAACCTTTTTGAAATAAATTTTTCCATTGCATTAAATTGATTTGCCAGGATTTTCTAGGTATTTTAAAGTGGGAACCAATTGCATTTCTGTGTTTATTTGTAAGTACATAACTTGAAATTTATTTTGCACCTGTTAAGAATGCCTCAGATTCATTGAGAAAATCTCAGTTGCAGTGAAATGTAAAAGAGTAAAATTGAGGACAGCTTTTAGAATGAGTGGTTTGTTGCTTGGTAGCTCTGTGCTCGACAGGACAGTTCCTCAACACAGCCAACGGAACATGTGTGCCCTGCGCTCGCGGAACTTACAAGCCATTTACTTCACTGTTAAATGCATCAGATGCAACCTGTGCAGAGTGTTCAGACAACAAGACAACATATGCACCTGGGGCTACAAGTGCAGATCAGTGTGTCTGTAAGTCAAACATTTTCTCACTTTTTCACTTGTTCCTAACATCCAAATTCTAGAATTTGTCCAGGGGTTTATTGCTCTGTCATCTAGTGATTATGGGTTCAAGCTGAGTGGACTTTATGTAATGACTTTGGGTAAGTTATTCACTTGCATACCTATCATTTAATTGTTTTCAACAGTGGCATGTACTTATGGGTATGAGGATCACAATGGAACCTGTACACCGTGCCCAGTTGGCTTCTTCAAAGACAATGACAATACAACGCTATGTACTCTGTGTCCAAACAACAATCTTACCAATGGCACTGGAGCCGTTAGTGCGGACAACTGCACTGTTGGTAAGTATTTTACCTGAATTCAAGTCTCGATGTTTGCAGAAAAATGTTCCTCTAACTCTAGAGAGCCATGGACTTATAATTCTCAAGTTTAGAAATTAATTTATCTGGTAATCTGCATTCAGACATTAATTCTGATACAAAGCATGAAGTTTGTTGTTGAGTTGTGTAACCTGTGAGAAAACGTTGTACAGTTGTTAGAATACACCATGCAGTGATTTTTTAAAAAGATTTTTCAGTCCAAAGACATGGCCTCTTGCGGACTATATACTGTTGAAGAAGAAGAAGAAGAAGGAGGAGGAGGAGCAGGAGGAGGAGCAGGAAGAGGAGGAGGAGGAGGAGGAGGAGAAGAAGAAGGAGAAGAAGGAGGAGAGCAGTCCCTTGAGCAAATCCTGAGAGGTAGCGATGGATAGGAAATGTTAGCGACTTAATTTTCTTAGCCTTAGCATATTAGAGCGATTAGCCAGTAGTCCTCTCCCTCGCCTTAAACTGTACATATTCATTCTGATCTTCCAACTAATAGTGTGCGGTCAGCAACTCATTTTATAACTGAGTTCACTAAAGGAGCACAAGTGGAGCAGAAATCTTGAATATAATTTCTGCTCTTGTGGAGATGTGAACCCAAGGCCCCGGGGTCAGCATGCTACCCATTAGAATATCATGCACCTGTTGACAGAGGTGCATAATAAATTAGCAACTTCTTTTTGCACAGTTGAATGTGCTAAGAAACGATTCAGTACTGGAGCTAGTTTCTTTTAGCAAACTGTACGGCTGGCTATCGGTTGAGCTGGAATGACACAGTCAGCCAGTGCGTGGAGTGTGACTACGGCCAGTACCAGGATGAATGGTGGCAGACGGATTGCAAGCTGTGTCCGCTGGATGCATCTGGAGAGAAGAAAACAAGTCTTCAGCAGGGACTCACTGACTCGTCGCAATGTGTTCGTAAGTGATGATGTACCTGTACATTGTACCAGACGAATTGTGCCACTTGTGAGAAAACTTTGCAGTGAAACATTTGTTTACTTTTCAGCATTTCTGAAATTTTATGTGAATGCATAATTAAGTAGCACAAACATGTTTTGAAATAATCAGTGAAATAATCATGTTCCTAAAAATTAAAAGAACAATGTTTCATATGTACAGTGAAAACTTCTGGAATACATGTGGTGTCAAATTGGTAGGGCATCCTGAAGACTGTTTGCTAAAAAAGAAGTTGCAATCTGTACCAAAGGAATTATATCTCGCTGTGGTAAATTATATTTGTTTTTTTAGCAAACTGTGAAAGTGGTAAAGAGTATGATGTTAGTTCCCAAGAGTGTGTACTGTGTCCTCGGGGATTCTATCGTGAAAAGAACAAGAACCAAGTCTGTGAACTCTGTGACCCGGAAAACATAACAGCAGACGCTGGATCCATTTCGGCCGACAACTGCACAGTTGGTAAGCAGAATATTCCTCATGTTGATCAGTTAGACTCTTCAGTGTAATGTCTGCTGTATGTCAATGCTAAAGCTGCTAGAAAATGTTTTTAATTAATCAAGCCAAGTCTTTGGTTGCTTCATTCATTAGTGTGGCTCTTCTTCAATCTTTCTAGTACATTCTGGTAATCTTCTGGATTAATCTTCAACTGCAAATTATACTGTTCCCCTAAGCACAGCTCAAGAAACATTTTCTGCATACATGATCGCACCTTTTGAGGCCCATCAGACACTCACGTTTCAGTGCATTTGAGAGGTTCTTGATAGGTGCTATATAAATAATTAAACATCCATAGGTATATCTATATATGTATATATATTTTTAAATGTATATATCTATATATGTATATATATTTTTTATATGTATATATATATCTATATATGTGTGTATATATATATCAACACTTGCTTATAGCAGCACTTGATTATAGATTTGTGAATATTGGACAGATTGAAGATTGGAGAGTTTGAAAGCCTTTTAATCTGTTCTTTTCTACTTAATAAATAGATAAATAACTTAGATTAGTAACGAAATAAGCGAATAGATTTATTCTTTTGTAGCTAACTGTTCCCATGGTACTTTCCTTACCAATGACAACAGATGCGAAGACTGTCCAGTCGGAAGGTATCAAGACAAGAAGTGGCAGACCACGTGCAAGCCTTGTCCATCTGGCAGAGCGGCTTCCACAGTTGGTAGCACTTCTATCAACAATTGTACAAGTAAGTGCTAATTCTTCATTTATCTTTCCATCATAATGCATTAATCCAGATTAGTGTATGTGTGCTGAGTCTACCAACTATATGTACTTATGTATGTCAGGTAACTTATATGGCACTTTTTGGAACATCTCAGAAATGATGGAGCCTCTGAAAAGAACAAAATAGACTAACAGATCTAGTAGTATTTGGTTACTTACAACTCGTCTGAGAGGTTCTTATAAGTGATATATAAATTTTACATTATGTGATATTGCATCATAACTGAAGCTTTATTTTGGATTAGGAATGTAAGGAAGGCTCACTTGGGACAATCCAGCCACTGCCATAATATTGATTTGGGGTGACACCATTTTTGGCAAGGGTTTTTCCCACAGAAAAAGTTTTAAAATACTGTTAATGCAAAGAAACAAGGAGAAACTAAATAAACCAAAGCAAAATAGGAAAATGAAAGTGGAAACATTGTGAAGAAAATTTGCAAAAAATGGGACAAAGGGCAAGAATGGTCAACAGATCAAAAAGGTAAAAGAGCAAGAAGTCATGCAAATGGGGAAAACCTGCTGAGAAAGGCAGATAATGGAAAGAAAAGATCATTAGCTATTTTAGCAAACTGAAACTGTGAAATTGGCTCCAAAAATGGCAAGGTCCCATCAGAAATGCACGGATATGGATTGCTGAAAAATCTGCCTATTGCCACTGCTTTGATGGTTTGGTTCCTAGTTTGTCAGGTAAAATTAGCAATAATTGTTATGAAAAGATGGACTGATTCTTGATTGTGGTAGCTATGTTTGCATCTCAGCTGAAAGAAACTTCAAGCCAAAAACTTTTCACAGCCAGAGAAACTATATCATTCTTTTGCATTCTTGCATTTATCTCATTTATTGATCCCAGTTTAAGAATGATACATCTTACAAGCATATACAATTGATCTGGATGCAAAAGGCACACCAAGAGGGAACAGAAGTTCTGCTAACTTAGGGTCACCTGTTACTCTGTAGCAGTAAGATGGCTGTTAATATAGCTATAAGACAACATATCCCTTATATTAGCACAAAATCAGATTTGATCTGTCATATGATTCAGCACCTTTGATCGGTCATTAGAAGATGCTATCTAAATATTCATGGAAATCTATAGTTGTATAACACTTCCAGACGTCAAGAGTCATATTGTTAAAAGTGCCCAACAGATATTCATTTTGTTTGTCCTACTTTAACCACTTGATTAAAGTACTGTGTTTCATTTCCAGATCCATGTGCAACTAATCCATGTGGAGATACTAAAGACTGTTCAGTTAATCTGACTGCTGCACCTTATTTCTACCAGTGCAAGTGTAAGATTGGATATGAAGCTGACAAAAATGGCAGCTGCACTGGTCAGTAAAACACCTGTTCTTGTCTCCACCTTCAAACAAATCTTATCCACTCTGTTGTTGATGTGTGACTGTGCCTGACATAACCTGGCCAAAGGTGATTTAAAATGCGTTAAATTTGATTCAGTATTGCATTGGGTTAGGCTAGAAGTGCTGAATAATTTGGTTAAAACCACATGTTTTCATCCCAAATAGTGCAGAAGTTATAATTTTTTTGATATGAAATTTGTTCACAGAACTATGTCAGACCTATTTTACGTATAATTGTAATTGTATCATACTTGTAAACTCAAGATTTCTACAGCGCCCCACAAAAGCTAAGTCGTAGGAACTAGATTCTTTACTGGCACCTTCAGAGTGCATGTCTTGCATATTGATTAATGTGACTTATGTTGGGTTATGTCAGGCAATTTATTTAATGCCTGCAAACTACATCTGAATTTCTTTTAATGTAACTGAATTGTAACTGAAAAACTGGCATAGCACTTCAGCAGTACTGTGCTTGCGGGCTTTTAAGAGTTACAGTCACGGTTGAAGTGCACCAACAACTCCATGGCCAACCTGCCTTGAAGATGGTTGATACTTTGGTTTTCTGTTTGCAGGTCCTTCCCAGCTGCCCTACATCTATGGTGGAGCAATTGGAGGAATCGTTGGTGCTATTGTTATCACCCTCATTGCAGTTGGCCTTGTCTATGCTCTGTAAGGCAACGTCTGTTGTATTCTGTTTTATTACAGTGTTATTAAGCTAATATTAACATTATGTACAACAAAAGTTGTACTATAGCAATTTATTAATGGCGGTATATAGTATTTAAGTAATATTGTGTATGTGACGTCTGACGGTATTTCATACCATTCGACTGATTTTAACAAGCCCTACCTAAGCCAGTACCAATTAAAATATAGATAGAGAAAGGAGGGGAGAGAAGGTTAGGGTGGGTTATGTTTAAGCTGAGAGAAATGGGAAGACACACACACACATATACATATATATATATATATATACATTGATGCTGGCCATTACATAATTGCACCTACTTATCTGTGCTTTAACTGAGCCTCATTTAGTCAACATGTATAAATCAGCCAACACCTCCAATGCAGATAAAATGCAAACACATTGAGGATGTGATGTAATGTGTTTCTACAGAAACTCAACTCATTGTAACATGACCTCATTATAAAGTGGTTCTTGATATGGCTCACAAATACAACATTATAACGAGTTTCAAGTGTATGTATGTCCCAAAGTTATATATATTATATTACAATGTATATTTATATATGCCCTTGCATGGGTACTATGAATAATTATGCTAGGTAAATTGTCTTGATTTTTCATGGCATGTTCTGTTTCGAATTGCTTGATCATAAGCTCTACCTAAGACCTTAATCCTCTCTGAAATTAATTTGTGTTCCAACTCTTTGATTACTGATTGCTTCTTTATCCGTTTAGTAAACCAAAGCCTGTGCCTCCTCCAGTCACTGAACCACCACCTGAGCCTGTGGTGCCAGAAGCCATTGTTGAAAGGTCTGCGATCTTCCCAGAAAGCCGGGCCCTTTATCGGGCACCCATGCACGATCAGTCGGACCTACAGACGTCATACGTCCTCAAACTGCCGTCTGTGATTTCAGATCGTGGTAGTCTGATACGTTTAAACAGCACGAAACCCTGAACGACAAAACTGCCTGCATCTTCATTTTGAATTATCCGCTGGTCAGTTTGTTTATTGGTTTATTTCGCAGGGATATTGTGTTCAGTTAATACTTTTTGCACAAAACATACATATTAACAATTGCATACATCTTTTGTGCATTTTGTTTTCAGTGATGCATTTTCACCTGGATACAAAGTGCTTTAAGGGTTTGCCATACAAATCAATCAATCCTTCTAATAATAGATTTACTCCTGATTACAAGCTGCTAATCCTTGTGATGTTTCTTTAATGTAATGTAATTTGTTAACTGAATAACGCCTCTTAAAAGCCTCTCAGTTGATATATGATCAGATTAGATAGATAAGACACATCATCCTTGTAGTTTATTTTAATTAAAAGTAAAGAATTTGTGTGGTGGAATATAATATAGCAACCTCATTGAGAGATCAGAAAGACAAGACTTGGTGGTTATGAAGTTTGGTATAAGTAGGCTGGTAACCAGTTTTGAAATTGGTCATAAGGTGCCTTATTTATTTATTTTATTTTATAAACAGTGGCAGGAAAGCAGTCTAACTGATGTGTTGATTTGAATTTCGTGTTACATTTTACATAAAATATGTCATTTTAACAACTGAATTATATCGATTCTGATCTTAATTTTTTCCTGACTAGTTTGTCTCTTTTTTCCTGTTTCACAGTTTTTATTATTCTTTTCAGTTTCTTTGTCGCAGATTATGGCTGCCTCACGATGTTGCTTGCTTTTGTACTGTATGTTGTGTATGCTACTGCGTCTTGCCAACCTAACAGAAATAGGCTAGATCTCACGTAGTTGTAACAGCTAACAAGTTTTTAATGCCTTTTCTTCACATCTTAGATTATTCTCATCTCCATGTCAAATACAAACATACATACATACACACATACATACACACATACATGCATGCATGCATCTATTCACTGTGACATTTACTTGAACTGTATTTTCAGATCATGCCAAAAGAGTTTCCTGAGCTGAAAACCGCCTAAGGCTGCATCATTACCGGGTATAGCTGCCAGTCTATATCATGTGTCACAAGTTATGATATTGACTCATTGTTTAAAAATTATTTGAAAATGTAAAAAAACTGAAACAGGTTTAACTGATAATATTTTAGACTTGTTTACTAACACATCAAATGGTTAATGTTAGGTTTTTACTTTATTACTGTGAACGAAAGCACAAATGACTTCACAAGTCTCACTTTTCTGAATATTTCCCAGGGCATGGCAATAGCTAGGTAATTAATTCCAATAGCTAGGTAATTAAGAAATCAGGGTAAGTTGAGCATATGCTCTTAAATTGTGCATTTTGAGCATGAACCCGATGCAAGTTCTGTTGGACTTGTTTTATGTGCTTTTCATGTAAATGAATTATTGAATTGAATTAAAGGTGTTTAATGATTCAAAAGCAACAGAAAGATTACAAACATAATACAATAATAACATAAGTGATAAATACATTTTCTGCTGGTGCTGCCAAAAGGACAACTGAAAAAGGTGCAGGATTGTCCTCGTTGCATCAGAAACATTCCAGATGGCCAAAAGATTTATGTCTGTTGAATTGTATATGAATAAATATAACTCAAGAAATGAATAGAAAAAAACTTTACTACAAGATTTAACATTCACGGAACAGTTGATTCTTTATAATTATACAGTAAAACGATTGTACGAATTTAATAGATAATGCTTTAATTCTATTTTGAAATGTGATAAAGACAATGTATTTGTTAAGGTAATAGGTGATGACATTACTTCTTTATTTATCCAACTCTGTAGCTTTCAACCAGATCTGAATATTAAGCATTTTTAAGCTACATGATGATTTCATAGGATACTTATTTAACATAACGGTGTTATTTAACATGTTTATAGTGTGCAAAATGACTGTTAATCTTTTTTATACATATCGGTTTTGTTGATGTTTATTGTAATTGGTGAATTTAATTTTTACAGTCTGTGAAAGTGTTTTCAAATAAATTAAAAAAACAGATGAAGTAAATAATCTCGTGTTTTAATAATATTGGTATATTTTGGTCACTGTCTAATGACACAAAAACATGATTGATAATCAGATGATTACGATAATATCAGTGTGTGATAGGAAGAATTAGCCGAGTCAAATTGAAAGGCTTTTAGATAAACAGCGACACTGAATGAGTCTTTGAATTTGGCAAAGAGATTCTTTTCATCTGATTCACTTGGTCTGAACTGCATTTGAATCGATGCTCAGTTGAAGCTGGGAAAGTGTGGTTGAGAGATTTGAACATGCCTATCTGCGCGTGATGTCTGACGATTATTAGTGCTTTTGTTACCCGAGGTAGATATGATGCCTCAAGATTTAAACAATCGTCCTGAAGAAATGGACAATTATTGTTTCTCCCCGAGGTAGGTCTACATATGATCCCTGGGGATTAAAAACTTATTGAACTAGAAGTAAAACATCTGGAACGTAAAGTTCTGGTATTTTATTATCATCATCACCATCACCACCACTGTCTGTTAAATTATGAATAAATAAATAAATTATATACTCTTGTCTACATTAATGTCTACAGTCAGCGGAAACAAGATCCCTCTAGAACGCTAATACATACTAAGAACGATTTGAACGTTTTTGAGCTAAAAGTCGATCGCGCCTGTTGGCCTATTGGTCTACTAAAGCCATGATTCAGCCTAGACACAGTCTAAAATAGTAGCCCTAATAGGCCTTAGCGCCAGCGCTTAGCGTAACATGGTTAATGTTAGTAATCTTTCCTATGGGTGTCGGTCGTTTTGAGCCTGGCAGGCCTAACCCTGCGTATAACAATTCATGTAATGAAATGTTCATTGAGCAGTACTATCCTATACTTGGCTTTTGTTATCCCCGGTCTAACTTAATAAACCTGTCATGTCGACTAGGGGTTGAAATGTGAGATATTCTTAACAGATTCTGGTTAACGATTCTCTGAGTACCGCAGACAGACAGACAGACAGACACAGAAACACAAAGAGACTGACATGCAGAAAGGCAAGGTTTGCGGATAACGAGGGAAGAGAAGGAAATCGAGGGAGGGAACAGAGGGTGAAGGGCAGAAGGATTGGAGAGGGTTGATGAACAGAGATTAGTCCCTAAATCCGAGCTGAACAAACAATCGTTTTGACTTGAGAGATGACGTAACGGTTGCTGCTGCTGCTGCTGTTGCTGCTGCTGTTGCTGCTGCGGATGAAGACGATGCGGACGATGAAGCCGGCGCCGGTTCCTTTCTGCAGCCGATATGTCCGGCCGAAGTCGTCGGTCGTCGCTCGATGGCGAAGAAGGCTCCCGGCAGAGACGACAGCAACCGAAACCTACCTCCTCCTCCACCACCCCCACCACCGGTGCCGCCCGGTTTCCTCTGCTCACCCATCGTCGCACCCCCTCTATCGCCCGCCGCTCCCCTCGAACTCCCTTCACCCGCGGCCCGACTGTCGGTCGTCGACTCGGTCCACGTCTCCGTCGAGTGTTCGGTGCTCGACGGGGCGCTGCTCGTCGTCGTGGTCCGTGGCCCGGTGGATGTCGTGCTCGTCGAGACCTGGAGCGGGGGCTCGTCCTGGCTGCCCTGCTGCAGGGCCTGCAGGAGTTCGTGGGCCGTCAGCGTCTGCGTCTGAGCTTCGACGCGGACGACGGCTGCGTCGGCGCTGCTGTGCGAGTGAATCTTCGACTCGTCGACGCTGTCCGTCACGCTGTACTCGATCTCGTGGAAGATACGCGCCACGCGACGCTCCACCTCGGAATCGTCCGTGTTGTTCCGCTTCAGTGACGCTCTCCGCCGATCGCCCGCTCCTCCGCCGTCGCCGCCGCTGCTGCCTCCAGTTCCGGTCGCTGCGTCCGTCTCCTGGATGTCGCCCGTTGACGTTCCCTTCTCGGTGCCGTCCTTCGATTCGACGTGCGACGTTTCCTCCTCCTCCTCCTCGTCTTCCTCTTCCTCCTCTTCCTCTTCGTCGCCGTCATCCTCATCGATCCGGATCGAAATTATCGACTGATCGCCGGCGCTTCGCTTCCGGAACTGATCGAGCGTCCGATATTCTTCCGGAAAACGCGGACCGGATGTCTTGAGCGCGGACGGCGGGTAGTCGGGACGAAGCGGAGTCGAATCCGTGCTGATGCTTTTGCGACGGACGCTGGGCGCCGGGCTCGAGTGCCGCCTGGCGGGCTCCCCCATGTCGAAGGTCACGACGGAACCCTTGCGTGGCATCGACGGCGAGAGTAGGGAGTAGTCCCTGCAGGCGCCGTACGAAGGCCCGCCGCCCCAGTCCTGCTTCGAGACGCTGAGCTGGGACTCGCGGCTGCCGAGGGAGACGTCTGCGTCCCACTCGGACTCCCTCGGCGAGAAGTCCCACAGACGCGAGCTGACGTTGCTCGACGCCCGACTGCTGCGGCTCTTGCTGCTGCGACTTCCCGACAGGGAATGCTCCGAAGTGAAGGACAGCTGCGAGAAGTCGCTCGACAGGTCGCTGTGTATGATTATGTAGCGCTTCGATCCGCCGCGACTCGACCCGGCCACTCCCGATCCGTCGTCGAAGTCCATCGTCTCGATACGACTGATCTGGATGCCGGGAAGTTCGAAGGTCGGAAGAAGCTTCTCGCACGTGATGAGCTCCTTCGATCGGCGTCGCTCCAGTTCCTGGCGCAAGAGGGCGCTGACGATGCTGTCCCTCTGTCGGCGGGACTCGATACTAGCGACACGCGACGATCTCCTAGACATAGTAGTATCGACAGAACTGTAAACAGACAAAGCACTTCAGAATCGCTCTTGCCTTTCGCCATTGAGTCCGCGGTTTGAATCTATGTGTTATACCTAAATATATGGTAGCCGCTTTGATATATAGAGCGCTCGGCTTGTAACGTGGAGAGTACGGGTTCGAGCCTTCCCTGACATCCTAGAGAAGATAGAGGACGGGATGAGGTTCTGGGAGCCGAATAAGTTCACAAAGATATTTTGGAGCCTGGCCCCTGCGAGTTCTAAGTACTAGAGACAATAGTTTAAACTGAATACGAGATAGAACAGGGAGCCAGTGAAGTTACTTTTAAACAGATGTATCTTAGTTTACTTCGCCTTACCATACATCACCTCATCCCACATCACATCAAATCACTGCACTTTGTCTTACCTTGCCTTCTAATCCTTACCCCGACCTTAAGTTCAAACGCTGCAACTCACGACAGTGGAACAATTTCATTGTTTCAAACGGTCCGCTAGCAAAGTGGCTGTAACTGTGTAAGCAGTCTTCATGCAAGAACTTCTGACTTGACAGACGTGTATAGGCCTATGCGATCGACCCAGTGAGAAAAATGCACGTATTTCTACTGAATACCAGCCTACATTTTTAAACGTCTTATTTACGTCTCATATGGCGGCTAAAGGTAATGGGGAAAGTTCTGGTCAAGCGCTTTCAATAAAAAGTATTCTATACAACACCGATATACCGATATTCGGTATTGTATAGAATAACGACGACAATGACTTCACTCACGATATTCGGATTTCATCATCATCATCATCATCATCATCACCACCATCATCATCGTCATCATCATCATCATCATCATCATAAACCATGGGCTCAACGCGGTGTCCGATGCTGTTCTCACTATGTTCCTCCACTGTTGTCTTTCCAGTGCGGAGTGGCTTAGCTCCTGGACTGATGTTCCACACCATTCGATTATGTTGTCTACCCATTCTTTGTGGGGTCGTCCTCTCTTGTTTGGTCCATCCATCATTCCGAACAGTAATGTCTTGATCTTCCTATCGTTGCTCGTTCTGCATATGTGACCAAATAATCCCAATTTCCTCTGAACTACCTTCTGCATCAAGTTCTCTTTGAGATGTATCCGTCTGTGTAGTTCTGCAGGGCTCAGCTTTTGTGTCTATGCTATTTTCTTACTCTTTCTATAGCATTTTCTCTCGAAGGCCAGTTTCCTTCTTTCAACATCTTTCGTTATTACCCAAGCCTCACATCCATATAACATGCAACTGAAAACACATGTTTTCAGAACGCTCAGTTTTGTATTCAGCTTTATGGCTTTGCTTTTCCAGATCTTATCCGTAGCTTTCAGTTGTTTTATTCGGATTTACTAAGCCGATTTCATGCTATTTGCTTATCACGAATCTGTGAAACAACAGTGATATGAATGATACAGAGATGTTATGACATGAGATCCAGAAAACTGGCCCACCTTTCGGTTAAATCACAAACACGACAACAAAACACGAACAACCGGAAAATCGGATTCTTCCTTTGGGTCACATGACTCGACAAGTCAGGATCACGTGACGCACTGGAATTCGAATCCCGGGCGCAGTGGCGAAAAGCAAAACTGTGAGCAATCAATCAGCCATGATTCCACCGAAAATAAAAATGTTAAAGTTCTAATCCACGTGGATCAAACGAGAATTATATCCTACTCTCATTAAGCTTCTGAATTTGCTGAAGCACCAAGCGAGGCACGAAATATCGTTTGAAATTAATGTGTCATATGTCATAATATTACATCATATGTGTGATATTGTATCGCGTCTACTTAGACGCCCACGTGGTTGTTGCTTGGCAGTGTGATGTAGTTGTAATTATCCGGTTTATATGCATTGGCTGCTGAAGCTGACGGCGGCGACTGTCTGTTGCCATGTCATCTGATCTGGCGTCTCTGACGTCCTAGCATCACCCGTCTTCTATTATGATACTTGCAACGGAAAGACGAGGAGCGGGAGGCAGCCTCCTGTTGCTGCTGCTGCTGTACCAGGCCGGCCATCGAACCACGATCGCATCTCTGCATGCATTGCAGTCTGTCTGTCCGTCCGTCCGTCCATCCGTCTGTCCGTCTGTCTGTATGTGTGTGTCTGTCTCTCTGAGATTGAGTCAGACTATAGAGACCGAGGAGCATGTGAGACAGACAGAGCGACAGACAGATAGACCGACCGACAAGCAGACAGGCCAAGACACGGACAGAAGTTTGCCTGTTTAGATCTGCAAAATGAATTGTTAATCACAACACACAGATGAAAGCCTGAAAGTGAAAAGGATGAAAGACAGACAGAGATACTAACAGACAGAGGCAGAGTGAGTCAAGACGACAGCGGTGAGAGACGCTGGGAAATTATCTTCGGCCTGCTTCCTTTTGTAATCTTTGAAAGCCTAATCCCGTCTTCAGGTTGCTATTATCCAGGGATCAGAGACTGAAAGGCGGTCATCTGTGCCTCCGGGGCGTTTTCGTCAACAGGAGCTATATCATTTTGCAGTTACAATTACGAATGTTTGTCTGCATTGTGTGTGTGTCGTCATCTGGTGTTACAGACTACAGAACAAAGGATAGCATTCTTCGTTACTAATATAACAAGATATATATATTACTAGAGACCATTGGTAATTTAAGAGGTGGTGGGAAGGCGAGGGACCGGTGCGAAGAAGGGGCGTTGTAGACTCGTACAGAGGCAAGGCAGTCTTAAACACAACCAGCCCTAACAGCTCCTCTGCCCCTTCTCCCTCTGGTCTTCTGGCAACCGGACTTGGTTCTTGAAGTGGCATCTTTGGACATTCCCATGACTTGAAAGCGCAGGGCACCAGCTTATTCATAAGCGAGTCGCTTATGAATAAGCTGGTGCCCTGCGATTATCTTTTAAGTAGCGCTTTAGAATTTCGAGTTTTACGATTACGATTTACGATCTCAATATCTTCTGACGGGTTCTCAATTCAGAATAATTTATGTTCTTTAACATCGCGGTCCTGATTTTGTTAAATCGTTTAGCTGAAACGCAATCACGATAACAGTAACTTCCTTATCGGGATTCAAACTCTGGACGCCGGAGCGAGAGGCAATAGGCCTCTGTACACTAGTGGTCGGTCGGCTTAAAGGAGACCGAAACGTTATCGAAATATTAAGAGAAACCGAAATCGACACCAAAGTTGGTATAAAAAAAACAAAAAAACCAGCAAAATGAAGATAAAAAGCGAAATGTCGGTATATGCAGAATGCAGATATCAGTATGGTATACCTTCCCTCACGGATATTATTTTGCATTCACGGAACATGCTTTCACATTGTTGAAAGTCCTAGTGTTCAGTGATAGGGCCTACACTTGTGTCACATAACTGAAAAATAACAGTAGGCCTAATGTCGTTTGCCCGTAACTAAAATATTAATAGTAACGTCCCATGTGTATGTTAGACCAACTGTAAACAAAAGCAAATGTACACATTTTTCCATAGCGATCGTATGGCATCGACCCTGCTAATTTTTCAGTGAATTAATCGGGCGAAAGCCTTCACCACCGCTGCCCGTTTGAATGGGCTCCACGTCATTTAAGTTCCGCAGTGAATAAGGTCGGCCTATTACGTAGCGGAAGTTGTGGCGCTGTGCTCTGCACTTAGGCCAGAAGAGAGCAATCAGTTCCAATGGTGTATCACCATAAGTCAAAATATCTAAATGTGGCCGAGGTGTCTAGGTCGTGCTTCGGAATTCCAGCGACAACTGTGGCTAGTGAGAGAATGTTTTCCAAGAGTGGGTTAGTGTGCTCTAATAGATGCTCATCGCTCAGTCCACAGCACTTTGAACAGTTGGTGTTTCTTGCGCAAAATTTTCCAGACGACGAATAAACCAAGATTGAAGTTGTTGGGCAAATAGGTCTTTTACTGGATAGCCATATTTTTTCTGTAGGAAGATCAGACTTACGTAAGCTGCTTTATCCCATATGAGGCTTATACAGAATAACAATTTAAGAACTGATCATAACATTTGAACAAATAAAATACAACTTTAATTTGTAACATATAGGCCTATATATATATAACGGTCTAGTTTGTTGCAGTTAAACAACAGTTCTCGCTGTACAGTTGCAAACTGTAAACCTACATTGCACAACAACAAAATCGGACTAAAACTTAAAGAAAAAGAACACACGAAAGCCGATAACGATATCTCGATATTTTGAAAAACCGAAACCGACGCCGAATAGACTTTGAAAAAAATACCAAGAAAAATACCCATAACCGACACCGACTGTAATAACCGATGCTGAGCCGGTTCTGCTTTCCACATGACACCTATAAATGCCAACCATCACTCCACCCAGTGCGATAGACCGCTTATCACTAGCCTGTCAAGGCATTCTGCACTGTGTGCCTGCAGCGTCGCGCGCATTCGCCGATGCTCGTGGCAACGAGGCGTGCAGTATCGGCACGGTTTCCATAGTAACCTAATTCCAAGGCATACGGCTTGGATTGCGTGATTAGGCGCATCTTGCAATATGCTCTGCTTAACGATCACCTGCTTCACAACAGAATAACTAGATTATAGGTTCATCTACGTCATACAGCGCCATCCTTTTCTCGTCCTCTGCGACAATCAATCAGCATTAAGTGCATTTGACCAGTCATTAATAGAGTGAGAGTCCAACTCAGGTTAAATGACTGCTAAATCACCACGTGACCACGTGATATGATCACGTGATAGACCGACCGACCGACCGAAAATTTTTCAATTCCAGACCATATGCCTCTGAGATATATTGTTGATAAAAGTGTGTAATAACTATAGGCCTAGCCTTGCCACTTACCTTACCTTACCTTTCTTTTCCTTATCTTCCCTTACCTTACCTTGCCTTGCTGTACCTTATCCTGTCTTACTTTACCCTATCACGGTCCGTACACGGGCAACTCAAAGCGCCGGTGGAGGATCTCACCCCATAAATTAATTGAAAATGAGCAGGGTCGAGGCTATAGAAAACCGTGTACATTTACATTTTACATTTACCTGACGTACGGATGGGAGTAGCGGTGTAGTAGTAGAAATAGTAGTAGCAGTAGTAGTGTAGCGGTGTAGTTACCTGACGTCGAGGGCGGTCTGTTGACGCAGCCGCATGAGCATCTGCCTTCGGAGCCTTGGGTCCTGGAGAACCCTCGGTGACAGAGCAGCCGCTGGTTTCTTGAGGATATCCATGGCCATGGCGTGCAGCTGGACCCTGGCTCTCAGCTCGAGCGCCTGCTGCCTCCGTCGCCACTCCATCTTCCAGAGGCGGAAGAAAACGGCGCCTAGCAACCACATGACGCCGGTCGTTGCCAGGCAGACGGGCCCGGTGATCTGGAGCGGCAGGTGCGAGTGGAGCGTCAGGCCGACGTTGACGAAGCCGAAGACGGTCGAGAGGATCCCGACGACGAGGAAGACGACGGAGAAGAGGAACATGAGCCGACCGGCCACCTCGAGCGTCGTCCAACGCTTCGTCATCGCCGCCGTCATCTGGAGCCGACTCTCGCTGTCTATGGTCGAGATGGATGAACGAGACACCTGGCTCGGTGTAGTCGCCCGTCCCGGAGGCGGCTGCTGCGTCTGGAACTCGATCGACATCGTCTGCAAATTCGTCAGTCGACGTCTAGCACAGCAGCAGCAGCAGCGACAGTTAGCACCAGCATCAATCACAAGATTATGTTGGCTCAATATAAATGAATACAGGTATACGACTGTATTCAGAAGAGAGTGAAGGGCTTGCTCAAGGTACCTACACAGCAACCGACTCGGGTGAGGCTCGAACCCATGCTCTCCGCGTTACAGGCCAATCGGCTACCGTGCGCTCTCTGTGTGTGCGAGAGCCCGCAAGTGGTACCTTTCTAACAATCTGAGCATTGTTTACTTATTGATGAACTCTTATTCTTAAAGAACTCTAACATCACTCTTGCGAGTTACCTAAAGGCGCTATATTAAGCGTCTAAACACAAACATACAGCAGGTTTTGGGCGAATAACAACTGAGTTAAAGAAATGAATAAATACTAACCAATAATAATTAATTAGCAATTTCTATAGCGCCGGTGTATGGTGCACAAGGCATTAACCAATGGCGTTCCAAAACACATAGACACATGTATACATCATACATACATACATACATACATACACACATACATACAATAGATTATTTTAAACATACTTAATATTTATTATTTATGTTTATTTGCTAGTATATTTTCAACGACCGATAAGAGACAACCTAATGACCCTCACTATAATTCTTTGACATTCTCTGCTGAACGCTGGACCATGTCGTCACGACCTCATTTCTTTTCTCCAGTCAACTCGTCCAACTCTCAGAACTTGAACTTCTGTTGAATACCTGCAATCAAACCCACAACCTTTAAATTAATCTCTCTTTACAGTAAACAGCCTATATCATTGTCTGGCTGGAAAAGCCAGGGATGGCTGCCTTAAGTGAGGCTAAATTCTGTCCAGTAACAATAACTAGGACCTCAGTGTTTTCAAGTGCCAGGCTTTCCACTGCTAGTCTTGCATGTTCCACGGAAATCTTATCTTGCACATGTAGTAGCATTTAATAAATGGCAGCCGTTGCTATAGAAACTTAGCACTCTAACTTGACACGTTGTTATAAGAATCCCGCTAAGAACCCAGTCGTTATCGACTTCATGATACGACACAATCATACACCTGCTATTGAACCAGATGGGCCTCTGTTTTCCCGACTTCACAACGCTGTCCGTTTTCGCGCTTTTCTTCTCAGTCGGCGCTTGAAGCTGGCCTTATATATAGTTCCACTCATCGTGTGGAGACACGACGACTGCGAGCGATCTGTGCTCGTGCAGTGCGTCACAGTCTATTTCCTTCCCGGCAATTCCACCCATCGCTACGTGCGTCATCGTCTCTGGTCAACACGCAGGCGCTGCGGTAATCGTCGATCCTTTGAAGAACTTGCCCTGCAGACCGCGCTGATCCAACTCCCACGCAGCCAAAAACAACGAAGAAACGAAGGTCATTAAGCAGCAGCTGATAGCAACGGCGACTCTCCACAGAGCAAACGTCTCTGCGTGGCCGTCAACAAGAACGGTTTCTACTGTTATTTAAACAATTGTTATGCAGGTGACTGACGAAAGTCGTTTACGCTGTACATCCGTAGGCAGACTGTTCACAGCTAGACTACTCTAAGGTTGAGGGCATCAGACGAACAACTTAAGTGTCAGCAGCCCTGTTAGATGCGATGAATTTTCCATGTATATTATTTAACAGCATTTAAGAAAACAAAACATAATAATAGACTTTAAAATTTTGCCTTTTTGTGAACGAATATTCGTTTGTATAAGAGCAGTCAAATCAAAGTTAGTCGCACAGAGCAGTGAATATACGACTCAAAGATGACGATTGAATTATAGAGACAACTTTTAGCGATAAAGTCAAAAGGCAGAGAATTTGTTAATGCTCGTAAACTCAAAATTTCTAAAGCGCAGCTTAAAAGCTTAGTGCAGGGCACCAGCTAATTCATGTCTCTAAATTGCCTTGTTGCCTCTCATTTAGTTCCATTCTCGTTGAACACTAAACTTTTTTGTTCTCATAGTATTTGCCAGATAGCGCCAGCGTTCGACATCATATACATCCAGCCGGTCCAGGCATGCTTAAATGTATTGTAAGTAAGCAGTCTATCGTAAACCTCCAATGAAAGTTCTTGTTGCCTTTATATTGATCCTTTACATTTGTATGTCAGGTAATGCTACTATTACACAGATTTTGAATTATAATACGTTGCATTAGGAACCTAGTTAATGGATACAGAAATGAAAGACTGATGCCTCTCATCGTGCTGTTGAGTACATGTTGTACCATCTGCATATGCTAGACTCCAGTCCTCTGTAACTGTATACGGATATAAAGTTAATGGCTGTAGGTATAAAATGACGCCTTTGAAGGCTTATTTGATAAAAAGGTGAAGCTGTAGGCAGAAAGAAAAAAGCGCTGACACTGTCAAAGAACAGAAGGCTACACGACAAAGCTACTACTGCATTACGCACGGTTGCATTTGGCTTTGTTAAAACGACCTCCTTAGATCAGTTAGACAGTCATGTGTACAGCGCCTTTATGACGAAGAAAGGCCTTTATTAAGTGTCCTGATGCATGCATACATACATACATACATACATACATACATACATACATACATACATACATACATAAATACATACATACATAAATACATACGAGACTACATACATGCACACATGCATACATACATACATACATAAATACATACGAGCCTACATACATGCATGCATACATACATACATACATACATACATACATAAATACATACATACATAAATACATGCATACACACATACATAAATACATACATAAACACATAACTACATACATAAATACATACGAGCCTACATACATGCATACATACATACATTCATAACAACCTACACACATACGTACATACATATTACAATATACATACATATATATATATACAAAGGAGCCTACACACATACATACATACAGTACATTTGAATAGTCTTCTTGAATGTTCGGCGACTATGATTTGGCCTTGTCTGTCACCGTCTTAAACTTCGTCTTAAAGCAAATTTGTTCGATTATTCTTTAGGTTTAGGACTCCTGTTGTTATCGACTTGGAGTTCAGGTGTTATTTAAATGAGTTTGCCGTGGATTTTCAGTTTTCCGGCGGTTTTTTCCTGTTCGTGATTGGCACCCATTCTTGTTGGAATAGTTCATTATGTGCTCGAGGGATGACAGGTTCCAGATTGACGGTCGCAACTATCTATATATGATCTATCTATGCCGTCGAAAAGCGACGAGATGCTTTGGCAGAAAGGGGTGCTACCATCAATCGAACACGTGTCCGTCACAGATCGACCTGGTGGTTCGAGTTATGTCCTGACGCCGCGTCTTCTACCACCTATAGACGAGGGAGGCGTTGAACTGTGGTGCTCTCGTGTTCTGCGGACGCTATCAGTCACCGAGGTAACGATGAAACGAAGAGTGGATCGGTATAAAAGAGATGAATAGTTCGACCATTCTTTAGCCAGTCTCTCTCTCTCTCTCTATATATATATATATATATATATATATAGAGAGAGAGAGAGAGAGACAAAGAGACATATATAAATATATATATATATATATATATATTTATATATGTCTCTTTGTCTCTCTCTGTTTCTCTCTATCGCTCTGTCTGCCGTATCTATGTCTATTGTTTGTCTCCTTCATTGTCTCAGTTTCTCCCTCTGTCTGTGTCTTTGTCCGACTCTTTGATCTTTCCACGCTCGGAGGGCAGTTGTTGTTCAGTTTAGTCTATACAGACGTTCTTTGTTGGGCGTCCGATTGGGCTTAAATACGTATGTGGTCCGCGTCGTGGTCTAGAAATTCAGTACTTTTCCAGTAGGGAACATAAAAACGCACAGTTAGAGCAAATTATCACGAGCGAAATAGCAAAGCTAGCTAAGAATACAATAAATGGTAGCTGCTTCCTTCCTTCTGTGAAAATTAACTTTCTAGGGCCCTAGGCCATTCATTCGCTTCTAGAACTATATAAACGGTGATGTGTTATCTTCAGGTTTGCTTGAATCATTTGACGAACATGAGCAAAGTTGTTTTGCAGTAAATCTCCTATCATCAACCATGCAAGCATTAACTTGAGGTTGAAATGTGTTTGGACTGTTTCCGTCATAGTTGGCCTACTTGCGCTTTAGACGAAAGCGCCTCACTAATTCACAAGAACTGTAGTTTATAAAGACACGTCGGCCTCCTTGATTTCTTCCTTTAATAAATTTTACCTACCTGCGTTTACTTTAGCTTTTTATTTTTACTTTCGTGTAGCTAAGACCCGCATATGTATGTATGTACTGTATGTATGCATTATGTATGTATGTATTATGTATGTGTTTATTATGTATGTATGTAAGTATCTTCCTAGGTATCCTTTATACCTGGCAACTTACCTCACCTTGGCTTATACCTTAGTCACTTAACTTACTTTATTGAGGTTAGCTTACTTTGGTTTCTTATAATTACTTTCGGGTAGCTAGACTTACTTTAGCGTGTGCAGCTGGTGAACTAGTTTAACCCAATCTCACTTCTCTCTCAGCATAGATCTCAGCCATTCTGTCTTTTAATCTATAATACGTCAATGGAAAGAGACCAAGGATTATCGTTACCTGAGACGAGCGATTGCAGAAAGCTATGCAAAGACGAATCTTTAATTATCTTCTGTTACACGGTCTGTAGTCATCCAACAAACTGTTAGTCGACCGCTGTTGACGCTGGCTTCAAGTGATGTCTGCTTCATGTGTTCAAGATTCCTATGGCAGCAGCCAGCTAGAAGTTGGCATAACTGTTGCTCTTGTAAAGGCCTATGCTGGTTTTGCAGCAGTTGAGTAAATGGAGAGTTGAAGCTTTGATGGTGAGTATTAAAACGAGTTCCTGATAACCTCGTCGTTTCTCAGTCTTAGTCCGTGTTTCTATCTGAAAGAATATAAATAATAATCAGGAAGTAATTGGGATATGAGGAAGAAAGAAGTTGGAGGATGCAAGAACAAAAGGAAACAGTTGGCTATTCATGTTTTCTTTGCATCCAGTGAACTGCACGGACTGAAGTGGCTCAAACCAAGGCATCCCTAACTGGCTCAAACCAAGGCATCCCTAATTGGCTCAAACCAAGGCATCCCTAATTGGCTCAAACCAAGGCATCCTTAATTGGCTCAAACCAAGGCATGCCTAATTGCCTAGTGTCTTAATTCTTTAGAGGAATTCGAACCCTTTTGCGTGATAGCAGTCTACATGTAAGACTGTTTGGAACCATACTCAAAGTAGTGCTTCTAGATCGCCAACAGGTAAGTGTATAGATTCCATGATATGTGTGTGATTAAGTATGTATGTATGTATGTATATATGTATTATTACTATTAATATTACTTTGCATTTATTACGCGCGCAAGGTCAGTAAATCTGAATCGAAGGCGTAAAGCAAGGTCCCTACGCAGTAACCGTCTAAGAGGAGGCTCGAACCGGTACTCTCCGCGTTGCAAGCTAAGCGCTCTGTCTAATCGGCTACCGTGGCCCTTATGCATATATGCATCTATGTATATATTTAGGCATGCATACATGCATAAAATATATGCATGCATATATTTAACCTACAGTTATTGTATGCGAGTTATATACATGAATTATACAAATACGTGCATGCATGTGAATATGCTAAGAAAAGTGGTGGCTAGTAACAGCAGTCATTAATGTGGAGATAAAAAGCTGATATACATAGACTGAGTTTCACCTATGACCAGACGCCTTTCATTAGCTTAATAAAAGGCCACATTAATATCTTATTATTATTAAAGTCTACATATGCAATGTGCTATATTACCAGACATTTATGCTCTGTGAACATGCACGTTGCATTAAGCAACATATGTAATATTATTAGGACTGCGTTCATCAACATCCGGCTCTTTTACTATCACCCGCTCAACCAGGAAGTTTGGAAACCGCGCGTTCGCTCTCGCCGGACCAACAGAATGGAATAAGCTACCAATCGCCATCCGAACTTCACCAACGATAGTCGCATTTAAAGCTGCACTTAAAACTCATTTATTTAGACTTTATTACAATTAACTTAGTTTATGTTACGCGCTTTCGTGCAAGACTAGTTTTGTTTAAGCGCGCTATAAATGTTAGCTTACTTACTTACTTACTTACTAATAATGTGTGCTACTTTGAGACTGCTTTTAAGAGAGTTGCATCATTATAATTAAGATGATATATATACACATACATAAGCCAGTAATAGGACTATGGGTGATATAAACCTCTGCTTTGAATTCATAGTTAGTTGTAGTTAAAGCTTATATTTACTCATGCAACACTGAACATGCATATACGTAGACGTAGGCCTATAGTCTTTATGAAGTACTAAAGCATACTTATTTAGTACCTTAAATGACAAAGAGCTTTGCACAAATAAGACAAGCCATTACGATATTTATAAAAATTATACTAGTCATAAAATGAAGGGCATCCCAAAACTGAATTAAAAAGAGACAACCGTACCATAGTAGGCCTAGTCCAAAACCAGAACAAAAAATCAAGGTTAACTTTTCCACCTCCTTTTCAGCCATGTCACTGCTATCGCCTTGTCGACGGAAGTCACGCATACAATGCGTTATATGTAATATATATGCCTACAGGCATACTAGCCAGCAGTGAACGCTCAAAACATTGTGAAGAAATAACGCTAGTTTCCTGATATCTCATGTGGTTCTTATATCATGGTCAGAGATTTGTAACCTTCTGTAATATAATCCGCTTGCTTTTAAAACTAGAATCAAGGCGTAATAATGAAATAGAAACTGTACAGAATCCGATGTCAGAGAAACAGACCTTTGCTAAATCGTGTAGCACTCTTAACTTAAATGCTTTTTAAGATGGTCGTTCTTGAGAACTGCTGTCAACCTCAAAACTGAGTGTTTATATGATATCCTGTTCCAGGAAATATAGACGTTGCTTAACACGAAGACAGAAATTACAGAAAAATTAAATGAAGTCGAGAAGCAATATTAGCAGAAGACTGATGATCCCTGGACAACTGTACCGCTAGCAAGGTGGACACCCACCCTTTTTAAAAACGCCCTTAACTTATAATAGCCGCTCATGGCGAGTAACATCTGGCGTCTAAAGTCAGCATCCTACATAGGTACCTACTAACATTCGGCGAGAGGCCTAACTATAGCGTTGAGATATCGACGAGAAAGTGGTTTGGGGGTTCGGAATATGTAGGTTCAGTTTTCAGTTAAAAGCCTCTGATAAATCTGTAGCTGATACATGACTACAAAGTAGAAGACTAATTGTATTTTTATAATTATAATTATAGTTTTGATTTACACTCTACGTATTTGTTAACTGTATGAGACAAAGAAGATCCATGCCATATTGGGTTAAAGGAACTATAAGTCAGTCCTACCCCATCACAATGTTAGTTTTGCCCTTCATGATTTTATTCTTAAATCAATGTCTCGTGTTGATGTTGTATATAAGCAAGGTTGAAGATCATTCAGATTATCTTCCAAGTATGACAACGTTTTATCTCTAGATGATTCAACATATCTTTAAAAGCACAGGATGCAAGGTGAGCTGTCATGAAAAAGAAAAACAAGGGACAACTTCATTATTTACTGGACTATACACAAATAAACGAGTGAACAATCCTGACCATTTTCCGATAAGTCTACGTATATTTCATGCTGCGAAGAGTAACAGGTCTAATAAAAATCTGTGACGCAAGCAGCAGAGAAGCCAAGATTTTTGGAAACGAGTTTTTAGAAAAATTGGATTATAGATAAGGACCCGCCTACGAAAGAGCGCCGACTTAAGCGCACAGCGAAATATCACGAACAAAGTCCACCGACCAGAGCGTACGAAGAAAGCGCTATGTAAGCAAAGTAGAACAAGTGTCGTTGTTAACTAACAGTCATCAAGTGGCAGTAGGCACGTACCATAAAAGAGAGGGAAGCTGCAAAAGATTATAGGCTTGGTAATTAGGTAATTAGGTCAACACGAATTCAACTGTTGTCGACTTGTGCGTCCAAAACCATTAACTGGAGATAATAAACTGTTCGAGAGTTTACCTGTTTGCAGCCACGAACCTGCGGTAAATAAGAGTTCACTGACAGCAGTAAATTATAAACAATTAAATCAGGAAATACAAAGCAACAAACGCACATATATGGAGGAAAAACTTGTTTATCAGTTAATAGTGTTTGCCAAAAACAAGGAGAGAAGCTGTTCTTTTGCGACACAGAACAAAGAAAGTACTGAGATCAAATATGAATAGAAAGATACATGCAAATCCACCCTTCTATGTAAAACTTGCAGATATTAGGTTAGATATTAGATATTAGTTTAGATAACAGGTTAGATATTAGTAATGACAGATATTAGGTCTATATGTGATAGAGAAAGGACAAGGGGTCAAGTGGAGAACGAACTATTTCCTGTTAATACGAGACACGGTTTTTGATACTTTCTCTCAAGTTACTGACATTTAAATTGAAGATGTTGACAGCTTTGTTCTGTGCTGATGGCATCGAGTGTAGCTTAGATTTGAAAAGATCGTGACGAAAACATTATGGCAAAGGCATAGGCTCAAATTCTGTGATGTCAGCTACTGAACATTTTTTTTGTATGAGAATTAAAATGATCTAAAGAGTTAAATGATGTGTTATTAACTTTGACGTGTCTTAATCTTATGAACTTTCTCGGGCACCGTCGTTCTGGAACAATATTCACATGAAAATCTGAACTCTTCCGCCTTAATCAGCTCAAGAAATCGTTTTGGTATATCTTAAGTGGCACCTTGTTAGAACTGTTATTTAGTGGTCACTTTGCAGCGCCTTTGTGATGGTCCTAAATGCGCTCTAAGAGTGCTTGGATGCATACATACATACATACATACATACATAGGCTTAACAACCTACATAATACATATCATACATACATAGGCTTAACAACCTACATAATACATATACATATACATACATACATAGGCTTAACAACCTACATAATACATATACATATACATACATAGGCTTAACAACCTAAATAATACACATACATACATACATACATACATAGGCTTAACAACCTAAATAATACACATACATAACTACATACATACATACACACATACATTCATACATACATACATACATACATACCAGGCCTATCAACCTACATACGTACATAACACATATATATATGTACATAATACATACATAAATACATAAATATGGAACAATTTTGACATGCACGGTCACTATGCCTTGATACAAGGGGCAAGAGTAGCATTCAGGAGGTACTTATATTAATTGTGATGGAGTAAATTGGGCATAAATCATGTTTTTTACGGAATCAATGAAAGCTGAAGATTGCTCCTTTAGATAATTCACATTCTAGTTCATAGCATCACTTTTAAAAAGTAATGATCACACATGCCTCCTATTTCTTAGTAGGCCTATCATCGATTATTATCATTCTATGATACGAGTATTCAAGAATTGAAATAGTTATAAGAAAATGGGGCATTTTACGGAGAATTAATAAGTAGCACGAGAAGACAATTTAAGAAAGATTTTTATATAGAATAACATGGGTTATAAATATAGGGACAAAAGCATGAACGATCTAGAAGCAAGTATTTATGGCTCGTGTACAAGGATGACTCAAAGCACTGCATAGCAAGCCACGGACTGCGTAGGTGTCTTCTCAGAAACATAGACCTTATTAGGCTGCAAATGGCAGGGGAGATGCGCAGTCGGGGTGCAAGGGAGAAGGGAGCATGAACAGTATGCATAGAATGCCAGAAGGAATATGCAGGTCGATCGACGGATGGGGTGAGCGATGCAAGGGAGGAAGAGTACGGCGGGGAAGAGTTAACTCTGACCAAACAGGCACAAAATGCCAGAGGATATGCGAAGACAGAGGCGGAGAAAATGAAAGGTAAACAACGTCCTACAAAGGAACGAGAATGGTGTATAAGGCAAGGAAATGACAAAGTCAGGATTCACTGTCAAAAGGTCATCACGATGATAGAGGAATCTGCTCTCCACAGGCGCTACGACGAATGAGACGAGGTGAATTGTATGACAGTCCGAGAGCGTGTTTAGCAAATCTAAGCAAATCTGACAACAGCTATGCTGCTGTTAATAGATTTCTGTTGTAAATGAAACTTTCAACAAAAAGAAGTCTTAGATCGTAATCGTAATTTCAAGATTTCTACAGCGCCCAACGAAAGCCGCGCCGCGGGGACCAGCTTATTCACAGGCGCTCAGTCAAAACAAAATCGCTAGGCAAAAGGGTTCGGTTCCGGGTCAAGATCCAAGAGTCTGGCAGAGAGACAGCGTGGCAGCTACGGTGGGTGATGTTTGGGGTTGAAGAGCAGAGACAGATAAGAGGAAGAAGGGGTGTCGAAGATGAGTCGTCGCAACGAACTCAGAAGCTGAGAAAACCTGCAGAGACGCAGACTATATAGCATCGCAACCGCCAAAACATCTGTTAAAGTGATGAGTAGCAATCATTCTAAATCATTGCATGATGCCAGCGCACTCAGAAAGCGTTGCAAGTGGCGCAGAGATCAACAGAATCAACAATAGGCAAAGGACGGCAGCAAAGAAGAACAAAGACTAATGCCGTGAAACCCGGAAGAGACGCGGAATCGATAGCACTGCTACCACCAAAACAATCATTCTGAAACATTACATAGGGTTAAAGGTAAATTCATAAAAGTTAAAGTCAGGTCAATTCAGGTCAAGTATGGTTAGGTAAAGCAATAAAAAACAAAGCTAAAGTAAGGTCAGGTCAGATCAGGCATGGTAAGGCAAGGTAAGGTAATAAACTGTGAGCGCCTCTACTCGTTGCAACCTTATTAAAATGAAACCCGGTGGCTCGACAATTAATCAATTACCTAAGACAGCGAGGTTTCAAAATACACAGTCTGAACATTGTGGACATCACAAGAGCGAAAATAGACCTAATGTCCAGGGAGATGAAGCCGTTCATTATATAATAAAAGCGGCCATTATGGGGTTATCACAACAGGTGGCAATCGTAACTTCTTAACAAGGTTGCAATCGTAACATCGTAACAAGGTTGCAACGAAGAGCCAACAAAGCACTATTTCGCCATCACTGTACACCAAACCGGATGCATAAAATCCTTTGATGCCATGTGCATCTTTAGATGGACAGTCACGTGGTCAGGGCACTTGTCACCAACCAATCAGAGCTCTCGTTGCAACCGAATTCATAATTATCCAGCGATGTGCCGCTGAATCTATGCGGTCACCGTATGAACCGAAACGAGTAAGGCTCACCTGCAAAAGACACCTGTTAGGCTTACCTATCAATCGGTGCCTTCCCATTTTTCTTCTGCTGCGTCTGCTCAGCCAACGTCTGCATCGCCACTGCCAATCTTGACCTGTGCCAACCGCTCACGAATTCGCTCAGTTAATGTCGGTATACGGCCATTTTCTCCGTCTTACTTGCTCCCTCGTCTCCCCTTTCCTTCTCCTTCACTCGCCGCTGATGTCTGGCTCAGCCTGTCTGCTTTCCTACCTACCTCGGTTCCATGTAATTACCCTGCGGTTTCGTAGAGCTCACGTGACGATTGACGTCGTCAGCCGCCAGGGGCGCGGCGATCGTGACGCAAATGCTGGCCTGTTGCAGGGAACAACATCCGGTGCAGATTAGAACTACACGTCGCATCAACAAGACGACGACGACGACGACGACGAGGAGATGATGTCCAAATGAAAGACGGCATCATACATTGAGCTGTTTCTCGCCCTTCTGCCTCTCTATTTATCTAAGCATCTATTTTATGCATTTCTGCATCTGCGTCTTTGTATGTATGTGCGTGTATGTCTGTGTATATACGTACGCACGTATGTATGCATGCACACATACATGTGTGCATGTATGATTCATATAATTATGATATTGTATGTATGTATGCATGCTTGGTTGAATTAATATGACACTGTATATGGGTTTGTCTGTAAGTATATATGTATTTATGTATGCATGCATGTAATGCATGTATGCATTATGTATGTATGTATTATTATTATTTTTGCATTTATTAAGCGCCACTATCTGATGACTAAACATCATTCGATAGCGCTGAGCAATTGCGAGTGAAGAACTTGCTCACGGTCCCTACACAGTAATCGTCTCAGAGGAGGCTCGAACCCGTACTCACTGCGTTACAAGCAAAGCGCTCTAAGCAGTCGGCTACAGTGCCCCATAAAGTAAATCACGTATGTATGTATGTATATATGTATGTATGTACGCATGCATGTATGTATGCATGCATGCATGAATGTATGTATGTACGCAATTGTGTGTGGGTTTCCTCTTCGTCCTCGTTCTAGCTCTGCCTAAGTTTGCTTGAATATCACTTTTACTGACACGACTGAGCGACGAAAAGAAGATACAGCACGACGCTATTATACGCACTTGCAAAGTGCGATCTAGAAAGCATGTGTATGCACCTGAGCAAGCGATTTGGTTGAAGGTCATCATCGATCGCCATTTTGCTTGTCTCTTAGGTAACGGACAGACGATCATTATTTTTAATGCATTTCTAAGATTGAGGGGAGGGGAAGTACGGAAGGACACTCGTTCTGACAAAAATTAAGCTAAATGAAAGACCAGCGGTAATTCATCATGTGACGACTGTATATATCGTCAATGACGCCTGGCTGGTGGTCAAGGTCTCCTAGGATAATTGCTCACTCACAATCGCAAGCTTCTGTCTGGAATAGTAACCTACAGTAGGCTACTAAGAAGGGTAACACGGGGTTTGAAATACAGGTCTATTTTTGGGAAAATCGCAAACTCAACCATCACATCAATCCAACACGATTTATAGTTCAAAAGATACATGGCGAAATGACAGTCAGTCGTGTGCTTCTAAGTGTGCGTTTAGAGCATACTTGGCACATTCACGTAATTGTGTATTTGAATCTAAATGGGCTTCCAAAGCACATGCACTCATTTTGCGTTGTTGCTCTTGGGTTAATGTGTTGAATAACCAATTGGTAGCCAGCTCCTTAAGTATCGACATTAAGTAAAGACATAACGATGCTTTGACTGATGTTTGCTAATTAATTCTTCGTTGGAGCTCAGATTTTAGATTGCGTGTCCTCTGCGGATTTTCCTAGCACAAGTAAGGAAAATGAGCTCAGTTTTTGAACCTCCAGGAGACCACGAGAAGTAAAAGGGCAACAGATCAAGTACGTTTGTGCAGTTAGTCTGTGTAATGCGGTGCTATAGATTGGTGGTTGGATTGCTAGTCTTTCCATCCAGAGGTCGGGTTTCGATTCCCTGCCAGCACACATTTAATTATTTCCGTCCCACTGATGCCATTGGTAACTCCAACTATGAATTAGTCGGACCTCTCTTTAATCTAATCTAATCTTAGAACTTCTAAAGCGCCACTATCATGATGCACTGGGCATCAACGATGGCGCTCCAAAACAGGTAAGCTATCCCGTCAATTACAAGGGTCAGTCCGGTAAGACAGAGAGGCAGCCTAAGAAGGGTCAGCGCGCAGACAAAATAGAGGTGTATATATAAAAAGGCTTCAATCGAGAGTCTGGCGTCTGTTTCCTTTCCTATTCCTTACCATGGAACTTCACGATCATATCATATGAGATATCATACCAATGGGCCGAAGTCATCTTTCCAAATGACAAAGCGTCAGTAGACTGAATGGACAGGGATGAACTGCTGGTACGTTTACATATATCTTGTCATCTGTTGGACGAAGAAAAACAGGGTAATTGTAATGGGACATTTGTATAGCGCCTCTTCAAGAGAACCTACTCAGAGGCGCTCTCTGCGCTAACGATGTTAATATGTCATTAAGAACGGAACATTCATCCATTAGTAAAGACGGCGAAGAAAGGAAGGCGTGGGTGGACGAATAAAGAGAATCCAAGAATAGAGTGTGGACGAATAAAGAGAATCGCAAGGCAAGAATAGACTCCGAAAACAGGTCGAAAATAGACAGCTCGACCGGTTAAGGACTTCGACAGAAAGAGCGAGAGAAGAAGATATCGATGAGATAAACAGAGAGACAAAGACAGATAAAGAAACAGCTTTCCTCCTTCTCCTCCTTCTCCTCCTCCTGTTCCTGCTCCTTCTCCTCCTCCTTCTCCTTCTCCTCCTCCTCCTGTTCCTCCTCCTTCTCCTCCTCCTTCTCCTCCTGTTCCTTCTCCTTCTCCTCCTCCTTCTCCTCCTCATTGTCTTGACTCTCTTGTACATTGTTCTCTTCCTACTTCTGTAGACGCTTCTCGTTTTTTCGGTCTTTCTACTATCCTACTTTTATTCCCTTATTCTCCACTACTCCGCTGCTTCTCCTCATCATTTTTTTATCTTCTCGACACCGCACACGTCTTTTAATCACAATGTTCCTTTTGCTATCTCTGGCTCCTCTTTCGTGTTTTCATGTCTTTATTCTTTGTCCTCTTCCACTCTTCATTTATGATCTGCATGTTGCCTGCTTTTTTATATATTTCAGGTGTCTGCATGTACTTATATATTATGTATATATATATATATATATCAGCCTTTTATTCTCCAGATAACACCCCCAACAGCAATATTATATGTAGGACATATGAAGCCTATATGATAATATTTTATGGGCTTCATATATTCTATCATACGAAACCATATGTAGGACATATGAAGCCCACATGGGAATAATGTCAGATCTTTCATTCATATGGGATTCACGTGGGCTTCCTAATATGACGTTCATTTGGGGGATGTTACAGAATATGAGATACACAAGAAACGCAAATTTCAATAACCTGAAACACAAGCGCTACAGCATTGCGATTACAAAATGCACGGCATTATTACCGTTTACAAATTATGAAATTTTATATAGACGACTATTACATGGACTAATTATTTTCCTACAAAGGTCGGTAGTCAGTTCACACTGCTTGCTTAAACTAGACAGCTTCGTCTTCAGTCTTATGTCGCACGCATATAACTACATGTACTTGCAGTATTCAGACAATTCAGACATGAATCTGGTTTTCCACACCATACATTGATGTAACCATGGAGATAAATTGAAAAACTCGCCGTCAGTGTGTCTTACATTAAGACTGTAGTAAAATGACCATTTTGTGAAAATCAAACAGCGACCTATATGGTTGTAGGCCAGAAATACTAATAAATCTCAGGGCAATAATAAAAACACTTCAAACTTGAATCAGAGTCACGGACAGTCGGGAATTAATGGACGGATTAAAGTTGAAACTAATTAGTGGACGAGTTACTAAATGCTCGATTTAAAATTACATGTCCACGAATACTCTAGCCGCATTACTTTTTGAATTGTGTACAGTCAGATCCAAGAAGAGAGATGATTGTGACAGATGGTCTTGTCGAGTAGGTCATTCATCCAATCGGACTGCAATTCATCTGACAGGTCAGCTAACTGTTCAACAGTCTTTGCTAGAATATTAATACGACTCAGTAAACACTGAAGCATTGCAAAAGGCACTCGCTAAATAAATGGACGTTTATCGATTGCTTATTCTTAATCAGTAGAAGCTTGTCACGTTATTTAAATGCTGAAGTTTTTTCATAAGCTCCAGCAAGTTTAGAAATGCGACTTGTCATTTAAGCAATTAAGTAAGCCTATGTCAAGACTGCAGAAATTTTCGAAGAAGTAGAAGGTGGAGACAAGCTAAACTGTGAACAGGAAGCTGCTGTTGCTAAGTTTGCAGTTTTGTGTGCAAATTAATTCTCAATTTGATTCATGCTGCATTTCCGTTTCTTTTAGCACGAGTCAACATATCTCTTCTTCGAGTTTTTGTAGCATACGCTAGATTAAACTCTATTCCGTTCCACCCAGACATGGGTTATTAAAGAGGTAAAAGGTAAATCTAATTTGAAAACTTCTATAGCGCCTATACCTTACGCACAGGGATATTCGACCTATTCAAACTCATTTCGAGTCACAATCCTTTGAATAGAACCATTAAAATGCCATAGCTGAAACCATGCACTCTGCTAGATCTCGCTTGTACTGTGCATCATGGCCACGGACAACACCTATCAGTGGGGTCGGCAATACAGATATTTACACGCCTCAAACACTCCAGAGATTGAAGGATTCATTGGTTAAAGCGCAAACACTAGGAGAGTAGTTCAACAAAAGAGCATCCGTTTTATTAGTAACGTAGTCGGTCATCAACGAAAGTAAAAAGCCGGTTGTAAAATAAGTAATTTTACAATAATACAATACAATACAACTAAAATTTGTTAATGCCCTCCTTGCAAAGTTCAGAAGTGCACTTGAAGCCGGGTTATGCAAAGTATTAAGAACCATAGGCAGACTGGAAGAGGTAAGTTTTAAGGTTAGAGCGAAAGACAGCCTCAGTAGGAGAGTATTTTATCTCATGGATTTACCCTAAGCTCTCATAAGCCACGCGCTTAATCAGCAAAGACAACGAAGACACAACATCAGGTTTCACGACTTAAGCCAAATTAATTTTGTAAGCAGATATTTTTGGATCGTAATATCACTTAAACGTTTCAGAACTTCATTTTTGAATTTAAATTAGACACGCGGGCAACAAGTTTATTTAAAGAAGGATTGGGAATCATTCTGTTAACGAATTGTTAATTAGGAGCGTGTGCATTCCAGTCGAAAGATCATTCAACCATGGACTCTTGCCTCAGATGTGTTGATACCTCATATTGCCTTCAGTCCTAACATCGATGGATAAACGGTCTTGGCAAGAAAGCCGGCAATAATACTATTTGCCACATTAAAATATAATATTGTTGATTCTGTCATAAGATTTAAAATACGACCACTCCACAGATACAACAACATTTTTGCTATTGTCAGGAAGGAGTTTCACTTACATATCTAATATAATCAAGTCTAATTTAATCAGAATACTTATATAACACCGTAATCACAATGCACAGGCATCAATCGATGGTAGCTTAAACTGAAATCGTAATCAAAGATCAAAATCCGTTAGAGAAGCCAAGTCGAATTCCAGCAGGTCGGAGAAAGCAGAAATTAGGCTACGGTTGGTAGGCAAAGCTGAAACAAATAAGTCTTAAGTTCAGACCTGCAGATAAAAGAGAATGAGAGAGAGGCAAACAGAGATACGGAGGGAACCCAGAGTTACAGACGCATGACTCACAAGTGATGAAGGATATCAAAGAACTGGCAGAACAAACTGAACTGGGCAGTAAACTCCAAAGGTTTGGACCAGCTACCAAGAACGCCCGTTCAAACTTTACTGCTGTGACAGATGACCAATAACCATAGGCTGTTGACTATTTTTCTTTCTTTCTGTCTAGGATTGATCTTACATATTTGTCTTTGTGCCTCTATGTCGTTATTTCCAACAATAGCAATACATTTATCGCTGATTCGTAATCGTAACCGTAAAACTCGAAATTCATAAAGCGCTACTTGAAAGTTAAAAACAGGACACCAGCTTAAGCACGAGCGCTGCGTCAAGTCTAAAGCTTTATCCAGAGATGCCGTGTGAAGAGCAAGGTCCGGTTGCCGGAAGGGATATCTTTATCTTCGTCTCGATCTCTACATGTGCACCTAGCTTTATATTTATTTCTACATTGTCTGTTTGGCGAAATAACGGTTGATCTATTAATAGAGAATGAAACAGAGGCAATAAGAGACACGTAGGAAAGACAGTTACAGACGCATGACTCATAAATGATGCACTTACCGCCATCTATGCATATAAGCTGGGATTAGATCGACACGTTCTGTATAAACACTCAAATATCGATTACTATGCAGATGGCTTTTGTATAAACATTTCCAATCAATTAGAACAAGTGTTCAAACAACATCTTTCATTCTCTGAAACTGTTCACTGCTGTGAATAAACTCTACAGTTTTAGGTTTAAGTTTTAAACGCGAAGAACCCCAGTCTCAGTTTTGTACAGTAAGGCTTTCGAGAAAACTACTAAGCAGAATATCATGGAGAACCGTTGGGCTGTTCTGGTTTTGCTCTCGGTTGGAATAGAAATTCAAATGGCTGGCAGTTCGTTGCCCGTCTACACTTGTTTTACATGCAATTCTACGCTTACGAAACACTGCAATGATCCGTTTAATCCGAATGGAATCAGCACTTGCAATGGACTGTCGTGTATAAAGACCAAATGGGAATATGAAGGTACAGTATATAGGAATGTTCACGAATAATAATGGAGATAATAATGTTAGATAGGGTTAAATGGTTACATAATTTTGCATGCATAAATTTGATTGTGAAAATAGGAATAAACGGAGTAAGGTAATTGTTTAAATGTGACTGTGGATATAGAATTAAGCATAGGTTTAAACGCTGACGTTAATAAGAGAAAATGTCGAAGTAAGGGTAAATGTATGAAGGTAGGTGTAGTAAGCTATTTGAGGTCATGAAGGTAGAGATACGTGGAAATTTCAGTGTAAGCATTAAAAGGAAAGTGTATTGTAAAGACAATTGTCGGATCTTAATGTAGCAGTGACCAGCAGCATATATATGATCCCTCGTGGACGGTAACTGCAGAGAAGAGGGCCCGAATCTGAAGAAGAGAGGTCCCTTCAGAGCTTGATAGAGTACGAACAGGTCCAGAGTAATCGAGAGGCCTAGAGTAACCTGAGGGAGACCGAAATTTGAAGTACACCACTGAAAACGACAACAGACTACTAAACTGCTTTCGGAGAGGCATCTCTTCTACCAACAAGTAATTAAGTAAGTAAGACATTTGTTAATACGTCATGTGTCCATCGGCTGAGCGAGGGATCGTAGGCGTGGATGCTTTTTGACCAATGATGGATTGAAGATGAGTCAGTGAGATATTTTTTTTGGTATTATTAGTCCTTCTTGTGCAGAAGTGCACACCGGGCAACGCAGGTTCTCCATTCACCTCTGTTAAATTTGACAAATTAATTCGTTGCGCTGTTTCTAGCTGAACAGTTACACAGTGCCTTTTAAGAACCTCTCGAAAATTAAAACCGAGTAGCATAAAGGAAATGGCGGTAGAAAGTCCGTTGTTTTAGTACACCTTAAAGTCATTAACAACTAATGTCTACACCATTTACTAACAATAAATCAAGCTCACAAGAAAAAGTTACAAGGTTTGACCAAACGCAATCACGTAAACAGTAAGGCCTACGGACTGCAAGTCTTATTTATAAGGTACCCTTGACTTGAGTTTTCGATTTCCCGCGCCCTATAGGCCTAAGTTGCCCGAATATTAACAGGCCTAATAATAATAATCATAGTAATCATAATCATAATAATCATAATAATAATAATCATAATCATAATCATAATAATAATAATAATTGTTGTTGTTATTATTATTAATATTATTGCTATAATAATAAATAATAATAACTTTGACCTCTTTACTGTTACAGGAAAGGTTAGTTTCGTTTCGCGAGACTGTCAGGCGATAGACGACATGGTTGGTTGCGCCGAGCTGAGTGTGTCTGGCGCAAAAGGAATCGCATGCACGTGCACTGGAGACAAGTGCAACTCTGCTCCAATTGTAAAAGTTCAATGGATGTTCAATCCAATGACCTTAATTTTCCTCAACTCACTGACGCTAATCAGATTCATTTAAGGTCATTAACTGACCCTCAGATAGGTGACGTTCACAGACATAACAAAGTGTGCATTGTATTTGTATTTTAATCGTAAATATTTAGAGATATATTCGCACATAAATATATATATTTATGTATGTGACTGGGTTCAAAGGGATAAAATATTAATTTACAATGTGGCTTACAGCCAAACACATTCATCTCATTACTAATAGTGACCAGAAACGCCTATGCCTGGTTCGCATACCGATCATGACTTCAGTTCGGGGTTTTCCATCTCTGGCTAACACGGTCCGTACACGAGAGACTAAAATGGCATGGTAGCCTACCCATTCAAACGGGCAGAGGTGGTAAAGGCTCTGACCCTATAAATTCCTTGTCAAATTAATAGATCAGATTAGATTAGGCTAAGTAAAGTTACATTTTCAAATGAACTGTAATCATGTATCTGCGTTCCCCAGAACACTGTTGCTAAAATTAGGCTTACATTTTCATTTTTGAAGAAAAACAATCGAAAAGGATTTGAATATAAGGTTGTGTGAGTAGGGTACATTTACATGCTTCAGGCACATTCTGCTTGGGTTTAGAAGCTCTTCTTTCGTGAATGACACGGATATAAATGGATCAGTTTTCAGTAAGAGTTATTAGGTGACCTTTTAAAATTCTTAAATTCTTAATTTTAAAAACCTCACAACTGATCACACGCCGCGTCCATCCATTCTCGTAAGCTGCAATAAATCAAGCTATTATACATCTGCCATTTCAATTATGATTGTGCCAACCGTTGAAATCATTCTTAAACTAAAGTTTTTCTATCGGCATACTATGAAGAATATATACATATTGCCACAGCGATCTAAATTGCAATTATGTATCGATTTTTAAAATCACTCTCTCACTAGACTGAATCTATTGAGCGACTGAATCAGAACAATGTAAAAACAAAGACACCATGCATTTAATTACATTTTAATCATGCTATAAAATTCTGGATAAAATAGGCGATAAAGTAAAAGGAAGTGAAGTCTTATAATCGTAAAGCTCTCAACAAAGAGACTCATCATCATAACGACTGAAGACGTCGAATTTCCATAAAAATGGCATAGAAGGATGTTATAAAAACGTATGTTTAAATTATTTTTGCAACAATTGCCTGACAAAAAGAGAACTAGTTTTAGTATTCCTTTGAAACGAAATAGGCTGCAGCACTTAGGCCTACTTTGACCGATAAAGCAAGATCATTATTAGCACATATAGACCTACTTGTTGCGTCTAGATTAATCGCACTATGCATCAGCGTTATAACAAGACAAATCAGGCCATTCGAGAACATAAAGTAAGTAAGCAGTTCATTTCGTAAACATAATAAGCATTAGTAAATTAATAAAATACGCATACATTCAGTGGCAGTCTGCCAGCGAAGTTTCACAGGAATGATAGCGCCGGCCGCCTTTAACATAATGTGTCAACGCAATGAAGCAATGCATTATCAAATTGAAATAGACGCATCTGAGAGGCATACAGGCTTATATATACAGTATATGCCTCTATGAGATCCTTGAATATATATATAAATATATATATTCAAGGATCTCATATATATATATATATGAATATATATGTATATATATATATTCAAGGATCTCATAACAAGGCAAAGTTATAGGTTAAATACTACTTCCAACTGCACAATGCATGTTCTAACCCACTGCAATAAGTTTCATTTCCGTTGCCTTTAAGAAATACCACAAGCCACTCCAACAACTCCAGTGAATTCCACGCTGGCTATTTGCATATAGTGAACAATTTCTTACGTAATATTCGCCATTAAGATTAGACCAGTGGCAGCTGCTGTACCACCAGGCTGCGTGAAAATGCTGGGCACAGTTAGTGTCTCCGCTGTCATCGTTGTCTACATCTTTGGTGGTGAATTGTTGGCCGTTGTGATAAGAGAGACAGTCACCTGCAACAGTTACCATGGCAACACTGCACTACTACATTTTCAGTATGCTGGGGGGTGTGCATACAACGGAGAACACTTTCGCTATTACGTTCACTGTATTGCTTTAACAAAGATGCAGCAGAAATGTCTAAATAATGTGTTTTGACCAGGCACTCAATAAAGCGTAGTCATATATCGTACCATTCAATATCCGTTATATTGCGATGAGCCTGTTAGAGAGGTTCCTAAATAGTGCCGTATGATTGCTTTCATATATGGATGCTTTGTATGTATGTATGTATGTATGTATGTATGCATGCATGTATGTATGTTTACACATTCAGCCGTATGATTATAATCTAAACGCAGTAGATAACAACAGGACCTGCAAAATGAGTTGATGCACTGCTCATTGATAGTTCTTTATCCTGGAATACTCAAATATTCCGTGCAGTGACTTCGCCGATCTGCCTGCTGTCGTCTCCGTGTCCCTCATTCTACGTGTCTGCGTGTGCCCAGTAAGATCGTAATAGTAATCGTAATCATAAATTTGTAAAGCGCCGCTTCAAGGTAGCCTCATCAGAGGCGCTCCCGGCCCGTCCCAGAACTGGGGAATAATACGGTCTTCACGCGCTTACGGAAGAGTGAGGGGGAGAGGGAGAGAAGATCCCGTCGAAGGTCGGTAGGTAAGTCATTCAAGATGAACTGCGGTGGTCGAAGGTACGTGCACATGGCCACATTCCACTGTTGACAAAAACACCTTTGCATTTCATTGTGACAACGTTTTCTGAGTCTTTGATTTGTGTTGCATTGAGGATGGGGAATGACGTCGACATCAAATGTTTATCCTCATCGATTGGGGCTCACTGATGCCAGAATGCGCCGCTTCTGGATATCCTCATGCCACCAGAAATATGAAGGCCGGACACTTAGTGAAAGGCGAGCCAGTTGGTCGATGAAAGACGAAAACCTCTCTGTGGTAGACGCTGGATGCCACTCTGAAAACCCTCAATAGATATTAGAAGGTTACCAATGCCTCATTGATTTCTCAATCCATGATGGTAAGTAATTGTGAGGCCGGCATTGTTCAAAAGATTTGAAAAATCAAATTTATTTAGAGGTCAACAGATGGAAAATGTTGCTTTGGTAATAGAAGGTGCCAAAACACTGTCCAAAACCACAGAAAATCGTAGATTTTCCGGTACTTAGGCTACCATATGCTTTTTGACACAGCTTGCGGGCTTTTGCATTTAATGAACTAGAAGAGCGACCTTTAAACTACACATTCTTTTAATTATATTTCTTTCACAATTCGCTTCAGTTAGAAAGAGACAACGCTTATTTTGATTGCAGTTAAGACGTCATTAAGTCATTAAGTATTACCGGCATCTCCAGAATACCCGCGCACAGCGATTGCATAATTATCGGCGGATGAACTGATGGAAAATCTGGCATATTCCGCATAACGCTTCCTTCCTTCAAAGTCTTCCAAATCAATACGCAGTTTGTACTTCCGTTTCGACGTCAAAAGATAAAGCATCTCGTTACCTATGGAAAAATATTCATAGTCAATGGCCAACAATAATGAAAAATTCACGCGATAAATTATTATTGCATAGGTAGGCCTACTGGTCTTAACATCAAAAGCTGTAAGAGAAGCCGTGTTTAAGACGCAACTCTTCGTTTTCCTAGAAGATTTGCAGACACTATAACATTTACCCACAATTAAAAGCACTTTGCAATAAAGTGAAAAATAGGTCTACAATGCGGTTATAAAAATTATCTCAATGACAATGAATTTAACCAATATTAAACTGAAACCTTTTAAGGTATTATGAACCGTATCAACTCAATATTATCTAATAGTTTACATCGCGCCGCTCCGCGACATGGTTGTTCAGCTAGATCTCTATTATTCATTTGATGCTCGATATAGAATTTATTTCTATTTTTCATTTTATTTAAACCAATGGCGCTACAGAAGTTATTTTACAGACAAGTTATAAACGTATTAAAACTGCAAGAATGCCTCGGGTAGACCCAAGTAAGCTAGATATAGGCTCTATGGCACATTTCAAAAGCTTTACCAAGCCAGAATTCGCCATTCCGATCTCCAAATCCTTCTTTGAACTCGCTCCAGGTTCTGTCAAAATCCACACTGCCATTTGTTCGCCTTTGAAACACCTGTAAACAGAAGTCTATCAGGCAGACCGTGGAATATCGTTACTTTGAATGCTATCAATTTGCTACTATCCATTTCAGATTTTAAGTAAGACACTATGAGAGTTGTCTTAGATCGTGGCCAATTAAAGGTCGTATTAAGTGACATGTGGTAAATAGACTTTGTAACCAGAAACTGGTTCTTTGTCAGTTTATTGTAAACGGGAGACATGATCATGGGAAGACATGATCATGGGGAGACATGATCACGGTGAGACATGATCATGGGGAGACATGATCACGGGGAGACATGATCATGGGGAGACATGATCATGGGAGACATGATCATGGGGAGACATGATTCAACAAGACCCAAAGCTCCTCAGATTGAAGAAAGAAGATACTGAAGACAGAAACAAATGGAAAAGAAGGATTCGTGTGGCTGACCCCTCTCCAAGGAGGGATTAATTCCAGCCAGAAGGAGGAAGAAGTAAACGGCACGCAGATTGATTGAGCTCCTGACAGTGGTCAATTTATAGTGGCAGCAGATTCGCTTGTGCCAGTCCCAAGACTGTATGAAGAAAGAGGGATAAACGGTAGGGTACAGAGACCGTAAGACAAATAAGGCGACGAACATCATCCGAGCCGTTGTCATGTTTGATCACCATCAACTAACACCAAATTTTCGACCTGAGTACCAGATGTTATAGCAGCACCGTTCTCACTTCATATCTAGAATAAGAACCACTATACAGGGATTTTATTGGATTCGGATTCCCTCTAAATTGCCACCAAAGTCAAAGCTGGGTATTCAGCAATGTCCGAACACACTTGTCTACAGGTGACACGTGCACAATACCTGAACTGACTAATATTAGTCCCATGGATCATAACAGCCAACTGCTTTAAAATAATACACGGCATATTCAAAAATTTGCTTCAAAAACGTAGATATCGACGGAAAGTGACTGAAAACAAGAGACTATTCGATGTTACATAAATTCAGTTATTTACGTTCAAAACTTACTTAAGAGAAAAGCATTGCTACAATGAGATTAATCCATTTAACTTTTGTGACAGAAACGCGTTACATTATTACTTCACACCGTTGTTATACAAATATGTGATAAATATAAGATAAATAGTGATAAATGAGTGAATGAAATAAGTTTATACGTATTTAAACATTTAAAATAATTTTGGACCATGTCCAGTTAAAGCACCTTTTGTTTCAGTTTAATGCAATTCACTTACCAATATTTCATTGTTTAATATAATAAATGTGAAATTAGTGAATTGCTTAGAATGAAACATTCCTTACAATTTGTGAGAGTGGACAAACAAAGCCTTTGCAATAACTATTTTTCATGTGCAAACAAATTTTGGTTGGCAAGTCAATGCTAAAGCAAATCTATTATTAATCTCAGTAGTTTAATATAACTCTTAGATGGCTAGACAGCTGTGCTGGACGTAACCAAGAGAATACGCTATTTCATTCATATTAAATTTTAACATTTTCACCATATTTTAACATTCCGACCTGTAAAAATCAGGATTTTTACCGAAAAATATTTTACTGGTAAATTTACATCGCTAAATATAATGCAATGCAATTAAATATAATAAAATAATATCAGTGAAACACAAACCAAGCTTGTGCCATTGGGATTCTCCATGTCACAAGACGCATTAGTACAAAATCGAGTCAGTGGAAGTTTGACGCACACTTCGTAGACGCCGCTTGCATTTTGGCCGCTGGCTCTTATGTCAGAACAATCCCTCACTTGCGCTTCACGACTACAGCCCTCTAAAATTACAACAAATTTACTCGTTCGTGTTATTTCTTTGCAGTGCACAGAAACCAGAATCCCTGACAGCCACTTTCGTTGGGTCCACATTGGGCCCATAGCTGGCCACCTGTAACCACCGGTGGCACATTGCACGCTAGCTCTAGGCCCAATGAAATGGCTGCATGAGATATGAAACTCACTCGTAAACATGCAAAAGCTTATTGCATTTCAATTAAATTGATTTACATCCTTTATCTGATAAGCTAACTATTGTTTGGCACTTTTATTGAACACTTTGCAGTCCACTCTTTTATAATATAAGCAAGTGAGCCGCCGACCACGGCGAAGCTATCATGTTCCACTGTGGAAGTATGGACCTGGAGACAACCTGGCCAACTTGCGCTGCAGCGTAAAGATAATGCGACCAACGACAGACGACACTGATAAATCCCTAAGAATGGGATGGAGCATAACCGTCGAAGAAATGACACATCAGCAAATGGATTTTGAAGCTTAATGCGTCTACGCGTGGATAGCCAATGAAGTTCGTCCCGCATGAAGTTAGATATATCACTGGACTTTGAAATATTACCGATTAGCCGAGCCGCAGCGTTTAAAACTAATTGAAGTTGGTTTACAGTATGCTCATAGGCTGAGTCATAGCTGTCAAAAGGTGAAACAAAAGGGGCATGACCTACCATGCATTATGTAGTTCGCTTAATAACTTACAACCGATTTGAATGTGGCAATATTGACATTTACATATTTCGCTAGCTTATTATAAACAATGCTCAATTTTCAAGTATAGGTGTGAAGGTTGAAATCATCAGAATGGTAGTAGATAAAGAATAACTAGACCAGGTTAGTAAGAGCTCTGAACTAAAAATAAGTACACAGGCATCATGGGATAGCATACCAGTAGATACGGCTCACCAGTCACTAGTCCTTATTACACGCACGTATTGCCGGGACCCCTCTACAGTTGCGAGGCTTGAATTACCAAGTAGACCCTTAACTAAGAACTCGATATCTTCGACATGTTGTGTCTTATTGTGTCGTATATAGGGCATACTGCCTGCGGATTCCCTTCCTGGACCATTCCTACTTGGCGATCATGAGAAGAAATGCGATAGGACAAGTCTATGCCACATTCTGTAAACTCAGACTGAGCTTATTCGGGCCTGTCGCATGGCCCTGAAACGAGGACTGTAGTGAAAATTTGGAAAACATCTCGGGTTTTAGTTTTTGCATAATGCAGATTGTATTAGTTTGTACGGAACACTGTGGAACAGTTAGGCGGAGCTATCGTTAACGTTCATGAAGCGAGACAGATAGCCTTTGAATGACAAGCGAAGGTAAATGAGAGAGAAAGGGAGAGAGAGTAAGAGAGAGAGAGAGAGAGAGAGAGAGAGAGAGAGAGAGAGAGAGAGAGAGAGAGAGAGAGAGAGAGAGAGAGAGAGAGAGAGAGGCGGAGCAGACGGAAGCCGATCGAAGGCTAACGGAGGGGAAGAAAAGTTAAAGAAGGGGGCTCATTCGCTGAACGACGGTCGTGCAGGCGTGAAGCTTCCGGAAATCAGTGAAGGATAATAATAGGCCTACTGCATCTCATAAAAGCTAAGTTAACAGGCCGATGCGAAGCAAATGACTCTGATGTTGCAGAAGTTGCTGTAAATATACTTGTTAATATACGTGTAAAGAAATAATCGTTCGTTGCTTCTTGTTACGGTCGGACAAATCCATCCAAGAGCCTGCGTGCTGTGAAAGGCCTAAGACCCCCGAAGACTAAGCCTCTAATCAACAGCACCGCTCGCCACTAAGATACTGAAAGAAGGATTTGTGTTCGCCGGTGGATCCTCTAGTCGACGCAGACGGACACAGCAGTACAGCAAAAATCCATTTCTTTCGGGTGCTAAGTTGAAAGTTTGAGGTACAAATGTCATTGATATATTCCTGCGTTTAGAAACTGTGACGATACATATACTGTTGTAATTGAACTGTTCGTGTTAGTTATAATCTAAAAAACCAAATATTGCGGGTCTTACTCGAGTTAACGCTACCCTACAATTAGGACAAGTTGACGGTTCGAAGCCCGTTATGTGACAACTTGGACAGAGCGTCTACGGTGCCTACTTCTAAAGCCAATGCTATCCTCAACAGCGATATATGCAGTGAAGCAGTAGGCCCTTATTATTCTATGTCTAGTAATTTCACCAAGTTTCACTCGAAATCAAACATGTGAATAAAGCCTCGAACGGTTCATTATAATCAATTTATAATTGGACCCTACAAATCATAGACTTTCAGTTATTCAAGACACGTTTCAGTTTACCTTGAGTTTGGTTCTTGATGTAGATATCGTGCTTCTGGAGACGTTCGTCAACAGTCTGAAGGGTTTTTATAATGATTTCAGTTTGGTTTTTGATGTAGATGTCGTGGTCCTGAAGACGTTGCTCAACCGCTTGAAGACTTCTATTACTGTCAGTTTGATTCTTGATGTTGATATCATGCTCCTGAAGACGTCGGTCAAACGCTTGAAGATTTCTCATAATGATGTCAGTTTGGTTTTTGATGTAGCTATCGTGCTCCTGGAGACGTCGTTCAACCGCTTCAAGATTTTTCATACTGGTGTCAGTTTGGTTTTTGATGTAGATATCGTCTAGACGTCGGTCAACCGCTTGAAAATTTCTCATAATGATATCAGTTTGATTTTTGATGTAGATATCATGGTCGTCTAGACGTCGGTCAACCGCTTGAAGACTTCTCATAATGATGTCAGTTTGGTTTTTGATGTAGATGTCGTGGTCCTGAAGACGTTGATCAATTGCTTGAAGACTTCTATTACTGTCAGTTTGATTTTTGATGTAGGTATCGTGTTCCTGAAGGCGTCGATCAACCGCTTGAAGATTTCTTATAACGATGTCAGTTTGGTTTTTGATGTAGATATCGTGGTCATCAAGACGTCTTTCAACCGTTTCAAACTTTCTCATACTGATATTAAACTGACTCATCATTTCTTGAAACGACGCATTATGAAACTTCTGAAGATTTTGAACATGCACGATTATCTCATCAAGAAGCCATAACGTCTGTCTCTCTGTTGTCATGCTCATCGTCGAATCTCCATTGCCGTTAACATGTACAGTGCTCTGTCCTATTACTGGAAAGATCGTGCCATGCGCTAATATTAGTGCAAATGCTATAAAGTAACGACAGCCCATGGTGACTACAGATATACTGAAGACTCAACTAGCAAGTAAAACGCACAGTAACTGACTGCTTCACTTTTGGCAACGTATATCAAATTTATAATGAATCTGAACAATGTCACCCGGAAGCAAAAATGGTTAGCATCTGTTTCTTTTATTTCAAAAACAGACGGGAATTATTCCCTCATTGCGCTCTAGTTTCACTCCCGCATTAAAGATAATGTTGTACACCAGTTGAGCTAATGGACCATGAGGGTTTTTATAATACTGATATGCTGCACGCCCTTAGTTGTTAAATATTGTTCTTTCACAATTTTCTCTGTTTCATGTAATCGTTGTCAATTGTTTGTTAGTTTTTGATTCTAATGTGTTGTACACTCAATGGCAAATTTATTTCATTAATTTGCTGACATTGCACTAATGTAAACTGTTCAGGATCACAGAGAGCATCATAATGAACAAGTGCAATATAAATCAACAGAAAATATTCAATTACTGACTGAATACCTACAATTATAATTGATGGTTTGACTTTTTCATTCATATATCTATTGCTCCAAAGAACGATATAAAATGATAGCCATGTACAATTTGTACATAATGTGTAAAGAACAAAGCAGGACCAGAGAGGACCAAAACTCTGTTAATAGAGTCATTAGCTTCACGTAGTTTGTATTGTATATATGTCAAAATGATGTTAAATGTCAAAAGAATTCACAAGTAAGCAAGTAATTTTCGTATATCTACGAAAGTCACAAGTAGGAGACTCGTGAGCACCCGCTTTGCTCAACCAGCGAGTTCCATTCCATCTATACTTGACAGAGTTCCTGACCCGAGCAGCGTTCACACGTTGAACGACGACGGGCAACAGTATAATGATAATGAACATAACTTTTGTTAGATAATATTTAACAGTATTACTTAATATTAATATTATTGATATTAAGCATTACTAATAAAGAAAATTAATATTAAGGAATGATGTAATTTTACCATAAAATTTTGTTTGAGTAAAACAGCATTGCAGACTGTACAAATGCAAAGTGTACACCGTATAGTCGTAAAGTCAGACTATAAGTTTAATATTTGTTCAATATGCTGTTGATTGAGCGAGAACGTCTATCCACACTAACTCAAACTTGGTAATACTCCCTTACTAGCCACAGATGTGGTTGGTATTCCAGATACGACCGAAGCATCAGAGGCGTTTCCAAACTGACACTATGAATCCACCCTCAAAAAGAATGGTCTTCAAATGTTTGTGGACAACAGACAAGGAGAGGCCAAGGAGTTCATGTCGTAGGTTGAAAGGTAACTTATTCCAAAAAATAGACAGTTCAAAGTGAAGCTTATGTGTTGAACTGTAAGCATTCGCAGGGACAACCAGGTCACCTTGGGAAACAGAGCAAAGAAGTCTGCAGTCACTTTGAAATTTCGTTTGGTTAGTTGCAGACCATTGTAATTGACTGCTGCCTTCTGGCCAAAGTGCACCACACCAAAACCTCCAGATGAGAGTGTCTGTGATCTTGATTAGCCCAAGATATATATGGAGCTGAGTGTTGTCGGCATAAGTTTGATTCTTATTCCATGACGAAAGGCAGATACTCGATACGTGAGCTTTGTGGAGCCACCATGACAGCGAGGAATGACGTCATATCGAAAGCAGAAGAAAAAGTGACAACAGAATACACATGACCGTATTGTAAAAAATTCAAACAACTTTAGAATCCATATTTGGAAGGCATGGAGTGGATAAACGATCAGATAAATACCAAAGTAAAGAACAAGGATGAACATTAATTTAAAACATTAAGTTGTAGGAAGTACTGAAAAGTCATAAATACCAGCGTGGGCTTAGCCTAAGTTACAAGCAAACCGGAACCTGCCAGATTTTTGTGTGTAATTATAAGGGCATGACAGAATATATTTATTACTAGTTATCGACATCTGCTGGGTCACGGCGTACATCCTTTAAAATCGGCCCATTTAAACTTCGAGACACTGAAAGCAGGGTGTCACGATATAGCAGCTTAGTGTAAGCGGAGGCCTTTAGCTATAGGAAAAGACGTATTTTGACACTTTATCAATATGAAACCTGCACAGTGACTGAATTTGAGATTTCATACGGGTGATACTTCTGCGCATATCCGCGACCATATCGATCGGCAACGTCTTTATTCCGCTTTCAGCTATTATATTGTTTAGGCCTAAGTGCAACATTTTGCGTGATAATTCTGGCAGTTTGGACTTTTACTGTTGCCGAGTCTGTGTGTCGGAATTATTTTTCGTTTTCAAAACCAATTTTCTGTGTTGTGGACGGTTTTCGTTGCATGTTATAGTGACCTTTTGTGACTGGAATAGTTCACCTGCAGAAGAGGGAGACTCAAGCGTCAGATCTTGTACAGACCTACGTACCCTCTCTACGCCGGGAAATCATGGATTCGTTGGAGGAAGGGCGAAGATAGTCTTCCGAGCGGCACCGACCGTCAACCATGGAGTGGTTCAACTACCTACCCGGCGAACAGCGACGAATCTCTTTTCTGCGCATATCAGTCGGACTGATGGCTATCGAAACACCGTGTCGTCTTCCATCTACCACGGACTGCTGGATGGTGAGACAACCGTTTGTCATCGGCGGCGGATCACATCGCCTATAGTTGTTGCTAATTCTCGATGTCACGTGGTTGTGGAACTCTGAATATGCTAGCATCTTTCGACTCTAGTTGGGAATCTGTTAAGTGGGCTCTGCTTGTGCGCGCGAGGTTGCCGCTGGTGACTCTTCTAGTTATCGGACAGATGTTTGGTAACAGATATATTGATATATGCGTGCGTCCTGGTCACACAAACTCAACACTGTGAACAGGATTTAAAATTGTTTAATCAACCACAAAATAAAACAAAGTCTTTGGCAAACTTTCCAAGCTTTCCAACACCTATCAGAATGTTCTGTCTTTCACTGCTGTTAAGAAAAAAGTATTACTAAAATGCAGCATTGATTACACAGGCCTGCATATTAATGGTTTCCAATTTTTTTCTTCACCGTTTTAGGTGTTTTCGTTGGTAATTAAGTTAGCTGAATTCAAACATGCACGGGTTTTTCCTCTATCACGTACGGTTTTTTCCACAAGTGAAGACAAACATCCAGGAAGACCTAGCAGAGTGGAAAACGCTTATTTACAAAGAACTTAAAAATTGTTACAATGAACTCAGCTGGATTTTTCATTCATTCATTTGTAAATGTTTGTCACAGGTGCCGAGAAGTCAGAAATCTTTATAATATCTTTTCTTCTTCCCTTCAAAGCTCCTTTTAGAACTGTTTCTCTTGTACACTGCTTGCGGTTCTTCCCTATGCAACATCCAGCAGTAGTCTGCTATCATGTTAACGTTCCACTGACCCTGATACCTCCGTTCCATTTCCTGTATGTCCTGGTGGAATCTCTCTCCTTGTTCTTCACTGACAGCACCTAGATTTTCTGGGAAATAGCTTAGATGGGAGTTCAAAAAGTGGAGCTTCAAGCTCATTGAGCAGCCCAAGGCTTTCAAGTTCTTCATCATGTTTCCTACGATGTTCTCGAAGTCACTGTCTCTATAGTTGCCAAGAAACTTCTTTACCACTTCTTTAAAGGATTGCCAAGCCGATCTCTCAATTTCTTTCATTTTGGTATCAAATATCTCGTCCCTCATGAGTTTTCGAATGTCAGGACCGACGAAACCCCCTTCTTTCAGCTTCGCTTCTGACAACCGTGGAAACTTGCTTGCAAGATACTTGAAAGTATCACCATCTTTTGGAAGGGCTTTCACAAACTGCTTCATGATGCCAAGTTTGATGTGAAGTGGAGGTAAGAGTACTTTTCTTGGCTCCACCAAAGATTCGAAGTGCACGTTCTTTTCTCCTACTTTTAGTGTCCTGCTTGGCCACACCTTCTCAGTCCAGTGCTTGGCTTTAGCACGGCTATCCCATTCGCAGAGGAACAGGGGTACTTGGTGTAGCCGCCCTGTTGACCAAGGATCATAGAGATCACTTTAAGATCGCCACAGATGGTCCATTCGTATTTCTTGTAGTTCAGTTTGGTCAGGATGAAGGCTAAATTGTCATACTTCTCTTTCAAATGAACGGAATGTCCAACCGGTATAGAGGCGTATTTGTTGCCATTGTGAAGAAGGACAGCTTTTAGACTTCTTTGTGATGAGTCAATGAAGAGTCTCCAATCGTGAGCCTCATGCTGAACTCTGAACATTTGCATCAGACCGGTAACATCGGAGCAGTAAACAAGTTCACCGTCTTGAGAAAAGTAAGGCACGTAGTCTTTCTCTCGGTTTCTAAACCAACTAAAAGAAGTTCCAGGAGTCAACAAGTTCTTCTCTGGAGCCTAGAACCTAGCAACTGAGCGGAATCTTTCGAAAGAGCCAGATCTCGAATCAAGTCGTTCAATTGTGATTGTGAAAACAGTTCGGGCTCACTGCTGTCGTGTGGAAATTCCTCATCAGAATTGCCATCTGACTCACTCCCCGATGGCCCACTCACATCGCTTAGGCTTTCTGGAGGCAAAGGTATGGGAATGCCAGGTCCATGAGACACAGGGCGCAGTGCAGATTCCAGGTTCGGGTAGCAGATTTTGTCTTTGTTTTTTAAGCTGTATCCCTGTATGTTGCACGAGCAAAAGTAACAGTCATCGCTGTGGTTTCGGGGCTCCCTCCATATCATAGGCACTCCGAAACGAAAAGATTTCACCTTACCGTTAGACCACATGCGCAGTCCTTCCACGCAACTGGAACAAACTCGATGTGGGGCTCATGCCTTGTCCTGGTCTCCAAGCCTTACACCGAAGTATGCAAAATACACTTTCTCAACAAAGTCCGTGACCTTCCGCTCTTGCTTTTTCACTAACAGTTCGTCACAGATATAACAAAACCTGTCAGGAGAATTAACACATCCTCTTGAAGCCATGACAGTCATAAATGTATACACCAGACTTAACCCTTTCACGTCGTTAATGTAAAAACCGGACTTAACCCTTTCAGGCCGAGGTTCAATTTCGCATTTATGAAAACATGACAAGAATTCGGGTGTCTTCATTACTACATTATAATAAAATATATTTTTCATTATGTGCATGTATTTGTAATTGTGTTTTCAATGTAAAATAGCATTTCTGCGGAAAAATTGAACTTTCCAACAAAAAATCCCAATTTGTGTCAAAACTGTATGTGTTAGAATTTTTACAATATTTTTCCAGAAATGACCGTGTAAAAATCTATAAGAAGCACCATTTACTTTGAAGAAAAAAATTTCATCGCAGACCTGTGTTATCTGTTTAGGGTGGTGACTGCATAGTTGCGAGAGGAAGGCCTGCACCATAGACAAACAGAAAACATTTTCTCGTTCTCGACGTTTTATTTCGGAATAACGACCGTATAGACTCCCTTTAGCTTATGCTATACATGACCAGCCACAGAAGCTCCGGTTTAAACTGACATCAGGCCAACCCAGACTGCACTATTCGCTACAGGATAAAAGTACTACCCTTCGGCTTTGCGCAGAATTATTCTGACTATAAATGCATGCTTCAATGCTATATCCTTGACTACGAACTTCCGTTACCAAAGCACATTCATGATACCTTTATGGCGATATTTATGTGCAGTGTTTAATTTCAACATATAATAGGTTTTTATTGGGTGGCATACAATGAAACGATTATACATGAAACCATTTTATATGCTGCGTGCCATGCTTAATGCACGATCCTAATGAGAAAAAATTGGCAAACTGAAATCGATTTTTATTAGAAAACAACGACAACAGATATTTTCCCATGTAGCACATATGACAATAATACTAATACAACTCCAAGTTTCTCCAACATAGAATGCTGCAAAAGCGAGTGCTACATGTATTTTTGAAGATTAGACCACAAGAGAAGCTAGAAAGTTAAGGCCATCTATGGTCCTCAGAAGTGAGGACCATAACTCCGTTAAACGATCACTCGGCCGAAGCGCAAAATGGCAACAGCCAGACTCTAATTGGGTAATTTGCTTTCGGGTTACATTACATCACAACAAAAGACTAATGACAAATGAATTACCGGGATTCGCACCCCAGATATAGATGTGAAAGGAAACGCATTAGCAATCTACTCTCATGCAACTACAGAATTACTGCAGGTTTCGAGATCAGTTGCACGCAAACAGAGCTAGAGACACTAGAACATTCTATAGACCAAGCAAAATTTTACATTGCAAAGTTGTGTCAAATTTTGTCAGATTCGAGTTATAGTCTCATCTTTGTTTTAGGTTTCTGGGTCTCACTCTCAGCTGGTTTGTCGCTTACTGACATATGCGCTCTTATTCAGTTCAAATACATTGCATATCAGTCCATAACCAACGGTCTTGAACCCCGTCAGCTGACGTTTCCAGCCGCGGGATATAAATTTTCAAAAATTGTTTTATGTTTAAAGCTTGGGTATATTTGACAGAAAAGGAGCGTACTGACTTCTGTACAAATGTAAAATCATTGTTCGTAATACGCGTGCATTGGCTAAATCTCTCACGGGACAACCAGGTCACTTTTCACAGCAGAGGAAAGAAATCTGCAGCCACTTGGAAATTTCGTTTCGTTAGTTGCAAACCATGTGAATTGATTGCTCTCTTCTGGCCCAAGTGCACGATGCCACAACTTTCGCTACATAGTAGGCCTACGTCATTTACTTTTAATTAATGATGGTAAATAATTACTAGTACTTCTTCACTGGTGACGGGATGCACAATATATCATTGATATACAGCTAATATAAAAACTTTAAACAATACTAGAGCATATCTAGTGAACGAAAAGTAAAACCCCTTATAGAAATAAATATTTTTATGTTTAAATTCCGAGTGTTTATCAATTTTTCGTTTTTGTCAGTTTTTGCTTCGGTTTTCGGTTTTCTGAATGCTGACTTCGGTATCGATTCTGAGTTTTCTGAATCTGGCAGTATCGATTCGGTATCGGTAAACCGGCCCAGCACTAGTTTGTGCTGTACCGATATATAAATTTTCCGATCTCTATCTTATTTGTGAAGTCAATGTTTAATTAAGACATAAATAAATTTAGGTCAACCAATTCTTGCTTAATACTGGAGAATGGGAAAATTTCAGCAATGATACTTTTCTGAAGCAGATGCTGTATACAATGCAACTGAAATTTGATAATTTCCCTTTACGCTATTTCAGAGATGCATTTTCCAGCCGTGCAACAGGAAGTAGTATGAGTCATAAGTAGACAGGAAGCGGCAATTTTGATGCTTAGGAAGAAACATGGACTCAGTACGACAGAGGCTGAGAACTCCAAATGGTGGAATCATTTACTGTGAATGAACGCCGGACAAGGGCTAGAGGTATGCGAGGGGTGTTATGGTTCTTTAAGTTAGTTCAAAACATAGGCATGCCGTCTGATGCATCATTCTTGTTACTGGAAACATTGTGCAATCAGGAAGACAATAGAGTTTAGAATTGTAGTATTCGGATCTGGTCAGATTATGACTGTTTCTCAGCGTTGACGCCATAATAGTGTGAAGTTGGCGAATCCTTCTAAGGTGAAAAACTCATTCGAGTAGTCGCAGTAATTTGGGGTTTTTGTGGAAAAGTTTTGAGTGGAGCATGATTGTGATGTCATAAAGAGAGGAAGATGAGGCAATACACATGAGAAAGAGGAGAGTGAGAAATTGATGAACGGTGAAAGCATGAAGAAACGCTCAGACCAGATGAGCTAAGAATTAACGCGCTAAAGTTTGAGATGTCGTAACAGAATGGACTCTATGCAGAAGCGAATAATCTTGGTAGCATTTCTAACCCTATTTAGATTTAGATGTATATAGAGTTGAGTGTTGTCGGCAGAAGTTTGATTCTTAATTCCTGACGAGAGGCAGATACCCAGTAAGTGAAACTTGTGGGGCCACCATGGTAGCGAAGGACGACGTGACATCGACCGTAGAAGAAGTGACACACAGCAGAATACACATGGCTGTATTGTAAAGAATTCAATAACCTTTAAATGCCGTATTTGGAAATCATGGAGTGGACTAACAATTAGATAAATACCAAAGTAAAGGGTAAGTATGAACATAAAAACATTAAGTTGAAGGAAGTAGTGAAAAGTCGTAAATAACAGTGTAGGCCGAAACTACATGGGAAACGGAACTTACCAGATCATCGTTATAAATTGAAGTCTTCTAAAGCACGCCTTGCAACAGCGCGTATATGCTAAGTAATTATAAACTCATGATTGAACATATTTATTACTATTATTATAGGCATTTACTACGCGCAAATATCCTTTTCAATCGGCCCATTTGAAATTCGAGATACTGAACGCAGGGTGCCACGATAGACCAAAATACTGTAAGCGGAGACTTTTAATTATAGGAAAAGGCAAATTGTAAGACCTTGTCAATTTAAAGCTGGAAACTGACTGAATATTAAATTTCAAACAGTTAACAACTTCTGCATCTGTCCGCAACCTTATCGGTTGTTGACTGTTTTGTGCCATTTTGAACGACTAAGATTGTCTAAAGGTAAAATTTATTTTGGTAATTCAAACAGTTTGCTGTCGCCGAGTCTGCGTGTCGAAATTATGTTTCTTTTTAAACGTGGATTTACTGTTTTTGGTCGGTCTTTGTTGCATGTTATTGTGACCTTCTCTGATTGGGATGGTCAGCCTTCAGAGTGGGAAAAAATTCCAGCTGGATAGACAAGCGTTAGACCGTATACAGACCTACGTATGCCGTCTATGCCTACCACGGGAAATGATGGATTCTGTGGAGGAAGGATGAAGGAGGTCTTCGGAACGGCACCTCCGTCAATCATGGTGTGGTTCAACTATTTAGCGGTCAGCCGGCGATGAATGCCTGTCCTGCGCATATCCGTCTGCTTGAGGGATATCCGGACGAAATTTTCTGTTATATCATCGCACTGATACTTTGATCATTGTGTGTAGCTGTGGAATTCAACAGGTAGCTTGTTTAAAAGCGCCCACGACCTCAACGGTCTCAACGGTCGCCAACGTTGCTTTGCCACGATCAGGGACGAGTTTTACATCTCAGACGTATAATTATTTTTTGTCTATAATAGACCTTTCAGAGAATGAATGGTCCACTGTTGGTGTAAAATTTATTACATTGAATGTCACCTATTATTTGTTGCAATCTTTTACATCTGTTGCTTTTGGGGAATTCCTTGAGGTGCCGCATATGTGCCAAAAACACATCTCAATCACGGTTCATTTGACAGGAGTAACGATTAATATATATGAATATCTGAATATATACTACAATTTTTATAAATTTTCACCCAGAATAATCGGAGAAGTCTTCTCCGTAGGCCATGCGAGTCGAAATCTACCTCAATATTCTTAGTTACATCACAAGAAACGAAGCTGTATTTCATCGTTTGATTCTTCCATTGTTAGTAATATTATGTACCATATTTATATTTCATAGTTTTATTCTTTCCACTCTCAGTATTGTTATGTACCGTATTTATCCAATTATTTAAAATACATTAGCGTCTAAATAATATTTGTTGAAAAGAAAGTTGTTCCAAAATAATTTTAAACCGTGTTAGTATGAATGGTTGATTTCCGCTGTTAATAGTTTTTCCAAAACTTTGCATTTCCAGTCGAGTTTTGTTATATTTTTCTACAGATGGACAAATTTCTCGTCCCATCTATTGAGCAAGTGACAAGAATCCTATCTGCCTTTTTCACCCGCGTGCAGTCCTACTTCGTGACTATCAATGCATGCCTATGGCACAAAGATCGTTGTAGACTTTCAGGTTGTTGTAAAAAGTAAATATTTTTTTCTTTGTGGGCGAAATGAAAAAACCATTGATCCCACATCGAATCAGGCTTGCCAGAGCTTTCAAAGCTTTTGAACCATTCTGTGGTCACGATACCCGGAACATAGGGATAAAAATCAGTTTTTAAGATATGGGCATGATACCAGTCCTGAAAGTTCTGCCAAACGGATTCCTTAGGTGGGAATCCCCATGCATTTGTACATGAAGACAGTTTCATTTTTGGGAGCACTCAGTGTTTTGAAGGAACCGTCGTGTGATTTCTGTTCGATACTTGTAAAGTAACTGCCAGCAAAGTCGTTTCTTCAACTGTAAAATCGATGCACAACTTTTATCGAACGATAGTCGTTTTGGAAAATACTTAGGCAAATGTCTTCTAAATGGAGATAGTATCGTTTTGGGAGCATTCAGTGTTTTTAGGGAACGGCCATCAAAGTCTTTTCTTCAACTATAAACCCATAAACAATATTTTATCGAACGACAGTTTATTTGGAAATACTTAAGCATGTGTATTCTTCTAAATGGCAACAGAACGCGATCGGCAACTACTCACTAGGAGGTGATCTAAAATTTGGCGAATTATAGATGTCTGTGTGTTACGGTTTGTTGATTCCTTCCTGAAGGTGCAGGGGCCCAATCGACTGCCACAGGAACAGCTGGAGCGTGCGTGTTGCTTAAATTAGCCAAATACCTCATTCTTGCGGTCGGCTATGCTTATTATTTTGTACTAGATATCAATTATTAAAGAGGAACGTGTACAATCATGTTTTGAGTGTAGGCCTGCATACTTGAGCAGACGTCTAAACAAATAATGACTGAAGTAAAAATCGATGGTATGTGTTCCTGAATATACGTTTCCATAAGTGTGGTGGATTTATATGCTTAAGACAATTACTTTTTGGGTTTGGAAGACACAGACATTAGCCGAGCAGTTTACAGTATAAGTAATCATGTGAACTTCTAATTTCACATTTTGAAAGTTAATTCTTGAGAAAGTCAACAACGACAGCATCTAGTGCAATATTTAATTCTGGGTTAAGTACCATAAGTCATCTCGTCTGCGAACACCTCCAAGGTACAAACAAACACTCGCTCACATACACACAAGTACGCAAATATGGCTTCAGCAAAATTTACCGCTGACCAGTGGGTAAGAACGCTAAGAAATACACAATTTTTCCAACCTCACAACTAATCACACGCAACGTCCCTGCATTCTCATAAGTTCTTGCATTAAAATCAAGCTGTTATAAATTTACTGAAAAACAATGACAACGATGTGGGCAATTTCATAGTTTCAATAACTGTGTGAGAATCTGGCGATACTTCCGTTTACATCGGAACAACGGCGTAGCAACCAATTTTTGACCATTATATAAGACTGTATGTAATAGTGATTATTTAGGCCTTACTGCATAAAAATGTGAAAGATCTGTCAGACATTTAGGGAATAGAATTGCAGCAGTTATATCGTAATAGAAATTGTTTCTCAATTCACTTTATTTGCATTTTCAAGTATTAAATATATAAATGTCTCTTGCTTAATATCAGGTATTCGTGTTTTAGATATCTTTTTATTCCGAATAAATTATTTTCTTAGTGGTCAGAGTTCACCTTGTTTAAGGCAACTTTGGTGTTGTCCCATTAGCAGTGTCACCAAGAAGTTTCTTCGCAATGAAGTTGCATTACAATATTAAGACCCAAATGCAAATGTATACACCGCTGAGGAGTTTATTCTAAGGTGCTGTATAAGTCCATTAGTAGACTTACAATACAATGGCACCATTTAAGTTAGTAAATACATTACCTTGTTTTTGAACTTTTAGCTCATAGTCACGTAAACCAGATAGACATCGTATCTTTTTGCTTTGCCTGAGTAAAAAAATTCATCTTTACTGGATACGAGAAACAATAGCTATGGCACTGGGGCAAACTTCATCTCCGTTGTCTTCAGGGAATACCTCAAACCATGCCAGTGGTGCCAAACAACTCCATCGTAATTAGGCGATGTATTATTTCCTCGTCTATATATTCCGTTTAGGTTCGAATCGATGCAATCTCTATACCACCAGGCACCATTGCGTAACTGAGCACAGTTTCTATTAAGGCCGGTGTCGTGATCAGCGTCTTTTGTGCTGAACTGCATTCCATTATGGTACCTAAGGCTATCGCCTACAATAAATGTAGAGTAAAAGAATCAGTTCAAGCACAGAACGAAGTTACCTTATGACAACCCTGCAATAATCGGTCTCCACAGGAATTATGAACATTAATCAAAATCATTATAGCGAACTAAAATTGGTTTGTCTACCCTTTCTTTGTCTACCAAGGAAAATCATTTGATCAATGCTTAAAGGTATAAATATTGCATCGGATGATATTTAATCTGAGTAATTGTAATTCTAATTTGAAATTTGAATAGCGCCTCTTTAAGATAAACTCATCAGAGGCGCTCTCTTCGATAGCGATGTTAAATGTCATTATGAACGGAACATTCCTCCATTAGTAAACATTGCTCAGATGACTAGAGTAGTCACGAGTCGCAAGCTCGCGCACACACGCAAAACCCATCCAATTGGCTTCGACTAGATTTCAATGTTGACAACATGTTCGGAGTTTCTGAAGCACGTAGCGTCGAGGATGAGGAAGTGACGATGGGCGATGTGATCGACCGCCGATGGCTCGCGGTTTTCTCTCATCGTCCAGCAGTCCCTCGTAGATGGAAGACGACGCTGCGTCCGGATATTTCTCAAACCGACGTATATGCATACGACAGGCGTTCGTCGCCCTCCGGCCGGTGGGTAGTTGAACCCTTCCCTGGTTGACGGACAATGCCACTACAAAGATTCTCTTCCCCTTCCTCCACCGAATCCATGATTTCCGGGCGGTTGCCAAGTACGTATGTCTGTAAGGCTGAGGCTTCACTGTCGAACTAGAATCCTGTCCATCCTCTGCAGGAGGACCATTCTAGACACAAGCTAACGATAACATCGAAATCGTAACCTCGAGATTTCTACAGCGCCCAACGAAAGCCAAGTCGCGGAAACCAGCTTATTTGCAGGTGCCCAGTCAAAACAAAATCGCTAGGCGAAAGGATTCGGTTCCAGGTCAAGATCCAGGAGTCAGGCAGTCAGACAGTGGGACGGCTACGGTGGATGGTGTTTGAAATTGAAGGGAGAAGAGAGATAAGGGGAAGGGGAAGAATCAGGATAAGATTTTTGGGAAAGAAGTGTTTTCAGTCTTGAGTGAAAGACCTGCGCAGAAACTGAAAGAGGTGAAGTGTTGGTGAGTTCGTATGATTGACCAGTCAACTGTCGCAATTCTGGCGGTAGTTTATTCCAAAGGGGTGGGGCAGCTATGGCTATGGAGCGATTTCCAAATTTTAAGGATGAGGTGACGGGAGGGCGAGGAAGTGTTAGGACAGATTAGGAGCGCGTTGAACGGAGTGGTTGGATAGTAAATAATTGACGAAGATAGGAGGGTTGGGAGGATTGAAGTGTGTTGTCGGTGAGGGATAAGACTTTGTACTCTATTCGTTCTGGTATTTTAAGCCAGTGCAGTGATTCGAGAACATGGGTGATGTGTTGGAGTTTGGGGGTTTTGGTGACAGCAAGAGCGATAGCATTCTGGATAGCTTGAAGGCGGTTTATCTGGGTTGTGTTAATATTGAGGAAAAGTGAATTGCAGTAGTCAAGTTTTGCATGTGGCAATGGTAGATGCGGTTTTGAAGTCAAGCATAGGACGGATTCTGCGAAGGTCGCGGATATGCATAAAGCAAGAGCGGGAAAGATGGGTGATATGATCAGAAAAAGTAAGGTTCTGGTCGAAAATAACACCTAATAACACCATTGCGGACAGAAGAGTTAGTATTAAAGGTGTGGGTGGAGGCAGAGTCGAGGCTGAAGGAGATAGAGGGGTCAGGAATTTTCTTGAGCTGATCACGTAGGCCTATAAGTATAAATTCAGTTTTAGATGGGTTCAGGCATAAGAGATTAGATGCCATCCAAGAGAAGATTTGTTTAACCACGCAAAGAAGATGATCTATAGACTCATTGAAACAATTTGGAGAGAAAGAGATGAATAGTTGGGTGTCATCAGCATAGAGGTGATGGTCAACTGAGGATGCTTCAATGAGTGAACTGAGTGGGGTAATGTAGAGAATAAACAAAAGAGGTCCAAGAACGGAGCCTCTTGGAACTTCGCAAGTGAGAGGACAGGACTGAGAAGAGGCTTCCGAAGTTTTAACAGAGAAAGAGCGGGAGGAGAGACAAGACTGTATCCATAGGAGAGCAGTGTCAGCAAAACTAAACCAGGTTGAAAGTCGATGAAGTAAGATATTGTGATCTATGTGATCATTAGCTGGCTTGGTGGCCAGTAACTCGCCTTCGTTTGGTCTCTCAGCTTCTGCTTGCCTGAACAATGACTTGTCTCACTTTTGCACGCTTTCTTAACCTTTGTCATACACATCGATTTAACGCCCCACAACAAAAAGACAACATGGAGGTTGATAATGTTGAAGAATACGAACACTGACAGCGCATTCTGTACCTGCATTTCCTGAGTAATTTCCAATAGTTAATCTGTACTTGTCTGCCGATGAACTGACGACGAATTTCGAGTATTCTGCGTATCGCCTCTGTCCTTCAAAGTCTTCCAAATCAATGCGCAACCTGTAGTTTCTTTTCGTAGTCAGAAGGTGAAGCATTTCGTTCCCTACAGCAAGAAATTGTGCACTCTTTAAAAGTCATTACTGTACATGTGTATCGGCTATTTCATCTCAAAATAAGGAAATGTCTAAAATAAACCTACAAGAAATGGCTTCCTGTTACTACTCAATTCACTACATGTCTGAATTACTGGTAGCTTAAGAAATGGTACAATTCAGCGGTTCTAATCATCATCAGGTTTAACAGACCTTCGAATATTTATTTATCACACTTCACAGTCCTTCAAATATTTAATGTTGTTAGTTAGTGCACAAATTTAGAGTTTACGCTTTTACAAAAATCCTGATAATTGGGCAATAAATAATTTGAGATGTATGTGAGATCATAATTTTGTTGAATAAAAATTATACAGCTGCTAATAATATATTAAACATTCAAGAATTTAAGAATAGTTTAATGCAAGATTCTTTTTGTGTTCCAAACCAAGACAGTACTGGGTGGATTCTTGGACTTTACTACTGCTGATCCGAAGCTTGCAATTCTCTGGAATTTCTCTACGTCGTTCAGGTCTGAGCTTACCTCAGGAAAATTCTGTCTCTGTTGTTCGGATTGTCTATCCTCCGTGGTCTGTCTTTCGATTTACCGAGCCTTAGGCCTATATGGATGTTTTTGGTTTCGTCTGAAGGGTAATAAGTGGGAGTGCGGTTTTTGCTCAGAAAGCCCCATTGCTTGATGGCTTGTTTAGTCTAGCATTATTAGGGCGTTATGAAAATTTTATATTAGAATGGATAAGTCAAGAACTTATATACTAAATTCAATAAAATAGCACATAGTTTTACCTAGCCAGAATTCTCCATCTGGGTTGCCAAATCCAGCTGCATATTCGCTCCATACTCTATAAAAATTCTCGCTGTCATCTTTGCGTCTCTGAAAAACCTACAATTATTAGCATCGAAACTAGGTGATGAGGAACCTTAAGAACTCAATAAAGAATTTATTTGGAACCGAGTGAGCTATATTGGAACTTTTAGCAATTCAGACTATACATTTTCCTGTATTCATATTCATTCAGATAATAGAAATAGATATACTTTACTAATTAAGAATTGAAGATTCTCATTAATATAAGGCTACTAAAGAGTGTTTATTGAACTCCATCTATTTATATTATAATATATATGTCTTCCTGTCTCCCTCTTCTTGTTCCTCTTCTTGTCCCTCTCCCTGTTCACCTCGCTCTCTCTCTTTCCCTTTCCCTTTCCCTCTCCCGCGCCTCTCCTCTCTCTATATATTCACACACTATAGGCAAATTAATGTAGTCATCGTAGCAGTGTCCACGAAACGACCTAACGCCTTCATATCATGGGCCTTCTCTGAACCCTCTTCAGTCAAAAATCGTGTTCTTGCGCTTCCTGTTCTGTATTCTGGTTCACGTTGCTCTTGATCTGCCATGTGACCTCTTCCATTATTTAGAGTTTTTGTTTAATGGCCACTTTTGTGGTAATCTTTCTGCCAAGATCATGCTACATGACTGTAGCAAAGACAAGTTGCGTTCTCGTACGACAGCAGAAGCTTGCCTTCGCCCTGGTGCTTATCAAGCATCTTTTAGGATATTGGCATAAATGCGACCTAAGTCCAACTCTGGCAAGATGCGACATTAAATTATAAAGAGGAGGCAAGAGGACGCATAACTGCGTATCGGCATAGGGTCTGCATACAATTTGCAATGAGTTTTTAGTTTTGCATGTAATATACATGAGTGTTCAACGGTGTTTCTTGTTTTTCCGAACATGAATGTTCTTTCAGATATAAACTCTACTAATTAAGCTACATTACACTGAACAAGAACTTAAGGTCTAGAGGACCTCGACGAACCTATGGCCTAGTCTATCTTAACGAAAATCTTCCTTAATCTATTTCTATCCTCAGCCAGATAGAATGCAGATTAGCGAATGATGTATGACTGACTGTCTATCCAATCTTTTCTCTCTCTATATCTCTGTTTCTGTCTATAATATGGCTGAGAGTTATTGAAAAAAGGAGTAGATCTGAATGGTTGAAGGTGATATACATAAATTCATACTGACATTCATGTTGGATGATTAATAAATGCATTCATTTTTAATGGTGGGTATATGCAATCATGGCAGATGGTACATGATGCATTCATTTTGGATGGCGAACATGTATACGTCTTTGATATGCATGCACTTTCTTCGGTGCTAAAACGTACTTGCTCGAATTAACGTATCTGCCTGCTAACTGAACATACCTACCTTTGACAGAACTTTCACGAAGCATTTTTGGGCATATTCCACAGTAGGCTCTATGGAAGTTGATAAAATTTTGTAAGGAAGAGAGGGTGTGCCGCTAGAAATTGCCAACTGCAGAAGATAGCTGAATGTTAAACGTTTAGCCTTTTCGATGGAAACCAAAGACAAGCAGTCCTTGTCACACGTTTAGGGTCGTTGGACTAAGGCTTTAGCAGCAAACTTGGGCAACGAACTATGTTCCACTGCACAGCCAACAATAATCTGAATTTATATACACACATTATTTTGTCAAATACATACCAGCCACTTGCCATCGGTAGTTTCCATGTCGCAAAATGCATTAACAGAAGAAAATTGCCTGAGTTGATGTCTAACGTGCACCTGGTAGACGCCACTTTCAGTATGTCCACTTGCTCTCACGTCAGAGCAATCTTTTACTGGTGATTCAGAACGACTGCAGACGTCTAGAATAGCAATAGCATCTAGAAATGAGCACGGACCGAAAACTCACGGCCCATCCCGGTCCGGGGCGCGTCGGAAAAATTATGACTTGGCCTGCTCGGCCCTGTCCAAATCCAGGCCGCGCTGCAGGCTGCAGTCATTAGTTACTGATTGCGTGATAAACTTGCCCATGCTTGATATTTATATAGTTGCACATGCATTGTAGCTTCTGCAATTGATGAATGTTCACTGTTGGCACTTTTGCTATTAAGGTAACTTTCGTGCTACGTTTGCAGTTCAAAGTCAGCTGTTTAAACTGTTACACAGATACCCTAGTAGTCACCTCAATGATTTCAGTGACTTTCACTTTGATAATTTTTTAAACATTGAATAAACAAGTGAACAGACTTGCAATGTTCCTTGTGTTTGATGGAATTTCTTAATGTTCTAAAAAGATTTCAAAATTTTGTATCACTAACTAGCATACATTCTGTTGTTTCTGCCAATAATACATTAGTGCGGTATGTTGTCTGAAACAATTTTGAACAATCTTTAGCCATTAATACAGTACTTTATTGAACGCTACTTAGTTGAATCCACAAACTAGTCACTTAGAGACGCAGTTGTCAATTACCGTATGCAGCTACAAAACAAATGATTACGTGTCTATATTCTATAGCTTATGCATGATTATTTATATGGCTGAATTCGAATGCAGAAACAGAATGTTGTCAACTGTGTCTGGAGCAAGACGTTTGCGTATTACAGCCTCTGTGGCTCGGGCCAAGCTAAAATTTCTTTCACTTGCCGCATTCGATGTTGGTTTGCCAAACACTTGAAAAGCAACGATGCTCAACCTGAAACAGCAATAAGAATTAATTAATCAAGTATCAAGAATATGAACTATCGTTATTTATGCTAGTTAATCAGAAGTGTGGCTAAATAGTGGAAATTTTAAATGTCTATATAGAGAATGACTGCTTAAATATGGAAGTTAAATAGAAGATAAACAAACCTGGGGAACTTTCGTGAATTCTCCTGCCACCATTTCAGAATCTGGAAAGTTTCTCCTGCAACTGCTGGTGCAACAGTGCATTTAAGATAATCTGTGACTTCGTCTGTATCAGTTGTGCTGACTTCAGTGTTGTCTTCAAACTCAGTGATTCCTAAACAGATCTGCTTCATTGGAGGATTAGAGTCACTAAAGTTAACGGACTGAGCTGATTCAGCAACAGAAGCAATGATACTGCCTATCATTGCCAACTGTGACTGCATAACAGGAGCAGATGTCAGATTATAATTTTCAAGCGACCAATTAACCTTAGCATTGATTGTAACTACAGCAACACGAGCGCACAGATCAGCATACACTTTCTCTCTTTCAATGGTTCAGTTCCAGACTGTCACTGTTTTCATGCGAGGATGTAAAGCTGTTGCTCAGCGATGCACTGTATGGATGACGAATTTGGTCTCAAGCAGCTCGGTCAGTCTCTCCTTTAATTTAACAATATTGGTGCTATCATTTAACTGCTTTGCAAACATTTTTCAGCTGGCATAGCCAGGGTAGGCCCTAGTTGTAGATGCAGAGTTGGTCGTTTTGTTGCCTCGAACTCGTCTTAATCATCCTTAAACGACGGAACTAAAGATGCGACCTCCTTAAATAAATTACGGTCGATTCCAGTGATTTTGTATACCTCACCACGACCTACAACAATATGTTGAACTTCATCATACATTTCGTCAACAGATTTTGGCAACGTAAACATCGAGTTCCAGCGTGTACTCGCTTCTTGTTTAAAATTCTTTGACAAATGATGCATCAGTCCTGAATGCTTGAAATGACAAGAATAACTGTTTGGCACCAACAATCAAATCACGCAACTCAGGCATTTCATTACGCTTTTCAGGATTGAAGGCATGGGACAGTACTGTTTTGAGCATGTGGTCTGAACAATCAACACATATGAAACCACGAGTTGCTGAGATCATGTTAGAATCTCTGTTGGAGACAAATACAAGTCCAGGCAATAGACCATTGTCATCAAGAAATTTTGGGAGGTTAAAATCTTTTAAAATGTCTATAATAGCCTTTCGAATATTATCGCCGGTGAGTTCAGGGTCAAATTGACGAGTAGCTAACACGCGTTCGACAAGTTCCCAACAATTCGAAACGTAATGACAGGTCATTGATAAATGTCTGATTTAAATATATTCCTCAGTCCACATTCCTGGGCCGTTATTCCCCTCCCCCTTTTTGGCCATTGTATTTTTGCAGCTCCTGGACAACAGCAGTTTTCAGCTTCTCTGCTGTTTCTGAGACGGCAAGTGAAATAGTAGTGCAATGAGAGATTATCTCCGAAACTGGAACATCACCGTGCTTAGCTCCAATAGAAATAAACGCTTGAGCCAAAGTTCGAAATCCCTCACCCTTCACCGAATCAAATGATCTGATGTCCATGGCAACAAATGAGACACATTTTGGCAGTACTTCATGCTTAGCTTGCGGAAGCATTGATTTCGATGTCATAAATTTCTCAATTGGGGTGGTATTGGCATTATCATTTGGTGTGCAATCTGAAGCATGTCGATTTAGATGTGAAGTGCCAGTCCGACTTTCATAATATTGCATTTTTACTGCACCGTAAACAAGACACAAATGGAAAGTTTTACCGGATGACGCATCAACAATGGCAGCGAAGTACTTCCACACTTAGGTCTTCGATTCCGTCTTCTTATATAATATGTGCGAACCGTCATTCGGGTATTTGGGGACATTACGGGTGTCAGTGAGAAAACTGAGAAACACTACTAGGCCTACTACAACTACTGCAACTGGGAGCAGAAGCCATTAAAAATTTCACTAAATCAAAGTTTTTAAACTGTAAATTTATCTTTTTAACAGCACAGATAGCCGTGACGTCATAAACACAATTCCCACATGAATGACATCATTCGCATGCCAGATATGGGCGCATAGACATCATGAATATTTAAATTCATGGCATTGTAACGTTTCCCTCGTCAAGCGCGCTGGTTGTTTGCTTATTTTTTTGTTCAGTAGCTACTTTCTCAGTGTAAGTAAGTATTAGACATTTTAAAATGCTAACTTACATGTACCAAATGGACACAATCTAATAGTAACAAAACGCGACTGCAGTTTTGTACAGAGATTGAGAAATGTGAAAGGCGACATTTTTCGAAAAATTGGGGACGAAGTTTCTCGGCCCTGCCACGAACTCGGACCAGCCCGGCCTGGCCTGGCCGCGATTTAGAGCGGGTCGGGCCGCCCGGTTCGGCCCGGGCCGATGCTCATTTCTGATAGCACCACACGCACATTACTCAGGAGATTTATTTGCAACACAGAATGAGATTAAAACGTAGAATCACCAAGAAACACTGAATTTCAGTTAGGTTATAAATCTACTGACGTCGTTACTGATTACCTTCCGATAGTCAAATCACGTGTTGTTTCAATGCCTTTTCACGTGTTAGTTCACATCTATGGAATTCATTACCACTTGCTTTGAGGGACATTGATCTTTGTCTTATTTCATTTCACAAACGTTTGAAAACTTTTTCTCCATCCATCTGCGTTATGAGGAGAATTTATTAATTTAACGTGAACTAAATATCTCATATTGAGGCCTAATAATTATTATTACAGTTCGCTATTAGCTGTCAAAAAGTGAAGTCGGAGGGACATCACGCCCCGCCATATGATTCACCTAATTACTTAAAGCCGATTTCAAGGCGTATTATTGACATATCGAGGTAGCTTTGCTATAAATAAAGTTTGCGAAAGTTTGAAGTAAGGGTTTTGAAGGTTGAAATCACCCGATTATTATTCGAATAGATTACCGGCCAGATTAGTAAGAGCTGCAAACTTGAAAAAACAGCCATCATAGGAACAGCATATCATTGAATATGGCCCATTCGCATATATGTTGAAATCACGCCTCTCCCTAAGGCCATTGACAATTACAAAACCAAAATATTCAGTTAAACATTATAATTTCATCATTAAGTCCAATGGTTTATGACCGGCGTTTTTCTTGCACACAAACATGGAAATAAAATCTCGGGCAAGGTTCAACATATCCAGTTTCATAATTGAGTTTCTAGTAAACAATATGCTTTTAGTTATTCAAAATAGCTTACCATATGCCACTTTTCTGGAATTCTGGGTTTGGTTTTTGATGTAGATATCGAGATTCTGAAGTCGTCGATCCATCGCTTGAAGACTTCTCATGTTGATGTCTGTTTGGTTTTTGATGTAGATATCGTGGTCATCAAGACGTCGGTCTTGAAGATTTCTCATACTGATCTCATGCTGACTCATCATTTTTTGAAACGATGCATTATGAAGCTTCTGAAGACTTTTAACTTGCTCGTTTAGCTGATCAAATGCCTCAAGAAGCCTGAACTGCTGTAGGCCTATCTCTGCTATGATGTTGATCGACGAGTCTCCAGTGTCATAACTTTGTACAATGCTCTGTCCGTGTACTGGAAAGATCGTGCCATGCGTTAATATTACTGCATATGCTATAAAGTAACGAGAGCTCATGGTGACTAAGCTTTACTGAAGACTAGAGTCGCAAATGAAATGCACCATAACTCTACTGCTTCTCTTTTAGTAACGTATGCATTCGTTAACCAAATTTATAATGAATCTGAACAAGGACACCCGGAAGCAACAGTACTTAGCATCAGTTGTTTTATCTCAATAACAGATGGGACTAACGTGACTTACTTAAGCCATTTAGCAATTATTCTCTTGTTGCACACTGCTTCACTTCCGCATTAAAACAATGTTATGTCCATGAGGGCATATATGATGCTGGTTTGCTATAGATATTGAAATCACTTTTTCTCAAAATCGTTAGGCTACAGATCTTAGCTTGTTAAATATTATCCTTTCACCATTTTCTCTGTTTGTTGTAATCGTTGTTAATTATCATTTATTTTTGACGCGAAGATTTTGTGCACCCAAAGGCATAGTTCATTTTTTGCAGACATTGCATTAATGTACACTGTACAGACTCTGAAATGGAATCAAATTGAACAAGTGCAATGCCAATCATTAGAAAATGTTAAATAATGGATTCAATGCCTATAATTATCGGGTTTGGCTCTTTCATTCGTATATCTTTTTTTCAAACAACAACACAATTTGATCAATGTACATACTGTGGGAAGCAGACCCAGAAAGGACCTAGAAACCTCTGAATAGAGTCATTAGGATTTGCGCAGCTTGTATTGTAGTTGTAATTGGACACTTATATATACTCTGCCAAATGATGCTACATGACATTTAGGAGAGAGTTCACCAGTACACAGTCAATGTTCATCTATCTATAAAAGTCACAAGTAACCGTTGAACCAACCAACGGGTTCTATCTAGATGACAGATGACGTCGTGTTCGGTGATCCTGGACCGAGCAGCGTCGAACACGTAGTACGACGACAGGGCGATAGTGTGGCGGTACGATAGCACCATCGCCCAACGCGGCCTCAGAAGGGGTAGCAGATGCAGCGTCTGGACATCACTCGAATCACCACATCGATCTGTGATGGACAGCCATTTGAATTATTTAAACCCCTTTCTCGTAGACGGTCGATTCCACTCCAAAGTCTCTCCTTGCCATTCCACAGCACAGATAAGTTTGTATGTGTGATCCGTGACCGTCCATCTGGATTCTGTCATCCCTTAGAGTAAGGATTAACTATTCCGCTGATGAGGGGCTTTAACCACGAGCAGAAAACCGTCCAAAAACTCAAAATCCACAGCCAACTCGTGTACGTGAATGCGAAATACCAATTGGACCACAGTAGCAGTCCGAACATAAACAATTATCGAAGAAATTCCGCTTTCAGACGAAACGACGAGCTCCGAAAACACGGCCACATCATGGTTGACGGATATGCGTAGAAGCATGTAAATTTTCAATGACGAATATATAACGTAAAATTTCAGTTTAATTGAACTTTAACCGCAAGGAACAGAACTAAAGACAATACGCTTGGGTTAGTTAAATTAAATAAACATTCTTATTCGTGCTCTAAACATTGATATCATAGTAGCAATGAACTCACTGGGGTAAGCGAAGGGCAGGCCCAGAAACGACCATACTTATTCAGTAATTGCATATATAAACTGGTCAAGTGGAAGGCCATGTATTCTGAACAGGCCATGTATTCTGAAATGGCCATGTATTATGAACAAATTCAAATTATGCAGCATGCGAATATCAGGGGGTAAGTTGTTCCAAAGGAAGGTCCAGCATATTATTTTATTCAGAACAGCCTAGCGTTATTAAGGGCACAGCTTCCATAATAATTGTCCCGTGATCTATTGTAATAACTATAACATTCGGAATATCATCGAAAGAAACCATTAGAAGCTAAAGGAATGTGTTTATGATAGGTAAGTGTCAGTATCTGCTTTTTAAGTCGGTATAATCGGTACTCCTCGCAAGCAATGAAGCAACTTATCGAAGTATCTTCTTTAATGTAACAGTACAATACAGATGTAAAATATTTTCCCAACAAATTCTTGGTTTAGTTGTCATCCAGAAAACCTGTGAACGATGCGCTATTTGTTCAATGTATTGTGATTGAGCGATGAGTATCAATTTTGATTTTTCTGGATCTCGCGACGTCGGTTCGGTATCGGTTAAACTGACACAGCAGTAGTTTGCGCTATATCGGTATATAAGTTTATCGATCTGTTTCTTATTTTGGGAGTCAATGTTCAAGATATTAGTCTTTGGTCAACGAACCCTTGCTTACTACTTGAGTAAGATTATATTTCTGCAGTTATACGGATAATCTTTTTTGAAGCGGGTGCTTTATACAATGCAATTTAAATTTGAATATACCCCTTACGCTCTTTCAAAGGTGCGTTTTGCAACCGTGGAACAGGAAACACTACAAGTCACAAGCAGAGAGAAAGTGGCAGGTTTGACGCCTGTGAAGAAACATTTCTCAATGCGACAGGGTCACCGAATTCCAAATGGTGACACCATCTGAAATGGTCCTTTATGTTAGTTAGTCCAAAAACACAGTCTAGCGGCATGGTGCAAGAGTCTTGTTAGTGCAACCACTTTGCAGTCAGCGAGACCATAGAGTATAGAATTCTAGTTAACAAGTCTGGTCAGAATAAGATTATGCTCAGCATTTACTCTGTGGTAGTGCGTAATCGTCAAATCCTTCTGAGGTAAAAAAAACCCTTCGGAAAGTCGCATTAAGTTGGAGGTTTTATGGAAAATTTTGCGTTGAGCATGACTCCAAGGTCACGAGCAGGATAAGGTAACATAGTGCAGATAGTTGAGAATGAGAGGTTGATGAACGATGAGGACTTGAAGGAGCGGGGTCAGACCAGATGAGGGTATCTGTGACCTTAATTAGCCGGGGATGTATGTAGAGTTAAGTGTCGCCGGCATAAAGTTTGATTCTCATTTCATGACGAAAGGCAGATATCCAAAAGATACTTAACCTTGTGGAGCCATCAGAACAGCGTTGCATTACATGATATCAAACGTAGAAAAAGTGGCACACAACGAAATACACATGAGTGTATTATAAAGAATTCAGATAAATTTAGAACCCATATTTGGAAGTCACGGAGTGGACAAACGATCAGATTAATCATATCAGATGACATGATGTAATTAAAAGGGCATGACAGAACATATTTATTACTAGTTATAGACGTCTGATGGGTCACGGCGTACAAATGTTCTTTAAAATCCGCCCATTTAAACTTCGAGATACTGAACGCATGATGCGACGGTAGAGCAGCTTAGTGTAAGCGGAGACTTTAAATTACAGGAAAAGTCGTATATTGAGACCTTATAAACGTAAAGCTGCAAACTGACTGGATAAGCTTATTAAATTTTATACAGGTAATAACTCGTCATAACCATATCGGTTGTTGCATGGTTTTATGTCATTTTGAACGATTGAATTGTCTGAGCGTAACATTTATTTTGATAATTCTCAGTTTGTTGCCGAGTCTGCGTGTTGAAATAATTTTTCATTTCCAACACGGATTATGTTTTCGCTTGTTTTTTGCTGCATGTTATCGTGACCTTCTCTGACTGGAATGGTCCACCTGCAAAGGTGGACAAAGATTCCAGCTGGATAGTCAAGCATTAGACTGTATACAGACCTATGTACACCGCCTACGCCGGGAAATCATGGATTCAGGATAAAGGAGTTCTTTGGAGGGGCCCCACCATCAAACACGGATTGGTTCAACTACCTACCGGCAGGCGGGCGATGAATGCCTGTCCAGCGCTTATCCCTCGGATTGAAGGATATCCGAACGCCGCGTCCTCTTCCATCTACGAGACACTGATGGAGGGTCAGACAACCGTGAGCCTTCGGCGGCGGATGACCTTGCCTATTGTCGTTCCTCATCGTCGATGCTACGTGTTTCAGAAACTCTGGACATGGTGTCATCTTCAATTCTAGTCGGGAATCTGCTGGTAGGGCTCTGTGTGTTTGCGAGAAATTGCCATTGGTGACTCTTCTAGTTATCTGGCAATGTTTACTAATGGATGATTGTTCTGTTTTAATGATATTTAGCATCGCTAAGGCGAGTGCAGTTTTTCTTGAGGAAGCGCTATACAAACATTTTTATTACAGCCAGAATACAACTAAGGAATTTAAACATTGACGGATGATGGCGATCTACTTCTATTTGAAATGCCATATACCAGCATTCTAAATGAATTTAAAAGAAATTCTAAGCGCCTGTATGCACTCAGTGTCAGTTTGAACGGAATGCTTCTGTTTCTTATCTTTTGTCACGCGCATGCTCTTTTAACAGGTCCTTCCTGTAAACTTAGTGGTCTTATGTCACATGCCCTATTGTCATATGCTCTTTTTTCATAATGCTCTTATGTTCACATGCTGTCTATATATCACATGTTCTTTTGTAACTTGCTTTTGTGTCCCTTGCTCTTGTATCTCACAATTCCTTTTGTCACATGCTCTTTAGTCTGGTAACCATACTGCAGCGGTCTACAAGTATTGCAGCTTATACCTAGGCATTTAGACCTACATATAATATGTACACTCTACACATAAATGATATGACATTCTAATTGAAGCGATCTTTAAAACTCAACCATTAAATCTCATATAACACCTTCGTATTTTTGACTTAACATAAGATTTCGAAAATTCCTATTATATCATCGCACTGAAACTTTGATCGTTATGTTCGCTGTAGATATCAACAGGTAGCTTCTTTAAAAGCACCCACGACCCCTGCATTGTCTCCTTTGGTCGCCGACGCTGGCTCTTCAACGGCCAAAGACGATTATTATATTTTAGACCGATTTCTTGGAACTAATTGCAAGTTTAAAATAGATATAGAAAGCTGTGAATGGCCTTGGCTGATCGATCATATATAATTAAATCTAAGCAAATCATGTGCACTGCAAGATATAAACTTTTTAAAAATGTTCTATCTTCATGCTGTGAGACTAGCGATGGTCACAAATTGGAGACACGTGCAAATTTAAGTCAGTTAAATATCGTACCTACCTATATACATTTGTTTAATCGTTAACGCGCTTGATCTGGAATCCGACGATCGTGGGTTCGAGTCTGCATAACGGACTCAACCTGAATACTGACCTTGGAAAAATTTCACGCACAACTTTCTCTGTCACCTAGCAGTTTACATTAGGACTGATCCAAGACTGGCCAGTCGTAAACAAAGGATTAGGCCTATCTCAGACTCATTTCGTGGCGGGAAAACATATGGCATGTCCTGTCATTTTAGGCTCACAGGCGGAGCTGAATGAAATGAGCATCTGTATTGTCCCCCGTTATTCATCAAATATGGAATACTATACTTCCAAGTTGACTGTAGGTTGTCTATAATAACTTTTTTGATAAGTTCGATGAAGGTCTTGCAGTACGCATTGGACTAATTAGTCAGTTCGACAGAGCTTAGTTACGTTCAACATTTTTCTAGATTAATTAATTTTTGCAAATTTAATAATTATATTTCTTACTGACGAAGCAAATTTTGCTCAGACTCAGTCCTGATCGGTTAAGATCCGCATTGAAACAGCGTGCTGGTTTAAGCCTCCCAAGAGAAATCTTCCGTATAGATACTAATATGTTGAATGCGGCCGCTTATAGCCATCGTCATTTAAATTTATGAATTTCGAAAGGTACCAGAAACGCCAATTCTGATCAGAGATAAATTTTAGACTTAAACTGATGTGATAATAAGCTGACGAAGATTTTGGTCAGCTTTTGACTTCAGTAGGCTTCATCAAACGGAACTGCATGTAAGCCTTTAGACGCCACTGCACTTGTGCAAAGTAACATGGAGCATAGGCCAACAAACTAAACGTCAGTCTGTAGGCCTAAAGCTATGCATTTACGCTATAGTATCGTCGGATGCCTGGTCGGGACTCAACTAATAGCTTTCGATTACGTATCATCCCAATTCCTTTACGACAGCGAACTCATCGTGCAAACAGTTAATAATTACCCTAATCATACCTACCAGACTTACATTTGGTAAATAAATGATGCAAAGCGGATGAATTTAAGACCATACTACATAGTGCAATGTGTGATGCTAAAGGGTTTTATAAATGGCTAGGAAATAACTGGTCATGATACTGAATCGCTTAATTTATTTGTCATCTGCAAACTACTTCACACAGACTAGCAACTTGCTTAGCCTACCAACGCCTACTTTTTAGGCCTACGTTTTACGTATGTTTAATCTGTTTCACTTAGCGGCTGCCTGACAAGCGATAGTGTGTCAGGATGTAAATGATAACGAGGAAGTAAGGAAAAACTGACGTTAAGGGGTATACAGAGCAGTGGATCCAACACAGTTGACAAGTCTGGAACCTTCACAATCTTTGGTATATAATGAATTGCAATGTAGTGAAATGTTATCTTATGCCATGCTATTTTATGTTATGCTAGGCCACCTGTTTTGTCCATTTTTTCACTGCATCGCCTAAAAGAACCAACTTTTTAAATTTGTGTGTGTTTGATCTCTATTACACATATTCAATATTTTTTGTTTTGTGCCTATATGGAACCAGCTACGGTGTTTATACTTGCCATGTATCATCGGAAGGATATGTAGATTCACCAAAATGACTGCCAGTTATGAAAATCAGGATGTCTTTGTGCGTCACGGTTCGTTGCTTCTTTCGTATAAGAATCTTTGTTTCAGTAAGGCCAAAGGATTTAGACAGTCGTTCTAGGAGAATGGAATGATCAACAGTGTCGAAGGCAGCACTAACGTCATAGAGAGCAAGAAGAGTGACATGGCCATGGTCAAAGGCATGAAAGATGTCAGCTAGAAGGCGGGTGATTCTGTCGAATGGAATTTCCTAAAACCAGATTGAAGGGGACGCATGAGATAATTAGATTCAAGGTATTCAACCAGTTGAAGAGAGATACATCTTTCAAGGAGCTTTGAGAGGAAGGAAAGGTTAGAAATAGGACGATAGTTAGAAGGAGAGTTAGGGTCCAGACCTTGGCGCTTGAGGGAGGGAAAGACAACTGCCCTTTTATGTGACGCTGGAATGGAACCCTGACTCATTGGCGAATTACATAATAAATGTAGAAAAGTAAGAGTCATCAACAAATTCCTTAATTAGAAATGGAGGAAGTAGGTCAAGTTCGCATGACTTCGAGAGGGAGTCCAGTATAAGTCGACGAAGGACATCCGGTTGAAGGGTTTCCCAGCATGAGAGGTTGGCAGTTGTGGTAGGAAAGGACGTTGGGGGTGAAACCTCAGTAGATCGACGAATCGAGTCAATCTTGGATCGCATAAAGTCCAAGTAGTCGTCTGCAGAGAACGGATGTTGAGAGTGGGAGGAGGAAGGTGAGGAACGACCTAGGACGTCAGCAAGTGATGACCAGAGGCGACGAGGGTTTCCTTTTTCTCTGTCTATCAGCGACTCCCAATACAAGAACAGGCTAATATTTTTGTCTATTTATTATAGACCTGTTTGGTGTTTTACAACCTTTATTGGGGTAAAGAATGAATGGTCCACTGGCTGTGTGATATTTATTATATTGAATGTCACTTATAATTCGTTGCAATCTTTGACATCTGTTGCTTGTAGGACTTCCTTGATGTGCCGCATATGCGCCAAAAAAGACATCTTACTTTCTGAAGCAGTGATCATTTGAAAGGAGGGACGATCAATATATCTGAATATTTACTTTCATTTTTATGTATTTTCATGACAGCATGTTCTTAAATGTTATGCCCGTAAACTTAGATCATGGGAGTCGAAATCTACCTCAATATTTTCTTAGATGCCTCAAAAGAAACGAAGCTCTGTTTTATCTTTTGATTCTTTCCATTGTCAGTATTATTATGTAGAATATTTAAGTTATATTTCTTCGTTTGATTCTTTTCATTGTTAGTATTATTAGTATTATTATGTACGATACTTATCCACTTATTTAAAATACAATAACGTCTAAATAATTTTTTCAAAAATCCGCTTGTTAGAAAAGACATTTAAACCTTGTCAGTATGAATGGTTGCTTTCCGCTGCTAAAATTTTTCCAAAACTTTACCGTTCCAATCGAGTTTTGTTATATTTTTTGGCAGACGGACAAATTTCTCGACCCATCTGCTGAGCAAATGACAATAATCCTATCTGCCTTTTAAACCCACGTGCAGTTAAACCCACGTGCAGTCCTACTTTGAGACGATCAATGCCTAGGGCAGAAAGATTGTTGTAGACTTCCAGGTTGTTGCAAATAGTAAATAGTTTTCCTCTTTGGGCGAAATAAATGAACCATTGTTCCTACGTCGAGCCATGTGTGTCAGAGATATCAAGGCTTTTGTACCATTCTGTGGTCACGATGCCCGGAACATATGGATGAAAAGCAGGTTTCGTGATATGGGCATGATAACAACCCTGAAAGTTTTAAGTTCTCCCAAACGGAATGCTTAGGTGAGAATCCCCTTGTGCCAATGCATTTGAGCATAAAGACAGCATCATTTTGGGATCACTCAGTGTTTTTAAGGAAATGTCTTGTGATTTCTGTTCGATACTTGTGAAGCAACTGCCGGGCAAAGTTGTTTCTTCAACTGTAAAACCGATGCACAATCTTTTATCGATCGACTGGTCGTTTTTGGAAATACTTAGACATATGTCGTCTTTTAATTGGCAAACAGAACGCGAAAATGAGATGAAATATTTTCCTGAATACACGTTTCCATAAGTAGGGTACATTTAAATGCTTAATACAAATACTGTTTGGGTTTAGAAGCTGTTCTTTGGTGAAAGACACGGACATAAGTCGATCAGTAATAATGTGAGCTTTTTATTTTACATTTCGAAAGTTAATTCTTGAAAAAAAAAACAACGGCAACATCTAGTGGAATATTTAATGCTGGGTTAAGTACGTCATCTCGTCTGCGAAAACTGCGAACACCTCCGAGGTGCAAACAGACACTCGCACACATCCACACAAGCACGAAAACATGGTTTCAGCAAAATTTACCGTTGAGCAGTGGGCAAGAACGATGAGAAATACATAGTTTTTCCAACCTCACAACTAATGACATGCAACATCCCTGCATTATGGTAAGTTTTTGCATTTAATCAAGCTGTTACACATTTACTGATAAACATTGACAACAGTGTCGGCATTTTCATAGTTTTAATAACTGTGTGATAATCTGGCGATACTTCCGCTTACATCGGAACGAAAGGGGTAGCAGCCAGTACTGACCATTACACAGGCCTACATGTAGGCCTAATAGTAAATATAAAGGCCCGACTGCATAAAAATGTGAAAGGTCTGTTAGATATCTGGGCAATAAAATAACAGCAGTTATATCGTAATAAAAATTATTTCTCAATTCACTTAATTTGCATTTTCAAGTATTAAATATGCAAATGTCTCTGGATTATTATAAGGTATTCGTGTTTCAGATATCTTTTTATTCCGAATAAAATTTTTTTCTCAGTGGTCAGAGTTCATCTTGCTTAATGCAACTTTGGTGTTGCACCATTAGCAGTGTAATTAAGGACTTTCTTTACAATGAATTTCTATAAAATGTGAGACTCAAAAGACTGACCTAAACGCAAGTGTATACACCGCTGAAAAGTTTATCTAAGGCGCTACACAAGTCCATTAGTAATCTTACATTACAATGGCACCATTTAAGTTAGTTATTACATTATCTTCATTTTGAATTTTTAGCTCATGTTCACATAAAGCAGCTAGACATCGTTTCTTTTTGTTCTGCCTTTGTTAACAAATTCATCTTTACTGGATACGAGAAATAATAGCTAGGGCACTGGGGCAAACTTCATCTCCGTTGTCTTCAAGGAATAGCTGTGACCATGCCAGTGGTACCAAGCAACTCCATCATAATTAGGCGATGTATTCCTTCCTCGTCTATATATTCCGTTTAGGTTCGAATGGTGGCAACTATTATACCACCAGGCTCCACTGTAATGCTGTGCACAGTTTCCACTGTTGGTGTCGTGGTCAGCGTCTTTTGCGGTGAACTGCATTCCATTATGGTAGCTAAGGCTATCGCCTACAATAAATGTAGAGTATAACAATTAGTTCAAGCACAGAACGAAGTTACTTTATGACAACCCTGCAATAATCGCTCTCCACAGGAATTCTGAACATTTAGCGAAATCGCTATAGTAAACTAAAATTGGTTTGTCTACCAATTGTCTATCAGGTAAAATTATTTGATCAATGCTTAAGGTAGAAATATTGCATCGGATGATATTTAATCTGAGCAGTTGTAATTGTAATTTGAAATTTGTATAGTACCTCTACAGATAAAATCATCAGAGGCGCTCTCTGGGTTACGATTCATCCATTAGTAGACATTGCTCAGATAACTAGAAGAGTCACCAGTGGCAAGCTCACTCGCATATCAGAGCCCAACCAACAGGTTTCAACTAGATTTCAATGTTGACAGCATGTTCGGAGTTTATAAAGCAAGTAGCGTCGAAGATGAGGAAACGAGGATGGGCGATGTGATCCTCCGCCGATGGCTCACGGTTGTCGCATCGTCCAGCAGTCCCTCGAAGATGGAAGGCAACGCAGAGTCCGGATATTCCTCGAACCAACAGGTATGCATAGAACAGGCATTTGTCGCCCGTCGGCCGGTAGGTGGTTGAGCCCTTCCATGGTTGATGGACAGTGCCACTCCAAAGATTCTCTTCGTTCTTCCTGCTCCTGATCCATGATTTCCCGGCGGAAGCCACGTATGTATGTCTGTATTGCTGAGGCTTGACTGTCGAACTAGAATGTCTGTCCTTCCTCGGTAGATGGACCATTCCAGACATAGAAGGTCACGATAACATGAAACAAAACCATCCGATGCGCAGTAAATCGATGGAAACGAAAAATAATTCCAAAACGCAGAGTCGGCAACAGTAGAAATCCGGACTGCCCGAACTGTGCGCAAATTTCACATTTTGACAGTTTATTCAGTGAAAATAAAGCGAAGAAAAGCTAAAGCCAATATGGCTTCGGGCATGCGCAGACAAAACGCGTTTATCATAATGTCCTGGGCAACATTCGCAGGTCTCTTCAACCTCAGATATTTAGAGAGATGCAGCCGAGATCCCAGAAGTCAGCGGGAGCAGAGGACAGACTAAGGGTGCTTAGCAAGTTGGAAAATGAATGGCATGAAAGATCTAATGGCGACAAATTCTAAAGACCCGAACCAACCCAGAAGCCTAATGCTGTTGTCAATCGAGGGATATCAAAGAAGCTTCTATTAACCACAATTCACCAAGTGCTAGGTGGCATGCAAGTATATATAAACTGTAGAAGATCTTAAATGCACTATTTAATGAAGGATAACTTATCTCTCAATAAGTCAAACATAAACTATAGTCAACAACTATTAGTCAAATTTCTTCAATGTTATGTTCCTGTCAAAGATGTTAGAATTATAGTGGCTAGGCAGATGTTGCACTACCTGGTTTTGCGCAACTTAATGCCATAGTGTAATTTTAATCACAAATTTGTTTAGTGGCACTTCAAGAGAAACTCCTCGGATATGCTGACAACCCACATCTGCCATTGAGCATAATAGTTGTCAAAAAGAGGCACAGAAAGGCAAAAACTCATGTTGTAGGTTCCAAGGCAAACCATTCAAGATAGATAGACCGACCACATAGAATTGGCTACAGTTTAGTTCGTCAAAAGCGCAGTTGATAGTTCTGGGCAAAAGACAGGCACGAGCAAGGACGACAACGGCGGCACTCCCGGGTTGGAAACCATAGAACGTTGCACATACTCAGCAACGAAGACTTTTCTATGGCGGACGACGTCAACTCTCTCGAAAGTACTGTTTTATTAAAACATGCCAGGTCAGAGTCGTTCAGTGAAAATTATCAAACTAAGCCACTCAATACTTCACCCGTCGCGCTTGAACTAGTGCAACGTAGTGATAACAAACATAACAATGTTTTATTCACATGGAAAACACTACATCATCATTCACAACGTCATAGAAACAGTAAAACAGGAGCCACGTAAAAGGCTAGAAGCTTATACAAGACTTGGCCTCTATTTCTATTTAACAGTAATTCACCTTATTTGTTTATTCTTGCAGGCCTTCCGAATATTTTGTATGTATTGTCACGGATACGTGAATTTGGGATACGGGCGCTACATAAAGGCTTCCTTTAGGTATTGCAATAGCAGAATGGTGCAGATAAGGCGCGCTTTTCGGCAGATTTACGACTTCAAGTCTTGCGATTTCCTGAAGTTCTTTGGGAATATTTTGAGATTATAATATTATCACAGCAAAGAAAAAGCTCGAAAAAGTTCGAGATGTGTCGAATTTATTTCGAATCTCAGCGTTTAACCTGTGGCAGACAAAATTTGGCTAGTCCATAACTCAGTTGCAGTCGAACTAGGGCTGCCAACGTTTGAAATTGCCAATCCGGGACGCTCGCATAGTCACTCGATATGCCAGTACCAATTTACCCTGTCCACATCACTGTATGTAACGAATGTTGCGTCAGCCCATTGTAGGATCTACTGCGAATAGTCGTTAAAAATTACAGTCAAACGATTTGACTCAAATAATCAAGAGGCAAGTGACCTATACACAAAATTTGAATCAACAATCCGCTAAAAGCTATAATTAGATTCCCGCTACACACGGAAACACTTGAAAGCTGATGTCACCGTGCCATGATTCCATAGAGGATAGATTACTAACTTAACTATCCTCTATTCTATGGTCACTCTGTGAAAGTTAATTACCGCCGCCTGTTCGAGCTTAGTATGCGAAAAGAACAACATTTGGAGAAGAGGATATTTGCACCAAATACCGGAAAATTTGGGATCAATCCGGGACACGGGACGCACAAGGTCGACTTTGGGACTATCCAGGAAAATCCGGGATGGTTGGCAGCTCTTTGTCGAACGTGTGGATGCGTCGCGAGTTTCACGGATGATGCTGAAATCTGGCGTTTCCGATCGTATTATTTTGCGAGTCTACGGGTCTGGGTTTCTGGAAAGACCTCTGTCGAATTCTGCGTCTTTTTAGCGACAGCCTTCAAGGCTCTAGTTTATGCTATGGTATCTGATCCTTATCGCGGACCGTTGATGTGCTTAGTCAATGCAGCAGTTAGGGCGTGACTTTCCACCTGGTCCTCGTTTTCGCTACGGCTGACGAAGATCTACAAAATGTTTCGTATCAGGGAGTGACCAGTTACCGAATTCATGCCCATGCTGAAGACAATAATGGATTCTATTGCTACGCTAATAGAGCACTAGGCGTGATACAGGATCAATTGATGGAAAGTCACACTCGTTTGGAAAATAAATTTATAGAGCGCCTGTTCCTAAAGCTTAAAAATTGTCGAGTGTCGATCGTCCCTTGAGGAACGATTAATGGTAGAACTGTCGGACTTGAGGAAAAAATTTATCGTGCGCCTCGTTGGTGAGAAATGCTTTACGTTTGGTAAATCTAAGTGGTTGTGAGGTGGGGGAAACAAGCCAACCGCGAACAGGCCGTTAACTGAACGGCCATCTAATAAAAATAGGAGATGCACCGCACCGCACGAGCTAACTATATTTCATTCATTTGACAGTTTGACGTTTAATCTCTCTCTCCAACTACTTGCTTCCGTTTTTGGTGTACGGAAGGAGTGACGACGATGAGGAGGACGAGGGCTGTCCTGCAACAGACGAGACGACAAACATGGAGAATCACGAGAACATCAGACGGAGGCAACGCTGAACTGAATCCGGACTGGGCGCAAAGGTCAAAGAAAGTCAGCAAGGGACACGTGATGATTCTAATGGTGAGAAGATTTTGGTTATATAAGTCTGTGAAAATATGTGTCTAGGGTATGGAAGGAATTTAAGCTTTGAGTATCATATTATAAACACCATGGTGATAGAATTCTAAGAACTGTTTGTTACAAGAATTTGTGTTAAAATAGAGCCCATTGAACTGTTCAGGAAGTGTAATTCTTAAATATGACGAGTGAAATGTTAAAGAGGATGGAACTGGAAAAATGTAAATGTAAATGTACAGGTTTTGTATAGCGACTGTATGACATGGACCCTTCTCACTTTTGCAATGAATTAATCGGGTGAGATCCTTCACCACCGCATGGCTGTATGAATGGGAGCCACACCATTGAAGTCCCCATGCATGGACCATACTAGCCCGAGATTTAAATCTCTGAAATAAGCCACGATCGGTACGCGACCAGGATCCTCACATACATAGGCTCCTTGGCGTACGCCTTTACCGATGTGTGTAACAGAAGAATGTACGTCAAGGGCATTGAGTCAGTTGGTTTGGAAAAGAGGGAATTGATCAGAAGGTTGAAAGCTTTTGAAAGGAGGCTTGCGAGATGATAAGAAAATGAAGTGGATTTTTCCCCAGAAAGAGAGGAGAGAGGAGAAGAAAGAGAAGACAGTGGACAGTTCGGACTCAGTGATACCCGGATGTGGTTTGAACTAGTCAGAGAGCTGAGGAAAGAAGATTCTTGGCAGAGGCAGAAGCTGGAGAACGAAAGACTAGAGCAGAGAGAGATCGAATGGAGATCGAGCTAAAATTTCTAAGAGCAAGAGCAAGAGAAAACACAATTGAGGAAGATGGTGATAAGAGTAAAGATGGTGTACTGGGATCTTAAATAATTCATGTTTTGCCATCTATGCATGAGAATGAAGACCCAATATCATACTTTCAATCTTTTAAGAAAGTAGTGCAATTAAATAAAACTGATCAATCGAAGTGACCTAAACTCCTTCCATCTCTTCTAAAGTCTTCTCTACGACAGTGTAACAATCGCTTAGCTTGTGATGTTTGCAAGAACTATGAGCAAACCAAAGCAGAAATTTTAGCTGCATGCCAATGAATCCTAGATTTTACCTAGATAATTTTAGATCAATGAAACGTACAGGAAAGAAGACGTATTCTCAATTCCTGTGCAGGTTAAGAGAAGTACATGATTACTTTTTGGAAGCAAAAGAGATTGAGGATTTTGAAACTTTGAAGGATGATATCTTAACTAAAAGGTTAAGAGAGTCACTTCCAAATGAAAGAAAATTTTTTGTTCAGGCAAGGAAACCTGCAAACGCTGTTAATGTAGCAAACTGTGCAGATTTGCATTTTGAATGTGTGCAGGAGGCCAAACGCGAATGCTGTTTTGATCGCAAGCCATGGCAAAGCCCGATGTTAGCTAGTGCGGAGATCAGCATAAACATGTAAAACACGCAGGATACGAAGGGAGAAACCCAAGTGTATGCAACAAAAGCCAGTCACTGCCCAAACCAAGACAAGCAACGGAAGTGGGAAACCATATCAATTGAATCAGGGAAAAAGGAATGGTTCGTTGTTGCACAAGTAAGCTCAATGCACATATGGTCAATTATATGCTAGGGTTACCTGGCATCAACAGGAGAAACGAATATCAGAATAATTTTGTTGTACCTGTAATGCTAAATGGTGTATTTGTACACGCACTGCTTGACACAGAAATAGACTCAGCTTTGCTACATGCAGATTTTGTAAGAAAAAAGTCATCTGCTACGCATGACCGAGTTGACACTTTAAGTGCTTTCGGGAAATTGCAATCAGCAGAAATGACAGAGGTCGAAATTTCATCATTATGGTTTGGCAAAGACAAAGTGGTATTGGCAGGGGTTGTAGATGGTCTAAAAGCGGATTTAATTCCGGGAAATGACATATTCGTGGAAAACCCTGAGTTAACAGACCCTGTCTTTATCTTGGATAAGGAGGTAAATCCACCATAAACAGAGAGATGCAAGCCGTAAGTGAAGGAGAAGGAAGAACACCACAAGCTATATTAGTTGGTTGGTCAAAAGATTACGAACACCATAGTGACTAAATGTCACATCCTGCAGAAAATAAACCAAGATGGACCATAGGATAAGCCGACACCAGAGAAAAATGGAGGTGGAGGAGGAGTTAACTAAAGATCAGCCTGAAATGATAGACGCTAGGTGTTGATTCGATAGAATTCATGCGCGAACAGGGAGCAGATGACACGTTGAAGGATATATGGAGGCAAGCCAGAGCTGACAACATCATATATATATATATAGACTTATTATTTATGCAGAAAGGAATAAGTCAGAACAAACAGGCAGAAGATATAACGAAGGATTGAAGGTTGTTAATACCAGTTATATACAGGACTACTGTAAGCTTTTAGAGCTGAGTCACGACTCAGGATGGGCAGGACATAGAGGAGTGAAAGCTACGAAAAAGTGTCTGAGAATGGAATATACATGACCCGGAATGGAGGAAGAAATAGATGCTTATGTAAGGTCATGCCCAGTCTGTCAAAGGACAGCAAATTAGCTTAGACCTGAATGACATCGCAGAACTGACAGAACGAATAGAACGTGGCCACTAATTCCAAAACCGCGGACCACCAACCGAGAACGCTCCGGAACCCAACACTATACTGGTACGAGGGAAAACCAGAGTTGTAGTGTCCATTAATCGAGTGCAATATTTGTTGTTATGACAATTGAGCATGGGACAGAGATAGGCCGATTGCATACGAATTCATTCTGAGAATACATACCTTTGGTAGCGCTGACGGCAGAGAAGTCCTGTAGGGCATTATTAGAGGTATTTTCCAGGGTGAGAGTACCAAATATGTAATATCAGACAGTGGCACGTATTTAACAAAATCAGTTTTGTTCAAGGATTGGAAAAGCTCTCAGGCATATGTCAAATTTTTTCCACAGTAGAGCATCACAAAATGGAATGAAGTGCTGAAGCTTGATCAGGGTTCTGCGTGACATTTTGAATAAGCTGATAAACGGAAAACCAAGGTCATGGGAATCGGCGTTACCTTACCTAGCAATCAGTAGCAGACAGATACCGTCGACAGTAACAGGATTCTCAGCGTTCGAGTTACGATGTAAAAGGCCCGTTATAGGTGTTGAGAGATGCGTTGACAGGACGCTTAGAAGAGCCAACACCGAAAAGAAGCGTCATCGAGTACATAACAATGACGCAAGCAAACATGAATAAATGTGCGGAAATAGCAAGAGAAATGCAAAACGAGCCTCGAGAATTTCGAGCATTATTATAAAAACATTCGTCAGATGGAATCCTTGATCCAGATGAGGAGGTATTGCTATTTAGATATGATAGAGAAAAAATACTGGCTAAATTGGAAGGTATTCAAAATCATGAGAAAATTGTCCAACGTCAGCTATGAGGGGGAAAATGATAAAGGTCGGAAAATGTATCACAAGTCTTCTACGGAAATAGTTTAAATAACAGGAGGAAACAAGCCCGTTGCCTTGTGTGAATGTTATCATTACGACCGATCCACCTAGCGAAGATTACGAGACGCTGCCAGTAATAGATGTCGATTGGGGCTACACATGGGGAAAAACAGACCATCTATCTCAAGAGGGAAAGACCAACTGAATGAGCTAACAGATAATGTTTCTGATAGCTTGAGAAGACAGGGGAGTTGGGATTCACTCTCAGCGAGATGCTGTAGAGGAATTCGCTCTCCATCGACAAGGTGCAACGAAAGACGAATATACAACAAGACGCTGTAGAAAGCGATTGATGGCAGTGTAGAATGAAAATTAGCGTACGTAAAAATAAGTAAGTGTGTGTAATCATATCCTTTATTAGAAGACCAGCAGCTAATCGCACATTGATATACATATTTCAAGAGAAAAAATCACAAATCATGTATGTGTATAGTTATTCTAAGTATATACAGTAACATCCTAGTCATAAAAGTTTTGCGCATAAGTTTTTTGAGCAGCGGGAATATCACGGTCATGCTTTCGTGTCCGCAATGTGCGTCTAAAGTTCTTTACCGGGGCAAGTCGCTGATTCGGAACATGGTCCGTATTAATCATGCATACCCTCTTAGGCAATAGCATCAGGACAAACGAAACATTTTAATCGAAGCGGAACTGGTCTATTTACTCTTTGAACAACAACATCATATTAAAACAAATAATGGCAAATATAAATAATCGATATATTTTCAGTTATTGCTGTGGAAGTAAACAAATCAACCAAAAGTCAACCAATGTTAGATTGGCCTATTTTGCATCAGGCTAATCCAAGATTTGTATCAGGTCAATCCTGTGTGCTAGTTCTCGCCTCGCAGATATGTGTAAGTACACGCATCGCCACTTCACCCAGTGCGTCAAACGTCAGTCCCAAGCCTGGATAAAGGAAGAGGGCGACGCTAATGATTTTCGACATAACAAATTGAAGCTAAACACACAGACTTTAGTTCAGCATGAATTTTCTATCTGCAGCCAATAGTTGACTTGGCGGCTAGTAACTCGCCCTCCTTTGGTCTTTCGGCCTCTGCCTGTTGTACTATGACCTGACTCACTTTTACGCGCTCTGTTAGCCTTTGTCATGCGCATCTAGGCGGCGCCTTACAAGAAAAAGACAATACGAATGTTTATAATGTTGAGGGATACGAACATTGACACGCATTCTGTACCTGCAGTTCCCGAGTAAGTTCCAAGAGTTAACGTGTAATTGTCTGCCGCTGAATTGATGACAAAGCTCGAGTACTCTGCGTATCGCCTCTGTCCTTCAAAGTCTTCCAAATCAATGCGCAACCTGTATTTTCTTTTCGTAGTCAGAAGGTGAAGCATCTCGTTCCCTGTAGTAAGAAATTGTGCACTTTTTAAAAGTCATAACTGTACACGTGTATCGGCTATTTCATTTCAAAATGGGGTCGTGTTTAAAATAAAGCTCCAAGAAATGGTTATCTGATGCTACTTAATTCATTACATATCTACATTACTAGTAACTTAAGATATGATACAAGAATGCAGCGGTTTTAAACATTTTCAGATTTACAGACCTCCACCAATTTATTTTATCATATATCACTGTCCTTCGAATATTTAATGCTGTTAGTGCAGAACTTTAGAGTGTACAGTTTTACAAAAATCCTGATTATTGCGTAATAAGTAAATTTGAGATGTCCCTATACCGTAATTTTGTTGAATAAACTCATACAGCTACTAATAGCATATTAAGCAATTAACAATTTTAGAATAGTTTTAAGCAAGATTCTTCTTGTATTCTACGCCAAGACAGTACTGGGTTGATTCCTGGTTTTCTTGCTGCTGATCCGAGGCTCTGGAATTCTCTGCAAGTTCTCTGATGTCGTTCAGGTCTGAGCTAACCTCAGAAAAATTCTTGTTCTTTGTTCGGATTGCCTAACCTCTGTGGCCTGTCTTTCAATCTAAGGAGATTAATGCCTATATCGATCTCTTTTTGTTTGGTCTAAAGGGTAATGAGTGGGAAATCAAGTTTTGCTCAGAAACCCTATTGCTTGATTTCTTGTTTCATTTATTGCGATTAGGGCGCTATAAAAATTTTATGTTAGACTGGATAAGAGAAGAAATGATATCCTAAATTCAATAAAATATCTTTGCTTTACCTAGCCAGAATTCGCCACTTGGGTCGCCAAATCCAGCTGCATATTCACTCCATGTTCTATAAAAATTCTCGCTGCCATCTTTGCGTCTCTGAAAAACCTACAATTATTAGCATCAAAACTTCTTGATAAGGAAACTTTGACCTTTAGGAAACATTTATCTAGTAATGATTGAGATATAATGAAATTTGTAACAATTCAAACTATTAATTTTCCTGTAATTGTAGCTATATAATTAATACAAATATAACGTACTGAGTTTTAAAGAGATACCTTACGAATTAAGAATTGAATATTCCTATTAATCTAAGGCTAATTATAAGTGTTTATTGAACTTTATCTGTGTATGTTATTCTCTATGCCCTCCTGTCTCCCTCCCCGCCCTCTCTCTCTTTCTGTCTTTCTCCTTGTCTCTCTTGCCTTCCCTCTCCCTCTCAGCTTTTCTCTTTCTCTGAGTTGCTCCCTCTCTTTCTCTCTTATATATGCACGCTCTATATCGAAACTAATGTATTGAGTGTAGCATTGTCCCCGACGTGACCCAACGCCTTGTTGTCATAGGCCTTCCTCTGAACACTCTACAGCCAAAAATGGTGTTGCTGCGGATTTTTTCACCATTCTGGTCCACGTTGCTCTTGACTGCCACAACTCTCTTCCAATATTTTGATATTTGTTCGGAGCATGTAAAATATATATGTGGTAATATTTCTGCGAAGGTCAAGCGACATGACCATGGCAAAGGCGAAGTTGCGTTCTCGAACGACAGCAGCCAACGGTTCTCCCTGGTGTTTATTTAGCACCATTTAGGCTATTGCCACAAATGCGATCTCAGTCCAACTGTGTCGAGATGCGACATTTAAATTAATTAGGCAGCATTGCACAGGACAAGATCGTAACTATTAGACAGCCTCTACGGACCTATAGTCCATTCTACCTTAACGATTATCTTAATCCTAAATCTAATCCTATGCTCAGCAGATAGAATGCAGTTTAGAGAACAATGCCCGACCATATGACTGACTGTCTAATGGACTCTATCGTTTATCCAATCTTTCTTCTCCGTGTATCCCTATCTTTCTATTATATAGCTGGACGACGAGAAAGTAAGCTATTTGAAAAAGAAAGAGTATATTTGAATGGTTGAACGGTGATCCAGTATAAGAACAAATACATGAATTCAGGTTGAACGGTTAATAAATGCATTCATTTTTAATGATGGGCATATGCATTCGTGTTAGATAGTACATGATGCATTTATTATGGATGGCGAACATGTACATTATTATGTTATAAAATACTTTGATAGGCATGCTCTTTCTTCGGTGCTAAAACGTACTCGCTCGATATAACCAATCTGCATGCTAACTGAACATCGCTACCTTTGATAGAACTATCACTAAGCTGTTTGGGCATATTGCATAGTAACCGCTATGGAAGCTGATAACAATGTGAAAGGAAGAGATTGTACTGCTCTCTTGACATTTACAGGTATGTATCTATAGCATAAGATAGATAAAGTCAAACTTTTCGCCTCTTGAATGGAAACCAAAGACAACAGATTCCATTTAGGATCGTTGGACAAAGTCACTATAAGTAAACTAGACCAACTTATCATGTTCTATAGCACAACCAAACTAATCTAACTTTATATAGGCCTACGCATTGCTTTGTCAAATACATACCAGCCATTTTCCGTCGGTAGTATTCATGTCGCAAAATGCATTAACACCAAATTGACTGAGGTGATGTTTAACGTACACCTGGTAGACGCCACTTTTATTAAAGCCACTTGCTCTTATATCAGAGCAATCTCTTACCGGTGATTCAGGACGACTGCAGCAGTCTAGAACAACAATAACATCACACGCACATTACTCGGAAGATTCATTTGCAAAACATTGAAACGGAGAATTACTAATGAATATTGAATTAACATCATTTCTGCAATGCCATAAATTCAATGATGTCTTTATCGAATACCTTACAATAGTCAAACTACACTTCGCTCTTTTACAATGTGCTTAAGATATCAAAAGATGAAACCGAAGGGACATCACGCCCTGCTATATGATTCATGTAATTACAACGATTTCAGGGCGAATATATCGATATATCCAGGTAGCTTTGTTATAAATAATGTCTGGGAAAGTTTCTAGTAAGGGTTTGAAGTTGAAATCGCCAGATTATTATGGAAATAGAATATCGGCCAGATTAGTAAGACCAGCGAACTTGAAAAAACAGCCATCACAGGAACACCATATAATTGAATGTGGCCCATTTCCATATATTATGAAATCGCGCCTCCCTTTAAAGCCAATGCCAATTACGAAATCAACATATATACAGTAAAATATCATTTCATGTTTTGCCCTAACGGTTTATGACCAACGTTTTATTGTGAAACAAACATGGCAACAAAACAACCTGGTGAAATTTCAATATATCCAGTTTTATAATTGAGCCCTACTAACCATTAGACTTGTAATCACTCAAAACATGTTACCATTGGCCGGATTCCTTGAAATTTCGTTCTTGATGTAGATATCGTGTTCCTGAAGACGCTGATCAACCGCTTGAAGACTTTTCATAATGATGTCGTGCTGACTCATCATTTTTTGAAAAGATGAATTATGAAGCTTCTGAAGACCTTGAAGTTCCTTATTTAGCTTATCATTTTTTTCGATACCAAAGAGAAGATGCTGACCAAGTGCCTGAAGGAGAAGCCTCACCTGCTGCATCTCTGCCCCGATGCTGATTGATGAGCCTCCATTGTCGTCATCCTGAACAGTGCCGTCTCCTAGTACTAGATATATCGTGCCATGAGCTAATATTACTGCAAATACTACGAAGTAACCGGAGCTCATTGTGACTACAAGTTTACTGAAGACTCGACTAACCTGTAAAACGCACAGTAACTGACTGGTACGCTTTCAACAACGTCTGCATTGGTAACCAAATTTATAGTGAATCTGAAGAAGGCCACACGAAACCAATAAACCTAGCATCTGTTTATCTTCTGTGTGAAGCTGATGGGACTAACGTGATAATTTAATACTTGACCCTAAGGTTTTGTGTACCCAAGAGCATAATTACTTATTTATTTCTGCTGACATTGCACTAATGTACACTGCACATGATCTAAGAGAGGATCTTAAAGAATAATTGCACTAGCAATTAATAGAAAATAGTCAATAATGGATTGAATGCCTATAGTTGATGGGTTGACTCATTCATGTATCTATCGCTACAAACAACGATATAATGATTGCATTATACAAACTGTGAGAAGCAAAAGGTAGGCCCAGTATGGAACAAGAATCCTCCTAATAATAGAGCCGTTAGTAGTTGATATTGTAGTAATATAGTAAGGTTGGATACTAACCAAAGAGCCGACTCGCTTGTACATAAAAGAGTTTACTATAAGGTCAGAATACCGTGAACTAGCAACGATCCAGATATTACAAGCAGAAATCAAGCGTAGAACTGATAGACAAGTCGTCTACACAAACTTGCCACAAGCATCGTATCAGACCTAGTCTCTCCGTCTCTCAGGCTTAAATAACCTTCCGGTCTTTCCTCCAATCCAAGTTCGTGCCTCCGTGGCTAATCGGGATTAGGCCGGTCTTTTTTTACCGTGCTTGTGCCTGTGCCTGTGCCTGTGCCTGTGCCTGTGCCTGTGCCTGTGCCTGTGCCTGTGCCTGTGCCTGTGCCTGTGCCTGTGCCTGTGCCTGTGCCTGTGCCTGTGCCTGTGCCTGTGCCTGTGCCTGTGCCTGTGCCTGTGCCTGTGCCTGTGCCTGTGCCTGTGCCTGTGCCTGTACCTGTGCCTGTTTGCATTACAAGACGCTAGGGACTTACTTGAGTCTAGCCTGTTCCAGCTGTCGTTGCTGCAGCTTGCTACCGTCGCTGCTGCCTGCTGATTCTGCTACCTGTGAGTTCTCTGTTCAGGTCGTGTCTTTAGTTAGATTGCCCTTGTAACCTAGAGCTCGGTCTAAACTTTCCAGGTCTTATCCGTCTCTTTCTCCATAAAGTTAAAGTTGGCCTTTAGACTAAATCGGTCTCTCTCTATACCTAAGGTGGGGGAGATGGCGCTCCAGAAGTTGCCGACGATTCAATGCAGCTGTGTACTACTTCTTCCCTGTCTGTCTCCCACTCATTTCTTGTTGTTGACCTTTCTGTGAAGACGGTGCTGAGCGCATTCCTTTATGCCAAAATGATGATAAGTGGACCTTAGATGTTTCTAAGTCAGAGTTCCTATTCACTGCTACCTATCCTTCTTTCCTTCTGTCGTAGTTTCTATAGCGCCTACTTTAACTTTCCTACAGTTATAATTGGACATTTATCTACGCTAGACAAAAAGATGTTGAATATCATCCAAAAAGAATTCACCAGTAAGGAAGCAATGTTCAGATATCCATAAAATTCACCAGTAGAAGGCTCGCCCGCACCGTCTGAGCCCAACCAATGGGTTTCATCTGGACTTGGCAGATGACCCCTTGTTCAGAGTACCTGGAACGAGCAACGTCGAAGACATAGAACGACGACGGGCGATTGTGTTGCGGTACACGATGGTACCACCGACCAACGTGGTCCTTCGAAGGGATAGAAGACGCAGCGTCTGGACACCATTGTAGCAACCAGATCGATTCGCAATGGACAGTCGGCTGGATGATTGTAGAACCTTTTCTGATAGACCGCCGATGTCACTGTAACGCCCCCTTCACCTTTCGACGCCATAGATAGGTTTGTATGTGTCAGCCGCGACCGACCATCTGGAACCTGTTTATCTCTTGAGTAACGATTAATTATTCCAATGAAGAGGGGCCTTAATCACGAGCAGAGAAATAGTTCTTAAAATCAAAACTAAAAACTTACTCATGGAAATAACTCCAAAAACGACAAGACGATCACTGTAGCAGTCCAAACATTATTAAGCAGCATACGCATATCAGGGGCAATTTGTTCCACAGAAAGGACCAGCATATTATTTTATTCAGAACAGTAGTGTTATTACGGGCAGAGCTTCCACAATAATAATTCCGTGATTTAGTGTAATAACTATGAGATTCGGAATATCGCCGAAAAACCGCATAAAGCTGAAGGAGGGTGTTTGTGGTATATATAGGCTATCGGATTTTTAAGTCGGTAAAGGTTTTCGGCTTTTTACCCGTTTTTTAAAGTAAGTTCGGTTTTTGGTCTCGGTTTTTCTAAATATAACGATATTGGTATCGGTTTTTCGTTTTTTATGACATGTGTTTTTATGGTATAAATTTGTAGTCCAACTGTACTACTACAAAGTGTGCAGCGTGTATTGCTGCATTACTGAAACAAAATTGTTTGTTCAAAATTAAAATTGCATTTTCTATGTATGACGGTTAAATGGTCCGTTATATTAATTAGTCCAAAAACACATTCTAGCAGAATGGTGCTTGTCTCTTGCCAGTGCATGCACTGTGCAGTCAGGGAGACCATGGGGTAGGGCTTATAGAATTCCAGTTAAAGGTCAGAATAAGGCTATGCTCAGCGTTTATTCCATGGTAGTGCGGAGTTGTCAAATCCTTCCTGGCCTAGTTAGGTACATCGGTAAGTGCGTACGCCAAGGAGTCTCTGCGCGTGAGGATCTCAGGTTCGCCTCCCGGTCGTGCCTTATTTCAGATATTTAAATCTCGGGCTAGTACGGTCCGTGCACGGGGACCTTAAATGGCGTGGCGCCCATTCAAACGGGCGACGGTGGTGAAGGATCTCACCCGATAAATTCATTGCAAAATGAGCAGGGTCGAGGCTATACGTTCGCTATATAAAACCTATACATTTACATTTACATTTTTACATTTTCTGAGCTTTCGAGTAGCCGGAGTAAGTTAGGGGTTTTATGGCATATGTCGAGTTGAGAATGACTGCGAGGTCACGAGCAGAATGTGGTAATACAGCGGAGAAAGTTGAGAATGAGAGGTTAATGAACGATGAGTGCTTGAAGGAACGATCAGACCAGATGAGGACATCTGTTACCTTAATTAGCCGGAGATGTGTGTAGAGTTAAGTGTCGCCGGCATTAAGTTTTATTCTTGTTTCATGATTAAAGACAGATACCCAAAAGATACTTAACCTTGTGGGGTCACGAGCAGAATGTGGTAATACAGCGGAGAAAGTTGAGAATGAGAGGTTAATGAACGATGAGTGCTTGAAGGAACGATCAGACCAGATGAGGACATCTGTTACCTTAATTAGCCGGAGATGTGTGTAGAGTTAAGTGTCGCCGGCATTAAGTTTTATTCTTGTTTCATGATTAAAGACAGACACCCAAAAGATACTTAACCTTGTGGGGTCACGAGCAGAATGTGGTAATACAGCGGAGAAAGTTGAGAATGAGAGGTTAATGAACGATGAGTGCTTGAAGGAACGATCAGACCAGATGAGGACATCTGTTATCTTAATTAGCCGGAGATGTGTGTAGAGTTAAGTGTCGCCGGCATTAAGTTTTATTCTTGTTTCATGATTAAAGACAGACACCCAAAAGATACTTAACCTTGTGGGGTCACCAGGACGGCGATGCATCACGTGATATCGAACATAGAAAAAGTGATACACAACGTAGAACAAATGAGCGTATTATAAAGAATCCAGATAAATTTAGAACCTGTATTTGGAAATCATGGAGTGGACTAACAGTCAGATAAATTCCAAAATAAAGAAAAAAACATTTAACACTTAAAGCCATCAGGTGACAAAAGTAATGAAAAGTCGTAAATAACAGTGTAGTCTCAAACTACATACTAAACGGAACCTGCCAGAATGTAATTATAACTTGCAGTCTTCTAAACACGCCATGTGATATGGAGTTAATTATGTGTAATTATAAGCGCATGAATGAACACATTTATTACTAACTATAGGCATCTGCTCTATCACAAAGTGTAATTAGAAGCACATGACTGAAGAAATTTATTGCCAGTTTTATGCTTGTCACAATATGTGCAAATATCATTTTCATTCGAGATACTAAACGCATGATGGCACGAATGAGCGCCTTATTGTAAACGGAGACTTTAAATTGTAGAAAAATTGTGTATTTTGACAACTTATCAGTGTAAAGCTGCAAAAATGGCTGGATAAGCTTACTAAATTTCATACAGATAACAAACGCCTGCGCTTGTTGCCTGCTATATCGATTGTTGCATGTTTTAATGTCATTTTGAACAATTATATTGTCTAAAGGTAAATTTATTTTGATAACTCTGGAAGTTGAACTGTTGTCGAGTCAGTGTGTAGCAGTTATTTTTCGTTTTCAACACGGATTTACTGTTTTTGGTGGTTTTTTGTTGCATGTTGTCGTGACCTTCTCTGGCTGGAATAGCGCCCCTGCAGCGGTGGAAAACGATTCCAGCTGCATATATATAGTCAAGCGTTAAACCGTATACAGACCTACGTATACCGTCTACGCGGGGAAACACGAAGGAGGTCTTCGGACCGGTGCTCACCGTCAACCACGGAGTGGTTCAACTACCTACCGACCGGTGGGCGACGAATGCCTGTCGTACGCATATCCGTCGGTTCGACGAATATCCGGACCCCGCGACGTTTTCCATCTGCGGCACTGATGGACGGTGAGATAATCGTGAGCCTTCGGTGGCGGAACACATCGCCTTTCGTCGTTTCTCAACCTCGATGCTACTTGCCTCAGAAACTCTGGACATTCTCTCATCTTCAACTCTAGTCGGGACCCTGCTGGTAATGCTCTGCGTATGTGCGAGGACTTACCACTGGTGACTCTTCTAGTTGTCTGGGCAATGGTTACTAATGGATGACTGTTTTGTTCTAATGACACTTAACATCGGTAAGTCTAGTGCAGAGAACGTAACTTATAAGTTTTTCTTGAAGAGGCGCTATACAATTTTTTTATTACAACTAGAATAACAATTAAGGAATTTGAACATTGATGGATGATGGTGATCTACTACGATCTGAAATGCCATATACCAACAATCTGAATGATATAGGTAGCTTGCTTCAAAGAGCCCACGACCCCATCGTCGTCTCCATTGGGCTCGAAAGCTGCCTTTATAATGGTCAAGGACGATTATTGTATTACACAGCGATTTCTCGGAACTATTTGAAAGTTAAAATAGACATAAAAACTGTCGACGGCCATGGTTGCTTGGTTATATATTAAAAGATCTAAGCAAACCGTATGCATTCCAAGACAGAACCGTTCTTAAAATTGTCTTTATCCATGCAGTGAGTCTAGCGATGGTCATAAAATGGAGGCGGGTGCATATTTCAGTTAGTTAAATGTCGTGCCAGCCTTTCTGGTTGAGTTGTACGTTGGTATAATCGTTGACGCGCTTGATCTGGAAATCGACGAATGCGGGTTCGACTCTGTAGAATGGACTCAGTTTGTTTAATGACCTCGGAGAAATTTTAAGCACAATTTTCTCTGCCACCAGGCAATTTGCATTGGCGCCGGTGCACGACTGGCCAGTCGTAGAGAGCATTAAACTTATTTCACACTCCATTCATTGCGGGAGATAACACATAGCATATTCTGTATGTTTAAAAATTAGTTATTTCGGTTCAGGCGAAGCTGATTAAAATGAGCGTCTGTCTTACGTTCCGTCATATATCAAATATTCAATACTGTACCTCCAGATTACTATATTGACATTCTTGATAAGTTCAGTGAGGATCATGCAGTACGCACAGGACTAATTAATCGTTTTGACAGTGCGCCTAGTTACGTTTAAAATTTTTATAAATTAATTTTTTTTAAATTAATTAATTATTATATTTCTTACTGACAAAGCAAAGTTTGCTGAGACTCAGTCCTGATTGGTTAAGACCTACTTTGAAACAGACAGCGTGTTGTTTTGAACCTCCCATTGATGATAAAGCTACTGTATAGGCTAAAGCTGCCTAGAGCCGTCATCATTCTATTTAATAAATTACGAAAGTTACCCGTAACGCCAAATCTGCAAGTGAAACGACCAAATTGTAGTGCGTCTTCCTTTTATTCATATTTCTTTTTTTGGTTGTTGTTTCTGTTGTGTACGTACTTACTGAACTATATATTGTAATGTAATGTAATCAAAAATTTATAAAGCGCCACTTCGAGGTAAACTCCTGAGAGGCGCTCCCGGCCGTACAACCCAGAAGAACTGGGAAATAAGAAGGTCTTCAAGCGCTTGCGGAAAAGAGGGGGAGATAGACTAAGAAGTTTCTGGCGTAGGCCATTAGGAAGTCCATTCCAAAAAGCGGGACCAACCACAGCAAAACTCCTGCGCTGGGCCGTAGTTGTTCGAACCGATGGGGCAAGCAAGTCAACCCGTACCCCCGAACGAAGTAGTCTACGGCCCGGAATGGAGGAGGCCAAAACACAGAGCTCCCTAAGATAAAATGGGGCGCAACCCAAGAGGCAATTACGTACAAGAACCAGGATTTTAAATTTTATACGCTCTTGGATGGGCAGCCAGTGAAGCTCCTCTGAAATGTAAGCAGAGATGTGGCCAAACTTAGGGATACCTCCGATCAGACGAGCAGCCGCGTGCAAGACAGATTGTAGTTGCGAGATGCACGAGAGACTCAAGCCAGCAAAGACAGCATTGCCATAGTCAATCCTGGAACAAATAAACGCATGGACCAGAATGGTAGCAGCCTGGGTCGTAAGAGAATGGCAGATAGTGCACAGTTGACGCAGATGGTAGAAACACGTTCGACAGACATTGTTCACATGCTTCTTCAGAGTAAGTTCCTGATCCAAAATTACTCATAGATCATGGACTGAGGAAGAGAAGGAGATATCAGGGAAGAGCCTAAGTAATCTGGCCAGATCAATCTTAGAAAGCTGGGAGCGACTGCCAAACCAGATAATATTTAATATTGATTGTGCAGACTAGTTGCCGTAGTAGAATAAGAATTGGGCAAAAATTTCAAGAGGTACTAATAACGCCACTTCTGGAAGTAGAACGATCAGATACACATTTTAGACTTAAACTGAGGCAATATTAGGTTGACGAAGATTATCAATAGTCCATTTTGGTTGGCGTTTTCTGCAGTAGGCTTTACCAAACGGAACTACATGTACAGCTGCCACTGCGCATGTTCAAAGTAACATGCAACATATGCCAACAAGCTAAAGGTATGTCTATAGGCCTAATTTTATGCATTCACGCTGCAATAGGCCTATCGTTGAATGTTTGCCTAGGCAATCAACTAGTAGCCTTTGATCCCGTATCATTTCAATTCCTTTACACCAGCATACTAATCGTTAAAACAGTTAATAACCTTGGCTGCCAGACAACATTTGGTAAATAAATAATGCAAAGCGGAGAAATGTAAGGTTTTAGTTAACAGAACAATGGGGTTATGCTAAAGGGTTTTATAAATGGTTTGGAAATAATTGTTCATGATACTAATTCGCTTAATTTATTTGTCGTATGCAAATTACTTTACGCAGACCAGCATTCTTGCTTAGTCTACCGACGTCTACTTCTTAGGTTTTTCGTGTTTAATCCGTTTCACTTATAAGGGCAGCCTAACAAGCGACAGTGCGTCAAGATGTGAATAATAAGGAGAAAGTAACGAACAACTGTCTTTAAAGGTTACAAAGTGTAGTGGATCTAACGCTGTTGACAAAACTGATATCTTCGAAATCCTTGGTATATAAATGAATTGGAAGTTAGTAAAATATTGTCTTGTGCTTTGTTATTTGATGTTATGGTATGCCACCTACTTTCAACATTTATGCTCACTGCATCGTCTCTTAGAAGCAACTTTCGAGATTTTTATGTGATTTGATCTCTATTATGAGCATTTAATAATTTTTTTCCTACGGAACCAGATACGATATTTTTGCTTGCAATGTGTCGTCGGAAGGAAATGTGACAACAACAATCGTGCAAATTCACGAAAATGACTGCTAGTAGCTATGAACGTCACGATGTTTTTTTTTGCTTCAGGGTACGCTGCTTCTTTCGTATTAGTGAAGTAGTCCAACCGAATGTTTGTAAATGGGGTAAGAATGGCAACGATTCATTCTCGAAATATAAATAGAAAGCGTTGTCATCTATAACTTGCTCTCCGAAGAACGTCGTTAAAATAATATCTTAAGTAGGCCTGAAATATAACCTTGACGGCAGCGTAAGCTGGGCCAGCATTGGACCTCCATGTATGGCCGTATAGACCAGCTTTGGGTCCAATGAACAGGCTTGTCTCGAAAATAATTATTTTTGTCTATTATAGACCTTTTTGGTTTTTACCGCTTTTATTGGGGCAAAGAATGAATGGTCCACTTTCTTTGCAATATTTATTATATTCAATGTCATCTATAATTCGTTGCAATCTTTGACATCTGCTGCTTGTAGGACTTCCTTGATGTGCCGCATATGTGCCAAAAGACATCTCAATTTCTGAAGCAGGAATCAATTGACAGGAGAGACGATAAAGAAATCTGAATACCTGAATTTTTTTGCAACTTTTAGAATTCTCAGAAAATAAATTGTATTTCATCGTTTGATTCATTCCATTGTCAGTATTATTTTGTACCATATTTATCTAATTATATAAAATACATTGGCGTCTAAATAATTTTTGTTCAAAAGAATGTTATTACAAAATAAATTAAAACGTGTCAGTATGAATGGCTGCTTTCCGCTGCTAATATTTTTCCAAAACGTTACCGTTCCAGTCGAGTTTTGTTCTATTTTTCGGCAGACGGATAAATTTCTCGTCCCATCTGTTCAGCAAGTGACAATAATCCTCTCTGCCTTTTGAACCGACATGTAGTCCTGTTTCGCGACGATTAATGCAAAGGCACGAAGACGTATCATCGTTGTAGACTTTCAGGTTGTTGTAAAGAGTAAATAGTTTTTCTTTGTGGGCGAAATAAATGAACCACTGTTCCCACTTGGAATCAGCTATGCCTAGCTTTCAAAGCTTTGGCACCAATGTGTTGTCATGATGCCCAGAACCTTCGGATGAAAATCAGATTTCATGGTATGGGCATGATACCAATCCTGAAAGTTTCTCCAAACGGATGGCTTGGGTGAGAATCCCCATATACCGATGCATTTGTACATGAACACAGTTTCATTTTTGAGAGCCTCGGTGTTTTAAGGAAACGTCTTGTGATTTCTGATTGACACTTGTAAAGTAACTGCCGGCAAAGTCGTTTCTTCAACTGTAAAGCCGATGAACAATATTTTTATCGATCGACAGATTTGTATTTGGAAATACGTAGGCATATGTCGTCTTCTGAATGGCAAACAGAACGCGATAGGCAATTGATCTAAATTTTGGCGAACTACAAATGTCTGTGTGATACGGGTAGTTGATTCTTTCCTGAGATTGGAGATGCCCAATCGACTGCGACAAAGGGAATCGTTAAAGCGTGCTTGTTGCTTTGGGTAGCCAACATCTAATTTATGTGGACGGCTGTGCTCATGACTATTTAATAGACATGAACAATTTAGCAAAAATGTGTACAAGTATGTTCTGAGTGTAGGCGGTAGGCCTGCATACTTGAGAGTACGTCTAAAAGTGCAAGGACATTAGAAACAGCGATAGCATACATGTATATTCCTGAATATACGTTTCCAAATGTAGGGTACATTTGCTTGCTTAAGACACATAGTGTTTGGGGTTGGAAGCTCTTCTTTGGTGAATGACACGAACATCAGTCGAGCAGTTTACGGTATGTGTAATCATGTGAGCATTTTATTTCACTTTTTGAACGTTAATTCTTTGGAAAATCAACAACGACAGCGTCTCATGGAATATTTAATCCTGGGATAAGTACGACATCTCATCGGTGAACACCTCCGAGGTATACATGAAAGTCGCGTAAATATACACGCACGCAAATATGGCTTCACCAAAACTAACCGCTCACCAGGGGGTAAGAACGCTAAGAAATACACAATTTTCCAACCTCATAAGTAATTACACAACGCGTCCTTGCATTCTCACAAGTTCTTGCATTATATCAAGCTGTATTACATTTGTCATTTCGACAATGATGTTGCCAACCTTGGCAGTCATTCTTTAACTGAAGTTTTTCAAAGGCCTTCTCGGAAGACACGCGCCGTGTCACAGAGATCTGAATTGGAATGATGCAGCTATTTTTAAATCGCTCTCTCGTTAGGCTGATTCTATCGAGACACTGACTCAAAACAATGTAAAAACAAAGATACCATGCATTTAGTTACAATTCAATCATGTTATGGAAAATTCTGGATAAAATAAGCGGTAAACTAAAATTCACTTCGGTTCTACTATCGTACAGTTTACAATAGCGTACAAAAAGGATCCGTTCATTATAACGGTTGAAGAGGCGAAGTTCTCATAAAAATGGCATGAAATGATATTATAAAAAATTACAAACGTATGCTTATACTACTTAGAATGTACTACAAATGCACAAATCCACTGAATTTCAATCGGTAAACCCTTGGGAACGAGCAATAACGTTTGAACTTCTGTATTAAATTTTTGTAGATTTCAAATACGTTTCGGTCTTAATAACATGAAGATCTTATAGAATGTAGTAGTCATTTAAAGGTGATGAATGGTGTCCTCGTTCCCATAAGTTTCCATTTAGTTTTGAATCAGGCCAACCTGGGTTGGTCTACTACTAGCATCCACCGTAGCCTTCAGTACAACACAAAGTATTCCGCAACGACTAAGCAACCAGCCGCATGATAAGCTACTGACAGCAATGTTGGCACTTCCAAAGTTCCAACATCTCTATGAGAATCTGGTGATACTACCGACTACATCGGAACAAACGACGCAGTAACCAGCTTTTCATCACTATATTGGTCTAAATCTCATGGTGATCATTTTAGGCCTTACTTCATGCAAATGTGAAAGATATGTCAGACATCAAATTCCGGGCAATTAAATTACAGCAGCTGTATCGTGATTACAATGTTTCTCGATTCACTTAATTTGCGTTTTTAATTTTTGAAATATATAAATATCTCTCTGGCTTAATTTCAGGAATTTTTATTAAGAATAAATTATTTTATTAACGGTCAGAGAACACCTTGTTTGACACAACTTTGGTGTTGTCCAATTGGCAATGTCAAAAAGTGTCAATAAAATAAAGAGTTTCTTTGCAATGAAGTTGTTGAAAAATGTAATGTAAATGTAAAACTCAAAGGCCTGACCTTAATGCAAGTGTTTACACCGCTGAGTAGCTTATTCTAAGCCGCTGTATAAGTCCACTAGTAGACTTACATTACACTGGCATCATTTAAGTCAGTTAATACATTATCTTGTTCCTGATATTTTCAGCTCATTGTCACATAAACCTGCTAGACATCACTTCTTATTGATTTGCCTATTCTGAAAAATTCAAAAGTAATAGCTATGGCACTGGGGCAAACTTCATCTCCGTTGTCTTCATGGAGTAACGGATATCATGAAAGCCGCTCCAAGTAACTCCATCAGGATTATGCGATGAATAATTCCCTCGTCTATATAATCCGTTTAGATTCGAATTGTAGCCATGGCCATACCACCAGGCTCCACTGTAAACCTGAGCACAGTTTCTCCAGTCGGAGTCGTGGTCTGCGTCTTTTGTGGTGAACGGCCTTCCACTGTGGTAGCTTAGGCTATCACCTACAATAATCAATGAGTATAACAATTAATTCAGGCGCAAAACCAAGTGACTTTTATATTAACGCTGCAATAAACAAGCCTTCACAAGAATTCTGAACATTTAGAGAAATCGCTGTAGTGAACCAAAATTGCTTTATCTACCTGTTGTCTACCAGGTAAAACTATTTGATTATACTAGAAATATCGCATCGGATGAAATTTAAATTGAGTAATCCTATAACCCGTTTGTCATAATGCATTGGGCAATATTCGCAAGTCGATTCAACGCCAAATCTTTAAAAAGATTCAGTCGAAATCCGAGAAGACAGCGGGAGCAGAAGACAGGCTACGGTTGGTAAGCAAGTTCGAAAAAATGCATCAGAAAATTAATGGCATGAAAGAACTTATGGGGGACGAAAGTTGGCATCAAATTCTAATGGCCCGAACCAATACAGAAACCTAGTGGATATCAGAGAAGCCCCTCCTGACAGCAATTCACAAAATGCTAGGTGAAATGCAAGTATGTATTTAATGTAGAAGATCTGAAATGCGTCATTTAATGACGGATATCTTATCTCTCAAGAAGTCAAGCATGAACCATAATCAACAGCTATTAGTCAAATTTCTTCAATTTCACGTTCCTGTCAAGGATTGTAGAATAATAGTGGCTCGGCAGATGTTGCACTACCTGGAATTGGCTACAGTTCAGTTCGTCGAAAGCGCAGTTTATAAGGCTAGACAAACGACAGGCACGAGAAAGGATAGACAGAGACGATAGCAACGACAGTTCCGGGTTGGAAACCATAACACGTTGCACACTATTTGTAAAGAAGACCTGTCTATGGTGGACGATGTCAACTCTCCCGGGAGTACTACGACCAAATATGCCAGGTTACAGTCGTTCAGCGAAAATGATCAAACGAAGCCGCTCTAGTTCTCGTTCATTCCTTATTCCGACGCTCTTGTACTATTACAACAAAGTCATAACAAACGTAACATAATGTTTTTTTTATTGCACCTGAAAAACATAACAGCATCATCCACAAAGTCACAGAACAGTGCAACAGGAGTCATGTAAAAAGCTAAAAGCTTATACAAGAATTGGCCCCTATTTTTATTTAACAGTAATTCATTTTATCTGTTTATTTTTGCAGGCCTGCCAAATATTTTGAATGTATTATATCGTAAATGGGAATTTGGGATTCATGCGCTACACAAAGGCTCCATATAGTTATTGCAGTAGCTGAGTCCCGCAAATGAGGCGCGCTTTTCGGAGATTGCGGCCGAATTCCTTCGAGATTAGAGCGAGTGTCAGAGAAATTACAATTTTAAAAATTTGATATTACTAGAAGTTCTTTGGGAATATTTCGAAGTAATATCATAGCGAAGAAAAAGTTCGAAGCGAGGAATGTTTGAATAACAGCGTTTAATCGGTGGCAGGCAAACTCTGACTAGTCCGTAACTAAGTTGCACTCGAACTTGTCGTGTAGATGCGTCGCGAGTTTCACGGATGATACTGAAGTCTGGGGTTTCCGATCGTATTATCTTTCGAGACTACGAGTCTGGGTTTCTGGAAATGCCTGTGTCGAATTCGGCGTTTTTTGGCGGCAAGCTTCAAGGCTCTATTTTATGCCAGGGTATCTGATCCTATCACGAACCGTCGATGTTCTTAGTCAAGGCAGCAGTTGGGACGTGTCTTTCCACCTGGTCCTCGTTTTCGTTACGGCTGACGAAGATCTACAAAATCTTTCGTATCAGGGAGCAATCAGGTACCTAACTCATGCCCATGCTAAAGACAATAACGGGTTCTGTTGCTATGCTTACAGAGTGCTAGGTGTGCTACATGATCAATTGATGGAAAGCCACACCCATTTGGAAAATAAATTTATAGAGCGCCTGTTCATAAAGCAGAAAAAATTGTCCCTTGAGGAGCGATTCATGAAAGGGCTGTCGGACTTGAGAAAAGAATTTATCGCGCGCCTAGCTGGTGATAAAAACTTTACGGAGCGTAAATGTAAGACTGTTGTGGGAAAGACGAGACTTGATGGCCCTTCAAAGCGACAATTCCCTTTCTCTGCCCGGAAACCGCCAACATTGTTGAAGCCCTGGAAACTGACCGGCCATCTTGTTACAAAAGGAGATGCACCGCTCCGCACGAGCTAATTGAGCCACGGATTTAGTGCCAGGGAAACAGTTATGTTTCCTCCTATTATGGTGAGGGAAGTCTTAGAGTGCGATGGGCTGCACTTTTCGATCGAGGTTCGAATCTCAGTCAATGGACGGGAAACCTGTTCCTCCTGCAGTCAAAGCCCCCCCCCAACAGCACGGGAAACACCCAAATTGGAGAGGAGATGGTCGTTGCAGTATCAGCTTCAGTCCTTCCTCCATTACATCGAACAGAGAGTGATCAGTTTACCAAATGTTTTGCATATTTAAAGAGTGCATTGCCTATCTATATGCGAGAGACATTGCAGTGGCTCCCGGTTGAGAAGAGAATTACGTTCAAGATGCTCGTCACAGTGCGCCCACAAAAAGTCGGCGGGGCCTCGGAATACATGGGAGCCGGGTCAAAACACTGCGTTCATCAACACATGGGCACTTGATAGCTCCGAGCTAACGTATAACGGTCACATCGTTCTCTTCCGCTCATTGGAAAGCTCTTCTGGAACAGTCGTGCACTGAAAATTTGAACTCTTAATTTTGTTTAAAAATTCTAGATATAGTAGTTGCTAATCGTCTGAGCCTTTTATCCCACTTGTGGAAGGCAGAGTGAAAGGGTACCTTCTCTTCCAGACTGTCTACTGGAAGCATCATTCTACTGAAACCGCACTAATTGTTTACAGAAACATAATCAACTCCATGGACAAAAAAGTAACTGCTCTTATTTCCCATGATTTTCTGACGCTTTGATAAAGTTGATCATGGTATACATCTTCACCGCCTCGGCACTGGATCGGTCATTCCGGCTCGGTCTCCGCTGGTTTTCATCTTACTTGCACCCTTGTAGTCAATCAGTTCGCATCAACCAACTCACTTCTGCCCCTACTGTATTGAATTACGGCGTACCACAAGGTTCTGTACTGGGCCCGTTCCTGTTCGCATTATATACCACTCAACTCGGTGCACTACCACTAATAGCTCTCTTGACAACTGTCCAGATGTTACACGCTAACGGTAAACTGCTATTTCTTTCATTTGACAGGTCAATATCTAATCTTGCTCTCCAACTACTTGCTTCTGCTTTTGGTGCTGTTGACTCTTAGATTGCTAGTAATAAATGTCTTCTGAATTCTTCAGAAAAGAATTCGTTCTCATAGGTACAAGCCTAAAACTCCACAAATTTGATTGGCTTACATATGTTCAATTGGGTGGTTTGCTTGTTAATCATACTGAATGGGCACGCAGTTTGAACGTGGTGCTTGCAACCGCAATGTTGACCGATTTAGGTCTTCAATTCAATCGATTTTATTGATGAAGAAGTACCCAGAAGAACGAGTTCATACTTTTTCGGATTCAGGCCTAGTCCGTTTGTTAGGAACAAGCAGCGGACTACTTCGGTAAACCGTGCTAGATTGTTGGTCGAGTCGAGGCGATGGAACTCTATATACAGTTGCGTGTCATTGGCATACTGGTGGTGACTAATACCGTGTGCGTAAATGACACCAGCAACTGGAGCCACATACAGCGTGAAAAGAACCGGGCCAAGGACGGACCTTTGTGGGACGCAGCATCCGCAGGTAGAAGACTGCGACGTTGGTGGTCGAACGCTGAAGTGTTGTAACCGGTCTGTCAGGTAACTGCGGATCCAAATCAGAGCAGTACGGGCAATGCCGAATGCCTAACGATGAGTGTTGATTTGTCGATTGCATCTAAGGCAGCGCAGAGATCGAGGCCGATCAGTAAAGCGTTTTGACGTCATCCAGTAGCGGTGTAGACATCACCAAGGATCTTCAATTAACCCGTTGAAGCCGTGAGCATCAATCAGTCGAGTGATGCCCACGGTTAGCTAACTGATGACTGTTATAATTAAAGGATGACATGAAGCAAGAGACGAGCCAGGATGACACGCATCAAATTTTTTGACAGAGTATTCAAGCTTGCAATTGACCTATAGTTGGAAGAACTTCCTTCGTCAGTAGATTTCTAGAAGGTTAAAATCCGTCAGCTGCTGAAAGACAAGTTGCAGATACGATCGATGATTGGAGTGAAAATGTATTGCACGCGGTTTTAGCAGAGGCAAAATTGGAAACATGCATCGGAGATAAATTTCTCGGTAAGAAAGAAAGTAGCCTAGTATGAAGATTTCCACAGCATCTATAGGACTGATGTCATCGAGATGCGTGCCAATACGGACCCTGGCTGACGCTAGAGTGTCTATGGATTGTCCGAACAGTTGCTTGGTAGTCGATACCATATTGACTTGATCTTGTTGATTAAGAAGATTGAGAAAGTTGGAAAGCGTTTCTGATATTCTTCAGTTGGTAACACCTTTGACGGTACTACATCCTGCACTGCCTGCCGACCACTGTTGACGAGATCAGTTTGGCATTTGTGCTACTACGCTACTGTAGTTTTGTCGGCGTGATTCATTTTATTCACAGTTTTCCGTGATGCCCTCTCCAGTGTTCCTCTTAACTGGTCATGCGTGTACCATCTTGAAAGGATAACGCGCACAACCATTTTCTCTTAATTTTCGTGAGCATCATTTATTTAAAAGTTCTTTTTAATTCAGTATAACAGCTGCTGTCACATTCAGCCTAACATGTTCAGAAGGCCAAAACAAGTTTTCCATAGCCATGTTGCAAACGCAGATGGCATGCTAGCCTACAATTCGAATTTAAAGTGTCCATCCAGACTTATTTCTAGTCACTTCATTAGTGCATTGGAAGTCATGGAAGAGAAGGCGATTCCCTTGGGTCTAGAGCTGAATTAGGGTAAAACTAAGATTCAATCAACGATGGACCACCCCTCGGAACAAGTTACCATGGCTAAAGAGGATACAGTGAAGCTCGTGAATACCTTCACGTACCTAGGTAGTCGGACAATCTCCATGGGTACCAGTGACGTGGAAAATAGACGTTGCATCGTTGAACAAACATACTTGGCGCTCGTGTATTCAGCTGAGCACCAAGCTGAAACTGTACAAACTATGTGTAATCCCGATCCTCCTTTATGGCTGCGAGGCCTGGACAAATACAGAGGGCCTGAACAAGAAGACAGATCGCTTCGATATGTGATGCCTCAGTAAAATCTTGCGTATATCCTATCTGGACGCTATCACCAACCATGAAATGAGGAGACGAACGACAACAATGCAGTCTCTGCCACAGTCCTGGAGCGGAGAATCCGCTTCTTTGGACATGTTGCACGCGCTCCTAAGGAAGAGGATAACAGGAGATCCTTATGGTCAATGATGAACAAACCCCCGGGGAACAGAAGAAGACCACATGGCCGTCCGAAAGCCACGTGGCCAAGAATTGTGGAGAAAGATCTTTCACTTTTGAGCATTTGAGAGAGGCTACTCAGCTGACGATCGGTTCCTACCAGTGCACGCGCTGTGAGCCTTAAGAACGTGGCTTTCTCGACTCTGACGTCGAGCCACTGTATTACGGATGCTCTGCGATACATAGATCCAAGCCGGACTCCTCTGGCCATTTAAATCATTCTACACGAGTGCTGCAACTAACAGGTGACCGAAAACAACGCTTGTTCAAGTACTGTTTGAAGCGTTTAATAAATCTTCAGCAACATGTTGCACAAACTGTTGACCTCTGTAAATTTTTTTCCAGAAATATGCTTGAGGACGGTCGAAGTGCATCAGTTAGTGAATGCAAAATTGTCAAATTGAGCTCGCAGTACCCCTAGGAATGCGTGTAGGCCTACTGGAGTGATGATGTTAAAAAGCTGTTAAGCAAATATATGCAAACATTTTAACAGAGCCATGCAAATGCATGCATCGCCAATTGACCAAGTGCAACAACCGCCAGTTCCAAACCTGGATAAAGGAAGAGGACGACGGTGATCATCTTCGTTATTATAAAGCGTCGTTAAACAGAAGCTAAACGCACCGCCTTTAATTTAGAATGGATTCTGTATCTGTATCTGGCTTGGCGGCCGGTAACTCACTTTCGTTTGTTTTCCCGGCCTGGATCACTTTTACACGCTCTCTTAGCCTTTGTCATACACATTTATGCAACGCCTCAAAAGAAAAAGACAATACGAATGTTGTTAATGTTGAAGAATACTAACACTGACAGCGTATTTTGTACCTGCATTTCCCGAGTAAGTTCCAATAGTTAATGTGTAATTATCTGCCGCTGAACTGATGACGAAGCTCGAGTACTCTGCGTATCGCCTCTGTCCTTCAAAGTCTTCCAAATCAATGCGCAACTTGTAGTTTCTTTTCGTAGTCAGAAGGTGAAGCATTTCGTTCCCTGTAGCAAGAAATTGTGCACTTTTTAAAGTCATAACTGTACATGTGTATCGGCTATTTCATCTCAAAATAAGGAAATGTCTAAAATAAACATACAAGAAATGGTTAACTGTTACTACTCAATTCACTACATACATGAATTACAAATAACTCAAGAATGATACAAGAATGCAGCGGTTTTAACCATTATCAGATTTAACAGACCTTCGAATATTTATTTTATCACATTTCACAGTACTTCGAATATTTAATGCTGTTAATTAGTGCAGAATTTTAGGTTTACCGTTTAACGAGAGAAAAAATTGTAAATTGTACACGTTTTTCTAAAGCGACCATATGGATTCCACCCGCGCACGGGTGAGATCCTTCACCACCGCTAGACGCCATTTAAGGTCCCCGCGCACGGACCGTACTAGCCCGAGATTCAAATCTCTGAAATAAACCACGACCGGGACGCGAACCTGGGATCCTCACGCACCGAGGCTTCCTTGGCGTACGCGCTTACTGATGTAGCTAACTAGGCCAGTTAGGCCTAGTGATTATTGCGTAGTAAATGAATTTAAGATGTATGTAAAACCATAATTTTGCTGAATAAAATCATACAGTCATTAATAATTTGTGAAACATTTGACAAATTTATAACAGTTTTATATGAGACTCATCCTAAACTCCGAACGAAGACAGTACTGGGTGGATTCCCTGGCTTTCTAGCTGCTGATCCGAGGCTCTCATGATCGTAATCGTAATCGTAATTCCGATATTTCTAAAGCGCCCAACGAAAGCCGCGCCTCGGGGACAAGCTTATTCGCCGGCGCTCAGTGAAAACAAAATCGATAGGCAAAAAGGTTCGGTTGCAGGTCTAGATCCAAAAGTCAGGCCGAGAGACAGCGTGGCAGCTATGGGGTGGTGTTTGGGGTTTTAGAGGAGAGAGAGATAAGAGGAAGAAGAGGTATCAGGATACGATCTGTGAAAGAGGTATGTTTTCAGTTTTGAGTGAAAGGCCGAAGCAGAAATTGCTAGCGGTGGAGCATCGATGAATTTGTACGTCGCAGTTCTGGGGGGAGTTTATTCCAGAATGGTGGGACAGCTATGGCTATACAGCGATTACCAAATTTTATGGACGAGGTGACTGGAGGGCGGAGAAGTGTTAGGGCAGAAGAACAGCGGGTTGAGCGAAGCGGTTGTATTGTAAATAACTGACGGAGATAGGAGGGTTGGGAGGATTGAAATGCATTGCAGGTAAGTGTTAGGACTTTATACTCAATTCGCTCTCGAATTCTCTACAATTTCCCTAATGTCGTTCAGGTCTGAGCTAACCTCAGGAAATTTCTGTTTCTTTTGTTCGGACTGACTGTCCTACGTAGCCTGTCTTCAAATCTACGGAGACATACCTATATCGATCTCTTTTGTTTCGTCTGTAGGGTAATAGTTGGGAGTGCGGTTTTGCTCAGAAAACCCCCACATTGCTCGATGGCTTGTTCAGTTTATTAATATTAGGGCGCTACTGTATTATGTTAGATTGGATAAGAGAAGAAATGATATCCTAAATTCAATAAAATATCTTTGCTTTACCTAGCCAGAATTCGCCACTTGGGTCGCCAAATCCAGCTGCATATTCACTCCATGTTCTATTAAAATTCTGGCTGCCATCTGAAAAACCTACAATTATTAGCATGAAAACTAGTTGATAAGGAAACTTTGACCTTTAGGAAAACTTTGTCTAGTACTGAGTGAGATGTGATGGAATTTGTAGCAAATAAAACTATAAATTTTTCTATATTTCTATTCATTCACATAATAGAAATATAGAGTACTGAGGTTTAAAGAGATACTTCACGAATTAAGAATTGAAGGTTCCTATTAATCTAAGGTTAATATTAAGTGTTTATTGAACTCTATTTGCTAATATAATTCTCTGTCTTCCTATCTCCCTCTCTTTTTTGTCTCTCTTCCTGTCTTTCTCCCTCTTACTTTCTCTTCCTTTCACTCACTCCCCCTTTCTCTCTCTTATAGGCCTATACCAAACTCTTTATGGGGAAACTAATGTAGTGAGTGTAGCATTGTCCCTAACGCGGCCCAACGCCTTCTTGTCATAATCCTTCTTCTGAGCAAATATCGCGTTGTTGCGGATTCTTTTTTACCATTCTGGTTCACGTTGCTCTTGGTCTGCCACAACTCTCTTCCAATATTTAGTTTTTGTGTGGAGCCTGAAAGATACTTATGTGGGAATATTTCTGCGAAGATCATGCGGCTTGACTATAGCAAAGGGAAGCTGCGTTCTCGAACGGCAGCAGAAGCCCGTACGCTTGCCGCTCTTACCCAGTGTTATTTAGCACCATTTTGAATATCGGCATAGATGCGATATAAGTCCAAATCTGGCGAGATGCGACATTTAAATTTAAAGAGAAAGCAAAGGGACTGTCACGAATTGCCCTTGTTGTTATCGTTAAGGGAATTAAGGATTCATATCTGTATCTGCATATATATGGGAATAGGCATATATGTAGATGACTGGGCTATCGAGGACGTGTTAATAAATATATTTTGGTCGCTGGTCATCGGTGGCCGTGGGCTCCAAAAAGGGATGGTCAAGGGTAAAAGGGCACAACGCCGTTGTCCTCGTCTTCGTCTAGACAAGAATAAAAGGACATACATTTCAAAGGAAAGGGGCGTTGGTGACCAGACTTCAGTTGAGAAACGACGCTGCCAGTCGACAGACGTGGTCGGTCGAATTCGCCTTGGAGGTCGCTGCGGGTCTGAAAGTCACTCGTCCCAGCTGTGGTTGGAGCGCCCTTTGGCGTTCACCGCAAGGGCGACGCCTACCGGTCGGACGAGAAGTCTTTTCCAGAATTCCTCGCCACCGCCTCCAACGGGACTAAAGCCAAATGAACACGGAACCACGCACTCGTTGAACGGCGCCGACAGGGGGTGATGTTCAGGTCGTCTCTGCCGTCTGGCGTCATCTCATTACATTGGAACCTCTTTTTTCCCGCCTTCGGAACTGTGAGTCTCACTCGTTGTTTGGGGGGGGGGCCTGGAAGAAAGGAACGGCCATCGACCGGGGTTCCATTATAGACGGTCTTCACTGCTAGACTTTAACTGAACTGACAGTTACTTTGGTTTCTTTTCTTTATGAACATTTCTGTTTTATATCAATAATAAATAGCCTAATGCTATATGAAAATACCAAGGTCTGTCTCGAGTTTTAAATGTACCGACATTACACAAAACTCCTTGATATGTATGTACAAGGCATAACTTACCATCAACCACGAAACCGTGACAGGGACACATAATTGCGTATCGGAACAAGGTCTACACACAAATGGCAATGAGTTTTTAGTTCCAATTCAGGATCGTTCTACATGTTTCTTGTTTTTCTGAACACGAATGTCCTTTCAAATATAAACTCTAATAACTAAGCTACATTAAACAGGACAAGAACGTAACTTTTAGAAAGCCTCGACGGACCTGTAGCCCATTCTACCTTAACGATTATCTTAATCCTAAATCTGATCCTATACTAATCCAGATCGAATGCACATTAGAGAATAATGCCACTTTGACCGACCGTATTACCGACTGTTTCACCGTCTCTATCGTCTATCCAATATTTCCTCTCTGTATGTGTATCTACCTATCTGTATCTTTCCATAAAATGGTTGGACGACGACAAAAGAGTTATTTAAAAAAGGAGTAGATCTGAATGGTTGAACGGTGATTGAGAATAAGAATAAATACAAGAATTCATGTTGGAAGGTTAATAAATGTTCCTTTTTAATTATGGGTATATGCATTAGTGTTAGGGAGTGCATGATGCATTTATTTTGGATGGCTAACATGTACATTATTATTTTTTTAAATACTTTCATAGGCGTGCATTTTCTTCGGTGCTAAAACGCATTTGCTCCAGATAACCTATACGCATACTAACTGAATATTACTATCTTTTATATAACTATCACTAAGCTGATTGGGCATGTTACACAATAGCCGCTATGTAACCTGATAACATTGTGAAAGGAAGAGAGTGTACTGCTCTCTTGACATTGATCAATCTTCTGCCAACAGCAGAAGATAAATGAGTGTCAAACTTTTAGCCTCTTGAATGGAAGCGAAGGACAAGAGATCCTTATCACACGTTTAGGGTCGTTGGACAAAGGCATTAGCAGCAGACTTGGCCAACGAACCATGTTCTATTGCACAGTCAATAATAATCTAAATTTATATACACATTCCTTTGTCAAATACATACCAGCCATTTGCCATCGGTAGTTTCCATGTCGCAAAATGCATTAATAGAAGAAAATTGCCTGAGTTGATGTCTAACGTGCACCTGGTAGACGCCACTTTCAGAAAATTGCCTGAGTTGAGGTCTAACATGCACCTGGTAGACGCCACTTTCAGTATGGCCACTTGCTTTTATGTCAGAACAATCTCTTACTTGTGATTCAAGAAGCCTGCTGACGTCTAGAATAGCAATAGCATCACACGCACATTAATCGGGAGACTTACTTGCAATAAACTGAAACCAGAATGAGATTCAAACGCAGAATTACAAATGAACTAGCATCTTTATTGAAATGCCATAAACACTGACGTCTTTAATGAATACCTTACAATTGTCTAATTAAGGCCTACAGTTCGTTCTTTTACAGCGCGTCGATAGCTTTCAAAAGATAAAACCGAAGGAACTTGACGGCCTGCTATATGATTCACCTAATTACTTGCAAACGATTTCAGGCGCAATATTAATATATCCATGTAGCTTTGCTTTAAATAATGTCTGCGAAAGTTTCATGTAAGGTTTTAAGTTTGAAATAACCAATTAATTGTTCGCATAGGATATCGGCCAGATTAGTTAGAGCTGCAAACTTGAAAAAACATCCATCATAGAAATAGCATATAGAAACAGCATATCTTTGAATACGGCCATTCTCGTATATTATGAAATCGCGCCTCCCTCCTAAATCAATGCCATTTACAACACCAATAAGCCTATAATCAGTGAAATATCATTTCATGTTTTCACCATACGGCTTATGACCAACGTTTTACTCTGACATAAAGATGCAAAGATCCCTTGGTTAAGGTTCACTATATCCAGTTTCAGAATTGAACTCTATTTATCATTACCCTTTTAATTACTCAAAACATGTTACCATTTGCCAGTTTCCTTGAATTTTCGTTTTTGACGTAGGTATCGTGGTCCTGAAGACGTCGGTCAACCGCTTGAAGGTTTCTCATACTTATGTCACTTTGGTTTTTGATGTAGACATCGTGGTCCTGAAGACGTCGATCAACTGCTTGAAGATTTCTCATAATGATGTCAGTTTGGTTTTTGATGTGGTCACCAAAACGTTGATTAACGGCTTGAAGGCTTCTCATGTTGATGTCAGTTTGGTTTTTGATGTAGATATCGTGGTCATCAAGACGTTGGTCAACCGCTTGAAGATTTCTCATAATGATCTCATACTGACTCATCATTTGTTGAAACGATGTGCTATGAAGCTTCTGAAGACCTAGAACTTGCTCAATTAGAAATCTCTGCTGCTCTATCTCTGCTTCGATGCTGATTGACGAGTCTCCAATGTTGCAACGCTGTACAGTGCTCTGTCCTAGTACTGGATAGATCGTAACATAGGCAAATATTACTGCAAATGCTATGAAGTAACGGCAGCTCATGGTGACTAAAGATTTACTGAAGACTCGACTAACGAGTACAACGCACAGAAACTGACTGCTTCCCTTTCAACAGCGTATGCGTTGGTTAACCAAATTTATAATGAATCTGAACAAGGCCACAAGGAAGCAACAAAATTACCATCTGTTTATTTGATCTCTGAAGCATATTGTACTCTCGTGACTTACTTAAACAAACTAGCAATTATCTATAAAATTCACCAGTAGCAGGCTCCCGCGCACCGACTGAGCCCAATCAACGCGTTTCATCAAGACTTGACTGATGACCCTTCGTTCAGAGTTCCTGGACCGAGCAGCTTCGAATAGATAGGAAGACGATGGGCGATCGTGTCGCGGTACACGATAGTATCACTGCTCAACGTGGTCCTTCGAAGGGATAGAAGACGCAACGCCTGGACATTACTGTAGCCAGATCGATCTGTGATGGACAGTCATTTGAATGAATGTAGAACCTTTCTGGTAGACCGCCGATGCTACTCTAGCGCCTCCCTTTGCCTTTCGACTGCATAGATAGCCTTGTATGTGTCAGCCGCGACTGACCATCTGGAATCTGCTATCCCCGTGAATAACGATTAACTATTCCAACGAAGAGGGGCTTTAATCAATAGAAGAATAGCAGTTCTTAAAATTAAAATTAACAGCTTATTCGTGGAAGTAACTCCGAAACGCCAAGTCGATCATTGTAGCAGTCCGAACATTATTAGCATGCGAATATCAGGGGTAAGTAATTTCACAGGAAGGCCCAGCATATTATTTTATTCAGAAAAGCCTAGAGTTATTACGGGCAGAGTTTCCATAATAATTGTTCCGTGAGCTACTGTAATTACTGTGACATTCACCGAAAGAAACCGTTAAGAGTGACGGAAGGCGTTTTCGGAAGATATGGGTTGATATCGGCTTTCTAAATCGGTAGAGGTTTTCGGTTTTTTACTTTTTTTTAAAGTCGGTTCGGTTTTTGGTTTCGGTGTTCTAAATATAATGATATTGGTATCGGGGTTTAGTTTTTTGTGACATGTGTTCTTTATGGTGTAAATTTATAGTCCAACTTTACTACTATACAGCGTACACTTGGCAATAGTGCAGCGTGTATTGCTGCATTACTGAAAGAAAATTGTATGTTCAAAATTAAATTTGTATTTTTTATGTATGACGGTGATATCACTTCTTCAAAGATATATAGATCAGTTCTGTACGCGCCGCCTCATAAGCAAGCAGTGAAGAAATTTATCGAAGTATCATCTTTAATCCTACAGTACAATTCAGATGTTCAGTATTTTCCCAACAATTTCTTGGTTTTCTTGTCTAGTCCGGTAAATTTTGCGAATCGACCCATTGCATTTGTTCAGCGTGTTGATTAAGCGATAAGTATCGATTTCGATTTTTCTGAATCTTCCGATATCGTTTCGATATCGGTTAAACCGACCCAGCACTAGTTTATGCTATACCGGTATAAAAGTTTACCGATCTGTTTCTTATTTTGGAAGTCAATGTTCAAGATATTAATCTTAGGTCAACGGACTCTTGCTTACTACTGGAGTAAGAGGATATTTCTGCAGGGATACGGATAATACTTTTTTGAAGCAGGTTATTAATACAATGCAATTGAAATTTGAATATATCTCTTACGCTATTTTCAAAGGTGCATTTTGCACCTGTGCAACAGGAAACACTACAAGTCATAAGCAGAGAGAAAGCAGCAAGTTTGACGCCTGTGGAGAAACATTTCTCATTGCAACAGGGTCACAAAATTCCAAATGATGAGATCAGGTGAAATGGTTCTTCATGTTATTTAGTCCAAAAACACAGTCTGGCGGCATGGTGGATGACTCTCGTTAGTAGACGCACTGTGCATTCAAGAAGACCATAGAGTAGGGCCTCTAGAATTCTAGTTAACAAGTCTGGCCAGAATAAGACTATGCCGACTCCTTCTGAGGTAAAAAAAACGCTTTCGACAAGTCGCAGTAAGTTGGAGTTTGGACGTCATGGAGTAGACTAACAATCATAATAATACTAAATATAAGAACAAGAATGAAAATATAAATACATCAAGTGAAAGAAGTAATGAAAATTCGTAAATAACAGTGTAGACGTAAACTACATGCTAATCAGAACCTTCCAGAACATAGTTATAATTTGCAGTCTTCTAAACACGCCATGTGATATGGAACCACTAATGGTGCAATTATAGGGGCATGACTGAACATATTTATTACAAGTTATAGGCATCTGCTCTGTTACAATGTGCAAATATTCTTTTAAATTGGCCCTTTTAAACTTCGAGTTACTGAACGCATGAAGAGCAGCTTAGTGTAAGCGGAGACTTTAAATTATAGAAAATGGCGTATCTTATCAATGTCAAACCTGGAAACTGACTTTATATTCTTATTAAATTTTATGCAGATAATAACTTTTGCCCTTGTTCTCCGTCATATCGGTTGTTGTCCATTTTTATGTCATTTTGAACGATTAAATTGGCGAAATGTAAATTTTTTTTAGGTTATTCTGGTAGTTTGAACTGTTAATGTTCCCCAGTCGGCAATAATTTTTTTTTCAAACACGGATTTACTATGCTGTGGTCGGTTTTTGTTGCATGTTATCGTGACCCTGTCTGACTGGAATGGTCCAACCGCCTTGTACTGAAAAGATCGTGCCATGCGCTAATATTAGTGCAAATACTATAAAGTAACGACAGCTCATGGTGACTACAGATATACTGAAGACTCAACTAGCAAGTAAAACGCACAGTAACTGATTGCTTCACTTTTGGCAACGTATATCAAATTTATAATGAATCTGAACTAGGCCACCAGGAAGCAAAAATGGTTAGCAGCTGCTTCTTTTATTTCAAAAACAGACGGGAATTATTCCCTCGTTGCGCTCTAATTTCACTCCCGCATTAAAGATAATGTTGTACACCAGTTGAGCTATTGGACCATGAGGGTTTATATAATATTGATATGCTGCACGCCCTTAGTTGTTAAATACTGTTCTTTCACAATTTTCTCTGTTTCATGTAATCGTTGTCAATTGTTAGTTAGTTTTTGATTCTAATGTGTTGTACACTCAATGGCAAAGTTATTTCATTAATTTGCTGACATTGCACTAATGTAAACTGTTCAGGATCAGAGAGAGCATCATAATGAACAAGTGCAATATAAATCAACAGAAAATATTCAATTACTGACTAAATGCCTACAATTATAACTGATGGTTTGAGTTTTTCATTCATATATCTATTGCTCCAAACAACGATATTAAATGATAGTCATGTACAATTTGTACATACTGTGTAAAGGACAAAGCAGGACCAGAGAGGACCAAAATTCTGTTAACAGAGTCATTAGCTTCATGTAGTTTGTATTGTATATAGTCTAAATGATGTTAAATGTCAAAAGAATTCACCAGTAAGCAAGTAATTTTCGTATATCTACGAAAGTCACAAGTAGGAGACTCGTGAGCACCCGCTCTGCTCAACAGCGAGTTCCATTCCATCTATACTTTACAGAGTTCCTGACCCAAGCAGCGTCTAACACGTAGAACGACGACGGGCAACAGTATAATAATAATGAACATAACTTTTGTTAGATAATATTTAACAATATTACTTAATATTAATATTATTGATATTAAACATTACTAATAAAGAAAATTAATATTAAGCAATGATGTAATTTTACCATAAAATTTTGTTTGAGTAAAACAGCATTGCACACTGTACAGATGCAAAGTGTACACCGTATAGTCGTAAAGTCAGACTATAAATTTAATATTTGTTCAATGTGCTGTTGATTGAGCGAGAACGTCTATCCACACTAACTCACAATTGGCAATACTCCCTTACTAGCCACAGATGTGGTTGGTATTCCAGATACGACCGAAGCATCAGAGGCGTTTCCAAACTGACAATATGAATCCACCCTCAAAAAGATTGGTCTTCAAATGTTTGTGGAAAACAGACAAGGAGAGGCCAAGGAGTTCATGTCGTAGGTTGATAGGTAACTTATTCCAAAAAAACAGACAGTTTAAAGTGAAGCTTCTGTGTTGAACTGTGAGCATTCGCAGGGACAACCAGGTCACCTTGGGAAACAGAGCAAAGAAGTCTGCTGCCACTTTGAAATTTCGTTAGGTTAGTTGCAAACCATTGTAATTGACTGCTGCCTTCTGGCCAAAGTGCATCATGCCATAATTTCCAGATGAGAGTGTCTGTTATCTTAATTAGCCGAAGATGTATATAGAGTTGAGTGTTGTCGGCATAAGTTTGATTCTTATTTCATGACAAAAGGCAGATACCCAATACGTGAACCTTGTGACGTCACCATGACAGCGAGGGATGACGTGTTATCGAAAGCAGAAGAAAAAGTGACACATAACGGAATACACATGACCGTATTGTAAAAAATTCAGACAACTTTAGAATTCATATTTGGAAGTCATAGAGTGGACAAACGATTCGATACATACCAAAGTAAAGAACAAGGATGAACATTAAAAACTTGAAGTTGTAGGAAGTAGTGAAAAGTCTTAAATAACAGTGTAGGCTTAAACTATATGCAAACCGGAACCTGCCAGATTTTTGTAATAATTTACAGTCTTCTGAAACACGCCATGTAATATGGAGCTAATAATATGTAATTGTAAGGGCATGACAGAACATATTTATTACTAGTTATCGACATCTGCTGGGTCACGGCGTACATCCTTTAAAATCGGCCGATTTAGACTTCGAGACACTAAACGCAGGGTGCCACGATATAGCAGCTTAGTGTAAGCGGAGGCCTTTAGTTATAGGAATAGACGTATTTTGACACTTTATCAATATGAAACCTGCACTCTGACTGAATTTGAGATTTCATACGGGTGATACTTCTGCGCATATCCGCGACCATATCGATCGTTGGCTGCCTTTATTCCGCTTTCTGCTATTACACTGGATCACAACGATTTTGCTACTGAAAGTAATGCATGTGCCTTATATTGATTCAAATGTGCTGATTCCAAATATGAAGTCAGAATCTGCCCAGCACGTCTAGATTTTAAGTTATGCATGCATTCAAGTAATGACGTAAGGACTCGTTTTCGGTTATGTCTGTACATTCTGTTGTATGTGTCTCCACGATTGCTGCCAGTGATACGTGCATGCCTGCAAGTGTCGCCTGAAGTATTCCTAACAGCAAGCCTGCAGCAGCCGCTAGACATGATTGGGCATGTCAGCGAGCTGACGTCAGCATCAATACCAGTATATAAGGCAAGATTGCGTAGAACGAAGGCGAAGTTTTCTTATATAGCTGTAGCTAGTGTGTGAGATTTAATTTTGAAATGAATAGGCGAGGCTGTGTTAACCATCCAGACAATTTTTGCTATGTTTGTGGTAAATATACTCTTTGTGACCAGCGCAAGAAGTTAACTAAGAGAGTGATGATTGCTTACAAGTATTATTTTGGATGTCAAATCGGAGACCAGGATAAAAGTTGGGCACCTCATGTCTGCTGCACCGTGTGCTACTCTGGGCTTACACAGTGGTTGAATGGCAAAAGGAATTCAATGCCGTTTGCTGTGCCTATGGTGTGGCGCGAGCCAAGAAATCATCATGCAGACTGTTATTTCTGCATTACTAAAGTTGCTGGATTTTCAAAGAAAATTAAGTCTAAAATCGTTTATCCTGATTGCGAGTCCGCTCTAAAGCCAGTGCCGCATGATGAAGAGAATCCAGTACCATTTCCGCCTGCTGCGGGTGCTGATGAAACGGACAGTTCTGATTGTAATACAGAAGATGACATTACTGTTTATGAATCCAGTGATCAAGATTTGGAAGAGGGTAGGCCGCATTTGATAAGGCAAGGTGAGTTAGATGATCTGGTGAGGGACCTATCTTTGTCAAAGGAGAAATCTGAACTGTTTGCCTCCAGACTAGGGGAGTGGAACTTGCTTCAAAAAGGTACCACAACATCACACTTCCGTTATCGTCAAAAACAGTTAGCTACATATTACGAACTGGAAAATGATATCTGTTTCTGTACTGACGTGAACGGTCTCATGCTGAATTTAGGTTGCGAATACGTTCCTGATCAGTGGAGACTGTTCATAGATTCCAGCCAAGCGAGCTTGAAAGCTGTGTTGGTGCACAATGGTAATGAAAAGCCGTCTGTTCCTATAGCCCACGCTGTAGGCCTCAAAGAGACATATGATTCAATGAAACTCATTTTGAAAGTGATCAACTACTCAGACCACAAATGGAACATCTGTGCGGACCTCAAAGTGGTAGCACTTATTCTAGGCCTACAGCTGGGGTACACCAAATATATGTGCTTTTTGTGCTTGTGGAACAGTCGTGATGACAGCAACCATTACAAAGTCAAACTGTGGCCTCCCAGATCTGAGCACATTGTTGGTCGGCACAACGTGCAACACGAACCATTGGTTGATCCATTGAAAGTGTACTTACCACCACTTCACATTAAACTGGGCCTCATGAGGAATTTCGTAGTGGCAATGGATCGTACTGGACAAGGCTTCCAGTATCTGAGAGATAAATTTGGAGCCGTCCAAACTGATGCTAAGCTGAAGGCTGGAATTTTTATTGGGCCAGAAATCCGCGAACTAATGCGTGATACTGTATTTAGAACCAAGCTCAACCCACTGGAATTTGCCGCTTGGGATGCATGTACGTTGGTGGTGCAAAACTTCCTTGAGAATCATCGAGCTGAGAACTATGCTGAACTCGTTAGCAACATGCTAACAGCATATAAGCAACTCGGCTGCCGGATATCACTAAAAATACATTTCTTACATTCCCATCTGGATTTGTTCCCACCAAACTTGGGTGATGCAAGCGATGAGCATGGAGAGAGATTCCATCAAGACATCTCCACCTTTGAAGCAAGATATCAGGGCCACTGCAATTCCAACATGATGGGCGATTACTGCTGGTTTCTGCAGCGGGCAACAGCGGCCACTCACAAGCGCAGAAGCAAGTGTCTAAAGCACTTTTGAACTCGTATAGAGTTAAGCTAAAGAGACAAAATTTCGAAATGTATGCTTTCATCTGAGTAACATACATATATTTATATTACATTTTAAAACATATTTTAATTTCAAGTTATAAAAGAATAACATTTTGTTTCTTGTTATGAATACTCTGAGTTTGCATAATTACACAGTTATAAGGAAATACTAGTTCTGTAAAGAGTTTGCATAATTATTAGCATGTATGCTGCATATCTTAAGATCCTGACGTGCTACACAAAATCTGACTTCAGATTTGGAATCAGCAGATTCGATTTAGTGTAGTACACATAACATATGCCTAGTAGGAGGCGAAAAAACTTTTCGTGTGATCCAGTGTTATAGGAAGAGGCACATTTTGAGACCTTGTCAATTTAAAGCTGGAAACTGACTGAATATTAAATTCACACAGATATCAACTTCTGCGTCTGTCCGCAGCCATATCGGTTGTTGACTGTTTTGTGCCGTTATGAACGATTTTAATTGCCTAAATGTAAAATAAATTTGTGTTGGTAATTCTAACAGTTTGCTGTTCCCGAGTTTGCATGTCGAAATTATGTTTCTTTTCAAACACGGATTTACAGTTTTTGGTCGGTCTTTGTTGCAAGTTATCGTGACCTTCTCTGATTGGAATGGTCAGCCTTCAGAGTGGGAAAAGATTCCGGCTGGATAGTCAAGCGTTAGACCGTATACAGACCTACGTGTGCCGTCTATGCCTACGCCGGGAAATGATGGATTCTGTGAAGGAAGGATGAAGGAGGTCTTCGGAGCGGCACCACCGTCAACCATGGTGTGGTTCAACTATTTAGCGGTAAGCCGGCGATGAATGCCTGTCCTGCGCATATCCGTCTGCTTGAGGGATATCCGGACGAAATTTTCTGTTATATCATCGCACTGATACTTTGATCATTGTGTGTAGTTGGAATTCAACAGGTAGCTTGTTTAAAAACGCCCACGACCTCAACGGTCTCAACGGTCGCCAACGTTGCCTTTGCCACGACCAGGGACGATTTTTATATCTCAGACGTATAATTATTTTTTGTCTATAATAGACCTTTCAGAAAATGAATGGACCACTGTTGGTGTAAAATTTATTACATTGAATGTCACCTATTATTTGTTGCAATCTTTTACATCTGTTGCTTGTGGGGAATTCCTTGAGTGCCGCATATGTGCCGAAAACACATCTCAATTTTTGAAGCACGGTTCATTTGACAGGAGATACGATTAATATATATGAATATCTGAATATATATTGCAAAATTTATAAATTTTCACCCAGAATAATTGGAGAAGTCTTCTCCGTAGGCCATGCGAGTCGAAATCGACCTCAATATTCTTAGTTGCATCACAAGAAACGAAGCTGTATTTCATCGTTTGATTCTTCCATTGTTAATATTATTATGTACCATATTTATATTTCATCGTTTGATTCTTTCCACTCTCAGTATTATTATGTACCGTATTTATCCAATTATTTAAAATACATTAGCGTCTAAATAATATTTGTTGAAAAGAAAGTTGTTCCAAAATAATTTTAAACCGTGTTAGTATGAATGGTTGATTTCCGCTGTTAATATTTTTCCAAAACTTTACATTTTTTTTATTTTTTTCTACAGATGGACAAATTTCTCGAACCATCTATTGAGCAAGTGACAAGAATCCTATCTGCCTTTTTAACCCACGTGCAGTTATACATCGCGACTATCAATGCATGCCTAGGGCACAAAGATCGTTGTAGACTTTCAGGTTGTTGTAAAAAGTAAATATTTTTTCTTTGTGGTCGAAATAAATGAACCACTGTTCCCACATCGAATCAGCCGTGCCAGAGCTTTCAAAGCATTTCTACCATTCTATATTCACGATACCCGGAACATAGGGATAAAAATCAGTTTTTAAGATATGGGCATGATACCAATCCTGAAAGTTCTGCCAAATGGATTCCTTAGGTGGGAATCCCCATGCATTTGTACATGAAGACAATTTCATTTTTGGGAGCACTCAGTGTTTTGAAGGAACCGTCATGTGATTTCTGTTCGATACTTGTAAAGAAACTACCAGCAAAGTCGTTTCTTCAACTGTAAAATCGGTGCACAACTTTTATCGAACGATAGTCGTTTTGGAAAATACTTAGGCAAATGTCTTCTAAATGGAGATAGTATCGTTTTGGGAGCACTCAATGTTTTTAAGGAACTGCCATCAAAGTCTTTTCTTCGTCTCTAAATCCAGAAACAATATTTTATCGATCGACAGTTTATTTGGAAATACTTAAGCATGTGTATTCTTCTAAATGGCAACAGAACGCGATCGGCAACTACTCACTAGGAGGTGATCTAAAATTTGGCGAACTATAGATGTCTGTGTGTTACGGTTTGTTGATTCCTTCCTGAAGATGCAGGTGCCCAATCGACTGCCACAGGAATAGCTGAAGCATTCGCGTTGCTTAAACTAGCCAATACCTCATTCATGCGGTCGGCTATGCTTATTATTTTGTACTAGATATCAACTATTAAAGAGGAACGTGTACAATCATATTTTGAGTGTATTTCTGCATACTTGAGCAGACGTCTAAACAAATAATGACTTAAGTAAAAATCGATGGTATGTGTTCCTGAATATACGTTTCCATAAGTGTGGTGCATTTGCATGCTTAAGACAAATAGTTTTTGGGTTTGGAAGACACAGACATTAGTCGAGTAGTTTACAATATAAGTAATCATGTGAACTACTGATTTCACATTTTGAAAGTTAATTCTTGAGAAAGTCAACAACGACAGCGTGTAGTGGAATATTTAATTCTGGGTTAAGTACCATAAGTCATCTCGTCTGCGAACACCTCCAAGGTACAAACAAACACTCTCTCACATACACACAAGTACGCAAATATGGCTTCAGCAAAATTTACCGCTGACCAGTGGGTAAGAAGGCTAAGAAATACACAATTTTTCCAACCTCACAACTAATCACACGCAACGTCCCGGCATTCTCATAAGTTCTTGCATTTAATCAAACTGTTATAAATTTACTGAAAAACAATGACAACAATGTCGGCATTTTCATATTTTCAATAACTGTGTGAGAATCTGGTGATACTTCCGCTTACATCGGAACAACGGCGTAGCAACCAGTTTTTGACCATTGTATAAGCCTGTATGTAATAGTGATTATTTAGGCCTTACTGCATAAAAATGTGAAAGATTTGTCAGACATTTAGGGAATAGAATTGCAGCAGTTTTATTGTAATAGAAATTGTTTCTCAATTCACTTTATTTGCATTTTCAAGTATTAAATATATAAATGTCTCTTTGTTAATATCAGGTATTCGTGTTTTAGATATCTTTTTATTCCGAATAAATTATTTTCTTAGTGGTCAGAGTTCACCTTGTTTAAGGCAACTTTGGTGTTGTCCCATTAGCAGTGTCACCAAGAAGTTTCTTTGTAATGAAGTTGCATTACAATATAAAGACCCAAATGCAAATGTATACACCGCTGAGGAGTTTATTCTAAGGTGCTGTTTAAGTCCATCAGTAGACTTACATTACAATGGCACCATTTAAGTTAGTAAATACATTACCTTGTTTTTGAATTTTTAGCTCATAGTCACATATACCATCGCATCTTTTCTGCTTTGCCTGCGTAGAAAAATTCATCTTTACTGGATACGAGAAATTATAGTAATGGCACTGGGGCAATCTTCATCTCCGTTGTCTTCAAGGAATAGCTGTGACCATGCCAGTAGTACCAAGAAACTCCATCAGAATTAGGCGATGTATTCCTTCCTCGTCTATATATTCCGTTTAGGTTCGACTGGTGGCAACTACTGTACCACCAGGCTCCACTGTAAAACTGTGCACAGTTTGCACTATTGGTGTCTTTTGTGGTGAACTGCATTCCATTATGGTAGCTAAGGCTATCGCCTACAATAAATTTAGAGTATAACAATTTGATCAAGCACAGAACGAAGTTACTTTATTGCAACGCTGCAATAATCGACCTTCACAAGAATTCTGAACATTAAGCAAAATCGTTATAGCGAACTAAAATTTGTTTGTCTACCCATTGTCTCTTAGGTAAAATTATTTGATCAATGCTGGAAGGTATAAATATTGCATCGGATGATATTTAATCTGAGTAATTGTAATTCTAATTTGAAATTTGAATGGCGCCTCTTTAAGAAAAACTCATCAGAGGCGCTCACTGCGCTAGCGATGTTAAATGTCATTATTCATCCATTAGTAAACATTGCTCAGATGACTAGAATAGTGACCAGTCGCAAGCTCCCGCACACACGCAAAACCCATCCAATAGATTTCGACTAGATTTCAATGTTGACAACATGTTCGGAGTTTCTGAAGCAAGTAGCGTCGAGGATGAGGAAGTGACGATGGGCGATGTGATCGACCGCCGATGGCTCGCGGTTTTCTCTCATCGTCCAGCAGTCCCTCGTAGATGGAAGACGACGCTGCGTCCGGATATTTCTCAAACCGACGTATATGCATACGACAGGCATTCGTCGCTCTCCGGCCGGTGGGTAGTTGAACCCTTCCCTGGTTGACGGACAATGCCATTACAAAGATTCTCTTCCCCCTTCCTCCACCGAATCCATGATTTCCGGGCGGTTGCCACGTACGTATGTCTGTAAGGCTGAGGCTTCACTGTCGAACTAGAATCCTGTCCACCCTCTGCAGGAGGACCATTCTAGACACACAAGGTAACGATAACATCGAAATCGTAACCTCGAGATTTCAACAGCGCCCAACGAAAGCCAAGTCGCGGAAACCAGCTTATTCGCAGGTACTCAGTCAAAACAAAATCGCTAGGCGAAAGGGTTCGGTTCCAGGTCAAGATCCAGGAGTCAGGCCCTCAGACAGTGGGACGGCTACGGTGGATGGTGTTTGAAACTGAAGCGAGAAGAGAGATAAGGGGAAGAGGAAGAATCAGGATAAGATTTTTGTAAAAGAAGTGTTTTCAGTCTTGAGTGAAAGACCTGCGCAGAAACTGAAAGAGGTGAAGTGTTGGTGAGTTCGTATGATTGACCAGACAACTGCCGCAATTCTGGCGGTAGTTTATTCCAAAGGGGTGGGGCAGCTATGGCTATGGAGCGATTTCCAAATTTTAAGGATGAGGTGACGGGAGGGCGAGGAAGTGTTAGGACAGATGAGGAGCGCGTTGAACGGAGTGGTTGGATAGTAAATAATTGACGAAGATAGGAGGGTTGGGAGGATTGTAGGTGAGGGATAAGACTTTGTACTCTCTTCGTTCTTGTATTTTAAGCCAGTGCAGTGATTCGAGAACACCCTCTGTAATAACACCATTGCGGACAGAAGAGTTAGTATTAAAGTTGTGGGTGGAGGCAGAGTCGAGGCTGAGGGAGATAGAGTGTTCAGGAATTTTCTTGAACTGGTCACGTAAACCTATAAGTATAAATTCAGCTTTAGATGAGTTCAGGCATAAGAGATTTGATGCCATCCAAGAGAAGATTTGTTTAACCACGCAAAGAAGATGATTCATTAGACTCATTGAAACAATTTGGAGAGAAAGAGATGAATAGTTGGGTGTCATCAGCATAGAGGTGACGGTCAACTCAGGATGCTTTAATGAGTGAACTGAGTGGGGTAATGTAGAGGATAAACAAAAGAGGTAGAAGAACGGAGCCTCTTGGAACTCCGCAAGTGAGAGGACAGGACTGAGAAGAGGCTTCCGAAGTATTAACAAAGAAAGTGCGGGAGGAGAGATAAGACTGTATCCATAGGAGAGCAGTGTCAGCAAAACCAAACCAGGTTGAAAGTCGGGGAAGATATTGTGATCTATATGATCATTAGCTAGCTTGGCGGCCGGTAACTCGCCTTCGTTTGGTCTCTCAGCCTCTGCTTGCCTGAACAATGACCTGTCTCACTTTTGCACGCTTTCTTAACCTTTGTCATACACATCGATTTAACGCCCCACAACAAAAAGACAATAACGAACGTTTATAATGTTGAAGAATACGAACACTGACAGCGCATTCTGTACCTGCATTTCCTGAGTAATTTCCGATAGTTAATCTGTAATTATCTGCTGATGAACTGATGACGAATCTCGAGTATTCTGCGTATCGCCTCTGTCCTTCAAAGTCTTCCAAATCAATGCGCAACCTGTAGTTCCTTTTCGTAGTCAGAAGGTGAAGCATTTCGTTCCCTGTAGCAAGAAATTGTGCACTTTTTAAAAGTCATTGCACTACATGTGTATCGGCTATTTCATCTCAAAATAAGGAAATGTCTAAAATAAACCTACAAGAAATGGTTTCCTGTTACTACTCAATTCACCACATATCTGAATTACTGGTAGCTTAAGAAATGGTACAATTCAGCGGTTCTAATCACCATCAGATTTAACAGTCCTTCAAATATTTAATGCTGTTAGTTAGTGCACAAATTTAGAATGTACGCTTTTACAAAAGTCCTGTTTATTGCATGATAAATTTGAGATATATGTGAGACCATGATTTTGCTGAATAAAAATCTTACAGCTCTAATAATATATTAGAAATCTTACAATTTTAGAATAGTTTTATGCAAGATTCTTCTTGAATTCCAAGCCAAGACAGCACTGGGTGGATTCTCGGACTTTATTATTGTTCATGTGAAGCTCTGGAATTCTCTACGTCGTTCAGGTCTGAGCTTACGTCAGGAAAATTCTGTCTCTGTTGTTCGGATTGACTATTATCCTCCGTGGTCTGTCTTTCGATTTACCGAGCCTTAGGCCTATATGGATTTTTTTTGTTTTCGTCTGAAGGGTAATAAGTGGGAGTGCGGTTTGCTCAGAATCCCCCATTGCTTGATGGCTTGTTTAGTCTAGCATTATTAGGGCGCTATGAAAATTTTATATTAGATTGGATAAAACAAGAACTTTTACCCTAAATTCAATAAAATAGCATATTGTTTTACCGAGCCAGAATTCTCCATCTGGGTTGCCAAATCCAGCTGCATATTCGCTCCATGTTCTATAAAAATTCTCGCTGCCATCTTTGCGTCTCTGAAAAACCTACAATTAATAGCATTGAAACTAGTTGATAAGGAAACTTAAGACTTTAAGAAGAATTTATTTGGAACTGAATGAGATATTCTGGAACTTTTAGCAATTTCCTGTATTCGTTTCATTCACATAATAAAAATAAAGATTATTAGGTTTTAAAGATATACTTTACTAATTAAGAATTGAAGATTTTCATTAATGCAAGGCTACTAATGAGTGTTTATTGAACTTCGTATATTTATATTACAATATAAATATGTCTTGCTGTCTCCCTCTTCTTGTACCTCTTCTTGTCCCTCTCCCAATTCCTCTCGCTCCCTCGCTTTCCCTCTCTCTCCCGCGCCTCTCCTCTCTTTATATATTCACACACTATAGGCAAACTAATGTAGTTATCGTAGCTCTGTCCGTGAAGCGACCCAACGCCTTCATATCATGGGACTTCCTCTGAATATTCTTCCGCCAAAAATCGTGTGGTTGCGCTTACTGTTCTGTATTCTGGTTCACGTTGCTCTTAGTTTGCCGTGTGCCCTCTTCCAATATTTTGAGTTTTTGTTTAATGGCCACTTATGTGGTAATTTTTCTGCCAAAATCATGCGACATGATCGTGTCAGAGGCAAGCTGCGTTCTCGAAAGACAGCATAAGCCGGTAAGCTTGCCATTGCCCTGGTGTTTATTAATCACCTTTTAGGATATTTCCATAAATGTGATCTCAGTCCAACTCTGGAAAGATGCGACATCTAATTATAAAGAGAAGGCAAGGGGACGCATAACTGCGTATCGGCATATTGTCTGCACACAATTGGCAATGAGTTTTTAGTTCTAATGTATACGGTTGTTCTACGGTGTTTTTTGTTTTTCCAAACATGAATGTCCTTTCAAATATGAACTCTACTAACTAAACTATTTTACACAGGCCAAAATGTAACTTCTAGAGAGACTTAAACTGATTCTGCCCTCAGCAGATAGAATGCAGATCTTCGAATGATGCCAAACTGTCCGGCTGTATGATTGACTGTCTGACCGAATCTATACTCTACCCAATCTTTTCTCTCTATATATCTCTGTTTATGTCTATAATATGGCTGAAAAAAGAAGTAGATCTGAATGGTTGAAGGTGATATACATAAATTCATACTAACATTCATGTTGGATGGTTAATAAATCAATCATTTTAATGGTGGGTATATGCATTCATGGTAGATGGTACATGATGTATTCGTTTTGGATGGCGAATATGTGCACGTCTTTAATAGGCATGCACTTTCTTTGGTGCTAAAACGTACTTGATGGAGATAACCTATCTGCGTGCTAACTAATCATTACTACCTTTGACAGAACTATCACGAAGCTTTTCGGGCATATTACACAGTAGGCGCTATGGAAGCTGATAAACTTATGAAAGGAAGAGAGGGTGTGCCGCTGGAAATTGCCAACTGGAAAAAATTGATAAATGTTAAACTTTTGGCCTCTTGGATGGAAACCAAATACAAGAAGTCCTTGTCACACTTTTAGGGTCGTTGGAGAAAGGCTTTAACAGTAAACTTGGCCAACGAACCGTGTTCCTTTGCACAGCCAACAATGATCTAAATTTATATACACAGTACTTTGTCAAATACACACCAGCCATTTGCCACCGGTAGTTTCCATGTCGCAAAATGCATTAGTACAAAATTGACCGAGTTGATCTTTAACGTGCACCTGGTAGACGCCACTTCCATTATGTCCTCTTGCTCTTATGTCAGAACAATCTTTTATTGGTGGTATTGGTGATTCAGGACGCTTACAGACGTCTAGAATAGAAAATAAAGTCTGCGAAAGTTTCAAGTAAAGTTTTGAAGGTTGAAATCACCCGATTATTATTCGAATAGGTTCTCGCCCAGATTAGGAAGAGCTGCAAACTTGACAAAAACAGCCATAATTGGAACAGCATATCATTGAATATCGCCCATTCGCATATATTTTTTAATCGCGCCTCCCCCTATAGCCAATGCCAATTACAAAACCAATATATTAAGTGAAACAAGAAATCATTTCATCCCTAGGTCTAACTTTTTTAAGACCAACGATTTACCCGGCAATAAAACCGCGGGCAAGGTTCAGCATATCCAGTTTTATTATAGAGTGCTAATAACCAGTAGGTTTTTAATTACTCAAAATAGCTTACCATATGCCACTTTACTTGACTTCAGGGTTTGGTTTTTGATGTAGACATCGTGGTCCTGAATGCGTCGGTCAACCGCTCGAAGGCTTCTCATGCTCATGTCAGTTTGGTTTTTGATGTAGATATCGTGGTCCTGAAGACGTCGGTCAACCGCTTGAAGGCTTCTCATGCTCATGTCAGTTTGGTTTTTGATGTAGATATCGTGGTCCTGAATGCGTCGGTCAACCGCTTGAAGGCTTCTTATAATGGTGCCAGTTTGGTTCTTAATGTAGGTATCGTGGTCCTGAAGACGTCGGTCAACCGCTTGAAGGCTTCTCATGCTCATGTCAGTTTGGTTCTTGATGTAGATATCGTGGTCCTGAAGACGTCGGTCAACCGCTTGAAGGCTTCTCGTGTTGATGTCAGTTTGGTTTTTGATGTAGATATCGCGGTCCTGAATGCGTCGGTCAACCGCTTGAAGGCTTCTCGTGTTGATGTCAGTTTGGTTTTTGATGTAGATATCGTGGTCCTGAAGACGTCGACTGCTATGATGCTGATCGACGAGTCTCCATTCTCGTAGCACTGTGCAGTGCTCTGTCCTAGTACTGAAAAGACCGTGGTGCCATGCGCTAATATTACTGCAAATGCTATAAAGTAACGAGAGCTCATGGTGACTAAGCTTTACTGAAGACTAGACTCGCAAATGAAATGCACCATAACTCTACTGCTTCTCTTTTAGTAACGTATGCATCCGTTAACCAAATTTATAATGAATCTGAACAAGGACACCCGGAAGCAACAGTACTTAGCATCAGTTGTTTTATCTTAATAAGAGATGGGACTAACGTGACTTACTTAAGCCAATTAGCAATTATTCTCTTGTTGAACTCTGCTTAACTTTCGCATTAAAAACAATGTTATGTCCATGAGGGCATATATGATGCTGGTTTGCTATAGATATTGAGATCACTTTTTCTCAAAATCGTTCGGCTACCGAAGCTAACTTGTTAAATATTATCCTTTCACACTATTTTCTCTGTTTGATGTAATCGTTGCTAATTATCAGTTAATTTTTGACGAAAAGGTTTTGTGCACCCAAAGGCATGGTTAATTTTTTTTGCAGACATTGCATTAATGTACACTGCACATAATCTGAATTGGAGTTGTAGTTTTTTTTCGAAGTCAGAAGGTGAAGCATTTCGTTCCCTGCAGCAAGAAATTGTGCACTTTTTAAAAGTCATAACTGTATATGTGTATCGGATAGTTTATTTCAAAATAGGGAGTGTCTAAAATAAACCTACAAGAAATGGTTTCCTGATGCTGCTCAATTCACTACATACCTGAATTAATAGTAACTTAAGAAATGATACAAGAATGCAACGGTTCTAACAATTATCAGATTTAACAGAACTTCAAATATTCATTTATCACATTTCACAATCCTTCGAATTTGAATGCTGTTAGGTAATGCAGAAATGAATTGCAAGTGTATGTAAGACCACAATTTTGCTGAATAAAAATTATAAAGTTATTGATAATGTGTGAAACATTTAATAATTTTAGAATTGTTTTATACAAGACTCTTCTTGTATTCCGAACCAAGACAGTACTGGATGGATTCATGGGCTTTCTTGCTGCTGATCCGAAGCTATGGAATTCTCCGCAATTTCTCTACGTCGTTCACGTCTGAGCTAACTCTCCCGTGGTTAATCTCATGAAAATTCTGTTTCTTTTGTTCTGATTGCCTATCCTCCGTGGCCTGTCTTTCAATCTACGTAGCCTTAGTCCTACATGGATCTCTTTTTGTTTTGTCTTAAGGGTAATGAGTGAGAGTGCAGTTTTGCTCAGAAAACACCATTGCTAGATTTCCTATTTTGTCTATTGCGATTAGGGCTCTATAGAAATTTCATGTTAGATTGGATAAGAGAAGAAATTATATCCTAAATTCAATTAAATATCTTTGCTTTACCTAGCCAGAATTCGCCACTTGGGTCGCCAAATCCAGCTGCATATTCGCTCCATGTTCTATAAAAATCCTCGCTGCCATCTTTGCGTCTCTGAAATACCTGCAATAATTATTCTTAGCATCTAAACTAGTTTCTAAGAAACCTTAAACCTTTAGGAAAAATTTGTCTAGTACTGAATGAGATATACTGGAATTTGTAGCAGTTCATACTATAAATTTTCTTGAACTTGTATTCATACAATTAATAAAGATATAAAGCACTGATATTTAAAGAGATGCCTTACGAATTAAGAATTAAATATTCCTATTAATCTAAGGCTAATTAGTGTTTATTGAACTCCACCTGCTTATATTATAATCTATGTCTTCCTGTCTCCCTCCCTGCCCTCTCTCTGTCTCTCTTGCTGTCCCTCTCCCGCTCACTTTTTCTCTTCCTCTCACTTGCTCCCTCTCTTTCTCTCTTATATATACACACACATTATATCGAAACTAATGTATTGAGAGTCGCATTGTCCACGACGCGACCCAACGTCTTCTTGTCATAGGCCTTCCTCTGAACAATCTACAGCCAAAAATCGTGTTGTTGCGGATTCTTTTTCACCATTCTGGTCCACGTTGCTCTTGACTGCCACAACTCTCTTCCAATATTTTGATTTTTTGTTCGGAGCCTGTAAGATATATATGTTGTAATATTTCTGAGAAGGTCATGCGACATGATCGTGGGAAAGGCAAAGCTGCGTTCTCGAACAAAAGCAGAAGCCGGTAAGCCTGTGTTTATTTAGCACCTTTAGGATATTGCCAAAAATGCGATCTCACTCAAACTCTGGCGAGATACGACATTTAAATTAACTAAGCAACATTACACAGGACAAGACCGTAACTATTAGAGAGCTTCGATGGACCTATAACATATTCCCCCTCAAGGGTTATCTTAATCCTAAATCTAATCCTATGCTCAGCAGATAGAATGCAGATTAGAGAACAATGCCACTCTGCCCGACTGTATAGATAAGACTCTCTGACCGACTCTATCGTTTATCCAATCTTTCCTCTCTGTATATCTGTTTATCTTTCTATGACATAGCTGGACGTTGAAAAACATGAGCTATTAAAAAGGAGTATATCTGAATGGTTGAGCGGTGATTGAGTATAAGAATAAATACATGAATTCCTTTTGGACAGTTAATAAATGCATTCATTTTTACTGACGGGTATATGCATTCGTGTTAGATAGTACATGATGCACTTATTATGGAAGACTAACATGTACATTATTATTTTTGTAAATACTTTGATAGGCATACTCTTTCTTCGGTGCTAAAACGTACTCGCTCGATATAACCAATCTGCATGCTAACTGAACATCGCTACCTACTGTTTGGGCATATTACACAGTAACTGCCAAAGGAAGCTGATAACAATGTGAAAGGAAGAGAGTGTTTGCTGTTCTCTTGACATTTACGAATCAATAGCATAAGATAGATAAATGTCAAATTTTTTGCCTTTTGAATGGAAACCAAAGACAAGAGGTTCTTATCACACGTTTAGGATCGTTGGACAAAGTCATCATCAGCAAACTAAGCCAACGAATCATATTCTATAGCACAAAGATATTAATCTAAATTATACAAAAATTGCTTGATCAAATACACACCAGCCGTTTTCCATCGGTAGTTTCCATGTCGCAAAATGCATTAATAGAAGAGAATTGCCTGAGTTGATGTCTAACATGCACCTGGTAGACGCCACTTTCAGTATGTCCACTTGCTCTCACGTCAGAACAATCTTTTACTGGTGATTCAGAACGACTGCAGACGTCTAGAACAATAATAGCATCACACGCGCATTACTCGGGAGATTTATTTGCAATACACTGAAACGTAGAATTACGAATGAATATTGAACTAACGTCATTTCTGCAATGCCATAAATTAATTGAATACTTACAACAGTCTAATTAGGGCCTAGAGTTCGCTCTATTAAAGTGTGCTGACTGATGTCTCAAGATGAAACCGAAAGGACATCACGCCCAACTACATGATTCATCTAATTATATACAAACGATATCAAGGCGACAATATTGATAACCAGGTAGCTTTGTTATAAATAATGTTTGCGAAAGTTTCAAGTAAGGTTTTGAAGGTTGAAATCACCAGATTATTATGCAATTAGAATATAGGCCAGATTAGTGAGAGCAGCGAACTTGAAGAAACAAACAGCCCGTATATTATGAAATCGCGCCTCTCTCTACAGCCAATGTCAATTACAAAATCAATATATACAGTGAAATATTATCATTTCATGTTTTGCCCTAACGGTTTATGACAAACGTTTTACTCTGACACAAACATGGCAACAAAACAACCTGGTGAAGTTTCAATATATCTAGTTTTATAATTGAGTCTTCTAACCATTAGGTTTTTAATTGCTCAAAACATGTTACCATTGGCCAGTTTCCTTGAAATTTCGTTCCTGATGTAGATATCGTGGTCTTGAAGACGTCGGTCAAACGCTTGAAGACTTTTCATAATGATGTCATGCTGATTCATCATTTGCTGAAATAATGCACTAGCATCAAAGATTACACTCTTCCAATAACAAGTTTCAAAAACAAGCCTAAAACTCACATCTTTAATAGGTCTGCCTAGATTTTTGTGCATTTCTATTGATCTATAAAAAATGATAAAAATCGAAATACTCGGTAGGACTTTTTAAGGGTCGATCCACGCGCCTCTGAGGCTGTCGTTAATTGCGCGCATTAAAAATGTCTGTTTGTTATTATTATTATTATTAATAATAATAATATTATTATTAATAATAATGATAATGACTGAACCTTCTGAAGACCTAGAACTCGCTCATTTACAAGCCTCAGCTGATGTATCTCTGCTTCAAGGTTGATTCATGAGTCTCCATTGTCGTAGCCCTGCACAGTGCTCTGTGCTAGTACTGGAAAGATCGTGCCATGCGCTAATATTACTGCAAATGATATAAAATAACAGGAGCTCATGATGACTACAGATTTACTGAAGACTCGACTAGCAAACAAAACGCACAGTAACTGACTGCTTTCCTTCTATCAATGTATGTATTGATAACCAAATATATAATGAATCTGAACAAGACCACCCAGGAACCAACAGTAATGATTAGCAGCTGTTTGTTTTATCTCAAAAACAGATGGGATTAACGTGACTTGATAAGATTATTTAGCAATTATGCTCTTGTTGCGCTCTGTTTTCACTTGCGCATAAAAGATAATGTTAAAGACCAGTTTCACTGTTGGGCCAACGCGGTCCTTCGTAGGTGGTAGAAGAATCAGGTTCCGAACATAATTCAAGCCACTTGGTTTATCTGTGACGGGTAGCCATTCGAATGATGGTAGAACCTTTTTCTGGTAGACGGTCGATGCCACTCCAAAGCCTCTCCTCGCCTTTCAGCTGCATAGATGAGTTTATTTGTGTGAACCGAGACTGACTATATGGAATCTGTCATACCCTTGAGTAAATATTAGCAATTCCAAAGATAAAGAACTTTAATTACGAGCAGAAAAACCGTTCAAAAATTCAAATTCCACAACTAACTCAAGTAAGTACTCCAAAACACCAATTCATATTTCATGACGAAAGGCAGATACCCAAAAACGTAACCTTGAGGGCCACCATCACTGCGATGGATGACGTGATATCGAAAGTACAAAGAGTGACACACAACTGAACATACATGGGCGTATTGTAAAAAATATAGAAAACTTTAGAACCCATATTTGGGAGTCATGGACTACATGAACGATCAGATTAATATCAAAATAAAGATCAAAAATGAAAATGAAAAAAAATGTTAAGTAACGAAAAGTTTTCAGTAATAGCATAGGCTTAAGCTAAGTGCAAAGCGGAAACTGCCAGATTATCGTTTCAGCTTGCAGCGTTATGGAACACTTCAAGTTATTTGGAGATAATAATATGTAATTATAAGCACATGACTGAGAAGGTTTTGACTAGTTATAGACATATGATGGGTCACTTTGTACAAATAACCTTTAAAAATCGGCCCATTTGAACTTTGAGATACTGAACCCATGATGCCACGATACAACAGCTTAATTTATTTAATTAATTTATTTAAGCACTTATAACGCCTGAATCAGAGCCGCGGAAATGTCAGCGGAGAGTGCGTTTCGTACGGTTCCTGGTTTATGTTATCATGACCTTCTGTGACAGGAATGGTTTACATACAGATGTGAGACAAGATTCCAGCTGAACAGTCAAGCGTCCGATTTCAGACCTACGAACTCTGTCTACGCCCGGAAATCATGGATTCGGTGGAGGAAGGGCGAAACGGGTCATTGCAACCCCTTCTGCTTGGTGTGAAAAAACAAATTTGCCAGAGTTACAAAGAGTTCAGAACTCATCGGCTAAGGCTTTTGCAGATACTTCTGAATTTGATCACATTACTATAGGTCTTAGAACATTGCAATGGCTTCTTTTGTAGCAGAAAATTAATTTCAAAATTCGTGTAATTGCCTATGAGACACTGCGTTCTGGTCAACCGCTGTACCTTCAACACCTCTTAGACTTATCATCACTCCACTAGGTCCTCCGACTGTCTTTCATTTCCCATATCTCGAGTGAATACTGCACTTGCGAGCAGAGCTTATTCGGTTCCTAGCCCACGAGTCTAGAATACACTTCCACATCTGTTCGCTCTTTAGTGTCTATGGTATCTTCCCGTTCTCGACTTAAGAAGTTTTTATTTCAGCCTGCTTTTCTACCTTATGCCCTGTCTTCCTGTCTTATAAGATTGGCCCTCGGCATTCACCGGATTGCGATTCTATTTTGGAGTGTCATCTGTTGTTGGCTAATGCATTAATTTAATGGCACCATAGAAGCTTAAGATTAGTCTGTTTCTTTTAATACCGTTCTGTTTCTCTCATCAACCTACAGTGATTTTGATGGTCGTACGATGTTTCTTTCCTGAGACAGCGCGTTCAGAATTGACCAAAACTTAACTCAGACGAGTAATTAAATCTACAAATTTCTCGTTATTATCTCTAGTTTTGGGACGTATTTTAGAGCTTTTGCGTTGAACGATGCAGAAATATGGGCTAATTAAAAAGCAAAGCAAAACTGGAGTAAAATTTTGAAATTGATGCAAGCATTTAATCACAGACATGACCTCAAATTTCACCTCTTAAATTAAACATAAGCAATGGGACTCTTGTGACCTGCTGTACATTTGAGCCTATGGGCATTTACTGATATTCTGAGATTCTGGTGGAACTGTCCACAGTGCCCAATGGATTGGACTTATACATATTATTTCTAGTTGCATTTTATATACGGCTTGTACACTATTTCATTTTGTTCACGCATAAAAAGTGATCATTTATGTTCCGTTTGCCAAAACAACTTAACAATGTTAATGGGCGACCCTAATCAAGCTGGACTCAGATCCTTTCGGGTTTTGCCTTTTGTACCCGGCAAATTGAACATTATCTGAGAAACCTGATTTGTTGCATTTGGGATCACAAAAAGAGTTGACTGATAGACTGAACGATAGATAGATGGTTGATTGAATGACTGATCGATCGATCGACTGATGATTGATTGATTGACTGACTTACTAATCGACCACAATCGACCGATCGATCGATCGAGCGAGCGAGCGAGTGAGTGAGTGGGTGGGTGAGTGAGTTGGTTGGTAAAGTGAGTGAGTGAGTGAGGTCAGAAATAAAATCCTCGGCACACAGTTCCCCGTAGATGGAAGAAGACCGAATATCCCTCGATCTGCCAGCTTTCTGCAGGACAGGGTTTGGGCGACAAAACAGCAAGTGATAAGAGAGCGTGCGTCAAAGGAAGATATGAGCCAGAAAAGTATGGGACAAAGAGCATTTGACAAAACCGTATATGCGAATAAAACTGCTTACATCGGTGTATTCGTTGTAAACACCACGGGACCAAAACGGCGCAAAGTACAATGGACCCCAATCACGATTTTCAATATTCCAGTCGCCAATGTATGGGCGGGCCCATAGGAGACCTTACACCGAGATACCAAAAGCCATAAAAGCGCCTCTGCATGTTACACTTAAACTGATGCAATGATAGGCTGAAAAAAGATGAGCAGTAGTCCATTTTTGTCAGCGCATGTTGCAGTAGGCCATAAAAACGAACTGCGTGTATAGCCGCTACTATGCGTGTGTAAGGTAACATGCAACATATGCCAATAGACTAAACGTACTTCTACAGGCCTACGGCTCTGCAATTACGCTGTAATAACGTTGGATGTTTGACTAGGCAGACAACTAGTAGCCTTCGATCCCGTTTCATTCCAGTTCCTTTACAGCGGCATACTAATCATGCAAACATTTAATGTTCCTGCCTACCAGACTTACAGTTGGTGAATAAATTATGCAAAGCGGACGAATGTAAGGTCAGTGGAACGATGGAATGATACTAAAGGGTTTTATAAATGGCTTGGAAATAATTGTTCATGATAATGACTGGCTTAATTTATGTGTCATCTGCAAACTACACGCCACTCTGACCAGCATTTTGCTTAGCCTGCCAATGCCTACTTCTTACGTTTCGTGTGTTAATCCGGTTCATTTAGAGGCTGCCTAACAAGCGATAGCTAGTGTGTCCGGATGTGAACAATATGATCAGCAGATGTGGTTTGAAGGCGGGTACCGTCAAATGTTGAATGTTGGTTGTAGTGAAAATTCGGAAAACAATGAGGTTTTTAGGTTTTTGCATATTATAGATCGGATTGTCAGATAATTTAGCCGTATATGTTTTTGTAATTACTTCGTAGGGAACCTTGAGGAACAGTTGGGCGAGGCTATCATTAATGTGTTGGAGGAGCTGCCTGCCATCCAGCAACAGACAGGAACACATGGAGGACATTCTCGTGGAAGAAGCTATAACTTGAAGACGAGGAAGGCACCGGGAGAAGACAATATTATGGCAGAAATGATACAGGCAGGAGATGGATGCTCAGTGGAAATGCTACACCTACTGTGCAATAAAATCTATCAGGAAACGAAATGCCCAGCGGACTGGGGGAAAGCCATCATTGTCCCAAAACATAACAAAAATGACAAGAGAGAATGCGGCAACTATCGGGGAATTACTCTGCTGAGCACACCGGGAAAGGTGTACACGAGGATACTGCAGCAGCGTCTCAGGAGGTACGTCGAGGAGATGGTGACTGATGGAACAGGCGGGTTTCAGGGCTGGAAGAGGCACAATAGACCAACTGTTTGTAATAAGGCAGCTAGCAGAGAAATATTATGAAAGAAACAGAACATTGCATAACAACTTTGTAGACTTCAGGCAAGCGTTCGACAGAGTGTGGCAACAGCGGCTGTGGCAGGTATTGAGGAATTATGGAATTCCAGAGGAACTAGTGGTGCTGTTAGAAGATCTTTACAGCAAGTCGATGAGTGCAGTCAGAGTGGATGGAGAATTGACGGAATGGTTCAGAGTCGCGAGTAAGACAAGGATGTGGCCTGTCACCATATTTGTTCAACTTGCTTCTGGAGGCAGTGATGAGCCTTGCATTGGGGTCTGTTGAGACAGGGGTTGAAGTGAACGGGCAAATACTAAACAATTTGCGTTTCGCGGATGATGTTGATCTGGTTGCAGAGTCACCAGAACATGTACAAGAACTAACACACAGAGTACACGATGCCAGTAAACGATTTGGACTTAAAATAAACGTGCAGAAAACCAAAACAATCAGTATTGGGAAACAACACAAGGAGTTGAGGGTCAAAGTAGAAAATGAGGAGTTGGAACAAGTTACAGAGTTCGTGTATCTAGGAGGATTAATAACGGAAGATGGACAATGCACAAAGGATATAAAACGAAGGATTGGTCTGGCATCGGCAATGTTTGGAAGACTGAGCAAGATGTGGAAAACATACAATATATCAACAAAGACAAAGACGAAACTGTACGAAGCTTTTGTCATCCCGGTGCTGCTTTACTGATCAGAGTGCTGGTGCATACGGAAGGAGGATGAAAGGAGACTGCTAGTGGCGGAAATGAACTGGCTGAGGAGAATCTTGGGTAGAAGCAGACGCGAGAGGATTCGTAATGAGGAGACCAGAGAAGATCTGGGACAAAGGAGGACATTGGTGGACAGGATTAGAGGAAGAAGACTGACTTGGTTTGGGCAGGTAACAAGGATGGAAAATGGAAGATTACCAGCCAGGGCACTCTATGGCCATGTGGAAGGAACACGGAGCCGAGGAAGATAGTCCAAGAAATGGATAGACAATGTGAAAGAAGACTTGGAAACCAAGGGACTGGACATGAGAACCGCTATACACATAATCAAGGATAGAGCAAAGTGGCGATATCTTGTTCAGACCTCATCGTCGGCACACGCCTGACGGAAGAGAGGAGAGAGAGATCATCAATGTGTATGAAGCAAGGCGGATAGGACCCCGTGATTGACAGGTGGAGGTAAACGAGGGAGGGAGGAAGGGAACAGAGGAACGTCGGAGGACGAAAGGGTAGGGTTGGATGATTGACAGAGGGAGGAGAAAGTTAAGCAAGGAGGCCAAGGGAAGAAGGCATTCGTTTAATAACGGTCGAGGAGGCATTAGGTCCAGAGAGCAGAAATGAAATAATACTGCATCTCTTAAACGGGTCACGCTAGATTAAGACACTGAAAGGAGATTTGTGTTTGCCTACGACCCTTCGGCGGCGCAGGACTCACAAACAATCGTTCTTTCGGTACACTGGCACTTGTGAGCAAAACCATATTCTTTAAGTGGAGGTTAGAAACAACTGACTTTAAAACGATAAAGTGCAGTGGGTGTAACACAGTTGACAAGTCCTGAACCTTCAAAACCTTTGTTATGTAATGAATTACAGTTAGTGAAATGTTTTGTTCTGCGAAGCCATATTATTTTATGTTATGCTATGCCTCTTGTTTTGCCCCTTTTGTTCGCTCTACCTTCACTGTATCTTCTTTTAGAAGCGAGTTTTGAGATTTTGTGTTATTTGATCTCTATCATAAATATTCAATCAATTTTTTTGGTCCACATCCAGCCACGGTATTTCTGCTTGCCATGTGTGACTGAAAGCAGATTATGCAAAATGAAACCAGGCAGCAAAGAAAAAACACTTGTTTTTGTAGCAGTTAAAAGTGCAACCATTGACGTCCCTTCCAACCGCTGGTAGGAACTACTGGTGGTATTGTCCGCAACGTAATTGTTCGTTTGAAATATCTTAAATTATTTCACGTTAACTCTTAAGAAAGTGGGTACGATACATTTTATAACAGATGCATTTCTTCGGCTGAGCTTGCAATTTGCGGAACTGAATGTGATGCACTGTGATAATATAAATGAGGTAAAACTGGCATATGTACTAACATAGTAACATGGTAATTATTTCCAGCCCAAATTCAAAATGGGGTAATAAATAAGTTTTAGAGGAATACATATATCAGGGTTTAGTCTTAAAGCTGTTAAATCGTATCAACTGTGATTAATTACTGGTTGGCTGTATACCTTTAATTTAGGGGTAGACCTACTTCTATTTTTACGTTACGTGCAAATAGATCTATTACTTCTTTGTATGATAAGGACATTACTCTTACGCTGGACTGTTGGATTGTAAGACAACGATGTGCCACACACTCGCGGCACATCACCTGCCGATTCGCATCGTCGATGCAACGCGGCCAATAGATTCTGAACATGCTCTCTACAATCAGCTCTTAATGGGAATTCGTTGAATTTGCTCTGTATATGTGTTAGCTCACCAACGATGACTTTCTAGCTGTCTGAGCATTGCTTCTTAAGTGATGACATTTCTGTTCTTAATTACATTGACATCGTTTAGGCTAGCACAGAGAGCGCCTGTGATTAGATTATCTTGACACAGCGCTATATAATTTCTAATTACAATTACAGTCATGCATTAATGTGTATTTCCATTCTGGACTCCCACGTAGCCTGTACATCCTTGTTTATTAATGAGTTTCTGTGTTGGACTCTCTCGGAACCTGTGTAGCCTTTGTATTTATGTATGTTTTCATGTTGCACGGCACAAACCGTGTATACATGTCGTTTGTGTTTTATTGATTTTTCTGTGCTAGACTCCCACCAGGCTCTGTGTCTAGTCATTTTGCTTTCTTCAATAGCGTGAGGCGAGAATGATCAGAGTTCAGATCCCCAGTGTATCCTAAGTAATTAATTTTGGTAAATTAAGATTGGATTTAATTGCATTTTGTTACCTTGGTGGTGACAGTGAAAAAATTTGTAAATTGTACACGTTTTTCTGTAGCGACCGTATGGCCTCGACCCTATCAGATGAGATCCTTCACCTCCGCTACACGCCATTTAAGGTGCACGGACCGTGCTAGCCCGAGATTCAAATCTCTTAAATAAGCCACTACCGGGAGGCGAACCGGGGATCCTCACGCACAAAGGCTTCCTTGGCATAAGCGCTTACCGATGTAGCTAAATGGGCCAGTGATGGTGTCGTTGTTGATGAGGAATATGTTGCAGGTGAGTATTATGGTGGTGGTTATTTTAAGGATGAGGTGACGGGAAGGCAAAGAAGTCTTAGGACAGAAGAGGAGTGGGTTGAACGGAGTGGTTGGATTGTAATAACTGACGAAGAAAGGAGGGTTGGAAAGATTGAAGTGTGTCATAGTAATGGGTAAGACTTTGTACTCGTAATCGTAATCGTAATCTCGAGATTTCTACAGCGCCCAACGAAAGCTAAGTCGCGGGAACCAGCTTATTTACAGGCGCTCAGTCAAAACAAAATCGATAGGCAAAAGGGTTCGGTTGCAGGACAAGATCCAGGATGCAGGCAGTCAGACAGTCGGACGGCTACGGTGGATGGTGTTTGAAACTAAAGCGAGAAGAGAAATAAGGAGAAGAGGAAGAATCAGGATAAGATTTTTGGAAAAGAAGTGTTTTCAGTCCTGCGCAGAAAGTGAAAGAGGTGAAGTGTTGGTGAGTTCGTATGACTGAACAGACAACTGTCGCAATTCTGGCAGGAGTTTATTCCAAAGGGATGGGGCAGCTATGGCTACGGAGCGATTTCCAGATTTTAAGGATGAGGTAGTGGGAGGGCGAAGAAGTGTTAGGACATATGAGGAGTAGGTTGAACGGAGTGGTTGGATAGTAAATAATTAGCGAAGATATGAGGGTTATGAGGATTGAACTGTGTTGTAGGTGAGGGATAAGACTTTGTACTCTATTCGTTCAGGTATTTTAAGCCAGTGCAATGATTTGAGAACAGGAGTTATATGATTGTGTTTGGGAGTTTCGGTGACAGCACGAGAAATAGCATTCCAGATGGCTTGAAGACTGTCAATTTGAGTGGTATCTATAATGAGGAAAAGTGAATTGCAGTAGTCTAGGTTTGCATGGACTATGGATGTGGCAGTGATTGATACAGTTTTGAAGTCAAGCACAGGCGGATTCTGTGAAGGTCGTGGATATGCGTAAAGCAAGAGCGGGAAAGATGGGTGATATGATCAGAAATGGTGAGGTTTTGGTCGAATATTACAACCCAAATTGCGGACAGAAGAGTTAGTATTAAAGGAGTAGGTGCAGGCAGAGTCCTGGCTGAGGGAAATATAGGAGTCAGGAATTTTCTTGAGCTGGTCGCGTAGTTCAATAAGTATGAATTCGGTTAAGATAGGTTCAGGCACAAGAGATTAGATGTCATCCAGTCGGAGATTTTGCTTAAACACACGAAGAAGATGATCTATGGACTCGTTGAAACAATTCGGAGAGAAAGAGGTGAATAACTGGGTGTGGACAGCGTACATGTGGTGGTCAACTGAGGACGCTTTAATGAGTGAAGTGACGGGGTAGTGTAAACGATAAACAGGAGAGGTCCAAGAACGGAGTCTTGCAGAACTCCGCAAGTGAGAAGGAAATAAATGCATTATATGAATATCCAGATGCATAATTGGCGGCTTGGCGCTGGGGATAAGACGCTTATGGAACTTAAGCAATGCCGATTAGAACTGGATGGGTAGCCTGCATGGATTACTAGACCATACAACAGTTTATTTTTGTCTTCACAAACTTCCGACCATAGAAAATGGTAGCAGACTGCCAATTTTTGAAAGCAAACTCTCATCCTGAACATCGTTTGTCGAAACATAGACTCCTAAATAATTAAGCCTCATGTCGGAACTGCAATGTTACCATGGTAGCAAATTTTACTATAATTATTTTCTAATTTTCTAATTAATGCCTCGGTTAGGCTCGTGACATCACAATTTTATCAACGTTAATATAAGGGTTCTGAAAAGTACGGTTTACCTAGAGACTATAACTAGTTCAAGTGCAAACATGTTGACTTAATGTTACTCTTGTGAGTAAGCTGGTGCACTGCTCTGCTTTTAAGTAGCGCATTATAAATTTCTAGTTTATGATTACGATTACAATTACGAAACCACATGTGCCAGAATCTTTTGTACTGAGACATACTGCTAAGTCAAACAGAAAATGTAAACCGTTGGGGTGAAAAATATATGAACAATGACGGATTTTGAAGTTGGGAAGGGGTAAATTTTTACATTTGTTCAGGTAAAATTAACATTAAAGCTGTTAATTGAATTATTAACAACAGGAAAACACATACATAATGCAAGAATGATAATAGTTATAAAAGTTTTCTTTCTGCTGGTATCAGCAGGACAACCATAAAAGGTTAATAAACCCACTAGATAGAGAGAGCTGTCGCCTTACCAGTAGAAGTGTTTTATATGGTAAAAGATTCTATCTATATAAATTGCTTATAAATGCATACAATAAAAACGAAATCACTAAGTAAAACTTAACTAGCAAGCTTTAATGTAATAGAAATGTTGAGTTTTTCATATTCATACAATGTTTGGATTGTAAATATTTAACAAACGGCCTCTCACCAAAGTCATCATCTAGCATTTATATTCGATGCATGTATATGCAAACTTATAATGATAAATATGGAAATTAGTCAGTTGCTGCTTACGCTTAGTAATTTTTAAAATACTGCAGTTAAGATAAAGTGCTGAATGCAACACATGAGTTTTAGGAATTATGCAGTTTAATTGCAAAACGCCAGCACTCTTCAAATAATGACGAACATCATTATAAACTTGAATGTAGAATATAAAAGTTTTCTTGTCTACGCAAATATTTCAATATTTAAGGCAACATTTTACACGTGTGCTGCGCCTGAAAATAGCAGCAATTTAAAAAAATTATTTTTGATCGAGTTACTGAACTCATTTTATATATCAAAATTAATGGCAATTAATGATTGACCAGCTTGAAACCTGGTATAGTAAGTTTCCTGAATTAGATAAAAGAACGAAGACTAAATGAGCAGTATTCGTAAACCAGAATTCTTAAATTATATTTTGCCCGATTACGAGAAAAAGGTTACAATAAATCTTGATTTTCGAACTATATGTTATGACAAAATATGACATCAATCCCTATTGTTTTTCAATACAACGTGTCCGTTTCATTTGAGCAATGTTAAGGGTAAACGATTGTTGCCTTCAAAAATTGAATATAAGTGGACCGAACTGATCAAAACGTTGGCCTATTCCAATTTAAAGTTTAACCTAATGGTTGAAAAAACAAATCTAAACACAAACTTAAGAAAGCATATACACTTGGAGAAATTATCAATCGATTCTAAGTTCACAATATTTTTATCCATCAGTCGGGCATCACATTTAACAGAGTTTTTATTGCCATTTAAAATATTATGACTGGACTTAATAAATGGTCTCAATTTCGCTATTGAATTTCCCAACACTTTAAGTTTTGGTTACTCTGCTTTTGACGAATAATTTTGCTAAAAGCATTTATTATTGTGACAAAACAGTTAAATGTTTTGCTACTATTGTTTGACAAAACGAAAATTAGTTTAATGTTCTATCAAGTAAAACAGAGGTTGCAACCCTGAAGTTGGCCAACAAAACCATGGTCATCATTAGCGTATATACTTGGCATGCCTGGAACCGCATAGTGTAACAGCGTTATTACGAGACAAACCAGGCTATTCGAGAACATAAAGCAGTGATTAGGTAAGCAAATAAGGAAGTAAATTATTTGTGTCATTCAATAATTATAGCAAACATATGGAAGTAAAATTATCGCACACATTCAGTGGCAGTCTGCCCTTAATGTAATATTATCACTGTAATATTAGTAATGTAGTGAAGCAGTGAAGTAATGCAATATACAATCGAAATAGACGCAGTTAGCCGTGCAAGGCAGAAAGGTTTATATATATATATATTAAAGAATGCCATGATAAGGCGAGTTATAGGTTCAATTCTAAATCGAACTGTACACTACTTGTTCTAAGCCACAGGAACAAGTTTCATTTCCGTTCCCTTTAACGAATACCACCCGCCATACCAAGAATTCCATTGAATACCCTCTTTTGTTTTTGCTTTTCCTGAATAATTTCCGCGGTGATATATGCCATTAAGATTAGACGTATAGCACTCGTTGTACCACCACGCTCCGCGAAAATACTCGGCACAGTTATAGTTTACATCGTTATCGTTGTCGACATCTCTGGTGGTGAACTTTTGGCCGTTGTGATCAGTCAGAGAGTCACCTACAACAATTACAATGAAAACAACTCCACACTACACTTCATCAACAGGCCTTTTTGCATCTAACACATTAGACTTTGTCTAAGAGTCCAAATGTATTGCTTTACAGACTTGCCGTACAAATTTCTGATCGTAATTCTCAGCAATATAGTTTGACCAAGCTTGGGATAATAAAGCATCAGTCATAAGTCGCACCATTCAAGATCCATTAGAGAAGTTCAACAGTAGCTCCGTATGACCGTTTTATACATACTTCGTATGTACGCTCATCCTTGTTGACGACCCAGAAGTGGTGTTTGTGGAGCAGGAGGGCGAAACCTCGTTTGCAGTTTGTGTTGCGTCACTCGGGATCCAACCGGGCACCACATTTCTGTCAATATTGACGGCAACGCCGGGCAGAAAGCAGCGACGGAACCAGATTATAGAGACCCAAAACGTCTCCCAGGGGTCGTCGTCAGCCGGTTTTGCTCGTGAGCCCCTCGTACGATCACAGTGGGTCTGAGCTTCGAACCGTTTCTTGAACCGCCCGAGAAAAGCGGAGAGTAAGCAACGTTGTGGCCGGAAATCGAGACTGTCCCAGAGTTTTTTCTTCCGGTCCATCCACCAGGAGAACACTGATGGCTGATCAAGCCCGCCCTCCCTGAGGCCCTGCCGGTGTCAGTCTAGGGGCGATCGGCGGTCTCCCTTCTCCATAGAGACTAAACGCACCACCGGCTCGAGAGAGCCCCGATTGTCTATATCCACGCTGTCAGCCCCATGCGGCCAAAAAACTGAGCCATCTCAGGGTCCTCCGCCAGCCTCGGAGCCCGCATAGCTTTCCTAAATCGTCTAACATCTGGAGCGGAGAGTAGTTCCGGAGTTTAACGACAGCTTATGGCATCAAAGGCCGTTGCCGTCGCCCTCCTCCTTTATCCAGGCTTGGGACTGGCACTACCCCCAAACAAGGCAGTGGCGGAGTTCCGGAACGAAGAACGCAGTAAACTTTCTCTATTACGTCCAAATGTATTGCTTTGCAGAGTTGCCGTAGAAATGTCTGATCGTAAGCCTCAATGATGCAGCTTGACCAGGCGCTTGGATAAAGCATAAGCACCATTCAAGATCCAGATCCGTTATATTGCTTGATGTGAATCTCTAAAAGAAGTTCATAAATAGCGCGGTATGACCATTTTATACATACTTTTTATGTATGCTCGTCCTTGTTGACGAACCAGGAGTGGTGTTTGTGGATCATGAGGGCGAAAACGCGTTCGCAGTTTGTGTTATGCAACTCGGGTTAGAACCGAGCCATCACATTACTGTGGATATCGACGACAACTCAGGGCAAATGCCAGCGGCGAAACCAGACTTCAGCGTCGTCTCAAAACGTCTTCCAGGGCTCGTCGTCGGCCGGATGTGCCGTACCTTAGGCTAAAATCGAGAAGCCTTCGTACGACAACAGCGGGTTCGACGCTGTGCGCCGAGCTTGGACCCGTTTCTTGAATTGCCCGAGAAAAACGGAGAATGAGCAGCGTTGTGGCCGGAAATTGGGACTGTCCCAGAATCGTTGATTCGGGTCCACCCACCTGGAGAACACCGATGGCTGATCGAGCCTGCCCTCCCACAGGTCCTGCCGGGGTCAGTCTAGAGGCAATGGGTGGTCTCCCTTCTCCATCGAGACTAAACGCACCACCGGTATTGCTTTAATAAAGATGCAGCAGAAATGCCTGTAAGCCTCAATAATGCAATTTGCCAGGCACTTTGGATAAAACATACTCACAGGTCGCACCTTTCAAGATTCATTCTAGTGCCATATATGAACCTCTTAGAGAGGTTTCTATATAGCGCCGTATGATTGTTTCATATATACATTCTTTATATGTATGTATGTTTATGTGTATGTAGTATGTATGCATATGTGCATGTATGCATGCACGTATGTATTTTGAGCATCAACAAATCGTCTCTAAGAATATCTCAAAAATATGTCTACCTAAAAGATCGAAACACGTACGACTTAAATTAGGCTGAATTGTTTCTTGCGCTGTTTCTGGTGGATCAGTCGATGGGTTTTAGAAGGAGGTTGTTCTACAAAAACGGTTAAATGCACAGGGAAACCCGCATGACGTTCCTGCCTCATTCTACAAGAGCGCAGAATCAACAGATCATCACCGACTGAGGAAAGCAATCGAATCATCGTTCCGTCTGCTTTAGACAGGAACTTAAAGTACACTTATGTTCTTTGAGGCTGCACCGACTACCGATGCTCGCCCCATGATGATCTTGAAGGTAATCCTCATCTGGGAGCCAGTGCAGCGTGTATCAAGTATAATAAAGTTTATGACAAATTGAAAGTGAACTCTAATAATTGTCAGGCCGGGGTTACAGTAGTCCAAGCGCATCAGTATCAAGGGACGGATGAAAGTCGCTGCGACATAATAGGAAATATTTTGCCGTATGACTATAATCTGAACGCAGTAGATAAAAGCAGGACATGCAGAGTGAGTTGACTCGGTTGCTCGTTGGTAGTTCTTTATCCTGGAACACCCCAATACCTCGTGCAATATCTTCGCATATCTGCCGGCTGCAGTCTTCCTGTCCAACTTTGTGCGTGTCTGCGTGTGCCCAGTAACTTGAACTGCGTTGTCCCATTGGTTGAAGAAATGTGCACATTTTTCAGAGTCTCTGACTTTTCTTCACTAGGGATGCGGAATGACGACATCAAATGTTTATGATCATCGACTGGGACCAACTGATATCAAAATGCGACGCTTCCGGATATCCTCATGCCACCAAGTATATGCAAGCCAGTCGTTTACTGAAGGGCGAGCCCGGTGGTCCCTGAAGGATGAAAACCTCTCTGTATTAGACGTTGGATGACACTCCGAAAACCGCGGTTCCAATGGAGTATAATGTAATGTAATAAAGACAAACTAAATTGTAAAAATAACTAGCGAGCTCAGTCTTGGGTGCTTTTCAATGTCAATGTCAATCAAAGACTTAAATAACAGCCAAAATTTCAATTTTTTTAAACCTAAACACTTTTCGCCCTCGAAATAGATACCGGAAGACAGCTATTCCCTCACAGAGTCAGTGATTTTCCTGTCTATGATGGCACTTAATTGTGAAACCGTCGCTGTCCAAACGTTTAAAAATCCGACTTGTATAGAGGTCGACAGATTCAAAATGGTGCTCGGACTTTGGTAATAGAGTTTGCCAAAATACTGTACAAATCCACAGAAAAAACGCAAATTTTCCAGTATTTAGGCTACCCTATGCCTGTCGACGCAACTTGCGGGTTTTCAATTTGATGAACTAGACGAGCGACAGTTAACTTCTATTCCTTTCACAACTCGCCTCGCTAAGAAACAAACAAACCTTATTTTGAATAAGCTAAAACGTCATTTAAATATTACCGGCATTTCCAGAATACCCGCTGACAGCAATTGTGTAATTATCGTCGGACGAACCGATGGAAAATCTGGCATATTCCGCATAGCGCTTGCTTCCTTCAAAGTCTTCCAAATCAACACGAAGTTTGTAGCTCCGTTTCGACGTCAAAAGATAAAGCATCTCGTTACCTGTGGAAAAGTATTCGTAGCTTATGGCCAACAAAAATGAAAAATTCACGCAATAAATTATTATCAAATCGATTGGTCTTAACATGAAAAAATCTGTAAGCTAGGTTTTAAGGCGCACATTTTGTTAGCCAACGCTTCATTTTTCTAGAAGATTTGCAGACTATTAAAAATACCCAGTTTCAAAAGCACTTTGTAGCATATAGTCACTATCAAACCAGTACTTTCCACTATTACGGACAATGACAGCTTTCGATTAGTAAAGTGAAAAAAGTCTCTAAAGAGAGTGGAGTTATGAAAATTATTTCAGCGATAATGAATTTAGCAAGTATTAAAAAGAAATCTTTTCAAGTGTTATGAACTGTATCTATTCAGTATTATCTAATAGCTTATATAGCGCCGTTATCTCAATGCACAAGGCATTAATCGATGGTCACTTCAAGTGAAACCGTAGTCCAAAATCGTTATTCGTTGGAGAATTTCAGTCGAAATTCAACAGAACAGTGAATCCGGAAGATAAGTTTTCTTTTTAGATAGACTTGGTCATTTTTACATAAAGGCATAAAATTTTTCAGCAATCAATTCTGTACAGTAAAGAGCAGTATTTCCATATGAGTGACCGTTGAATCTCAAAATGTTCTAAAATACTGAAAAAGGGCATTCACTTCCTCAATAGGGTCTCATTTCTTAAATAAAGAAAGATAATTCAATATAACCATGATTTGTGGCTTAATTATCCCATGGAGGTCGTCACACTTCTGCAAAAGGAGTAATTGTATGATAGAATGTTGAGCCTATGTAACAGCAGTTGTTTCTCAAAATCGTGTTAAAATACTATCATGATGAATTCGACGCTTGGCTAAGCTACTGAATGACCCTGATTAGACGGAGTTGTTGAAAGCAGGATCTAAAGAGAGATTTGACAAGGTCGGCCATTTATAGATCTTTATTAAGGAGTTCGGCAAGGTCCCGAACGACGTATAGTGGTTTCCAGCCCCGCAATTCCGCCGCTACCGTCCCTCTGTCTATCTTTGCTCGTGCCTGTTGAGTGTTCAACCACATGAACTGCGTTTTTGACTGAATCAGCCGATGACCACCAAAACCAATTTCCTCCATCATGTCTGCCCATCAATAGAAGACTTTTCTGCCAATTCCAATGGCAGACTGACAATTTTGTAGGAAGTACTGAGACGAGTCAGCAAGATTTTGTGGTCCACCGTGTCAAAATGTGGATACCCGTGTATGGCTGCCCTCTTTGCATCTTCAAGATGAAGGGCTAGTTACGCACCGTGGCTCAGTCAACTATACATGCAGATTGCAGGCTGCGAGAAGGGATAAAATGAGTGGATAGCGCCTGAAGATTGTTAAGAGTGCTTGTGCCAGGGACTTTACTCATCAATCAGACCTGTTCCAATCTTGCCCGGAATTCTACAGGAGGCAAACGCAGCTGATCGAGTAGAATTAAAGAGTTTGTTCGAGGATGTGCTCGCAGAACTATGCGAACCAGAGAATTTCGGATGCACTGAAGCAAGTTAAGTTTAAAAAGACCCGAGATACCTACAAAATCCCATTTGGCAAGTCAAGGTTGTGGCATGTCCTTGTTCACAAACGGCCTTTGGTTTTCCAGTATCGACGCACGAGAAGACGTTATTCAATGTACAGGCAAGAGCTGTTTAATGGAGTCACCTACACGTAGAGTGGTAAGAACTGAATTTAGAAAAGGAAATAATGTGTTTTTTCATCTTTGTACGAAAGAGACACTCAATACTCTTAGAAATGACTTGATATTGGAGATAGGCTTAAAATTTATGAGGTTAATAGAGTCCAGATGCAGGTCATCGAAATTACCAGTTTTCCAAGAAATTGATTGATATTCCTACAAGCCATATATCCTGTACAAGAATAGGCTTCATAAAAATTGGCATATTTTTGAGCTGTTTGAAAAGGGAGTGATGATAAGTGTTCAAGCAAGTTGGGCTGCTTTACAATTTGATCAGGAAAAAAGAAACCACCCGCATCAACCGCGAAAACTGCTCTCTTCTTCTTATTTCTAGATGATTCCAAGTCACTTGTTATGCTATATCATTCCATGGATTGGATATTATTAGGAAAAGCTAATTATATCCAGAACAAACAGCCGTGATTATACGTGATCAACCACATTAAAAATTATGAAAGAAATCAAGTGGAATTGGCCTAAAACTTATTGAGATGTTCACTTTCTTGATATTCTTAGTGGATTTCACATTAAAATGACACTCTTGTAGACAACAAAGAAGTAAAAATTGCATCATCAGAAATAGCCTTTACATCTATCAGACCATCTCAGTTTCTCAGTATTTTTCTTGTTTGACAAAAAGTACATTTCTCCCAATTTGAAGCTGACCTTGTTCGTCTAAAACAATATATCACTTACCACTAACTTAAAACTTCTCTTTATAGGTTTATCCCGTACAGTCGGTTTTCAATTGACAAACACTTCATACAGGTACACGTTCCACTAATTCCAGTTCTAGTTTTTTAACCTGAAGTCTGCAGTCCTATTAAGCGCAACCTTGTTACAACTTACGCATTTCATACGCTGTTATAAAGACGCCAAAATGAATCGCCTATACCTTTAATCACACCACTGCTCTTTCTTAATAGTGTTTGGACCTACATTGGGGTATTTAAGCCACATGGTCATATAAGTTATTTTCCTTCCTTTAAGGAGTGAGACCCCATGTAGGCAGCGAATTCCTTATTTGAGTATTTTAGCAAAATTTTGAGATGCAACTGTCGCTATACTGTATAAAAATGGAATTTGGGTATGCGAAAAATGCACATATTTACATATATCCCCTCTGGGCAATCAATGCTTATCGTTCGAGTGCGATATTTATTTCTATAAAGCGTGAGAAACGATCAGAAATAGATCGCCTTGTTTGAATTTAACGGCTTGCAACCTCTATGATAGAATTTCAATTGAATTCTGATGCTTCACAGACGTTAGCCGATTAATTGGAGCAGTCGCCTAGTGCGAGTTCGAGCTCCACTGAACCGGTTACTATGTATGGATGTTCTGTCAATGGATACTGGCACTTAATGAATACAGTGATAAAATAAATACCGAAGTACTACGCTGGCGCGTCTTTGTTATAGTTTGGACGAGAGAATTTTGAACCATTTGTAGGATCTGCGAGACTTTCTAAGTGGTACAAAAAGGAAAAGATTTACAGAAATCGAATCGGCTAAAATCAAAGGCATTCGCTGTGAACCCTAGTCATTTTGAGGAATATGAAAGATCTGAAACTTAAACAAAGTTCGTGTAGAAGTGAATTGATGAATGCGCAGTGATTGCGCACGATGAATGTTTAAAACTGAAAAACAATGTTTGCGACTGAATGTTTAAGAATTAAAAATATTTTTTTCGGGATTTCTGGCAGACCAGATTAACAATTTTGTATAAGGTAATACATGGTCACAAAAATGCAGTTATCATATCTTTTATTCAATGCCTCCCCTCAGCCGCACGGTACTATTAGATCTCTATTAATGACTTTCTTGATGCTCAATGTAGAATTTTTATTTTTCACTTGAAAAGCAACCGTCATTTAACTTCATATCTTAAACACGGGCGCTACAGAAGTTACATTACAGGCAAGTTACAAACTTATTGAAAATAAAATACTGAAATGTTTGAGTTAGATACAAGAAGGTTAAATGTATGACACTTTCAAAAGCTTTACCAAGCCAGAATTCTCCATTCGGATTTCCAAATCCATCTTTGTACTCGCTCCAGTCTCTGTAAAAATCCACACTGCCATCTTTGCGCCTCTGAAATATCTGTAAACAGTAGGCTACAATGCATATCGTGGAATATTGTTACTTTGAAATGCTATCGATTGTTACCAACCGTTTGACATTCTAAGGAAGTGAGACACTATGACAGTTGTCTTTGAGTTTGGCCATGAGGGATCGTTCTAAATGCAATGTGATAAATAAACATTTTAAGACAGAAAATAGTTCTTTGCCATTTTATCGTAACGAATTAACAATGAGTCAATTCAGTTAATCAGAGTGGACATTTTTAGTGGCAAAAAATTTGCTTATACCAGTGCAAAGCCTGTATAAAGAAAATGGGTTAAACGGTAGGGTACAGAGACTACTGGCCGCGAAACAAATAAGACGACAGAAATCGATCATACGAAACATCGCCAGAGCCAATGCAGTTACCATATTTTTATGGTATATAAAATGACTATCACCAAAATGACTTACACAAAATTTTAACAAAAAGCTCTCATAAGATACAATTTACAGTTTGTATGGGCATTGTCAAAGACCTGGTTATGAGATGTTACCGTTTCCACTTCTTGCAATAGATAACAGCCACTCCGAGGGGACTTGTCTGAATACACATTTCCTCTACAGCCGCCAAAAGCAAAAACTGGTAGGGAAATCGGCTTCAGTTTCACCCGCCAACTGACCAAGAATTTAAAAGTTCCGCAACTACCGATTCAACAATCTCCGGTTCACCGGAGGAAACAATGACTAGAGAAGTTAAAATCTTCCGTGCTTCTCCAACTTCTATTTTATGGTCACGCCCCTCCATTCCATTAACCAGAAACTTTCTTCGAATTCCAACATTCTTCGAATTTCCTGAGTTCTATTTCAACTTCCACATTGATCCATCACACAGTGACTGTACTGTCAGCGCTATCTACCAAGTCAACCTGTTACTCGGTCGCAGTACCAAACCACACATCCATCATTCCAGCTAAGGTAAGGCTGACCGGGTAAAGGACTTACCATGGCATCATATGGCACAATAACACTGTCCAGGAGTAGACGGCAGTAGTGGCTCGATATTTAGCAATGTCCAAACACACATGGCTACTGCTGACACATGCAGAGTGCCTGAGTTGACTAATATTAGTCAGACTCATGGATCATATTAGTCGACTGCTTTCAGAGAAACAACAGCACATTGGAAAGTTCGCTTTAAAAAAGGGATATCGACGTAAAGTGACTGAAAAAATGGAGGCTATTCGAGCAAAAATTACAGAGTATCTGTTGCCTACGTGCAAATCCAACTTAAGAAAGTCCTCCTGCAACGAAGTGTGTTCATTTAACTTTTCAGGCCGAAACACGTTTCATTTTTACATTCAACTATTGATATAAAATTATCTGCGCTTATATATTTTAAGGGGCTATCACATCAGGACCATCAATGAGTAGCTTTCTCTCATCATAAATTCGCCAAGCAGCGATGTGAAATGATTTTCCGCTTTACGTTTTACCAAAAAGGTAAAATATGGTAGAATGGTAGTAATATTTACATGCTTCAAGTTGTCTTTCTTTCCACTTAATACTTATCAAACTGATTATTGTTACTGTCATAGACCTCCTCCACCTGTCTCTACCTTCTTCAAGTTAGCAACTCTGCCTGAAATTAACAATCCCAGTGTGTGCTCTGGACCCGATTTCAGCTGTTCTTTCAGCTATGGAATGTTTTGACGCTTTGGCGATGTCATTCTTTCTGTTGTAAATCTCTACCGCACTGATGGTTGCTTTCCGTCTTGCAATAATATTCGACCATGTTGTGGTGGTGTGTCAAACCTTTTGGACGAAGGGCCATATTATCACTTTTACGGAGGAGAAATAATTTTGTCATTATTAAGATCCTTATAAAAAATTAACGCGCACTTACATATCTAATGTTATAACACAGTAATTACATATACAATACTAGTTATATAAATACCACATGTTCAACACTTCAATGGATACTGAAGGTGATGAGGAGATAACTGGCATTGCCTTTGCTTACGAAATTAGTCTACTTCTGTACTTCTGCTACAACAGCGAGTTGTAGCTATTCATAGCAAAGAACTAAATGTATGTCTATTTGTTAGCAATGACATTTAATTTGTCTTAATATTTTTTATTCTAGAGAAAATCTGCCCACTATATACTGATGTATTGCCAAATAGTGCAATAAACTTAGGCCTAAGTACGTGGTTTGATAGAATTGGAAACGTTTATGGGAAAATATCTTTTCCACAAAATGTCAAAAGATCATGTATTTGGAACCTTTTCTTTATCTCACTTTTATTCTGAACCCGAATAAGTTCCAGTTGAAATGTTTTTGAAATTTATCTTGAAGCAGCTTCATACCACTGTTTTGCTTTGGAGTGTGTAAATGTCGTTTTAAATTCAGCCATAAGATTAGCAAGTAATTGAGAGTACTTATCATTATTCACCTTTTCAGCAGGCCCAGTAAAAAGTGTTTGAAAATGAACAACTTTCTTTTGACTCATATGTTTCCTATTAATTTGCAACTTTTGCTCAGATGCAGCAATTAGTTTTATTTATTCATTTTCCTTTCTTTTTGCTAGCAAACCTAACATTTCCTTGAAGTTTCATATTCATATCGGTTAGACATTTGGTTATCTCAATGAAAACTGCCAAGTTGTTTAACCACTGGGACTATTGGTAGACTTCATTTAAAAACTTTCAGTTTACAAAGACTCGGCGGGGCGGATTGTGGCCCGTGGACTGTATGTTGGACAAGCTTTGCTTTAATCTATTCCTATCTCAGAAATCCATTGTTACAGTTTAATTTTGTTTCGATTAGAAACGAGTATCGACTGATACTTCGTGCGTTACGATAACGGCGCAATAGAAATACGGCGCTATATAAGGATATGTCCACTTCGAGCATGACTACTGTGATTTCATTTTCCGTAACCTTGAAGCCACTCAAATTAAACTTCTTCAACTCATTCAAAATTCCTTTGTCTGAGCTATGACCAGGACATCCAAGCGTCACTATCATTCCGCCAGTTAAATCACTCGATTAGCTTAAAATCCTCGAAAGCATTCATTTCAAAGTTCTTTCTCTAACTTATAACTCTCTGTAATATTTCCAACCTACTTACCTTCGCAAACTCTTTATCATCCAATCACTCCGCTCTTCCCGTTCATCTTCTTAATTCACTCTTGCCCGTCTCTTTATAACAACTCCTCTTAAATTTTCTAACCGATTCGTTTATCACACTGCACCTCGTCTCTGGAACGAACTCCCTCCGAAGTTTCGAAAATTCTCCGTTTCTCTATCTCTTCTGTCGTTCACCCACCATCATCTTTCTCAAGCTTTCCTATCTATTCCTATCTTCTCAGGTATTCCATTCAAAACTAAAGTGTCACCTTTTCAAGAAATCTTACTTTGATCTATCCAATCCGCCGCCTTCTCGTGTATCTCAACATAAACACAACCCATCGTAGCAACTCCTCTGTCCCTTGTGGCAGCCGGAGTTTGCTTTTCCGATGGCATCTTTGGACAACCACACTGACTTGATGCAGCGCTTGTAAATAAACATGTTCCACGAACTGTGTTTTAGAGTAGCGCTTTATAAATTTTCGAGATTACGGTAACGGTTATGAATATATCACTGTAACTTATAAATGGCGAAACAGCTGTGTGAGCGGTAACCACGGCATTACGTCTGTTAAATAATTTTTAAAATCATTTTTACAATATTATAACATTCCGATCGGTAAAATATCTGGATTTTCTAAGCCAAAATATTTCACCGGTAGATTTACGTCACTAGATATAATGCAGTGCAATCTTAAATTCTGTTAGTGAAAGACAAACCAAGCTCGTGCCATAGGGACTCTTCATGTCACAAAACGCATCAGTACAAATTCGATGGCGTTGATGTCTAACGCACACTTCGTAGACGCCGCTTGCGTTTTGACCACTGGCTCTTATGTCAGAACAATCCCTCACTGACGATGCAGAATCATAGACGTCTAAAATATCAATATTTTCAGTCGTTCTTGATATTTGCTTACAGTGCACAGAAACCAGAATCCCTGACACCCACTTAGTTGGGTACACGTTGGGCCCAAACATGGCCTTCTGATGCCACCAATGGCAAAATGCACGATAGCTCTAGGCCCAATGCACTGTGGAACTATGAGACTGGCTACAACCTAGCCACGTAGCGCTGCAGGCAAAGAGATTTTGCGACCAGAGGCAGACGACACTTGAAAAAGTAACTGCTTAAGATTTGCGTGGGTAAACGGCGGGAGTAACTATGACTCTTGAGTGTGAGTTCGTTGGTCTATTCCTGGTGAGTCTACCCCGCAGAGCAATGCTTAGCTGGACGAGTGGTGACCTGTAAAGGCTAAGGTCGCTGCAGTAAAATCTGGCGGCAGCTTCACGGGCTTTAACGGTACCACTCATATACGTAGTGGATACCCTGGAGTACCGGCCGATTCGCTCTTCGTACGCTTCGCGGCTTGGGGCGGTCGGTCAATCGTTAGATGGCATTTGAGGCGTTTTAGCCTTACCAGAGGCTGATTGGTTGGATATCATGAGCGGAAAGGCTCAGTAGTTAGTACCTGCGTGATCTCGTCGTGGCGAAAGCGAAGGCTTGGAAGCGAGTGGTGAGGTCAGTTTCGACTCCCGGAGCGGGGTGCGGCAACACCCGTCAGCTCTACCGTCTTGTCAGGCAACCTGGGTTCTTTCAGGGGCCCTGCCTGCGACCGGTGCTCTGAGCAGAACAGAGTCCCGTCAGGGACCGCGTTCTGCGAGGGGACAATTACCGTACAGGACGGAGGGGAATGGGCCCACCGCTGCCCACTTAATGCGGAAATATTAAAAGAGTAGGGTCTAGTGCCAACCGGTCGGTGCAGTAGTGATTGCACCTTCCTCACTGGCCGTCAATGGGACAGAGTATGTAATTCGGGGCGTGAAACTCTCACGTACCATGGTCGTGGGGGCTGCGCAGTGGTGCCCGTCTGGGGATCGGTGCCTGGTGGCCCCTAGTCGAACTGGATGGTGTCGGAGCGGCCGCCTGTAAAGCAAGTGATGGGCTCGAAGTGTGCTGCCCTGTTGCGTGCAGGGTGAAAACCTGGAACCTCCTACCCAGGGGCGACGGGCGAGGCACTACAGCAGACTCTGAACTGGTGACGGAAACTGTATCGATAGACTTGATGGACGAGTGCCTCGTGCACGAGTCCGCCTCCGGGCCACTCCCGAGAGGGAGGAGGTTTTTCCCAATGCTAACTGAAAAAGTCAAAGTGAAGAAATTCAAAAAGCGACGGGCAACGGCCTGGAGTGACTAGTACTCTCTTAAGGTAAGATGGAGCATAAACGTTATGGAAGTTACATATCGGCAAATTGATTTTAAACTCAATGCGTATACGAATGGATGGCTAACGCAGCTCGTTCCACATGAAGTTAGATATATCAGCAAACATTGGAATCCTGTCGATTAGCCGAGTCGCAGCGTTTAAAACGAACCGAAGTTGGTGCTCAGAATGGTAATAGCTGTCAAAAGGTGAAGCGGAAGAAAAATGACCTTCCACTCTATATGTGAAATTGTGCATGTGAACGGGTTATTGCGCTCCTTAGTCAGCAAGTTTTGAATGTACGCTTGCAATGAAAATGAGCATGAGTGATCGAGCTACTGATTTGTTTTGCACGCGCTGGCTGGGTGGTTGGATGACGTGATTGGCTGATAGAGCCCTGCAGGCAGGCGGGCTGACATCAGCAGTAATTATTGCTGACTCGTATTGTATAACGTGGGCGCTTGCGTGGCTTGTGCTGTTATGAATCAGCAGGTTTTTGAAAAACCCGCTTTTGCGTAATATGAGGAGGCTGGTGAAGAGAGAGCAAGAGAGAAATTGAGAGAGAGAGAGAGAGAGAAAGCAAAAGAGGAAGAGCCAATAAATTAAGCGTTGGTCTATCGTGTGCTCAGTGGAAAGGTTGAATTACAAATGTCGTTGATAGAATCTTGCGTTTAAAAACTGGTTCAATTCATGGACTGTTGATATTGAACTGTTAGTTTTAGTGATAAGTTAAAGAATCAAAGACTGCATGTCGTTACTCGGGTAAACGCTACTCTACAAACAGGTCAAGTAGACAGTTCGAAGTCCCTTCAAAAACTCGGATAAATCGTCGACAGTGCCTACCTCTAAAGTCAATGTCAACTATAACACCGATATATGCAGTGAAACAGTTGGTCTTTATCATTTCATGTTTAGTCATTCCGCAAAGTTTTGCTTTAACACAAATATGAGAATAAAACCTGAATAAATTAAAAATAAATTACTAAATTTATTACAGTTATTCGAGATACTTTTCAGCTTACCATTTGCGAGTTTCCTTGAATTCTGAATTTGGTGTTTGATGGAGATATCGTGCTCCTGAAGACGTCGATCAAACGCTTGAAGACTTCTCATAATTTGCTAAAATGATGTATTAGCATCAAAGATCACATTCTTTCAGTAACAAGTTTTAAAAAGAAGCTTAAAGCTTACATGTTTAATAGGTCTGCCTAGATTTTTGTGCTTTTCTACTGATCTATAAATCATGATATTACTCGACATTACTCAGTAGGACTTTTCTAGGGTTGTTGGACGCGCCTTTGAGGCTGTTGTTAATTGCACGCGCTATAAATGTCTTTTAATAATAATAATAATAACAATAATAATAATAACAATAATAATAATAATGATAATGATAATGATAACTATGAAGCTTCTGAAGACCTAGAACTTGCTCATTTACAAGCATAAGCTGATGTATCTCTTCGACGCTGATTGACGAGTCTCCATTGTCGTAGCCCTGTACAGTGCTCTGTCCTAGTACTGGAAAGATCGTGCCATGCGCTAATATTACCACAAATGCTATAAAGTAACGAGAGCTCATGGTGACTACAGATTTACCGAAGACTCGACTAACAAGTAAAACGCACAGTAACTGACTGCTTCACTTTTGGCAACGTATGTATTGGTAACCAAATATATAATGAGTTTGAACAAGGCCAACCAGGAACCAACAATGATAATTAGCAGCTGTTTGATTAATCTCAAAACAGATGGGACTATCGTGGCTTGGTTAGTCTACTTAGCAATTGTGCTCTTGTTGCGCTTTGTTTTCACTTCCGCATTAAAGAGAATGTTATACACCAGTTGCACTGTTGGTCAACGCAGTCCCTCGTAGGGGTAGAAAACGCATGGTCCGGATATCATTCAAGCCACTTGGTCGATCTGTGACGGACAGCCCATTCAGTATATGGTCGAAACCCTTTCTGGTAGACGGTCGATGCCACTCCAAAGCTTTTTCTCACCTTTGGACGGCATAGAAAAGTTTGTATGTGTGAGCCGCGGCCGGCTATCTGGAATCTGTCATACCCTTGAGTAAAGATTACCAATCCCAACGATAAGGGGCTTTAATTATCAGCAGAAAAACTGTTCGAAAACTCAAATTCCAAGCTAAAGCGAGTAAGTACTCCAAAACACCAATTCTTTTTCATTACGAAACGCAGATACCCAAAAACGTAACCTTGTTGGGCCATCACGACAGCGATGGGTGACGTGATATCAAAAATAGAAAAAGTGGCACACTACGGAGTACATATGGGCATAGTGTAAAGAATACAGAAAACTTTAGAACCCATAGTTGGGAGTCATGGAGTACACAAGCGATCCGATTAATACCAAAATAAAGATCAAAAATGAAAATGAAAAAAATATTTGAAGAGTAATGAAAAGTCGTAAATAATAGCATAGGCTTAAGCTAAGTGCAAAGCGGAACCTACCAGATTATCGTTTTAACTTGCAGCGTTCTAGAACACTTCATGTTATATGGAGATAATAATATGTAATTATAAGCACATGAATGAGAAATTTTTGACTAGCTATTGACATATACTGGGTCACATTGTAGCCTACAAATAACCTTCAAAAATCGGCCCATTTAAACTTCGAGATACTGAACATATTATGCCACGATACAACAGCTTATTTTATTTTATTTTATTTGTTTATTTATTAAAGCACTTATAACGCGGGCAATGTCAGTACACCTGAATCTGAGGCGCAGAAATGTAAGCGAAGACTGCGTTTTGGCGGTTCCTGTTGTATGTTATTATGACCTTCTGTGACTGGGTAGTCAAGCGTCCGACAGATTTCAGACCTAGTTACGCTGTCTACGCCCGGAAATCATGGATTTGGTGGAGGAAGGGCGAAACGGGTCATTGCAACCCCTTCTGTTTGGTGTGAAAAACAAATTTGCCAGAGTTACAAAGAGTTCAGAACTCATCGGCTAAGGCTTTTGCAGGTACTTCTAAATTTGATCACATTATTAAAGGTCTTAGAACATTGCATTGGCTTATTTTTGAGCAGAGAATTAATTTCAAAATTCGTGTAGTTGCCTATGAGACACTGCGTTCTGGTCAACCGCTGTACCTTCAACACCTCTCAGACTTATCGTCACTCCACTAGGTCCTCCGACTGTCTTTCATTTCCCATATTTCGAGTGAATACTGCACTTGCGAGCAGGACTTATTCGGTTCCTAGCCCACGATTCTAGAATACACACTTCCACATCTGTTCGCTCTTTAGTGTCCATGGTATCTTTCCGGTCTCGACTTAAGAAGTTTTTATTTCAGCCTGCTTTTCTACCTTATGCACTGTCTTCCTGTCTTATAAGATTGGTCCTCGGCATTCATCGGATTGCGATTCTATTTTGGAGTGTCATCTGTTGTTGCCTAATGCATTGTTATAATGGCACCATAGACTCTTAAGATTAGTATGTTTCTTTTTATACCGTTGTGTTTCACACATCAGCCTACAGCGATTTTGATGGTCGTACGACGTGTCTTTCCTTAATTGACCAAAACTTAACTCAGACGAGTAATTAAATCTACAAATTTCTTGTAATTATCTCTAGTTTTGGGACGTGTTTTAAAGTTTCTTGCGCTGAAAGATGCAGAAATATTGATTAATTAAAATGCAACGCAAAATTGCAGTAAAATTTTGAAATTGATGCAAGCATTTAATCACAGATATGACATCAAATTTCAACTCTTAAATTTAAGAATATACAATGGGACTCGTTTGACCTGCTATAATTTGAGCCTATGCACTTACTGATATTCTGAGATTCTGATGGAACTGTCCACTACGTAAAGTTGATTGAACTTGTATATATTTATTATTTCTAGTTTCATTTTATATACGGCCTGTACACTGTTTATTTCATTTTGTTCACGCATAAAAACTGATCATTTATATTTCGATTGCCAATAGACCTTAACAATGTTAATGGGCGACCCTAATCAAGCTGGACTCAGATCCTTTCTGGTTTAGCCTTTTGTACCTGGCAAATTGTACATTACATGAGAAACCTGATATGTTGCATTTGGGATCACCAGAAGAGTTGACTGATAGACTGAACGATAGATAGATAGATTGTTGATTGAATGACTGATCGATCGATCGATCGACTGATGATTGATTGATTGATTGACTGACTTACTTACTAATCGACCACAATCGATCTATCGATCGAGCGAGCGAGCGAGTGAGATGGTGGGTGAGTGAGTGAGTGGGAGGGTTAGTGAGAGAGTGAGTGAGGTCTGAAATGAAATCCTCGGCACACAGTCCCCCGTAAGTGAAAGAAGACCGAACATCCCTCGATCTACCAGTTGTCTGCAGGACAGGGTTTGGGCGACAAAACAGCAAGTGATAAGAAAGCGTGCGTCAAAGGAAAATATGAGGCAGAAAAGCATGGGACAAATAGCATTTGACAAAACAGTGTATGACACAGACTAATATGCGGATAAAACGACTTTTAACATCGGTGTATTCGTTGCAAACACTAAGGGACTAAAACGGCGCAAAGTACAATGGGCCCCGATCACGACTTTCAATATTCCAGTAGCCGAAGTATGGGCGGGTCCATGGAAGACCTTACACCGAGATATCAAAAGCCATAAAAGCGCCTGTGCAATTCTGCATGTTACACTTAAATTGATGCAATGATAGGCTGAAAAAAGATGAGCATTAGTCCATTTTGGTTATTGTATGATGCAGTAGGCCATAAAAAACGAACTGCATGTATAACCGCAACTATGCGTGTGTAATGTAACATGCAACATATGCCAACAGACTAAACGTGCTTCTATAGGCCTACAGCTCTGTAATTACGTTGTAGTAACGTTGGATGTTTGGCTAGGCAGACAACTAGTAGCCTCCGATCCCGTTTCATTCCAATTCCTTTACAGCAGCATACTAATCGTGCAAACAGTTAATGATCCTGCCTACCAGACTTACAGTTGGTCAATAAATTATGCAAAGCGGACGAATGTAAGGTCAATGGAACGATGGAATGATACTGACGGGTTTTATAAATGGCTTGGAAATAATTGTTCATGATAACGACTGGCTTAATTTATGTGTCATCTGCAAACTACACGTCACTCTGACCAGCATTTTTGCTTAGCCTGCCAACGCCTACTTCTTGCGTTTCGTGTGTCAATCCGGTTCATTTAGAGGCTGCCTTATAACAAGAGATAGATAGTGTGTCAGGATGTGAACAATATGAATAGCGGGTATGGTTAACTAGTCATATGCTACTTGTGAACACAACCATATTCTTTAAGAGGAGGTGAGGAACAAGTGGCTTTAAAAAATAAAGTGCAATGGGTCTAACGCAGTTGACAAGTCTTGAACCTTCAGAACACTTGGTATGCAATGAATTGCAGTGTAGTTAAATTGTTTTGTTATGTTATGCCATGCTATTTTATATTACGCTTTGCCTCTTGCTTTGCCTCTTTTGTCGCTGTATCTTCAGTGTATCTTTTTTATAAGCGAGTTTTGAGATTTTGTGTTATTTGATCTGTATTGAAAAATTCAATTAAGTTTTTTGCTTCACATGGATCCAGCTGCGGTATTTCTGCTTGCCATGTATCACTGGAAGAAAATTACGTAAAATGAAAGCAGGCGCAAAGAAAAACATTTGTTCTTGCAGCTGTTAAAATTGAAACCAACGAGCTCTTTCCCAACCCTGGTAGGAATTACTGGTGGTATTTTCCGCAATGTAATTCTTTGTTTCAGATATCTTAAAGGAGTATTGTGTTATTTCCCGTCAACTCAAAGTGGGTACGAAACATTTTATAACAGATGCATTTCTCCGGCTGAGTTAGCAATTGGCGGAACTGAATGTGATGCACTATGATAACATTATAAGATAAAATTGGCATATATACTAACATAGTAACATGGCGATTATTTCCAGCCAAATTGAGAGTAAAATTATTAATAAGTTTTAGAGGAATGCATGTATCAGGGTTTAGTCTTAAAACTGTTAAATTGTATCAGCTGTGGTTAATTACTGGTTGCCTGTATACCTTTCATTTAGCGGTAGACCTACTTCTATTTGTATGTTATGTGTAAATAGATCTATTACTTCTTTGCATGATAAGAACATTACCCTTACGATGGACTGTTTGGACGGTAACACAACAATGTGCCATCCACTTGCGGCGCGTGACCTGCCGTTACTTATTCTCGATGCAACGTGGCCCAGAGACTTTGAACATGTCTTCTACTACTAGCTCTGGAGGGGAATTCTTTCACTTTGCTCTGCATATGTGAGTTGGGTCACGAATGATGACTGTTCTAGTTATCTTAGCATTGCTTTGTAACTGATGACGTTTCAATTCTTGATTAATTACATTAATATCATGTAGGGTAGCGCAGAGAGCGCCTCTGCTTAGTTTCTCTCAAAGCGCCGCTATATAATTTCTAACTACAATCACAATTATGCATTAATCTATATTTCCATTCTGGACTCGCAAGGAGCCTGTACACCCTTGTGTATTAATCCATTTCTATGCTGAACTCTCATGAACTTGTATACCCGCTGTGTAAATGTATGTTTTCATGTTGAACGTCACAAACCGTGTGTACATGTTGCTTGTATTTGATTACTTCTTTCTGTGCTAGACTCCCACCACACTGCACATTTTGCTACTTTGCATCCTGCAATAGTGTGAGGCGAGAATGATCAAAGTTTAGATCCCCAGTTATTTGCTAAGTGATGACATTTCTGACATATCCTAAGTAATTAAGTTAGGTAAAGTAAGATTATATTTAATTGCCAGTGTTATTTAAAGAAATGCATTTTTAACTCTCGTGGTGGTGATGATATTGATGAAGAATATATTACAAGTGAGTATTATGGTAATGATGATGACGATGATGATGATGATGATGATAATGATGATGAAGGCGATGATGATGATGATGATGATAATGAAATATGATGATGTCGATTTGAAATATGAATATAGAGATTGAGATGCAAGACGGTTGCTCATTGGTAGTCTAGTGACACCAAGTGTACGGGTTGGAGTCTCATTTGAGACAGTAATTGTAGTATCAGGACTTGAGCCAGTTCTTCATGCACGATGGATTAGCGGCATCGATCGATTGATGCCTTGTCACCATGAACTGACGTTATATAAATATAAAAAATAAATGAATCACAGAAACAGTTCTGAGAATAACAGTGATGATAGGATTTCGTGAGAATGGTCATTATAGTCCTGTAGATTAGATTTCAAGTTTATGGAATTCCAGTTTTTAAATTTTCGGAATTCATAAAGGAGATATTCCGACTTTGGCGCTCACAACGCCTCATAGGTAGATAAAAGGCGTTATATGAATGTCCAGATACATAATTGTCGGCTTGGCGCTGTAGCAAATTGAGCAACGCCGATCTCAGAACATGGATGGGTAACCTGAATGGAGTAGTAGAACATACGAATCAACTCAATCCGCCATTCGGACTGCAAGTTGTGGCATTCCTCTAATTTCAACTTAGAAACGACCAGTATTAATAACAGTGCCGCTATTTTAATTAACAAAGTAGCTTAGGTTAGACCTAACAGGACTGGTCTATTAGAGTAAGGGAGGCAAGACTAAAAAACATCACAATTATGTCAATGTTACTATAAGAGTTCTGAAAAGTAGCCTACGGTTTACCTAGATACTCTAACTAGTTCAAGTCCACACATCTTGTTAGGCTACTCTTGTGAATAAGCTGGTGCACTGCTCTTCGCAATTTATAAATTTCTAGTCTATGATTATGATTACGAGCCCAACAAGTCTTCCAGCATATTCTATATATAAGACATAAGTCTTAGTAGTGTGGCTCAATGGCAAAGTGCAAAGTCAACCAAAGAGCCGTGTGACTCGTAAAGTTTTCCTTGAGCCGCTGAGGTGAATATTATACGAACAATGGCTGATCCAGAAGTTGGGAAGGAGTAAAGTTTCACCGTAGTCCAGGTAAAATTAACATTAAAGCCGTTTGTTGATTCATCCCAACAACAGAAAAACACAGGCATAATGCAAGAATGATATTAGCTACAAAGTTTTCTTTCTGCTGGTGTCAAAAGGACAACCCTAACCCAAAATAATGGAGCTCAGTTGGCACCATATGATCTCGTATACAATAGGCGCAATGTTCGATTACAATTACAGTTGAAATAGACAGCGGTAAACTACCACTCACCGCAGTCATCATCTGGTATTTAGGCTATATTCGATACATTTGTATATAAATGTGTAATTGTAAATAGGTAAAAATTACCAGCTGTGAACTGAGAAAGCTTAGAAATTTAAGAAAAATCAGTTAAAAACAAGTGTTGAATGCGACACATGATTTTTAGAATTTAGGCACTTCAACTGCAAATATTAATACTTTTAATACTTTTCAAATGCAAAACGAACAGAAATAAAACAGCTTGAATATAGGTTTAAAACTTTTTTGTCTACCTTAATATTTCATTATTTAACACAATGTTTTTGACGTAATAAATATTTTTGCTGCGCCAGAAAATAGCAGCGTGTTTTCACAATTTTTGAGAAAGTTATTCAGCTTATTTTATAAAATATTTATGAAATAGATTGACCAGCTTGAAACCCGCTATGGTATGCTTCTTGAAAAAAAGAACAAAGACTAAATGAGCAACACTCACAAATGTAAATTCTTAAAGTATATTTTGCTCGTTTACGAGAACCAGGTCACAATAGATCTTCATTATCGAACTATCGATTATCGAAATGTAGTGAAAAATATGAAATTCCCAAATTTTCTCAGTAAAACGTGTCCGTTTCATTTGAGCAACGTTTAAGTTAAGAGGTAATTGTTAATACAACTTGAATATAGATATAACGGAATGATCAACAATTCAACCTATTCCGATGTAACTTTTAACCGAATGATATAAAAACAAATTTAAAGACAAATTTAAAGAAAGACATAAACTTTGAAAAATTATCTGTCGATTTTAAGCTAACAATATTTTCATACATCACTCTTGTAACATACTTGACTGGCCAGAGTTTTTATTGCCATTTTAAAAGTTGCGACTGGAATAAATAATTAGTTTCAGTTTTATTGGATTTGCTATACTTTCGGTTTCAGTTACTTTAACGTGACGATCAATATTGCTAACAGCATGTATTTTTGTAACATACAAATAGGAAAATGTTTCGCGACCATCATCTAACGAAACAAAAACTGGTTTAGTGTTAGTTCAAATCATGACCAAGGTTAGCACATACATAATTTGGTATGCGTAGAACTGCGCTGTGTGTTTGAGTTATTACTATAGACAAATCAGGCTACTTGAGAACACACAGTAAGGGAGTAAGTAGGTAAATAAGTAACTAATTGATTCGCCACATTCATTAAATATAATGAACACAATTAAGTAAATAAAATTCTCAAAGATTCAGTGTCAGGCTGTCGGTGAATTCTCGCGGGAGTCTTCGTGCCGGCCACCTTTAAATAACTTATTATTAGTTATGCAATAAAGTAATTGAAGCAGTGTAATTTTAAATTAAAGTAGACGCATGGGCAAGGCATACAGGCTTATATATATTCAAGAAAGTCATAATAAGGTAAGTTATAGGTTGAATTCGGATTCCAACTGCACAATACATGTTCTAAAACACTGGAACAACTTTCATTTCCGTTGCCTTTAGCGAATACCACCTCCTAGGCCAACAATCCCACTGAACTCCTTCTTCCGTATTTGCTTTTCCCGAATAATTCCCGCGGTGATACATGCCATTGAGATTAGAATGATAGGTAGTTTTGTACCACCACGCTCCGCGATAATACGAAGCGCAGTTATAGTTTACATCTTTATCGTTGTCTACATCCTTGGTGGTGAATTGTTGGCCGTTGTGATAAGTCATACAGTCACCTGCAACAATTTCCATGAAAACACTTTACTACTACACTTTCAGCAACAAGTTTTTTGCATACAACTGTATTGCTTCATTAAAGATGCCGCAGAGCTGTCTGACTGTAAGTCTCAAAAGTATATTTTGACTAGGCACTTTGGACAAAACATGCCACATGTTCGTACCATTCAAGATCCATATTATTGGCATATGTGAACCTCTTAGACAGGTTCCTAAATAGCGTCGTATAATAGTTTTTATAAAATTATATGCATGCTTTGTATGTAGGCCTATGTATATAGGTTTATGTGTATGAACGTTTGTATGTATGTATTATGTATGCATGCATGTTAGTATATATGCATGCTTTGTGTAGCGATTCTTCTTTATCCTTCGCATAAATTCTTGTTGAGTTGTATTGTTAAGTTGAGTATGTATTAATATTTTTTTAAAAGTGTTGGTTGGTGACTATCGTATATAAGCGCATATACATCTAATAAACGTAGATCCACCAGCATGTAATTAAGTTAATGCAATTTGTTAGAACGACCAGCATTGCTAGGGTAATAACAATTAAGTGGTGTATTATGGTAGTGAACTTGTCACTGGTATTAACTGCAATGGAAAGTAGAGAATCAATGTGAAAGCTTTTCAGTCGTAACGGTTATTCCGCATATCTGCGAAGACAGACGATATTTCACGCGAAGGCGCCAATGCAAGACTCTTAAAGTTAGTACAGTTTGAGACGCCGTCGAGAACAGAGCTCACGTCGTAAGGGAACTTCTAATTGTATATCGCAAGGTCTGAGTGATCGGCAGTTAGTCAATGAAAAGATTCATTTTAAGAGCGCACCTTCGTAGTGGCGGATATTGACTTGTCGAATCGACGAGACGTTAAGTTCAGAACTGCCACTCAACTAATTTGAGTTTAGCCGTGAGTTGGTTAGAAGTTCAGAAAGTTAGTCGACACCTCGTCGTCTTGTGTGTGTGGAGTTACGGCAGAAGAAAGTCTGTCGCAGACAACCGTGTATAGGAGAAAATGTGCTTGAAATCTACCGAGATCTTAGGGGAAAACGGCTCGAAATTGTAAGCAATCGTACATCGGACATCGAGAGACGCTAGCTTACAGTAAAAACTATGTTCGATTGAGGTAAAGTGCACAGAGTCAAGTTCTTTCCAAATTCATTGAACCTGCCTAAAGCAAAGAACCAACTTTCTGCCTGCATCGGGGGAGGGCAGTAATAAAACTAATAGTTAGATAACGTAATAAATGCTGGTCTTAGGTAAGGCTACATTACAAGAATGGGCTTTACTTACATATGTTGAAAAGACTTGTAGATACATTGAAATGTATCTTTCTATTGGATGAGATGGTATGGAATGCTGTACATGATCCAAGTTTGCACACAAAGGATCAGTCTTACATACAGAGGATATGTTAAGGCGATAACTACTTGTACAGAGTGTGGTAAGGTAGTTTTGTCACATGGCGATAACTACTTGTACAGAGTGTGGTAAGGTAGATTTGTCACATTTTGTATGTACAGTACGTATGTTTTTGTGTATATATGTATATATGCATGTATGTACGCATGTATGTATGTATAGCCATGCATGTACTTGAGCAACAAGTCGTCTCTAAGGATATCTCAAAGGTATAGCTATCTGAAAGATCTACACGAACGATTTTGAGTAGTTTAAAATGTTTCTTGAGCTGTTCCTGGTGGAACAGTTGGTGTTTTTAAGAGTGAAATTGTTCTATAAACTCGGTTAAACGGACTGGAAAGCACGATGTGGTCGCCTTATTCTACAAGAGCGCATGATCAACAGATCATCACCGGCTAAGAATAGCAATGATTATCCGTCTGCTTTAGACAGGAACTCCTACGGTCTCACCACACTGATGTACTTTGAGGCTGCACAATTATTGGTGATCGCCCCATAATGAAGACCTTGAAAGTTTCCTATCTTCGAATTGGAGCCAGTGCAACGTTTATCAAATATGGTAAGAAGCATTTGAGAATTTCGGCAGGTTAGCCACAATTCGTACGGTATAGTTCATGCCAAACTGAAAATGAAGTACAAAATTGTTTCACCTGCAACAATAGCGTTGCAGAAGTCCAAAAGAGTCAAAATGAAGGGACGGATAAGAGTCGCATCGATATGAGAGGAAATATTTCGCCTTATGACTATAGTATGAACGCAGTGGATAAAAGCAGGACCTGAAGAGTGAGTTCACGTGGTTACTCATTGATAGTTCTTTTTATCCTGGAACACCCCAATACTTCGTGCAATGTCTTCGTTTACATCCTTGTGCGTGTCTGCGTGTGCTTAGTAACATAACTGCGTTGTCGCACTTGTTGAAGGCATGGGGATGTGGTGACATTTCAGTGTGGACAAAAACATATTTGTATTTTATTGTGACAGCGTTTTCCAAGTCTCTGATTTGTGTTGCATTGAGGACGCGGAATGACGACATCAAATGTTTATGCTCATCGAGTGGCACTGATTGATGATGCCAGAATGTGTCGCTTCCGGATATCCTCATACCGTCAAGTGTATGAACATCGGGCACTTAGTGAGGGACGAGCGAAGAAGTTGCTGAAGATCTCTCTGTAGTAGACGTAAATGCCTCAATGTCATGTATTGAAGACAAGTTACATAGGAACGTAAGCAGCGAGCAACGTCTATGGTGCTTTTCAATGTCAATCTTCAAGGCAAGTACGAAGAGTAAAATAACAGAAAAAATTTCAAATGTTTTGAAAACGTGAACACTTTCGACGTTTTGAATAGATATCTGTTGCCACTGCCTCACTGAGTCAGTGATTTCCCAGTCTATAATGGCAAGTACTTTTGAGACTGGCATTGTCCAAAGGATTAAAAAATCCAACTTGTTTAGAGGTCAACAGATTCAAAATGGTGATCAAGCTTTGCTAAGAGAAGGTGCCAAAATACTGCCCAAAACCACAGAAAATTTTCTAGCACAGGCTTGTCGACACAAGTTGCGGGCTTTTTCATTTGATGACCTAGATGAGCGACCTTTTATTTACACATCCTCTTACTTATATTCTTTCCGCAATTCGCTTCAAGTTAAAAAGAAAAAAAATTATTTTGAATGTAGCTAAGACGTCTTTGAACAATTACTAGAATTTCCAGAATACCCGCTGACATCAATCGTATAATTATCGGCGGATGAACTGATGGAAAATATGGCATATTCCGCATAACGCTTCCTTCCCTCAAAGTCTTCCAAATCAATACGCAGTTTGTACTTCCGTTTCGTCGTCAAAAGATAAAGCATTTCGTTACCTATGGAAAAATATTCGTAGCTCATGGCCAGCAAGAATAGAAAATTAAAGCGATAAATTATTATTAAATAGGTGGTGGTCTTAACCTCAGGAAATCTATAAGCGAACAATGACAGCTTCGATCAGTAAGGTGAAAAACAACGTCTGTAGTGGAGTATGCGGTGATCAAAATTATTTCAATGACAATAAATTCAACCAATATTAAAATGAAACCTTTTAAAATATAAACTGAATCTGCTTAATGTTATCTAATAGTTTATATAGCGCAGTTATCTTAATGCACAAGGCATTAATTGATGGACATTTTCAAGTAAAATCGTAGTCAAAAATCATAATCTTTGGGATAATTTCAGTCGAAATTCAACATATCATGGAAGAAAGAAGTTCAGCTACATTGAATGAGCAAGTTGAAATATATGAACCTTAAGTTTAGACAAAAAACATTCAAGAACTAAATCAATGCACTTGGTAATAAGGTTCAAAACTTTAGCGCCACTGTTATTGGGCAAATCACAACAGCAGTCATATTCCGGAGGATAACTCTACTTTTTAGAAAGAATTTTTTTTACCTAAAAGCACAAGACTTGGCAGAAGAGTTGTTTATACACAAACTGAAGTTTGAAAGATTGTAGGCATGGATCCCAATTAAATTAAGCTCTACGAAATGCCACATTAGAAAATACGCTTTTAACCCGTAACTCCTGAAACAATTAACGGATTTAAGTTATCTTTTAGTGTTCAGCAATGAATTCTCTACAGTGAATTTTCAAACAATATTTTCGAAAGAGCGACCGTTGAATCTAAAAAACGTGCTAAAATGCTTAAATAAGGAATTCGCTGCCTTGATAGGGTCGTATTCTTAAACAAAGAAAGATAAAATAAACTGACTCTGATTTGTGGCTTAATTGCACCACTGTAGGTCACTTCACTTTCGCAAAAATAGTAATGATATGATTGAATGTTGCGCTTTAACACAACAGAATTGTATCTAAAAATCGTGCTAAAAGCAATATGAGGAATTCGATACTTAGCTAGGCCAGGGAAATTCTACTGAATGACTATGATTAGACGCAGTTGTTGAAAGCAGGACCTGTAGAGACAGTTGATGCTGTCGACCATTCATAGATCTTTGTTACGGATTTCGCCAGGGTCCCGAACAACGTTCAGTAGTTCTCAGCCCGGCAACTCCGCCACTATCGTCCCTCTGTCCATCTTTCTTAGTGCCTGTTGAGTGTCCAACCACATGAAGGCTGCGGTTTAAACTGATTCAGCCGATGACATCCAGATCCAATATCCGGCCTTTTCCAGTAACGACACACGAGAAGATATCATTCATTGTACAGGCAAAAGCTGTTTTATACGGTAGACTGGAAAGAACTGAATTTAGGAAAGGAAGTAATGTGGTTTTCATCTTTGTAAGAAAGAGACGCTTAATACTCTTAGAAATGACTTTGAGATTGGAGATAGGTCTAAATTTGAAAGGTTATTAGAGTCCAGGTAGGGGTCATAGAATTTACCAGTTTTCCAAGAAATTGGTGAAAGTGCCTAGAAGCCAAACTGTCTCACCTAGAATATGCTTCATAAAAATTGGCCTATTTCGAGTCTGCTTGAAAAGAAAGAGAGTGATGATAAGTATTCAAGCAAGTTGGTTTGCTTTACAATTTGATCAATGAAAGATAAACCACCTATACCAACCACCAAAACGTTTCTCTTCTTTTTAATTCAAGATGATTCATGATTCCAAGCCATTTGTTATGCTACACCATCCATAGATTGGATGTTATTAGGGAGAGCTGTATTAAGTCCAGGACAAACACCCGTGATTATATGTGATCAACCACTTTAAAGCTTATGAAAGAAATACAGTGGAGTTGGCCTAAAACATTTTGAGATGTTCACTTTCTTGATATGTTTAGTGAATTCCATAACAAAATGGCACTCTTGAAGTGCGTCAGAGTCTCGTCAGACAATAAAGAAGCAAACATTGCACATCATAAATGGCCGTTCATGTTAAGAAGACCTTATAAGCACATCACAAAACATCATATGTCTTATACATGCCTAGGCAGAAAACTTACCAGGAAAATTGTAATAAAAATGAGAGCCCAACTGACATTCTTTCTGAACAAGACTGATGGAAGTCTTAAGAGAAAAAATACCAGTTTTGGACTCTTATACTCAGCGCATAACTTGTAGTATTCATATCGGATAGATCTGTACTTGAGAGAGATTTTGGTCTTTACACACATCAGGACTTGCTAGTTTCTCAGTTTTTGGTTGTTTGACAAAAAGTACATTTCTCCCAATTTGTAGCTAGCTGACCTTGTTGGTCTAAGTCAATATTTTACCTACCACTAACTTAAAACTTCGTAGGTTCATCCCCTACAGTCGGTTTTCAATTGACAAACACTTCATATAGATACAAGTCCACTAATTCCAGTTCTAGTTTTTGAACCTGAAGTCTGCAGTCCTGCTAAGCACAACCTTGTTACCACTTACATATTGCATACGCTGTTATAAAGACGCCAAAACGAATCGCTTATGCCTTTAATCACATCATTGCTCTTTCTTAATAGTATTTTGACCTACAATGGGGTATTTAAGCCACTAGGTCATATAAGCTATTTTTCTTCCTGTAAGAAATGAGACTCCATGTAGGCAGCGAATTCCTTATATGAGTATTTTAGAATAATTCTGAGATGCAACTGTCTCCAGGCTGTATAAACATGCAATTTGGGCATCAACAGTATTTTTGTCAGGTTTCATACTTTTATGTGAAAAATGCACAATTTTAGACATATCCTCTGGACAATCAATGTTTATCGATCGAGTGCGATATTTATTTCTATGAAGCGTGAGAAATGATCAAAAATTGATCGATTTATTTGAATTTAACGGCTTCCAACCTCTATGATAGAAATTAAACTGAATTCTCTGGTCCATAGACACTTAACCCGACGTTAGCCGCTTAATTTGACCAATCGCCTTGTGCGAGTTCGAGCTTCCACTGAGCCGATTACTATGTTTGGACCTTGAGAAAGTCCTTCATGCAAAATTGCTCAGCGCTATCAATGGATGCTTTGTCAACGGCTACTTAGTGAATACAGAGGTAAAATAAATAGTCAAGGAATATGATGGCGCGTCTTTGTTATAGTTTGGGCCAGAAAATTCTAAAACATTTGTAATTTCTGCAAATCTTTCTAAGTGGTACGAAGAAGAAAAGAATTACAGAAATTGAATCGGCTAAAATCTAAGGCATGAGCTATGAACCCAAATCAATTTCAGGAATGTGAAAGGTCTGAAACTTAAACAGGTGATGACCATAGTGTTTGCGTACGAAGATGTCAATTGCATGTATAAAAAATGCATAATAAAAATATGGCAAAATAATTTTTTTAGATTCTGTTAGATCAGATTAATAGCTATATAGAATATATTATATAATCACAAAAATGCAGTTACCGCCTTTTTTGTTCAATGCCTCCCCTCAGGCGTTCAGTTCTTCTACTAGATCTCTATTAATGACTTTCTTGATGCTCAAGGTATAATTTTTAATTTTCATTTGAAAAGCAACTGTCGATTTACTTCTCATTTAAATCACGGGCGCTACAGAAGTTACTTTAGTTAAAACATTTATAAAAGTTATAAACTTATTAAAAATAAAATACTAAAATGTTTCAGTTAGACCCAAATAGATTGCACGTATGACACTTTCAAAAGCTTTACCAAGCCAGAATTCTCCATTCGGATCTCCAAATCCATTTTTGTACTCGCTCCAGGTTCTGTAAAAATCCACACTGCCATCTTTGCGCCTCTGAAAAACCTGTAAACAGTAGACTACAATGCAGACCGTGGAATATCGTTACTTTGAAAATGCTGTCAATTGTTACCAACCGTTTGACATTTTTAGTAAATAAGACACTATGACAGCTGTGTTTGAGTTTGGCCAATTAAGGATGAAGGGTCGTTCTAAATGCAATGTGACAGCCCATTTTAAAGACAGAAACCGCTTCTTTGCTAGTTTATCGTAACGAAATTACAGTAGGCCGATTCAGTCACTGAGAGTGGACAATTTTTAATAATCGCAGGTTTGCTTGTACCAGTCCCAAGCATGTATAAAGAAAGCTTCAATTTCAGCCATCAAGCGTCCAAGAATCCAAAAGTTCCCCAACTACCGATTCAACAATGTCCAGTTCACCGAGGGAAACAAAGAGTAGAGAAGTTAAAATCTTTTCTGGTTCTCCAACTTCTACATCATGGTCACGCCCTTCCACTCCATTAACCAGAAACATTCTTTGAATTTTAAACTTTCTTCAAATTTCCTGAATTCTATTTCAACTTCCACTTTGATCCATCACACAGCTACTGTCATAGCGCTATCTACCAAGTCAGCCTGTAACTCTCCCACAGTGCCAAAACACTCACCCATCATTCCAGCTAAGGTAAGGCTCACCTGGTAAAGGACTTACAATGGCATCTTGTGACACTATAACACTGTCCAGTAGTAGACGGCAGTAGTGGCTCAATATTTACACTTTAGCAATGTCTTCATACACATGGCTACGGCTGACACGCGTAGAATGCCTGAATTGACTGAGATGAGTCTTCTTTAGTCAGACTCATGGATCATATTAGCCTATTGCTTGCAGAGAAACTCCAGAATGTTGGAAAGTTCGCTTCAAAAAGTGGATACCAACGCAAGTGACTGAAAACAAGAGACTGCTCGAGCAAACATTACAGAGTATCGATTGTCTACATTCACATTTAACTTCAGAGACAAGTATTGCTATAACAAAGTGTATCCACTTAATTTTTCAGGCCGAAAAGCGTCACACTATTATATTGCACAATTGTTATAAAATTATCTGCACTTATATAACACTGGATCACACGAAAAGTTTCGCCTGCTACTAGGGATATGTTATGTGTACTACACTAAATCGAATCTGCTGATTCCAAATCTGAAGTCAGATTTTGTGTAGCACGTCAGGATCTTAAGATATGCAGCATACATGCTAATAATTATGCAAACTCTTTACAGAACTAGTATTTCCTTATAACTGTGTAATTATGCAAACTCAGAGTATTCATAACAAGAAACAAAATGTTATTCTTTTATAACTTGAAATTAAAATATGTTTTAAAATGTAATATAAATATATGTATGTTACTCAGATGAAAGCATACATTTCGAAATTTTGTCTCTAGCTTAACTCTATACGAGTTCAAAAGTGCTTTAGACACTTGCTCTTGCGCTTGTGAGTGGCCGCTGTTGCCCGCTGCAGAAACCAGCAGTAATCGCCCATCATGTCGGAATTGCAGTGGCCCTGATATCTTGCTTCAAAGGTGGAGATGTCTTGATGGAATAACGGAAGTGTGATGTTGTGGTACCTTTTTGAAGCAAGTTCCACTCCCCTAGTCTGGAGGCTAACAGTTCAGATTTCTCCTTTGACAAAGATAGGTCCCTCACCAGATCATCTAACTCGCCTTGCCTTATCAAATGCGGCCTACCCTCTTCCAAATCTTGATCACTGGATTCATAAACAGTAACGTCATCTTCTGTATTACCATCAGAACTGTCCGTTTCATCAGCACCCGTAGCAGGCGGAAATGGTACTGGATTCTCTTCATCATGCGGCACTGGCTTTAGAGCGGACTCGCAATCAGGATAAACGATTTTAGACTTATTTTTCTTTGAAAATCCAGCAACTTTAGTAATGCAGGAATAACAGTCTGCATGATGATTTCTTGGCTCGCGCCACACCATAGGCACAGCAAACGGCATTGAATTCCTTTTGCCATTCAGCCACTGTGTAAGCCCAGAGTAGCACACGGTGCAGCAGACACGAGGTGCCCAACTTTTATCCTGGTCTCCGATTTGACATCCAAAATAATACTTGTAAGCAATCATCACTCTCTTAGTTAACTTCTTGCGCTGGTCACAAAGAGTATATTTACCACAAACATAGTAAAGATTGTCTGGATGGTTAACACAGCCTCGCCTATTCATTTCAAAATTACATCTCACACACTAGCTACAGCTATATAAGAAAACTTCACCTTCGTTCTACGCAATCTCGCCTTATATACTGGTATTGATGCTGACGTCAGCTCGCTGACATGCCCAAACATGTCTAGCGGCTGCTGCAGGCTTGCTTGACATCCAAAATAATACTTGTAAGCAATCATCACTCTCTTAGTTAACTTCTTGCGCTGGTCACAAAGAGTATATTTACCACAAACATAGTAAAGATTGTCTGGATGTCTTAGTGTTAGGAATATTTCAGGCGACACTTGCAGGCATGCACGTATCACTGGCAGCAATCGTGGAGACACATACAACAGAATGTACAGACATAACCGAAAACGAGTCCTTACGTCATTACTTGAATGCATGCATAACTTAAAATCTAGACGTGCTGGGCAGATTCTGACTTCATATTTGGAATCAGCGCATTTGAATCAATATAAGGCACATGCATTACTTTCAGTAGCAAAATCGTTGTGATCCAGTGTAATTTAGGGGCTCTCACATCAGGACCATCACTGAGTAGCTCTCTTTGTAAGAGGCTGATCATAAATTTGCCAGTGTAATATAATTAGTGATGTGAAATGATTTTCCGCTTTACGTTTTGCCCAAAAAGGTAAACTATGGTAAAATGGTAGTAATAGTTATATGCTTCAAGTTGCCTTTCTTTGCACTTAATATTTATCAGAGTGATAATTACTGATACTGTCAATGACCTCCACCACCTGTCTTTAACTTCTTCAAGTTAGCAACTCCGTCTGAAATTAACAATCTCAGTGTGTGGTCTGAACCGATTCTAACTGTTCTTCTTATGGAATGTTTTCGTGTTTTGGACTATGTCATTCCTTCTATTGTCAACCTCTACTTCAATGATGGTTGCTTTCCTTCTTGCAATAATATTCGACCATGCTGTAGTGGTGAGTCAAACTTTTTCAGACGAAGGGCCACATTGCCATTTTTCCGGAGAAGAAATAATTTTGTCATTATGAAGATCCTAATATAAAAATTTATGCGCATATACATAGCTAATGTAATAACACAGTAATTACAATAATAGTTATATAAATACCATATCTTCAATTCTTCAGGGGATACTGAAGGTATGAGGAGCTATTTGGCATTGCCTTTGCTTACAAAATTAATCTACTTCTGTACTTCCGCTACAAAAGCGAGTTGTAGCTATTCATAGCATTGAATTAAATGTCTATTTGTTAGCAATG